>CANJKZ010000509.1:22500-674991 GCA_947471745.1 Closterium sp. Naga37s-1
GTGCCGCTGCTGCAGTTTCTGCCTCTGCAGCATCGGCTACTCATGCCTTTCATGCTGATCATGTGTCTGTGTCTATGGTGCCAAGTGTCAACACCTCAGCAGCCCTTGGCCCTCTCACTGTGGCCTTCCACCTCAGCTCGCGCGCTGTGCTGGCATCGCCAGCTCATCGCATGCTCGTTGACAGGCTGGCAACGCCACGTGTGCTCACAGAGGGGCTCACTGTCCCTGACTCATGTGGCCTCTCCCAGCCAATGTCAAACCCTGCCAAATTAGGGTTTGCGGGTCTTGGAAATCAAAGCAATGCCCAGCAGCAGCAGCAGTGGCAGCAGCAGCAGCAGCAGCAGCAGCAGTGGCAGCAGCAGCAGCGACAACCGATGTTCCAGCAGGCTCGGGAGGAGCTGCGTTTGCAGGCGCAGCCACGGCTGGAGGTGAGGCAGGTGCTGGTGCGAGGTGGGCCCAAGGAGTATGGTTTCATCAGCACTCTGAAGCAGCTGTGCCGCCTGCATTCCCTCGACCCTGCGGCCTTCCCCTTGCCGCCGCAGCAGCAGCATCAGCTGCAGCTACAGCGGCAGCGGCAGCAGCAGCAGCAGCAGCAGCAGCAGGGATACAGAGGCATGGGGGAAGGGAAAGGGGAACGGGCGTGGGTGCTGCCGGGCTGGCAGGGAGGTAGGGATGATGCTGTTGCTGAGGCGAGAGCCAGGCTGTTGCTAAGTGGGGGAGGGGCAGGTGTAAGGACTGGTATGGAGGAGGGAACGGAGGAGGAGGGTGAGGGGGGGAGAGAGGAGGAGGAGGAGGAGGATTTAGATGAGGGGGTGTTAGGGTGTGGAGGGGGAAGTAACGGTGGTGTGGTGGCTGGGAGGTTGCAAATGCAAGTTCTGATTGGCGTTGGAGAGATGGTTGAGGATGGCGTGGGCGGGAGCAAGGAAGGGGCAGCAGTGGGTTTCGGAGGAGTGGAGGGGGGAGCGGAGGAGGGAGGGCAGGGGTGGGGCGGGAGAGGGTGGGGATGTTGGGGGAACCGTAGGGTGGTTCGGGCATGTGTGAGTCATGAAAAGTGCCCTGAGGTTGTGAATCCTGTGAAGGTTTGGGAAGAGGTGGCTGGGAGATCGATGCGGGAGGAGGAAGAGGAACTAAGGAAGAGAGATAGGGAGGATTATAGGGAGAAGGTTTGGAGGCCTACAGGGAAAGCGAGGGAGGTGGCGAAGGAGAGGGAAAGGGAGAAGGAGATGAGAAGGGAGATGGAGAGGAGAAGGGCGCTGGAGAGGCAAAGGGAGAAGGAGAGGAGACGGGAGATGGAGAGGAGAAGGGCGCTGGAGAAGGAGAGGAAAAGGGAGAAGGCAAGGGTTCATGCAGAGACGATGAGAAGGAATAAGGAGAGGAAAAAGGAGAAGGCGAGAATTCATGCGGAGGCGATGAGAAGGATTAAGGAGAGGAATAAGTTGGCAAAGTTAACGAGGGAGGAGATTGGAAAGGAGAAGATGAGACTAAATCAGAATGCGATAATTAGGGAGAAGTCGAGGAAACGGGCAGAGGAGAGGGCAATAGAAGAGAGGCAAAGGGCGGAGGAGAGGGAAAGGGAGAAGGAGAGGGAAAGTGCGAATACAACAGAGGGGAGGGAAAGGGAGAAGGAGAGGGAAAGGGAAAAGGGAATGAAACTCGACATGAAAATGGCAAAAAGGAAGAGAGCGAAGGAGAAGAAGCGAGCAAAACGGGACGAAGAGAGAGAGCGACAGCTGCAGGAGGCACTGAAAGGGGGTGAGGGACGAGATGATGGGGCAGAGGGTGGGAAGGAGAAGGAAGAGATGCTGCGTAGTCTTAAATGGACGGCCCACCGAATCCAGAAGTTAGAGGAGAGATTGAAGAACAAAGGGGGGAAGAGTGGAAAGTGGTCTAAGAAGCGAGAGAAGAGGACTTTGAGACGGCTGGAAATGCGAAAGGCGGAACTGGCGGAACTGGAGGCAGCACTAGGTGAAGCAGGGGAGAAGGGGCAAGGTGAAGCAGGGGAGAAGGGGCAAGGTGAAGCAGGGGAGAAGGCGCAAGGTGAAGCAGGGAAGATGGCGCAAGGTGAAGCAGGGGAGAAGGGAGAGATACTGAGTGGTATAAAATGGACGGCCAAACGAATCCTGAAGTTAGAGGAGAGATGGAAGACCCAAGGGGGAGAGAATGGACTGTTGTCCAACAAGCAAGAGAGGAAGGTTTTGAGACGGTTGGAAATGCGAAAGGCGGAACTGGCGGCTCTGGAGGCAAAGCTAGGTGAAGCAGGGGAGAAGGCGCGAGGTGAAGCAGGGGAGGGGAGGGGCGCGGGGACCAATGTGAGCGATGTGAGTGCTGGAAAGGAATGGGTGGAGAGTGCAAAGGTGGAGCAGGGAAGCAAGGGAGTGACTGGAAAGGGAGGTATTGTGGTTGCGCAGTGGAAAGGTGTGAAGCTTGCAGCTGCTGTGGCAGTGGAGAAAAAGAATAAGAAGAAAAGGAAGAATAGGAAAAGGAAAAAGAACAAGGGGGGGGAGGAGGAGGTGGAGGAGGAGGTGGAGGAGGAAGAGGTGGAGGAGGAGAAAGAGGAGGAGAAAGAGGAGGAGGAGGAGGAGGAGGAGGAGGAGGAGGAGGAGGAGGAGGAGGAGGAGGAGGAGGAGGAGGAGGAGGAGGAGGAGGAGGAGGAGGAGGAGGAGGAGGAGGAGGAGGAGAAGGAGAAGAAGGAGGAAGAGAGAAAAGGAAAGAAAAAGGAGGAGGATAAAGAGAAGGAGAAGGAGGAGAAGAATGGCAGGCAGGTGGGAGCGAGTGATGGTGGGCATACCAGTGTGGGGAGGACAGGGGTACTGGAGTGGTGGTGGGACGTACGGGGGAATGAGGGTGTGGGCCGAAGGAGGGGAGGTGAGGGCGAGGGAGTCAAGGAGGCTGAGGGAAGGGGTGGGGCTGCTGTTGCTGTGGGGGCTGCTGTGGCGACTGGTGCGACTGCTGGGGGGAATGATGTGGGTACTGGAACGGAGGTGACTTCTGAGACGTCTCAAAAGTCGTCTGCTGCGGGGACTGGTGCAGGGAATGGTGTGGGTACTGGAACGGAGATGGTGGCTGTGATGGTGCGGAATGAAGAGGAGATTGAACTAGATGAGGAGCAAGAGGAGGAGGAAGAGAAGGAGGAGGAGGGAGGGGAGAAGGGAGGAAAGGTGGAGGGAAGGGGGAGAAGGGGGATTGGTGTGGGTATTGGAACGGACGTGGTGGCTGTGACGATGCGGAATGAAGAGGAGATAGAACTAGATGAGGAGGAGGAAGAGGAGGAAGAGGAAGAAGAAGAGAAGGGGGTGGAGGGAGGGGAGAAGGGAGGAAAGGTGGAGGGGGGAGAGAAGGGGTCTTGTTCTTTACCTGCGAAAGATTCGTTTTCTTTACCTGCCAAGGAATCCTCTTCTCTACCTGCTGAGGACGCTTCTTCTGCTGTACCTGCGAAGGAAGTTACTCCTCAACATGCAATCGAACTGTCTTCTCAACCTGCAAAGGAAAGTTTTTCTGCAAAGGAAAATTCTGCTGCACTTTCAAAGGAGATTGCTGCTTCATCTGCAAATGAATCCTCTTCTCTACTTGCAAAGGTGTCACCGCCACCGAAAAATTATGGGTGTTCACTGTCAGCCGATGTGTCTCCTGATTCGGCCAATAAGTCAGCAGCACAGAGGATAAGGGAAGCTCTGAGCAGGGGAAAGGGGGCTGGAGCAGACACAGCAGGGCAAAAGACCGTCGCACGGCAGTTGCTACCCGTTCTGCAAGTGCCAGAAGTGCCGCAATCACCAGAAGTGCCGCAGTCGCCACAAGAACCACTAGTGCATGTGGCAGCAACGGCAGCAGCAAGAGCAGCAAGAGCAGCAGCAGCAGCAACAGCGGCAGCAGAAACAGCGGCAGCAGCAACAGCGGCAGCAGAAACAGCGGCAGCAGCAACAGCGGCAGCAGCAGCAGCAGTGCCGGCCTCAGTGGCACGGCCAGCGGCAGCGGCAGGAGCAGCAGTATCGCCCACAGTGGCAGCTGCAGCAGCAGCCGTAGCAGTGGCAATGACGGGAGGAGGATCCCCTTCTAAACCTTGTAAACCTTCTAAACAAGAAGTGCCGCCATGGCTTCGTCATCGGCCCCCATTACCGGTGATCCCACCATCGGTGATCCCACCATTGGTGATCCCACCGGTGATCCCACAGGTCGGCCTCCCACCACCAGCAGTGCCACCACCAATGTCGCGGTCACCCCTGCCACAACCGTCAGTGCTGCAACCGAACCTGCCACAACTGTCAGTGCTGCAACCGAACCTGCCACAACCACCCTTGTCGCAGCCACCCCCGCCACAACCACCTCTGCCGCAACCGCCCCTGCTGCGACCGAACCTGTCCCAAGTGCTGCAAGCGTCAGTGCCGCAACCGCCGCTGCCACAGCCGCCCTTGCCACAACCCTTGCAACAGCCACCAGTGATGCAACCACACCTGCCACAACCACCCCCGCTGCAGCCACCCCTGCCACGACCAACCCTGCCACACCACATACCACCACCTTGGTTTGCTGCGCGTACACCTGCTGTTACACAGTTACCACCTCCCACAGCAGCAGCACATACAGCAGAACGAGCCTCTTGGATCAACCACGTGCCACCACCACCGCAAATTTCTCTGCAAAACCAGCCGAGATATGTGCCGGCAGCACCCCCTAGTTTTGAGACGACTCAAAACCAGCCGAGACATGTACCGGCAGCACCCCCTTCACAGGGCCCGTATCCTCCCATAAATGCCCCCATGCATCCTCCCACAGGCGAGCCCATGCATCTGAGATTTGAGTCTACTCAAAGGCCAGGACCCACTGCACTGGGTCAGTATCCTCCCTTGAGTGCGCCCATGCAGCCGTGTTTTGAGTCTATGCAAAGACCGGTGCCCTCTTCGTTGGGTCAGCATTATCCTCCCATGGGTGCACCCTTGCATCCGAGTTTTGAGTCAACTCAAAGACCAGCACCCTTAGCACCCCCTTCGATGGGTCAGCAGTATCCTCCCATGGGTGCTCCCTTGCATCCGTTGCCTTTCCACCCTGTGCTGCCGATAGCACCAGCAGCACCAGCAGCCACAGCTCCAGCAGCAGCAGCACCACTAGCACCACCACCACCACCACCACCACCAGCAGCAGCAGCAGCACCACCACCACCACCACCATCACCACCAGCACCAGCACCAGCACCAGCACCAGCACCAGCACCAGCACCACCAGCACCAGCACCAGCAGCAGCAGCAGCACCACCAGCACCAGCAGCAGGTGTCCCTCCGAGGCTTGCGGCACCACCACCGCTTTTCCCGCGGTTGCGGGCTCGTATGGCAGGAGCGAAAGTTCCTTCTCCTGCTCCTGCTCCTGCTCCTGCTCCTGCTCCTGCTCCTGCTCCTGCTCCTGCTCCTGCTCCTTCTCATTCTCCTGCTCCTTCTCCTTCTCCTGCTCTTGCTCCTGCTCCTGCTCCTGCTCCTGCTCCTGCTCCTGCTCCTTCTCCTTCTCCCTCTCCTTCTCCTGCTCCTGCTCCTGCTGTGCCTGCTCCTGTCGCGCCTGCTGTTGCAGTTGCCTCTGCTGCTTTTCCTGCACCACTAAACAGAAATCAGGCCGCATCGCCTCCTCACCCCCCTCCCTCCCCCTCCCCTCCTCCAAATCCTCTTACCACTTCCAATCCTCCTCCGAGCAATGCTCCCATTTGCCCATTAGAAGTGACCTTCCTTGGTACAGGCTCAGCCGAGCCTGACAGGCTTCGGGGAGCCAGCGGCATTCTGCTTCGGTCAACAGTGACAGGCCAGAACGCTTTGCTGGATGCAGGTTCGGGGACGCTGGGGGCGCTCAAGCGGAGGTTCGGGGAACGGCAGGTTTGGGACGAGCTTCGGCGGCTGTCTGTGGTTTGGGTGTCTCACAAACATGCAGACCACATGCTAGGGCTTGTGCCGATCCTGTTTGGGTACCAAGAGGCTCAGGAGAGAGGTAGGAAGATCAACGGCTTTGGGCGCTACTGTCAGTGCAAGTTTCCAAAAGCTGATCTGCAGAAGGGCAAGCAGCACAGGGAGAGACATTGCCGAGAAAAGAGACGTCGGGTGGGGGATGGAGGAGGAGTAAGTGACAAGCAGGGTACGGGAAGTGAGCCGAACGACAGGGAGGATGGAAAACTAAGCAGTGGTTTGAATGATGAGAAGGAGGAGGAAGTGGAGGAGGGAGAGAGAGAGTGGGGCTGCTCTGTGTGTGGGAAGGCGATTCAGAAAGGCAGGAGCAAGAGCTATAGCAGGGCGGAAGATTTGGAGAAGCAGCAGCAGCAGAGCGGAAGGAAGAGGGAGAGGGAGTGGGGTAGGGAGACGGAGAGGGAGAGGGATAGGGAGAGCGGGAGGTGGAAGGGAGTTGGGGCTGCGCATGTGGATGTGAGCAGAGGAGCAGTGGCAACAATTTCTGTCAAACCGTTGCTCATTGTTGGTCCTTATTTGGCTGAAAGATGGCTTACCGAGGTGAAGCAAATGCATCTCTCTTTCTCTTTTTCTCTCTTCCTCCCTCCTTTCCTCATGTCTGGTGTTCTCCCCCTTCCTCCCGTCCTTTTCCAATCTTGCCTTCTGTTTCGCCTTCCTTTCAACCCCAATTCTCTCCCCTGTCCTCCCCTACACGCTCTGCTCTTATCTTCAAACGCTCATTTCTGCTTTTGTTTTTTTTTCTCTCGGCCAACGTTTCCCTCTTATCCTTCTCAAATCTCTCTAATTCTTAAATACCACCAGTTCGTGTTTCCACCCCACTCTCTCACGTTCGTATCAAATCCAGCCTCGTTTCCTTTCCTCCCCATCCACCTCCTAGCTTCGTTTCTCTCTGTTGTGTGGCAGATACTTGCAGCATATTCGGCGACGTCACTGCCCTTAGAGTTTCGAAAATGTCTGAAAACCCCAAACCACCTTCACCGACCCCCCGTTCTCTCGCCTGTGTGGCAGATATGGCCACATACTCAATGGCGTCGCTGGTTGTTTTTGAGAATTCTCAGAAACAGCCTGTAGAGTTCTGAAACGTCCCAAAATCCCAACCACCAACCCCCACTCCCATTCTCTCGCCTGTGTGGCAGATATCGGCAGCGTATTCGGCGGTGGCGCTGCCCTTCCCTCCGTACCACTTTGTGCACTGCAGCAACTTCAGTGTGTTCTCTCGCTCCGTGCCGCCGCACAGCAGAGGTGCGAGGGACCGGCAGCACCAGCATCAGCACCACCATCATCACCATCAGCATCGTCATCAGCATCATCAGCAGTTTGGTGTTTCTGTGGACTATTTGAAGCAGCGAATGCTAAAGCAGCTGGGCTTGAGCAATATCAAGGTGACGTTTCCCCGTAACCAGACCAGTTGATTCAAGTTCTTGTCATTGCTGCTGCTGTCGTTGTTGTTGTTGTTTTTTTTTTTTGCTTGTTTCAGTCTTCACTTGCTTGTCCGATTTCCAGCCTTTAACCCCTCGTGTCAATCACTTCTCTTCTCCTCTCGTTTTCTTTCTTTCGCTCACCTCTCCGCACCTCGTTTCTCCAATCCTCTCTTGATTCTGTCCACATCACGCTGTTCTTGTTTCTCCTGTCCTTTCTCTTCTTCTCACTTCTCCAATGCCCCCTGCCATTCTGCCCACTTCTCATTCAACGCAACCCCCCCTTCTCCTCCCATGCCATCCCCTCCCCTTCATTGTCACCCCCCCATCTCCTCCACCGATGTCTCTTAAAAGTCATCTTTTTTATTGTCATCTCCTCAAGCTTTCTCCTCTGTGTTCCCTTCGTCGTGTGCTGTCCTGCCAGGCTGTTCCGGCCATTCACTGTGCCGACTCTTGGTCTCTGATTCTATGGGGCCCAGTTCCCCCCACTGCCACACACACAGCATCCGCCCCCCCTCCTCTCACTGCTGCTCCGGCTGCTCCTCACCAGGATGCTGAGAAGCAAGGACGAGAAAGGGAAGAGGTTGCAGTGGGAAGGAGGGAGGAGAAAGGTTCAGGACGGTTTCATTCGGCAGAAGAAGCAAGCGAGGAGCGAGAGCAGCAGCAGCAACCAGTGGCGCAGCAGCAGCAGCAGGGAGTGCAGATGCGTTTGGAGGATCCTCAAACCCCGTTTTCACCTCATGTAGAGTTGCAACCTAGGGGCATGCCGCATGAGGTGCAGCAGGCGCGTGTGCAGGGAGGAAACGAGCAGATGCAGACCGGCTCACTGCCAGGTGTGCAAGGTCTCACCTTGCACGGTCAAGCAGCAGTGCACGTTCAGACACATGGTCTCATGCAGCCGCCGCCCAGTCACATGCCGCCGCCGCCCGGTCACATGCTGCCGCCGCCCGGTCACATGCCGCCGCCGCCCGGTCACATGCCGCCGCCGCCTGGTCACGTGCCGCCGCCCGGTCACATGCCGCCGCGACCCGGTCCCATGCCGCCGCCGCCCGGTCACATGCCACCGCCGCCCGGTCACATGCAGCCGCTACCGAATCAGATGCAGCCACCACAAGATCAGATGCGACCGCCGCCCAATCATCTGCAACTAAATCAAATGCCTCCGCCACCCAATCACATGCAGCCCAATCCCATGCATATGCCACCGAATCAGATGCAATTGCCGCCCAGTCACATGGAGACACCGTACAATCACATGCAGTTGCCGCCCAATCACATGCACCCGCCGCCCAATTACATGCAGCCGCCGACCAGTCAGATGCATTCATCGTGGAATCAGATGCAGCCGCCGCCCAATCAGATGCAGCCGCCGCCTAATCAGATGCAAATGCAGCCTTGGTCGAACCTGCCCCAAACGCAAATGCATCCGCATCAGTACCAACAGCACCAGCACACTCAACACCAGCACCAGCAGCAGCAGCACCAGTACCAACACTGGCAGCAGCACCAATATCAACAGCAGCAGCAGCAGCAGCAACAGCAGCAGCAGCAGCAGCAGCAGCAGCAGCAGCAGCAGCAGCAGCAGCAGCAGCAGCAGCAGCAGCAGCAGCAACAGCAGCAGCAGCAGCAGCAGCAGCAGCAGCAGCAGCAGCAGCACCAGCAGCAGCAGCAGCAGCAGCAGCAGCTTCCTCCTCACACACTTGTGATCACAGCTACTGAGGAGCCACCCTATCCAGGGCAGCTAGTAGTGCACGCAACACAGGCAGGGCCTGTCAGCATGCGTGTCCACGGCGCCCGTCCGCAGCAGCAGCAGCAGCAGCAGCAGCAGCAGCAGCAGCAGCAGCAGCAGCACCAGCACCAGCAACATCTTCAGAACCATCCCCACTACCACCAACATGAGAGGCCACGAGTTCGAATCCAGCTGGAGGTGGAATTACAACCGCAGGGGGTGCCAATCTTGCTGCATGTGGATCCACAGGGCCAGGTGAATCTTCAGGTGATGCCACAGTCTGCCACAGCCCCACCACCCGAAGCTGCGCCAGGCATAGGACCTCCAGGGAGTTTCAGAGGTTTCGGAGGGTCAGCATGGCCTGCGGTGGGATCAGGGCCGCAGGTGGCAACAGAAATGGGTGCTCAGGAAATGCAGATGGAGCAGGGGCAGTTGCTGCTGCAGGGACCCCAGCAGCAGCAGCAGCAGCAGCAGCAGCAGCAGCAGCAGCAGCAGCAGCAGCAGCAGCAGCAGCAGGCACAGCCGTTGCAGCAGCAGAGGGGTTACCAGGCCAACCATAACCAGCAGACCGACCAAATTCCATGGCAACTCCAGCAGCAGCAGGACCAGCAGCAGCACCGCCAACACCATCAGCTGCAGCAACAGCAGCAGCAGCAGCAGCAGTCACCCTTCTCGCAAGCCCCAATGGCAGACAAGCAGCAGCGCGGTCCCAATTCCTATGCCACCTACGAGCAAACAGAGCGACAGATACAACTCCAGACAACCTCCCACACCACCACACGCACCACCACACGCACCACCCACTCCTCCTTCAAATCAACCACTACGATTGCCACACACAACACCACAATCAACACCTACACCACTGCAAACAATAACAGCAACAACAACAACGCCAGCAGCAGCAGCTTGACGTGGTCGTTTGCTTACTCTGGAGACACGCGGCCCAACGACGTTTTCGCTCGGGAAGCAGTGGGGTGCACGCTGCTGGTGCACGAGGGGACGTTTGCATGCGAGAACGTGGAGGACGCGCGGGGCAAGCTGCATTCGACGGTGGAGGAGGCAGTGGGTGTGGCGAGGAAGATGCTTGCAGAGCAGGTCATTCTCACGCACTTCAGCAAGAAGCACCGCCAGGTGAGTGCTCGTGGTGGTGAGATGGCGTGGGGTTGATGGTTGTAGTATCACTTTTAAGAATTCGCTCAGACGAGGAAGATGCTTGCAGAGCAGCTCAGTCCCACACACTTCAGCAAGAGGCACCACGAGGTGAGTTACTGCACTTTCTTTCGACTTGGAGGGATTGTTGTGACACTTGAAATGCCGATTTGAGGGGAAGAACAAGGGGTGGAGTGCGGTGAGGGAGTGAGAGTCATGGTGTTGGCACCGGTGCCTTTTCAATGGCAAGAATTGAGGTGGTTATCCATGAGTGAGAGCTGAAGGCAGAGAGCAAGTTGCAGGCTCTTTTCTACATATGGTATTCATTGAGTCTGTCTGTTGTTGTGAAGGAATGTGAGTGTTGTGATTAGTTTTGAGGCGCCTCAACACTATACTTTTCTATATGGTGTTCATTGAGTCAGTCTGCTGTTGTGAAGTGATGTATCTGTTGTGAGGTGGCTGTGAGAAGAGTAGTATGTCACAAAGGATCTCTTTTTCTGCCTTCCCTCCCACTCCTGCCTGCAGGTTTCCATGCTTGATCCGCGCAGGACAGCCGCACTAGGGCTACGGGCAAGTCGGCAGCAGCAGCGACAGAAAGAGCAACAGGAGCAAGGAAAGCGTTGGGAGACTCAGGAGGAAATGGGAAGGAGGGAGGAGGAAGAACCAGATATGGAGCAGCAGCAGCAGCAGTTGGAGAAGTCAGAGTTGCCGGCAGTGCCTGCAGCGCTGGCCTTTGATGGCATGGTGGTCTTGCCTGCTGCTGCTGCCCGCCTCTCTGCTCTCCAGCCTAGGATCTTCGAGATTCTGGATGGATAGCTTGCTGATTAATATTTGTTCAATGGTTTGCAAGTACCGTTTTGAGCCCCTTGGTCAAAAGCATACTGTACCACATTTCCATTAAGATCATTACATTTCCCTTAAGATCATCAGACCCCCTAGCAGGTTGTTTTTGTCACTGAACTTTGTTCAAGTGTATCTGGCTGTCAAAGAATAATTGCTGCACAATTCTACGGTTCAATGGAAACGAGTTTATTATTGTAAACAGTTTGGTACAACACTCGGCACGATGTTCACAGCGTCAACCCCCCTACTTCCGTCCCTAAAGGAGGTGTTCCTACCTAGTGCGTCTCTTACGGTATCAGGCAAACCTCTTACGGTGTCAAACTTGCCTGATTCAATGCGTCAAACGTTTGAAGTTTATGTTAATTTCAGTGTGTTGTGACGTGACGCAAGCCTGACAAGAGGTTCGCCTGATAAAAGGCCATAGGAACACGCCTTTATCATTGTGTCTTCAGACAACCGTATACATTGTGTCTTTCAGACAACCGTATACATTGTGTCTTCAGACAACAGTATAACATGTTTCACTTTAACTTCCATGTGTGACGACATCACATCTGTCAATGAGTGGTGTGCTGAGACCAAGCCAGCTTATAACACAGTCATTGTAGGTCATGCTTCTACAGTAGTTTGTGAATACCGTAGGTGACGACCATACTGACCTCCCAACATTCGGTTGGGTTGGGTTCCTTGCAAAAAACTATGTTTACAAACTAAGATGTCTCGTAAAATGTGAATGATAGGAATGTCAGATTTCATCTTCATTCAGCAGCATGTTTGGTATACCCTTGGACACGGGAAACTTTCGGCCTGTCTCTGGGCAAATCAGAGCTCCCTCCTCCAAATGAACCTGGACGGGGCAGAGTATCAGTGGTAGCAGAGCAGCGCTAGTATATCAATGAGAACAGGGCCTTGACAATGCGTACACAAACAGACAACCTCAAGGGGCAAAGACAGCCACTGCAAGTCCACTTGTGCACATACGCGCACGCATGGACGTGGGTGGAAGTGTGCACTTCCACGTGGAGGGGGAGAGAGGGAGATACATGTGGGCTTGTGGAGGAAAATAGAGAAAGCACCCATTGCTACTACGAGGAAAATAGAGAAAGCATCTGTCGCTACTACGCTGACGGGGAGAAGGGTATGTGAGAAGAATGGGGCTGGGACAAGGTAGAGAAGGGGGGGGACCAAGGGCAGGAAAAAAGGAGGGGAAAGGTACGGGGGAACGTTGGGAGAAAATTGGGGCGCAGGAAGGCAAGGATATAGGACACGGAGATGGAAAATAGAGAGGGGTAGGAGAGCGGGATGGGGGAGAGTGAGGGATAGGGGAGGGTGATGGAGGAGAGAGAGGGTTCGGAGAGGGTGATGGGGGAGAGAGAGGGGCAGGAGAGGGTGATGGGAGAGAGAGAGGGGCAGGAGAGGGTGATGGGGGAGAAAGAGGGGCAGGAGAGGGTGATGGGGGAGAGAGAGGGGTCGGAGAGGGTGATGGGGGAGAGAGAGGGGTCGGAGACGGTGATGGGGGAGAGAGAGGGGTGGGAGAAGGAGCTAGCTCGTGGAACTCACCTCCATGAGAGCATGGTGGAACTTTCTAAGAAATTCCTCATCGTCCAGCATGGAAGCATCTGCCTGTGGAGGCAAATCGGTCACACCGAGCTGCACATGGGTGGATAGGAGTCATGAGAGGAAGTAGAAGTGTCACGGGATATTGAGAACTCAAACATCCCAGGCAGGACGCAGCGACTGAAAGATGGAAAGAGAAAAACGGGTGACATGAGAAGAGGGATGAAACAGAAAGAACGGGGTTGAAGGGAGGAGGTTTAAGAGGGGTATTGTCAGAGTAACGAATTCCGTGACGAGAAGAATGAAACGGGTGAAGCGAATGGCAGGGAGAACCGAGATGGGGTTCAGAACAGCATGGGGAGAGCTGCTGGAGGAATCAAACCAAAGTAAGCAGGGACAGAGATCGCGGACTTTAACAAGGCAATAATGTCATTTCCAGGAAAACAGGTATCCCCTGTTGCAGATGAACGAAGGGAACGGCGAGCCTACCGCTTCAGCAGCCTCCCTTAGTGCTGGCCAATCAATCTTTGGAAACAGATGCCGTAAGAAGTCAGGATTGAAATCTGCTTCACGCTCCTCGTACTTCACCGCTTCAATCTTCAGCGGGTAACCTTTAGTAACCCCTTTTACCGTGCACTGCAACATGTTATGAGTCAAGAGCTTCATGATGACCCACAAGGAGACGAGAGAATGCTGAAAGTCTAAAACCACGTAAATGAGGTCGTTGCTGTTGCTCCAAGCAATATGAGGTACCGAAACCTGTGAAGCAATCTACGTCACGGAGCGAGGTATGCCAGTTAGACTAGGCTAGTCAGTTGTCACTGGGTTTGGGACGTGCGGACTTGGCGTGGGAACGATTGACAGTCGGAGATTTCGAGGTTTGTTGAATGATGGCGTTTCTGGGAATTGGGTACTGGAAGTGTGCCACAATTATGGTGGTTAAGGGTTTAGGGTTGGTCATCCCACCTTGTTTCAAACCAATTCTGTCACGTGGTCACGATGTCATAGCTAGGTTGTGCACTTGAACTGACACCGTGTCAACATTGCGGATTTCTTCCGCACACTACTATGTTCCACACAGATTAGAAATACGGCCTTTTCTTTCACGGATGCGCCGAAGTTGCTGATGTTTGCTGTTGAAATTGCACTAGACAAACCCCATTTATACCGATTTTTTTTCCGTCAAATCGTAGCATTGTATACACTACGAAATCGAAGAGTCACACGGAACACTCTCTTCATCTATCGAGGAGCCAGAAGCGCACCCCCATCCATTTAGCCGTTGTCAGCAAACCAGTCTGCACTCTCCAAACCTATTTCTATCTCGCGCCCACATCATTCTCGCACACAAAACAGCTTTCGTGTGCAAATCACAGCGCTCCGTCTGAACCAAACCCAACCACATCGGAGATGTCAGCGCCTCGACAGTCCATTCCCCCCACAACAGAACCATTTCCGCAACCCCTCCTCGGTTCTGGTCGGTAGGAATCCAGACCATTGACCATGTTTTTCTCGAGCCTAGGAAACAATGGAGGCACAAGCAAGGAAGTAGAGTGGTGCCATCATTTGGCAACGGCTGCGAGCAATATCATTCCTACGTTCATTGTCTCTGCTTAATCGTTTCACTTGGTTTTAGGTCACGTGTCCTGGGTGTGTCATTACAACGAATTTCATGCGTTCACTGCGACTAAGATTCTAGGAGGAGCTGACTGGTCACTACGCTAACGCTCTCGAGCTAGCTATATTTCCTGACAGTAAAACTAGTCCCTGATCGGAAGGATGCACTAGAATATATATCGTCGAAAGTACTGTCGCACCGTTAGGTAGGTTAGTCTACAATGGGGAATTCCAGCAGTATATCGGCTGCTGCTGTCGAGGAGGCCAAAATCCAGACTCACAGTTAGTATTCATCGCATATACTTATTCTAGTTAGTGATCCGTTTAAGAATGATCCTTAATCATCTCGTCGCCCTTTCTTACAGTGACTGATGAAGAAGTCCAAAGGCTCAAACGGAGATTCCAGAAGTTTGTCGGAAAGCGAAACACTGAGGCAACTCTCGAAGAGTTTTCTTCCCTTCCAGAACTATGTAAGCTTTGGTGTTCTTCGCAATATTTTGCAGACGCAATCCTGCCGATAGACTACTGACAGGCCAAGTTACTCTTTGTTCTTTTTGTGCAGCCAATAACCCATACGTCCCTCGTCTTTTCGCGCTTATGGACCTAGATCGCAACGGGAAAATCAACTTCTTAGAATTCTGCCTTGGCATGGGAATGTATCGCTCTTTGCGGAAAACGAGAGACGAAAAAATACAGCGTAAGTCTGCGGTAAATTTGTTCCATTACAATATTTATTTCCGTGTCGGATCTCAAGCTCTTCCTTGTGCTGGTTCTTCATTTCAGTACTCATGAAGCTTCATGATCGCGACAACGACGGAAAGCTTTCGATTTCGGAATTGACGGATCTTCTGTCTGTTACTGCGGGAAAGAGTCTTTCTGCAGAGCTGCTGGGTCAGGTAGGTTGGCGTCGTTTGACCCGTGAAGCACTTAGCGCACTTCTTTTTTATTTTCAGATGGTCTTCAACCTCACATCGTTTATGCTCGTTGCAGGTTGCCAGTTCTCTTCTTTCTGCGTACGATGCCGATAAGGATGGTAGTTTGAGCATTCAAGAGTTCTCCTCTCTTGTGGCAGCAACAGGAATGAGCAAAAACCTCTGATTCAGACTTGTCTTCGTACGCATCTGTTATGTGTAGATTTTAGTCCTTAGGACGTAGATTCCACCCTATATTGCCAAAGCAGTTGATGCTTGTGCACGCATCCGTTCGGGAAGGTGTCTCTCTCCCGAGGATTTATCATTCTGTGTTGTGTGGTAATAATATGGTACTATATACGAACCTATGATATAGAATCTCCTGTACAATTTGGGTTTGTCCTGAGTTTGTTGACATTTGTTGTACGAATTTTTGCTGGCTACCGGGTTTGCCAAGACATCTGACTGAATGATGATGATCCAGCACCAACAAAATTAGCCTGGAGGTAGCATTCAAATGCTTGTTTGGCAACAGCTTATCTGTTCCAAACTTCTCTCCGCGACTTTGGGTTGTTACCGATTGCAAGGTCACAATCTGCCTTCTAGGGTCCTCACTCTGCACTCTCGTCATATCCAGCCGTGTCCGCGTCTCCCCCGTGCGGTCCGACAAGCGCGATGCGACCCCCAGCCTCCGTTGCGTTAACTCCTCTAGCGAAATGGAAGCTCAAAGGAGCTGCGAAAGCAGCCAAGGCACAACCGATGCCGTCGCTGCTCCAGGAATTGGCTAGACTAGGGCCTTTGAGAGTTCATTTGGTTGACGGGGCAGTGGTAGCAGAAGTAACGGCTACCCAAGCGGCTGTGTTAGAAGCTGCCGCGTTCGGGAGAGAGATGGTGGATTGGGGAGGGGGGATAACAAGAATGAGTGAACCGGCGGTAGAGAAAACAGCTGGGGAGTCTGAGTTAAGGGAGGAGGCAGAGAGCGCTGCAAGTATTAGAACACAAGAAGACTCAGCAGCACGAGCAGGTAACTTTCTCACAACCGTGATTGCAAATAGAGGTCGGGTATTTCATCTGTCTCTAAATTGCATAATGCCCGTCACTTTGCTGAACCCAAATGCTGTTACGCACGTGCTGGTCTCAGCCTTGGTTGATTTACAACGGCTGTGTTGTGATGGGAAAGGCAGCCCACTCTCACAAGAGCCAACCGGCCAAGCAAGTCCCATCTCTTAAGAAAGCTCGTTTCTGGACCCTTGTCGTTCCCCTGTTCCTGTTGCAGCCAAAGAAGACGAGACCGGTTTTTCATCGGCAACAGCAGCAGGAGCAGCAGCAGTGGCAGCAGCAGGGGGAACACTGCTTTTGTTGTTTCTTCGAACCAGGAGTGGCACAAGCGTGAACTTGGATTGGCTTTCAGGCTTTCGTGCAGCTGCTACTGCGACCACCCCAGGCGCCACTGTTACTGCCAGCGCTGCCCGTGCTGTTGTGGCCTTAGTGGCAATGACAACCGTGACAATAGCAGGCGTTGCAGTGGGGATGCTCCCGTCAATTCGCCGAATCTTGCAGCATAGCACCAAGAGAGGAAGCGTCGATTGCTTCGACATGAGCAGCGTCAGCATACCTTTGAGTAACGAGCTTCCATCTTGCATTGTTCTGCTGTCGCTTGAAGAGCTGGTGTTTCTGTGCACTCATGTCAAGTGCATGGTGTATGTGGACCATGATACCAACATGCATACGGCGTGTGAAGGAGATTTGGAACGAAGAGCGGAGCAGCAGAGCATGAAACGAAGGGACGAGCCTGCAGCAGCCGCACCAAGTCAGCAGCTAGGGTTTCAGCAGACCAGCAACACGGAAGATGTCGGCAGGAGAGATCGTAGTGGTGGGGATGGTAACTGGAGCGGTAGTGCTAGCAGAGATAGCAGCAGGGGAGATGAGCACTCCCTTGGACCAACAGCAACATGGGCGGAGGTAAAAGATCAGGAGCTGGTGCAGTATGGTGAGGTGTGGAGGAGAGGGTTCGGGGCGATGGCAGCAGTGTATGGGCTGCTTAGAGGGAGAAACTGGGTGGTGCGACCAGGGTTACAGTTTGGCAGCCATTTCACAGCGTACCAACATCACCCCGCTCTCGTGCATTCCAAGCAAGTTTCACTGACCTCCGCCGAAGACGGGATTGGTCTGCAATAGCTATTGAAGTCTTGCTTCTGCTGCATCTTCTGCTGGTTCCTTCGCTCGTCCTTCTCGGTTCAACCATCTTCGTTCACGTGCGCGCTTGTGTGTGTCTCTGCAGACTATCCTACTTCCTTCCAGCCTATCCCTTCCCCTGTTCCACCCTTTACATGCTCTCATATTCCCCACCTTTCCCTGCTCACTCTTTGTGCGTGCTGCCATGGCTTGCCGTGCAGCTTCATGGTTCTGGTCAGTGGTCCAAGGCTCAACAATGCCATTCCAACATGGAACGATTTACATGCCACTGTTCGCCTTGCTTCCACTGTAGCCAAGGTGCGATGCTGCCATGCTTATTAGCTGTTTTTTGTGCTTCTCTTGCTGTTTTTGCCCATCCCTATAAGAGTGTGATTGGGTAGGCATGAAGTAACGGCTCGTAGCAGGCAAGAATCGGTGCTGCAAGAGGCAATGGTTTTCGTGTCTGAACAAACCAAATCTGGTTCCTGCTTGTTCTTTTAACCTAGGACCTTTCACAACCCCCTTCCCCCTTTATGTAATCAGCTGACCCCATTCGGTCTCGATCGATCCAAAATCTGCTGATTGCATACGCAGGACAGGAGTCTTGGAATCAAAGTAGCCGTTGGGAGCAGTTAAGGATTCAAGAGCACTCCACATCCTCCTTTCCTTTGATTAGGAGTGTTTTCCTCTGATAAGCCCAACCCGTTTGCCGTCGTCAATCCTTCCTTTGAATCCTTCCCGGTCTGTTTGTTTTCCACCGGTCCACCTCGGCTGTTGGTCAGAAACTACTGATTGCATATGTGGATGCGGAGAAGGCTGATGAGGACGGATTCAAGGGCCTTGAAGCAGATATGCTGGGGACGGAAATCACAGAGGCAAGTACTGGTGAAGGTGAGGAGAGGGGTGAGAGCAGGCAAAGGAGCCAGGAATGCAATAGCAGCAGTAAAGGTGGTGGGCAGAGTGGCAGCAGGGGCTGTGGTGGTGGTAGGTTGGGTGGTGGTGGTGGTGGTTGTAATGGTGGAAGCAACAGAACTAGTGCCGGATGTTCGAGTAATGATGGCAGGGGGGATGTAAGAAAACAGGAAGTGGTTATGTTCAGAGTGACCAAATGGAACCCGGAAAGGAACCGGGAAAAGCGCGCGCACAGATAATCAATCTGGGGTGGGGGGGGGGGGAGAGAGAGAAAGGGGGGGGGGAGGGGGGGGGGGGGGAGGGGAGAGAGAAAGGGGGGGGGCGGGGGAGAGAAGGGGGGGGAGCTGAGGATGTACCATGCCATTGCATGTATGCTTCCGTATGAATCATAACGCGCAAGATGCAGAACTGATGTTCCTAATTAGCACATGTTAAAACCGAAATATAAAATAGTGAAGGCGGATCCAACTTGAAATCGTGCTCGGAAGAAGCAAAACTGGAACGACGATGGGCTGTGTAAAACACTGTTCCGGGCATCGCCCTTCCACAGACTGAACACACGTGATTCGTTCCCGTCAAAAAAAAAAAATCAGATCGTGCTCGCGCGTTCGCATTTTCTGCATGCGACATTTGCACGACAGTTGTTTGTCGTGCGTTTTGATGGTTGGACCTGACTTCGACTTTCAAGCTGGGCCTGGGTTCCACATATGCTTACTTCAACTCCATTCACGTAGCTTGCCTAACTCACGGAGCTTGCCTAGCATAGAATAGCCAGAGACGAGGGATTAGGCTGATGCGGCATAGAAATGAAATTATCATTAGATTGTTTGTGATACTTCGTCGCCGTTGCTGCGTAGTGATATTTTCCTCGCGATCACAGAGAACCCCATTCCCGTCGCCATTCCTCTCACCCCTCTCATCGCCCACTATGCTATCCTCGAGTTCGCCAAATCGCCCACCCGTCTCCCTTTCCGTCGCGCGTCACGTCGCCATCTCGTCGCCCGTCCCGTCGCCCTCTTCGTCGCCCTCTCTCCCCTCCTCTCCTCCCGTCGGCCTCTCTCTCGCCCCTCCCTACCGATCGCCCTCCCGTCGCTCGCCCCGTCGCGCTCTCTCTCTCCGCTCCCTTCCCGTCGCCCTCTCTCTCGCCCCTCCCTTCCCGTCGCGCTCTCTCTCTCCGCGCCCTTCCCGTCGCCCTCTCTCTCGCCCCTCCCTTCCCATCGCTCTCTCTCTCTCCGCTCCGCCCTCTCTCTCGCTCCTCCTTCGAATCGCGCTCTCTCTCCGCTCCCTTCCCGTCGGCCTCTCTCTCCGCTCCCTTCCCGTCGCGCTCTCTCTCTCCGCTCCCTTCCCCTCGCCCTCTCTCTCGCCCCTCCCTTCCCGTCGCGCTCTCTCTCTCCGCTCCCTTCCCGTCGCCCTCTCTCTCGCCCCTCCCTTCCCGTCGCGCTCTCTCTCTCCGCTCCCTTCCCATCGCCCTCTCTCTCGCCCCTCCCTTCCCGTCGCGATCTCTCTCTCCGCTCCCTTCCCGTCGCCCTCTCTCTCGCCCCTCCTACCCGTCGCGCTCTCTCTCTCCGCGCCCTTCCCGTCGCCCTCTCTCTCGCCCCTCCCTTCCCATCGCGCTCTCTCTCTCCGCTCCGCCCTCTCTCTCGCTCCTCCCTTCGAATCGCGCTCTCTCTCCGCTCCCTTCCCGTCGCGCTCTCTCTCTCCGCTCCCTTCCCATTGCCCTCTCTCTTTCTGCTCCCTTCCCATCCTCCCTTCTCGCTCGCCTCGAATAGCCCTCCCGGCGACCTTCGACTCTCCCATCACGTATGCCCTCCTTTCTCCGTCGCCTCTCTCGTTCTCCCTCTGCTATCGCGTCAGCGTGACCCATTCCGTACTCTGTTATTGTGTTTGGTTTGTTTGTTTTTTCTGTCGTTCCATCTATTCTCGACACCCTCTCTCCCGCCGCCTATCCTCTCTCCCGTCGCCTATCTTTTCTCCCGTCGCCCTCCCGTTTCCCGTCGCCCTCCCGTTTCCCGCCCCCCTCCCGTTTCCCGTCGCCCTCCCTTTTCCCGTCGCCCTCCCGTTTCCCGTCGCCCTCGCGTTTCCCGTCGCCCTCCCGTTTCCCGTCGCCCTCCCGTTTCCCGTCGCCCTCCCTTCTTCCGTCGCCCTCCCTTTTCCCGTCGCCCTCGCGTTTCCCGTCGCCCTCCCGTTTCCCGTCGCCCTCCCGTTTCCCGTCGCCCTCCCGTTTCCCGTCGCCCTCGCGTTTCCCGTCGCCCTCCCGTTTCCCGTCGCCCCCCTTCTTCCGTCGCCCTCCCGTTTCCTACGCCCTCCCTTCCCGTCGCCCTCCCGTTTCCCGTCGCCCTCCCTCTTTCTCTTCATTCGCGTCACCTTGCCCATCATAATTTCCCCCCTAGTGCTGTTTTTCTCTTCTGTTTCCCGTTATTGCACCTCTCCCAGGCCTCAAGTCCAAGGCAGCACATTGATCAGAGCTCTACTAGCTCTAATAACGTTCAAACACTTTCACTCTCATCACGTACATGTGTGTCTGCTTGGGATTTAGCGTGAGATGTTGCTAGTTGTGAATTTGGTGAAGTATTGGCTCTAGTGAATGCAGGAGTGCTCGTCGCTCAACTTTGCGCCAAATTCGCACATGTACATGTGAGAGAACCTGGCTGCCAATCAGAATTGACAATGAACTATCGTTCCTGGTCCAATAAGAAACTCGTCCGAGGGTCGAAAAAAAAAGCACACATGCAGCAATTCCAACATTCCAAAACAAAACAAAAATACATCTTCAAGTGGACTCAACTAGAAGGGGGGGGTCGCTATTTTGCCTGCTGGCTTTAATGTCACAGCATAATGTAGCTTCGTTGCTGTACCTAGCTACCTGAATGGATTTCTATGTACTGGTAAAATCAAGCATCTATGGTACCATAACATCTACTATATGCAGAGTTGAGTATTTACACCCTAGACCAAAATTCCCGTACTGAGCTCCAAAAACTAATTTGGCGAAACAGATGCTCTTGTCTCATCCCAAAATAGAACTCCCTGCCCATCAAATTTAAACTGCAAAGCATAAACAACTTGGGCTTGTGGCCTTGACCACCACTATAACTGCACACAATGCATTTATTACCAGCAATTATACATATCCCACACCACATGCAGTGGGCTATAGAGATGTTCAACAAGCACAGATATCACAACCCTACCCATGTCAACGAATAAAATAATAACGATCGTCCGAAGGAGAGAAAAGGTACACGCACTACTGCGCTAAGGTACAGCCTCCTCCGGAAGAGAGCGAGAACGAATAAATTAGGGCTTCAAAAGGTGCAGTGAAAGGCCCAGCACAGACAGGCCCTAGCCCGCCTAGCTGGCCACTCTTCTTGAAGCTTCCTGCTTATGCCAAGTGCATGATAGATAGTGTCTGTCAACTAGTCAAACTCAAGCTC
The DNA here is from genome assembly GCA_947471745.1 of Closterium sp. Naga37s-1. Taxonomy (NCBI): domain Eukaryota; kingdom Viridiplantae; phylum Streptophyta; class Zygnematophyceae; order Desmidiales; family Closteriaceae; genus Closterium; species Closterium sp. Naga37s-1. The sequence goes on from CANJKZ010000509.1 coordinate 44,182, forward strand.
AACAATCACCCCACCACCACAGCCCTCCCTCCCTCCCTTCCCATACACACTCCTCTCCTCTCCTCTCCTCTCTCCTCTTCTCTTCTCGTCTCCTCTTCTCTTCTCGTCTCCTCTTCTCTTCGCGCTTTACGGGGGGCACTTGCAGAGCACTCTCCCGACGTAGAGACTTGAGGACGAGCACACGTAGGGGCTGTTGAACTTGTTGAAGTTGGTGCTGCTGCACTTGCAGATCTTGCATATGATGCCTCCACACGTGTCCCCCTTGACCACCGTGTACGTTCCGTACGTGCAGGATGCACCCACGATCGGGGCAGAGTTTACACACAGCTGGAACAAGCATGGGAGGTGGGGACGGGATGGGGAGAGGGGGGTAGAGGGTGGGGAGAGCGAGGAAGAGGGGGGATTAATGAAGGGGAGGGAGAGAGAAATGGGTGGGGGGAAGTGGGGAAGAGGGGAGGAGGGGGGGGGGGTGAGGAGAGAGGGAAGGGAGGAGAGCGGCAGGACACAGGGATAGGAAGGTGTGGACTGAGGGCAAGGTCTTAACAACTTTTGAGACGTCTCAAAAGGTGTGGTAGCCGGAGGGCAGGGTCTTTGCAATGAGACCTGATTTTTTTTAGAGCGACGGTGCACTTTTGGCAGGGTTGGGTTCAGAAGTTTTTGTTTTGAACCAGGCTTGCCAGCGCGAAAGTGTTGGCTGGCGATAACCAGGATTTCGTGCGGTCACTTCTCATCCGCAGTAACAGTTCGCTAGGGTTTGGGGTTTTGGGTAGCAAATGTGCACCGTCTCTTTAAAGCTGCGATCTACATACTTCGAGCGGGGGGGTCTGGTTTATCACTTGAAAACCAGGTGACCAGGTTTTTCACTCGGCCCCTTAGCCTGCAAATAGAACGGTTGAGGGGGGTGGAGAGAGGGGGGTGGGGGTCCCTTTCCCGATATCGAACTCCCCAAGTGGTTTCCGCCCTTCCGCGGACTCTTCCCCCAACCCACGAAAATGGGTTGGATTCGCGTGCTTGCTTGACTTCATCGCTCCTGTGTTTCAGAAACGAGTTGAATTCGCTTCCCAATCAGGCTGCGTGAAAGGGTGTGCATCGACAATACCCCCAAAAACGCAACTTAGTATGTAGACCGCAGCTTTAAGGGTGCGGCAAAAAGGGAGATCCATTGAGCACCACCTACCCTCACGCCATCTTCTCCTCCCCCTTCCCCCATCCCACAACCCCCATCCACACCCCACTCCCTCCCCCCCTCCCGCTACCCATTTCCTCAATCACACGCACCATCCCACCTCACCCACCCACTCTCCAACAACCCCCACCCGTGCACTTCGCCTCACCTCTTGGCCTACGAGCCGTTGCGAGCCGTCAGCAGCGCAGATGAGGCCGGGGTTGTACTGGTAGAGCTCAGTGGCGGAGATGGGCGGGTATGTGTTGAGCATCACGTCGTTGCATGTCTCCCCCGGGTTGACTGTGTAGGTGTTGAGACAGGTCTGCGGCACCGGCGCTCCCAGCTTTATGCACACCTGGCAGATGGCGGAGTGGAAGAGGAGGGGCAGGGGGAGCAGGAACATGTGGAAAGGGGAGGATTGAAAAGTGAGAATGCAAAAAAAAAAAAAAAAAAAAAAAAAAAGGAAAATTTACGGAAACGGTAGTTGAGATTGGGACCGATCAGAAACGAAAACGATTTCTTGGGGAGAGAACATCACGGGGAGAAGAGAAAGGAGGATGGGAAAGCGAGGGATAGTGCGTTGGGGAGCAGCCAAAAACAACTCAAAAGTAGCGAATCACTGTTGCAGTGATTTGGGCGCAGCTGGCAGGCAGGCAGTCAGTCAGTCAGCCAGTCAGTTAGTTAGTAAGTTTACCTGCTGTCCGGTGGTGAGGGCGTCACAATTGAGGCCAGGGTTGACAGTGGCGAGCTCTGCAAGCGAGAGACCAAAGGTGCTTGCCACGAGCGTGCATGTGTCTCCCTGATGGTGATCCAACGGTGGGGAAGGTCCGAAGGGGTCGACAGGGAATAAGAGATGAGAGGACAGAAAAGGGGAGCAGAAGAGAACAGGAGGAGCGAAAGCAGAGGATAGCAGGGGGGAGCAGGGCAGGGCAGGGCAGGGCAGGGCAGGGCAGGGCAGGGCAGGGCAAGGCAGGGCAGAGCAGGGAGAAGCAGAGGAAGTGGGAAGCAAGCAGGGGAGAAGGGCAGTGAGGGTGAGGGCACGGGAGTGTGAGGCGTGCAGCATGCAGTGTGCAGCATACCTTGATCAATGGTGATTGTGCAGGGCGCAGCACAGCCTGTAGCCGCCATGCTTGAATTTTGAGGTGACTCAAAAAAGAGGGCAGTTCGGGTGCAGGTGTGTGAGGCGTGCAGCTTGCAGCGGTCAGCGGACAGCAGGCAGCGGACAGCAGGCAGCGCACAGCGGACAGCGGACAGCGCACAGCGCACAGCGGACAGCGCACAGCGCACAGCGGACAGCAGGCAGCGGTAAGCAGGCAGCGGTAAGCAGGCAGCGGGAAGCAGGCAGCGGGAAGCAGGCAGCGGTCAGCGGACAGCGTACAGTGGTCAGCATACCTCGATGATTGTGTAGGGCACAACACAGCCTGTAGCCACCGTGCTCGCATTCTGCACCACGAGAACGGTGCCCGCTGGAAGGGTGCTCGGGCAGTCAACTCCCTGGAGTGGAGAGCATGTGGCATGAGACGGGATGAGACATGCCAGGAGAGAGAGCGAGACAGGGGGGGGGATTGGAGGGGCTGATGAGATAAGGGACGGGGAGGAACGGAGGGACGGGAGCTGACAGTGGGGGAGTGGGTGGGTGAGGGGGGAGGGGTGTGTGAGGAATTTGTCAAGGGAGAGACTGGCGAGGGCACGTGGCCGGGGTTGTCACATAGACTGGCGAGGGCACGTGGTGGCTGTGGTTGGGCACGTGGTGGCTGTGGTTGGGCACGTGTCAGGAAGGACCGTTTGAGAGTAACTCACGGGGTTAAGGGAGGAGAAATCCTTGTCTGAAATGAGGAAGGTGGAGCGCACTTGGTTGCACGTCATGTCCACTTGCAGAGTCACCTTGACCATCACGCTCCCCGGAATGCACGTCGGAGACGTGTCTGTGCGCTGGCCCAGCACGTAGCCTGGCGAGCAGAGGCAGGAGTAGCCGCCCTTGTTGTCGTCAATGCACGTGCCGAAGCCACACGGGTTCATAGCAGAGAAGGAGCAGACATTGGCTGGAGAGGGGTGGGTGGGAGGGTGCGGGGGGGGGAGGGATGGGATAGGAGGAGGGGTTTGCAGGTGTGGTGCAGCTTTGTTTCCAAAGATTCAGTCTAGAGAAGGGCAAGGCCACGGCAAAGAGAAGGGCAAGGCCACGGCAAAGAGAAGGGCAAGGCCACGGCAAAGAGAAGGGCAAGGCCACGGCAAAGAGAAGGGCAAGGTCACGGCAGCGTCGAGTGACCCCTCTTATCGAGTCATGCCACATCACGCGCCATGCCACGCCACACCACGTCGTCATGCCTCGTCACGCCACGCCACGCCACGCCACGCCACCCCATGCCTCGTCCCGTCTCGTCTCATCTGTGCACGTACGTACCAATGGCGCAGGTCTGCGTCTTATCGAGGTTGGTAACAGGGGTGAACCCCGAGGGGCACGTGCACTTGTTGCGTGCGCCGCCGTTGCGTTTGGCCTTGAGGGGCGTGCACGTGCCGCTGCCACATGGGTTGATTGGCCCACACGGGTCTGGAGCTGAAGTCAAGGGAGCAGGGGGGAGCAGGGGGGAGGGGTTGCACACAGGGGAACAGGGAACGGGGTAGGGAGGGGAACCGGCGGGAGGGGGAGGGGGGGGGGGGGAAGGGGAGACAGACCGAGGGACAGAGTGAGTTCATGCGGGACAGAGAGAGTTCATGCGGCTGATAAAATCCAGACAGAAGGGAGCCGTATGGAAACGCTTTCTATGTCATGGGTTCTTTGCTTTACAAACTCCAAGCCTCCTCCTCCCCCTCCTCCTCTTGCATTGTATGATGAGGTGATTCCACAATCGACTCATCATATTTCGCTTTACAAACTTAGAGCCGCCTCCTCCTCCTCGCATCGTACTTGAAAGGACAGGGTAGAGGCCTGGCAGGGTGTTCATGCCGCAGATGCCGGGGCCGCCCGCAATGGCGATCTTCATGTAGCCATTCTCGCCCCACGATGGGCCCCATGAGTTGCGGATGATCCAGTGGGGCGTCGCGTCCAGCAGGTTGAACCCCACCACCACCACCAGATGGTCCACGACTTGTGAGGAGAAGCACTCAGGGTCGTTATACACGAATCCCTGCATGCATACACGCATGCCATATGGCAGCCATTCCAAGATTTGGCATTCAACATACATAAACCAAGACTTGACCCGTGGTTAGAACAAAATAAAAGAAAAGAAATGAACAGAAATGAACAGAAACCAACCGAGCACGAATCGAGAAGGACTGCGCTACTGAGACTTGTCGAGGGCACAAGCGAAAGAGAACGCGGCAGAGTGTCGCAGCGGCAGACGCACACACGCAAAGCAAACGTACCCCGACGAACTTGATAAACGAGTCGGATCGAGCCTCGACATACACCACAACGGGCTGGGCTTGCACCGCAATGGCGATACCCATCCACCCTCGGATCTGCACTTGCTCGAACATGGCAATCCCGTATGGCTCCGTCGGCATGGAGAAGCTTCCATCCGATCCCCTGCCCCAGAACAGGCTGGAGCCCCATCCGTTCGCACGCAGCCGGCGGCTCGACGCAAGGCGCGCCGACGCAGCATCTGCAGCAGAGGAGCTGCCGCTGCTGCTGCTGTCTTCTGGAGAGAACAGAGTTCTTCTCAGGACCTTGCATTGGTCTGAGCTGGGAACGCCAGTGTAAGGGTAAGAGGCCGTGGAGGGAAGGCCACCGGAAGCGGCGATGTAGTTGAAGGCGTCGTCGGGGCGGCCGCCCGTGCAGGACCAGGTGCCCTGGCAGTCGATGGCCTTCTGCTCCGCCAGGCTGGGCGCCGCTGCGCCGTACACTATCGCATACAGCGCCTCCGCCGCCGCAACCGGCGCGAATATCCAACACGCCGAGCACAGCCCCTGGTCCTTGGCCGGCTGTAGCACCAAGGGCACCTGCGCCCGCCAGTCCACCGTGGGTGTTATTTGCCACTTGGGGGAGGTGGCGTTGCCGGTGAAGCCAAGGGAGCCGTGGCGGAAGTAGGAGTTGAAATAAGAGCCGGAGACTAGCGCTGTTTGATCCAACTGGGCCCCTCGGAACCCTGCAGTGGAGGGAAGGGGGAGAGGGGAACAGTACGATGGGGGAGAGGGTCAGGTGGAAAAGGGTGGGAAGGATGCGGAAGGGAAGAAGCGATGTACATGGAGAATGGGCAAGGCGATATTGCTTTTTCGTGGAATGGTTTAGGGTTGGGATGGAGACAGCTAGGAATGAGGTGTCGAAGAGAGGAGCAAGCGAGGAGCAGCAGGGGGAGCAAGCGAGGAGAGGAGAGGCACTCACGTCTCTTGCGGAGGCTCGTGTTGTCCCATGATCCCGTAGGGGCTGTGGTGACCATCCATGGCACGATAGGGAAAGAAGGGGGCGGGAGAGGGAAAGAGGAAGAGAGCGAGATGAGAGAAAGGAGAGAAAGGTGAGTCCACGTGCGTATGTTTTTTGAGAATTCTCAAAAAACATAGGCAGAGGGGCATCGGAAAGGGGAACGGAGGCGATAAGACAAAGAGCATGAAACAGGGTGTGGGGTAAGGCACTACGGCGCAAGCTACAGGGTCAAGCCAGGGACAGTCACTTGTGCGATGGCCAGTTAGCTGGTTCCTGTGAAATCTCAAAACCAACAAGCCAGCAGCAAGGGTCAGGTTAGGGTCGGGTTAGGGTCAGGTGAGGGTGAGGTGAGGGTGAGGGTTAGGATGAATGAATGACTTACGAGGGCCAGCAGCCACAGGGTAGGGCATGCAGGACGGGTACGAGACGACCTGGTCCTTCCCAAAGGGCACAGTGAGCGTGGCGTTGAACGTCCCCGGGTTGCACACGCATGTAGGCACGTTGGAAGGGCCAGTCAGCATGCACATGCCGAGGCCGTTGCACGGGCCGGTGGGGAGAGCCGCGCCGCAGAAGGATACACATTCGACTGGCCGGCGTTGCTCGCCGATAGGACAGCCAGAGGAGCCGGGAGTCGGAGTGGTGGTGGTGCTGGTGCCATCAGTGGGAGCAGCAGTAGCAGCGCCAGCAGCGGTGTTGCTGTTTGAGTTATAGTATCCGTCGCCGTTCACGCGGTTCGCCCACCGGCCGCCGCCTCCCCGCTTCGACCCGCGCCAGTTGCTCCTCGCCTGCGAGTCCGTGAAACTCTCCGACTTGTTCCAGTACCCTCCGAGAAAGCAGTTGCCCTTCTGGCTTCCGTAAAACGACGCGCCGAAGACGACAAGGTTCGCCTCGCCGTACCCTCCCTTGAGTGTGGCCGGGCAGAATTCGGAATCGCCCGCGATATACGCGGCGGGAGGGGTGATGAAGTAGTTTCCCGAGAGGTCGTACGTGGCCTGGGCTTGGTCGGCCATGGATGGCGAGATAAAGGAGAAGATGGGGGTGCCAGAGAGCTGGTTGTTGCTGACGTCCAGGAAGAGGAGGCTTGGCAGCGAGCCAAGCACGTTCGGGAGACGCCCGTAGAAGAAGTTCCGGCTAAGGTCGCTGTTGAGGTGGGGAAACGAGGGGGAGGGGGAGGGGGCAGGGGGGAAGGAGGGTGGGTGGGGGAGGGGGAGAGGGGTGGAGAGGAAAGAGGGGTCATGAGAGGGGATGAGGGTGGAGAGGGTGGAGAGGGTGGAGAGGGTGGAGAGGGGTGGAGAGGGGTGGGGAAAGAGGGGGTGGGATAGGGCTGGGTAGCGCGCTTCTTGATCGTTCTTATTGGTGAGGTAGGCCGCCGAGGAAATGCTGTGGAAAAAGTGGAAACGGAAAAGCTTGCTTTGACGTGGTTGCTATTGAGGGAGAGAGAAAGGCTTGGAGGAGGCTGCATGTGTGGAGAGGGTGTTTTTGAGACGTCTCAAAAACACCCTCTCTACACGGAAAAGCTTGCTTTGACGTGGTTGCTATTGAGGGAGAGAGAAAGGCTTGAAGGATGCCGGAGAGCAAAAACGCGAGAATGGTTGCGAGCAGGAGGAGGGGGGGAGTGGGGAGGGGGTGTGCTTGTTTACAGGGCGAGGAGCGAGCGAAGGTTGGCAACGGCGACGGAGATAGTACCCGACAAGCTGTTGCCTCCTAGTAGGCTGGCGGACGGGGAGAGACAGGGGGGAGTGGGGGGAAACGAGAGGCGGGGGGAAGGAGAGATGGGGATGAAGAGATTGGCAATTGCGACAGAGATGGTACCCGACAAGCTGTTGCCTCCTAGTAGGCTGCGGTGGGGTGAGGCGAGGGAGAGGGAGGGGGGTGGGGAACGGGGGAGCGTGGGAAGGGAAGAGAGGTTGGTGATGTGGTTGCGGAGGCGAGAGGAGCGAGGGAGGGGAGCGGGACACGATGGGATGCGATGCGATGCGATGCAGTGCGAAGGGTGGATGGCGAAAGGAATGAAAGGAAGGGAACGGAGAAGAAAGCGAGATCACGTCTTCATTCGAGCTGAAAAAAAAAAAAAAGACAACTGAAGGAAAGGGGCAGAAGCAAGGAACAGGCGCAGGAGAGAAAGCAGGGCAGGCGGGCGAGGGTAGGGGAGTGAGAGGAGAGAGAGGGAAGAGAGGGGAGCGAGGGGAGAGAAGGAGGCGCACAGGTGTTGCAGGTTGGAAAGAGAGTAGATGCTGCGGGGCAGGGGACCCGATAGCTGGTTTGCTCCCAGAGATCTGTGCGGACAGAGGTGATGCCAAGGGACAAGGATGGCATGGGGTTGCGGAGTCTATTTTCGAGGGGCGCCTCAAGAATAAATATCGCTCCCAGAGGTCTGTGCGGTGCGGACAGAGGGGACAAGGATGGCGTGGGGTTGCGGATGGTGATGGGAATGGGCAGGGCCCGAAAGGGGAAGCTGAGAAGAGACGCGCAGATTGAATCAAATCAGATCGGATGGAAACAGACGTAAGGCAGCGTTGCGAGTAAAAGGGGATTGATTGAAGTCACGAGGCAGGGGCAGCGAGGCAGGGTGGGAAAGGGGAGGAGGGGGACGGAGGAGGGGGAGGAATAAGGGAAGAAGTGGAAGGGGGATGGGACGAGGGGAGGGAGAGAAGGGGGGGGCACGACACGAGGAGGAGCGGCGTACAGCGTGGAGAGGAGATTGAGCTGGGAGAAGCTGTCGGGGAGGGGCCCGGAGAGCGCGTTGGTGCTCAGATCGCTGCATGGGGGAGGGGAGGGAGGGGGTGGGGGGAGAGAGGAGGGAGGAGTGAAGGGAAAAGTTGTGGAGGAGCGAAAAAGAGGGAGAGAGAAAAGGAGGGATGGGGGAATATATGGAAATGGAGGAGACGAGAAGGGGGTGGAAGAGAGCGGGGAGCGGAGTACGGAGTGCGGGGAGAGCGTACAGCACTTGGAGATTGACAAGGTTGAACACACCGGAAGGGATGGAACCTTCCAGGAAATTGCCGCTCAGTGACCTGAACGCACAGACGAACGGGAGGGCGGGCAGGGAGTAGACGGTCAGCCGGGCAGTGGAAATGGCGAGCGCGCAATTTCGAAGCGTCTCAACAGACAGGAGAGCGCGCACAGGCAGCAGTTGAGCGGAAGGGAGAAGCAGAGGGGAGGAGCGGAAGCGGAACGCAGAGGAGGGGAGAGGAGCGGAAGCGGAAGCGGAAGCGGAAGAGGAGCGGAAGGCGTACAGGTTGGTGAGGGCGGAGAGGTAGTCGATGGACGGCGGAATGGGGCCCGCGAGAAGGTTATGGTCCAGACTCCTGCTCATCGCATGGCCCGCGGGAATGCCATGAAAGTAGGGGAAAAAAGGGAAGCGCGGTTATGGTTATGGTTATGGTCCTGGCTCTTCTTGCTCATCGGTGTTTAGGTGTGTTTTGAGTCGACTCAAAACACACCTGAACGTAGGGGAAAAAGGGGAAGCGCGGTTATGGCTATGGTCCTGGCTCTTCTTGCTCATCGGTGTTTGCCGAATATTGTGGGAGTCGGGAAAAAACGGAGCGGTTATGGGTGTAGTGCTGACCAGTGGTGCGCGGAGTGGAGCGGTCGAGTGGAAATGGGGAACAGGAAACGGGGAGAAACCTGGGGTGAGCGGAACGTGTGCGCGGGATGTTGGGCACAAGCGCGACACGGGACCTGAGCAGAAGCGCGCAGCTAGGCAGCCCGCCGCGACGACTCACGACGCGTAGACCCCAAGACTGTACACAGCGCGACGATGCGGCACGCGGTGCAAGGGACGGAACGGCAGAAGATAGACAGGGGGGGCGGGCGGGCGGACGGATGGGCGGAACTCGGGGCGGACGGGCGGAACCACTGGCGGAACCACTGGCGGACGGGCGGAAGAACGGGCTGGCGGAAGGGCGCGCGGGCTTACAGCGTTTCGAGCGCGAAGAGCTGAGCGACGGCGTCGGGAATGGTCTGCCCCGCAAGGCCTGCGCGGTCCGTGATTACCCTGGTAATAGAGGCGAGCGGGCGAGACGGGCGAGACGGGCGAGATGGGCGAGATGGCGGAGATGGGTGAGAGGGAGTAAAAGACGGTAAGTAGGGGTGACAGGTGGAAGGAGTGCAAGTGGTCGCCTTGAAGAGAGCATTACGAGTGCATAAAAAGTGGTGACGTGTCACTCTCTGGCACTCGGAAACTCTGGCACTGTCGTAAGCCCGTCGTTTTCTAAGCGGCGTAGTTGCTACTATAAGCGGCGAAGTAGCTAGTAACGGAGTTAGGGCGCGTACATGCTGGTGACTTGGCCCATGGCGTTGCACTTGAGCCCCTCCCATTGCGCGCAGTCGGCGGCGACAAACCACGAGTTTGTTAGCGGAATGTACGGCCCCCACGCGTCCGCAATGGCGCGCAGCGCAGGTTCTGGTCGCGCGGAGGGAGGGAAAAAGGGGGAAGACGGAGGGGAAGGGGGGTTGAAGAGAGGGGGTGGGGGAGGGGGGCGGCGGGAGGGGAGACGGGAGCGCACGCGAGGGGAAGTTGAGGCCGAGACGCCGAGCGCAAGACGGGAATCGGCGCAACGACGAACCGAATGGCAATTGAGTCATCTTGCGGCTCAGTGAATGAAAGGCAAGGTAGAAAGGAAGAAAAAAATAGGGGGAGCAGGCGGAGAGAAGGTCACAAGAGAGGCTGTACGCGTGGGAACAGGAAGACTGGTGTGCGGGAAGGGAAAACACGATCACAAGAAATAGGAGTGGGGAAGAGAAACTCAATAATTTTGAATGGGCGGGAGAGAGTCTCACGTTGGCTGTTCGCGACAGGCTGTGCGTGGGCGAAGGGGAGCAGGAGGAGGAGAGAGGAGACGCAGAGAGGGAGGGCGGCGAGGAGTTGCCGCGGTGGCGTGACCAAGGGCTGGCGGTGTGGCCCCATGGATCTACCCTACAGTCTACCGCTCAATGTTGTGTTAGCTACGTGTCGGCAGTGCTCGCAGCAGCAGCAGCAGCAGCAGCTCGAAAGGTGCCTATGCTCGGCGATGAGAGCGGTCAGAAAAGAGGTCGAGGCACAACGGAATACGGAAACGTAGATGTGGGTTCGTTTTGGTCTTGTGAGAGAAAGGCGAAGGGTTCGTGGGGAATGAAGTGCTGAAACCTGGAGTTGTCGAATTGAACAATTATTGTGGGAGCTCGCCTTTGTGTGCGTGGAGAGGAGAGCGACAGTCTGGCGCACAGAGGGGGAGCACTGGATCAGATTTTGCATGGCTGCCGAGCAACGCCCAGGTTAACCTTGAACGCGGTCGTGCTTCCTGGTTGGGTTGGGTTGGGTTGGGTTGGACCTATTTAAGCTTGTTTGGTTTGGGTTTACGGGCGTGTGGTGGGGTGCGGTGGTTGCACACGATTACACGGGACGAGTTTTGTAATTTTCGCTCGTTTCGCACATATTCGCAATTCCTCGTTCCGGAAGTACGGTTACCTACCATAGCATTATGGAAGATGGAATCTGGATGGCAACGAGGGCGAGGATGGGGACGTGGCAAGGCAATGCTGCAGCTGGCTGCCTCACCTGCCCTACAGAGCGTCGCCTTTCAGTCAGGTTACAGTATTTCGCCAGCTTCGTCTCACCTCGTCAGCCTCACACGTGTGAGAAGCGATTGCTCCTTGTGATTCGTAAAAGCCTGTTTTACTGTATCTGTACACCAGCAACACCTGTCTGATACGATATTGCTTTCCCACATCTTCCGTATGGTTGCTTGGTTGCCTGTCTCTCAAGCTGCTTTCCCCGACCGCACAATGGAGCAGTGATTTCCTGCACCAACCTTTCCGCGTCACCCTTGAAAGGCGGGGAGGGCGGACGGGAAAGGGGGAGTGCAACCCGCACTTTGCACAGAAAACATCTGGAGAATGGGCAGGATTTCTTTGCGGCCGCAGGCAGGAAGCGCAGGCGTTTTCCCCCTCAGCTGGACAGAGGGAAGCAAAGAACATGACTGATAAGCACTCGCTAATAAGACAACTGACTGCTGCTTTCAGCTCGAGACCAGACCAGATCGAACAACCAGCCGCTACCTACCATACCGTACCCTCCCATCCCATGTTCAGCGATTGTACAGTACAGAATGACCCACTACAGTAACGGTCGTGTGGCCAGCAGTAACGGCCGCAGGCTGGTTGGGTTGGGGCTTCCTCGTTTGGCCTCGCTGCTTCTGTTGCTGCCTCCGATGCATCATTTACAGATGTTGTGTCTTAGAGGCCTTTCCTAAAAGAGTCCCTTTTCCTCAGCCAGTAGAATTTTCACATAAGTCCTAGGTGTATCCCCCTCCTCTACAGTCCCCGTTTTGGCGGGAAATCTTGCATCTTGACTGGATCATTGCACGAATCTTTGCCAATCAGAGGACGCAAATCGAACCAGTCAGAACATCACCGAAAATAAAACATTATTCACTATTTACTTTTGCGGTTGTGATTGTCTGCTTATCTTTACCGCGCTTGTGTCTAAGTCCTGTCGCGCGGTTCCCCGCGAGCTCCGACGATGCAATCTCATTAATCTCGCTTACAGTGTAAAACGAAAAATGTTGTCTGTCGTTTCGGCCTTAAACATATTGTTTTTGTATTTTCCTGCCCGTTTGTTCTGTGACACTGATCAACGCGGCGAACCGTGCAACGAGAAGTTGAAGACAGCGTAGTCCGAATGTACGTATGTGACAGGCAAACACGACTAGTAGCGAAGGAAAATCACTCTTTATGCAATTGTCCTTGTATGGGACTAAAATTTCCCTTTTGCCCGGGGTTTGTGAGGTTCCCACAAAGGCCCGCAGCGCGCGTGTTTTTCACGGGGACTCTAATCGAGAACATTTGTACCCCTGCACGATCATGTTGCTCCACCTCTCCTCACCACAATATGCACCACAAGGCAGCTCGGGCAGCTCGAGATTCCTTGCGAAATTCTACCATCACCGTACACACCTCACTCACATTCCTGAATTGCTGTCCAGATTTTATTGTCCACCAACCTCGCTTTCGACCACGCTTCAGGCTGGCCCACGAACTGTACACTAGCTCGACCGAGCTGGGTCTCTGCCTGAACTGGACTGGCAAGTAGGTTGGTTGGTGGTGCGTGGGTTGCTGCCACGCATGACTCGAACCAACCAAATCGACCAGAGGAAGCTGGCCACGTAGTGAAATAAGGGAAGGGAAAATATGCCATAAGGTCACAGATTCAATCACTAACAACAAGTGAAAAATCACGCGAATGGTCACACATGTAGCTCCCGCCAAAAAAACTTGAAACTCAACAAAATTCCCGCTCGCATCCCAACCAATCAGCCAACTTTAAGAAAAAATAACCCAATCGGAATCGGATGCGGTTTCGGAACGGACCAGCCCTAAACACCTGGCGAGCTACGTGTTTAGGGTTGATTCCGAAAATGCATCCAGGTTCCTGTTGAGTTTCATTTTGTTTTGGCGGGAGTTTCATCTATGACCATTCGCGTTTCTTTTACCAGCTGATAGTGACTGTTTACGTGAAACGTTTTATCAGTCGCGTGAAAACACCCTTTGCAGTGAACGTACCCTATATTATTAATATTAATATTATTATTATTATTATTATTATTATTATTATTATTATTATTATTATTATTATTATTATTATTATTATTATTATTATTATTATTTACCGAAAATGTTATCGAGTCCCATGCTGGTTACGAATGAAATATTTTTTCAACTCATTACTAACTAAGACCAATTATAATAAAAAAAATATAAATACACATGGGGACATCCCATGGACTTGCTAGGGGCGACTAACACACGAATAAATATAGAATGAATGAAACAAATGGAGGTAGTATCAACTCAATCCACAAGGGCAAGGATCTCGAATAGGTAAGTTCTTAGTTCAAGGCTTCGGTTTGCAAAGAGCCTTCCCCACGTAGAGAGTAGAGGTGGTGCATTTGAAGCCAGGATTGACAGCGTACATTGTGGTGTAGGAACACTTGAACACCTTGCACACTACACTCGCGCACGTGTCACCACGCACAACAGTGTAGACGCCGTAGCTGCATTTCACGGCACCAACAATCGTGGCATCCACACACACCTGAGCACGACAAAGAAGCGAGTGGAGGAGAGGGGCGAATGAGGAAGCAGGAAAGAGCAGAACAGAGAAGGGGCATGAGAACGAGAACAAACAGGCTTTGCAGTACAATATAAAGAATGGAAGCCATTGAACATCAAGCCACCGTACACAGAGGGTGAAGAACGCTCATTCAGGTTAGGAAAGAGAAATACCTCTTGGCCGACGAGCCGTTGCGACGTGTCAGCACTGCAGATGATTCCGGGGTTGTACTGGTAGAGCTGTGCTGGTGTGATTGGCGGATACGTGTTGATCATCACATCGTTGCACGACTCCCCCGGGTTGACCGTGTAGAAGTTGAGGCAGCTCTGGGGCTGAGGTGTGCCGGAACTGATGCATATCTGCAACAGGAAACCAGTAACAGCAGGACAAAAAATGTTACAGTACATTGAATTTGTGGCTTAACTGTCGCATATCACCACGAAGGGTGTGCTCCTGGACAAGACATGAAGGCTGATACTGCGTTTCTAGTGGCAGCAATGTTGAGAACGGAAATCAAAATGCCAGAGTGGGGTCGGGCTGTTTAACGAGAGAGAGAGAGAGAGAGAGAGAGAGAGAGAGAGAGAGAGAGAGAGAGAGAGAGAGAGAGAGAGAGAGAGAGAGAGAGAGAGTAATCGAGCGACTGACTGACCTGTTGCCCAACTGCCAGTATTCCGCAGTCCAGATCAGGGTTGGTGGCATTGAGCTGCGCCATGGTAACGTTGAACATTGCCATGATTGTGGCGCATGTGTCGCCCTGAGAGAGGAAGGGAGAGGGGAGAAGGGACAGAGGGAGAGGACTTTTGAGACGTCTCAAAAGTCGGCCATGGTAACGTTGAACATTGCCATGATTGTGGCGCATGTGTCGCCCTGAGTGGAGGTGAAGGGAGGGGAGTTGGAGGAAGAGGAGTTAGAGACGTCTCAAAAGTCGGCCATGGTGACGTTGGACATTGTCATGATTGTAGCGCATGTGTCGCCCTGAAAACGGTGGGAACGAGGGAGTGAGAGGGGAGGAGAGAGGGAGATAGAGAGGGGTTCAATGCAATAGAAAGAGGCAGGCAGATGGAAAGCCAAGAGGTAACCAAGCAGCATGCTCAAACGGACGAGAATCGATAAGGGAAAGGTGTGACAGTGAAATAGAGGAACACTGTCACTCAGAGCAACAGCACTCACCAGTTCCCCACCTGAGCAACAGCACCGACCCGAGCACCTAACTGAGCACCCACCTGAGAACCCACCTGAGGCACGGCACACACCTGGGCCACCGTGTAGGGTACGATGCAGCCAGTGACATTGGCGCTGGTCTGGTTGGTGTTGCGCGTGACAATGACCGTGCCAGGCGGGAAGGTGCCCGCACACTTGAGCTTCTGCAGAGGGGAGGGCAGGGAGGGAGAGCGGGCAAGGGGCAGGACGGGTAAGTTAGGACTTAATCACAACGGGTTTATCTGTGGTGAACGGCAAACGGAGATGGCAATGGTGAGTGCAACAAGGGAAGCCACGAGGGTTGTTGCAGGGAAGAAGGAGCAGACAGACGCGGAAAGAGAGCGGGGTGCGAAGCGAAGGTAGGAGAGAATACCGGGTTGAGCTGTAGGTGGCTTTTGAGAGAACATCCGCCAGGAGAGCCGTGTTTTGAGTCGACTCAAAGCATGTAGGTGGCTTTTGAGGCACGACAGAAGCAGCAGAGAGGAGGGAGGGAGGGAGGGCACGGAGGTGGAGAGAGAATCGAACGGAACGGAGGAGCGTACCGGGTTGAGCTGTATGAACGTCGACCGGGAGAGCATGTAGGTGGAGCGGATTTGACTGCACGTCATGGCTGCTTGCAGGGTCACGTTGGCCGTTGCGCCGCCTGGAATGCACGTGGCAGAGCCGTCTGTGCGTTGCCCGAGAGAGTAGCCCGGCGAGCAGAGGCAGGAGTAGCCGCCCTTGTTGTCATCAATGCACGTGCCGAAGCCGCACGGGTTCATTGCGAAGAACGCGCAGACCTTGGCTGGAGTGGTGGGAGGGGGGAGATTGCGGAGAGGATGGGTGGGAGGAGGAGGGAGGGAGAAAAGGACGCAGCAGGGGAGAGAGAAGTTGAGGAGACGTGCAGTGAAGAAGATGGGAAACGGATGTTAAACTGCACGGCACCAGGAATCCAAGAGGGCTAGAGATAAGAGCTGGAAGGGCTTCACAAAGGGATGGAGTGTCCCTTTGAGAAAAGGGGACGGACAGCAACTTCTACCAGAAATGAACACAACATAAATTAATCCCAAGCCTCCAAGAAAAGAAAAGGAAGAAAGAAAGAAGACGAAAAAAAAAAACACACACACACACACACAAAAAGAAAATAGAGAGATTGTGGCATACCCAGAGCACAGGACTGTGTCCGATCAAGATTGGTAACGGCAATGAAGTTGGCAGGGCACGTGCATTTGTTGCGCTGGTTCTTGTTGCCTGTAACCGCCGTGCACACACCCCCTCCGCATGGGTTGATGGGCTTGCAGGGGTCGGGGGAGACAATGGAGGGGTAGAGGCCTGGCAGGGTGTTCATGCCGCAGATGCCGGGGCCGCCCGCAATGGCGATCTTCATGTAGCCATTCTCGCCCCACGATGGGCCCCATGAGTTGCGGATGATCCAGTGGGGCGTCGCGTCCAGCAGGTTGAACCCCACCACCACCACCAGATGGTCCACCAGCCGCGTGGCGTAGCAGTTGGGATCCGCATACACGTAGCCCTGGGGAGGGGAGGAAAAACGAGACGGGGGAAAAAAGAACTGCGGGTTTCATTATGTGAACGGTGGCGAAATTCATAAACCCACGAGAAAAAAAGAAAGAAAAAAAATGGTATACGTAAAAGGAGATGGGGGGAGGGGGAGGGAGAGAGAGAGAGAGAGAGAGAGAGAGAGAGAGAGAGAGAGAGAGAGAGAGAGAGAGAGAGAGAGAGAGAGAGAGAGAGAGACGCACCCCAGTGTAGTTCATGAACGTATCAGCCCGCGCCTCAATGTAAACCACCACGGGCTGCTGCTGCACGGCAATGGCCAGGCCCAGCCACCCACTGATGCCCACGCGCTCAAACATGGACACGGAGTAGGCCGAGTTGGGCATTGGCACCGACGCGGCCGGCGGCGCCTTGGCAGCAGGACCCGACCAGAAGGAGGGCAGGAGAAGGCGGTCGAGCGTGTGCGAGAAGGTGTTGCGGACGACGGCGCTGTTGGGATTGGCGTTGCCGTTGGCGTTGGTGTTAGTGTTGCCTGAGTTGAACAGATCCGAGAGGAGACGGCGGGTGGGATTGACGGAAAGCAACCGCTTGCGAGTGACCCGGCAGGTGCTGTTGTTGGGGACTCCGGTGAAAGGGTAGGCGGAGGAGTTGGGGAGGCCACCGGAAGCAGCGATGTAGTTGAAGGCGTCGTCGGGGCGGCCGCCCGCGCAGGACCAGGTGCCCTGGCAGTCGATGGCCTTCTGCTCCGCCAGGCTGGGCGCCGCTGCGCCGTACACTATCGCATACAGCGCCTCCGCCGCCGCCACCGGCGCGAATATCCAACACGCCGCTGCGGAGGGGGAGAGGGAGGGCGCAGAGGGAAAAGCAAGATGAGGTAGAGAGGGGAGGTAAGGAGGGTTGTGAGCAGGTGCGTGCGAATGCTGGGAGCAGCAGCGTGAGCAGGAAGAACAAAAAGGAGAGGTGGGGCGGTGAGAGGCGAGGCACTGACCGCAGAGGCCTTGGTCCTTGGCCTGGGCGAGCGCAGTGGGGACACGAGTGCGCCAGTCGACTGTGGGAGTGATGTTCCATTTTGGGCTGGTGTAGTTGCCGATGAAGCCAAGCGAGGCGTAGCGGAAGTAGGGGTTGAAGTAGGAACCGCGTGCTACTGCCGTGTCGTCCAGATCTGCTCCTCGGAACTCTGTTATGGGGTGGAGCGGAGCGGAGGGAGAGAGAGAGAGAGAGAGAGAGAGAGAGAGAGAGAGAGAGAGAGAGAGAGAGAGAGAGAGAGAGAGAGAGAGAGAGAAAGAGAGAGAGAGAGAGAGAGAGAGAGAGAGAGAGAAAGAGAGAGAGAGAGAGAGAGTGCGGGGATTGAGGGCAGCGCACCAAGGCCAGGGCGGGGATTGAGGCAGCGCACCCCCAGATGGCAGCGGACCCATGGCCGCTGCACCTAGGGGACATCCTCCACACGCTGGAGGGTTAGAGGGGCACTAAGGGGGGGGGGGGGGGGAGGGTCAGAGGGATGGATTGATGGGTCGGAAGGTATAAGGGAACCACGAGTCAAATTGCATGTCTGTACCCCCTGCTGAATTAATACAAAGGACCATTTGAGAGAGAGAGAGAGGGAGAGAGAGAGAGAGAGAGTGCGAATGAGTGAGTGAACAATGAAAAAAGAGGACGAAATGCAAAGAGAATCAAAGGGCGACGCCATGGGCACAAGCAGTCAAGGAAGGGCGAGCAGGAGAGGTGGAGGGGTGGAAGGTTGGCTCACCTCGCCTTCGCCATGTGTTAGCATCGGGAGGAGGGGGAGGAGCTGCACAAGACGAGACACAGAGCAGAGGGAGAGCGGAGGGGAATGAGACACACATGAAAGAAGAGCAACACAGGGAGAGGATGAGCGATGCTAGATGCGATTCGCGAAAACGCACGGAATCCACGGAGTTACAAGGCACAGGCTCTCACGAGGAGGGGACTTTTGAGTCGACTCAAAAGTCACCACAGAGTTACAAGGCACAGGCACTCACGAGGAGGGGCAGGGCCTTGGTTGGGCGAGCAGGAGGGGTAGGAGACCTTCTCTTTGCCCACTTGAATGGAGAGCCGCACGTTGAACATGCCGGCGTTGCAGGCGCAGGTGGGGGTGTTGGAGGGGCCGGAGAGGAAGCACGTGCCGAGCCCGCCGCACGGCCCCGCGGGGAGAGCCGCGCCGCAGAATGCCACACACTCGATGGCTCGCCGCTGCGCCCCCACCGGACACCCCGTCCCCGCGCTTGCACTCCCGCCGCTGCTGCCACTGGTGCCGCTGTTTCCATTCCCATTACTGCTTCCTTTCCCGTTGCTGTTGCTGTTGCTATTGATGTTGCTGCTGCCATACAGCTTCCTGCCCCACTTGCCACTGCCGCCGCCACTCCTGCCGCTGTTCCCGTTCCCGTTGCTGTTGCGGTTGCTGTTGCTGTTGCTCAACGAGTTCTTCTTGCTGCTGCTGCTGCTGCCACCGCTGCTGCTGCTGCCGCTGTTCCCATTCTGCCCCGAATTGGACCAGCTGTCTTTAAGCTTCTTCCGCTCGTCCAGCGATTTCCCGCCTTCCGACTTCCACCCTCCCCTCCTCTTATCCTCGGTAAAACTCTCCGTCGTGTTCCAGCTACCCGCCAGAAAGCAATTACCCTTCTGGGAGCTATACGGAGAAGCACCCAAAGAGAGGAGAGTGGAGGCGGCGTAGCCGCCTTGCAGGGCGGTGGGGCAGAAGGGGAGGGAGGCGGCGGAGTAGGAGGCGGCGGGGGAGGAGAGGAAGTTGCCGGAGAGGTCGAGCGTGGCGAGGGAGGTGTTGGCCATGGCTGGCGACGCGAAGGAGGAGACGGGCGCCCCCGTGAACTGGTTCTCGCTCGCGTCCCTGCAGGGAGGGGGGAGGACGAGGAAGGGAGAGGGGCGAGAGGAGGATGAGGGAAGGGAGAAGAAGGAAGGGGATGCGTGTTTTTTGAGAATTCTCAAAAAGTTGGGGCGTGGAGAAGGAAAAGGAAGGGAAGAACGGTGGGGATCCTGTTGGGTGTGAATGCTTGCAGCTGGCAGCGGCAGAAAGAGGCAGACAGTGGTGAGTAGAGGTGGACAGCGGTGGGCAGTGGCAGCGTGTGGTGGCACGTACAGGTGAACGAGCGCCGTGAAGGACCCGAGAGCAGCCGGCAGGCGTCCATAGAACTTGTTGCGGCTGATGTCACTGGGGTCATGCACAAGGCGGAAGGCGGAAGGGGGGTGGGGGGGGAGAAAGGGGGGGGGGCGGAAAGGGGAAAGGAAAGAGGGGGGAGGAGGGGAGGGAGGCGAGAAAGGGGGTGGGAGGAACTTCAGGAGGGAAAGGGCGACGCGCGGATGAGAGAGAGGCGTCGCGAAACGTATGCAGGCGCGCGCACTGCAGTGCAGTGAGAGCGCAGGCGCGCGCAGGACGGTGAGAGCAGGAGCAGCAGCAGGGGCTTACAGCGCGAGGAGCGAGCTCCAGGCGGAGATGGTCTCCGGTAGCACGGACGCTATGGCGTTGCCTCCGATGAGTCTGCGGGTTGCGGGCGGAGGGCAGGGAGAGGGGGACGGAGAGGAGGGGGAGAGGCTTTTAAGTTGAGACGTCTCAAACTCTTCCAGGCGGAGATGGTCTCCGGTAGCACGGACGCTATGGCGTTTCCGCCGATGAGTCTGCGGGTTGCGCGCAACACGCGGAGGAGAAGGAAGGGGAGGAGGGGAGTAGGGGAGGACGGGAAAAAGAGAGGCGGGGGAGAGGCAAGGGGTGTGAGAAGCAGGGGAGCAGCGCACGAGGACGCATGGAAAGGGAACGAGAAGGAGAGAAGGGGGAAAGAGAGAGGGAGAGGGGGGATGAAGGAGGGGGAGGGAGGAGGGAAGGGACGCCAACGAACAACCAAATTGGGTGTGGGCGTGCAGGTCGAGAGAAGCACGTGGCGGAGGGAGAGGGGGGCCGGCGAAGGGGCAAGGGCGGCGGCGGCGGCGGCGGGAACAAGGCGGCGGCGGAGGGAGCAAGGCAGCGGCGGTTTACATGTTCTGGAGGGCGGATTGCGCGATGAGGGAGGCGGGCAGGGAGCCTGAGAGGCGGTTGTTGCCCAGAACGCTGCGGAGGGCGGGGATGGGGGAAAGCGGGGAGCGGGGAGAAAGGTGGAAGCGGAAGGGGGGGAGGGCAAAACAAATATCAACGAGGAGAGGAAGTGGACGCGGACGCGAGGAGTACAGTCAGACGGCGGAAAGCGGAAGGCGGAACGAGGAAGGCGGAACGCGGACGGCGAAAAGCGGAAGGCGAATAGCGGAAGGCGAAGAGCGGAAGGCGAAAAGCGGACGGTGAAAGTGGCGGAGGCGGTTTAGGTGCGCGTACAGTGTGGCGAGCGAGGTGAGCGGCGCGAAGCTGTCCGGAATCGCGCCCGTCAGGTAGTTCTCGTGCAGGTCGCTGTTACGGGGATGAATCATGGAGGAAAGAAGGGCAAAAGCGGGTGGGTGAGTCGAGGGACTGGAAAGTGCATATGACGGGTTGCACGGAGACCGGATCCATCTTTGCGAGCAACAGTTTTAGGTCCAGCTCTTGCACTGAGAGATCTCGAAAAACGGAAGTGGCGGAAGCGGACGCGCGAGGCGAGGCGAGTGCATCTGACGCGGTGCAGTGGGACGGCGGCAACGACGTTCGCGAACGCGACGCGCCGATTTTGCAAAATTCGTGCGGGAAGCAAGGTAAGTGCAGCGGGGCGTGCGGCGAGGGGTGCGACGCGGGATGCGGCAGGGGGCGCGGAGCGTACAGCACGCGGAGGCTGACGAGGGTGGAGATGCCCGCGGGAATGCTGCCCTGCAACGCGTTTCCGCCCATCGAGCTGCCGCGGACGGAGAGGGACGGGGAAGGGGCGGGGAAGGGGCGCGCGGAAGGAGAGAGGTGACTACAGAATGAGTCTACTGAGCGGCGGAAAATAGTATTCGCTAGATGATACGCGAAAAAGGCGATTGGAGGAGGAAAATGCCCCGACGGGCGCGGGGAGGAACAATGCTGGGGAGCGGTTGTCGGAACGCGGAACGGGAACGCGCGCGCGGGGGGGACGAAGAGACGGCGGAGGCGAAATAGTGCGGAACGGTTGAGAGTGTGAATGGGGGGAGAGGCGGCGTACAGGTTGGTGAGGGCGGAGAGGTATCCGATGTTGGGCGGCACACTGCCCACCAGGAGATTGCGATCCAGAGTCCTGTGACCGGGCGGCAGAGGGGATTGGGGACGGAAAAGGATAACCAATCAGGAAGCAATGGCGGAAATTTGTGACAGTTTCTCTCCGCTTCCCTCCCCTCGGACCTGCCATCTTTCCCACCCTGCATTTCCAACCACCCGCGCCCCCGCCCCCCTCCCTCTCCCTTGCCCGCCCGCCCTCCCCCGCCCCTTCAAGCAGAGACTCCGCCGCTTACAATCGCTGTAGCGCGCCGAGTTGGGTGATGGCGGCGGGGATGCTCTGTCCGACTAGCTGGCGGCGGCCGGTAAACTCTCTGGGGACAAACCGTAGGGGAGTAGAGCCGCGCCGCGGCAAGGCAAAGAGGAAGGAAAAGACGAACGGTGAGAAAAACGCGAGTGGGAAATAAGGGGCGCGCGTAGGGATGTCGACGCGTAGATGCGCGCTTAAATGAGCGGAGATATGGGCGGTGAGGTGCGCGGTCAAATGCGCGGAAAGTTAAAATAGTGTGGTTGAACTGAAGCGTGACAGGAAGAGAGGTGGCGGGTCTTGAATAGGGCAGGAAGACGGAAGTCGTCTCTTGAAGAGGGCATCGCAAAACGTCAAGTGCCAGGTGGAAGGTGTGCTTAATGCGGAAATAGGAGGGGGTTGGCGAGACGCACAAGGAGGTGACTTGGCCCATGGCGTTGCAGGCGAGCCCCTGCCATTGCGCGCAGGTCGGCGTGACGAACCACGTGGCGTTCAGATTGAGCGCCGCGCCCCACACATCCATTATCGCCGCCAGAGCCGGTCCTGGGAAAAGCAGGAATGGGGGAAAGGGGGAAGGGGAAGGGGCGGGAAGGGGGTAAGCAGGAATGAGCATGAATGAGAAGGAGCAGAAGATATGGTAATAATAATAGTGTGCGCTTCTCATCGCGTATTCGCGAAGAACGCGCAAACGCACGAAAAACTCGGTAGCTGCCCTGATCGTACCTACAGTCTAGCTAACAGCGCGTCGATGCGAGAACGGAAGGGGTGAAAGTTGAAAACGGCACCAGGAAGCGGCCATGGGGCCGCCGCAAGCGGAAAAGAGGGTGAAAGATATAAAAGTGTCCTCACGTTGGCTGTCTGCTACAGCTTGCGCGTTGGCGGAGCGGAGTGGACATAGCAAGCACGCGCTTGACGCGACGAGCAGCAAGAGGACTGCAAGCGTTGGACTCCGGCACCGCGCAGACAGATGGGAGCTATGGTAATTAGTAGACGATCGATGAGGTATTACTAGCCGACGATGCGAGCCCATTCTGGGCGATCGGACGGTTGACGACAGGTGAAGAAGCGCTTCAGGAGTTTTGAGGTAAGGTAGCAGCTACCTAGGAACGATGACGAAAAAAATAATGGGAGATCAAGCCCAGGAATAATGTTAATGCCTATCGTACATTGCAATGACAGCTGCCAACAGGAATCCTATCAGTACTCGACCAGGTGGATGTGCGCCGTAAAGCTAGTCTTATCTAGCGATTAGGTTCTAAAAAGTGTGGTCCAGTGGAAGGCAAGATGCACTGTCAGTTACTGGAGCCAGCAGTTCTAGTTGCCATCTAAACGGAGTGTGTCCAGAAGACAAGGTTGGATAGAAGAGTTGAGGCCTACACGAGCCAATTTCTGTTAAAGCCCAAGACCTGAATTACTCAACGGAAGTCAACTGAGTATTTCTAGGTTCGGCGGGCTGCCAGTTGGAGGTTCGGATGGGTTGAGTGACAGGCGAAGCCTCAAAAACACTTTGCGACTGAAAGTAGTTCGCCACAAACTCCCTACATGCTGATTGGTTGTAAAAAGCAGGCAGGGCCCTTCTTCCCAAACTCGACAAACCTGAGAAGCAACGTGCCAGGGAAACTGTGCACAGTTTGAGCAGCCACACATGCACTCGAACAAACATATTAGTTGCTTAGTCCACTTCAGCAGGGCGCCACCTTAGATTCTAGAAATACGCGGAATAGCCGTAGGGAGCGAATGTCCGTGTGGACTGGACCAGCAAAGTGCGATGCTTAGGGTGAGGATAGAGGAGGCTGTTACTAAATGCCAGTGCAGACGTGAGTTAGCGAGACACATCGAGGCCTGAACTGGCGATTTATTCAGAGAGTCTAAAAGTATAGGCTAATACACAAACACTCGACCACGCTCGCTTCCCATAGGTCACAGGGCGGACGTATCCATCGTCTGCCATGCGTAGCCATCTTACGCCGCGCGTCGGAGCCGATTAGAAACAAACGCGCTAGAGACAGCCTCAGCATCTTGCCTCCCGCCCTGCCCGGGAAATCCCCTCCCCGCCATTTGGTCGCGCCTGCCTTTCACATATCGCATGGTGAGAAGCTTCCCGTCGCCCTCATTCCATCTTCCCGTCGCCCTCATTCCATCTTCCCGTCGCCCTCATTCCATCTTCCCGTCGCCCTCATTCCATCTTCCCGTCGCCCTCATTCCATCTTCCCGTCGCCCTCATTCCATCTTCCCGTCGCCCTCATTCCATCTTCCCGTCGCCCTCATTCCATCTTCCCGTCGCCCTCATTCCATCTTCCCGTCGCCCTCATTCCATCTTCCCGTCGCCCACATTCCATCTTCCCGTCGCCCTCATTCCATCTTCCCGTCGCCCACATTCCATCTTCCCGTCGCCCTCATTCCATCTTCCCGTCGCCCACATTCCATCTTCCCGTCGCCCTCATTCCATCTTCCCGTCGCCCTCATTCCATCTTCCCGTCGCCCTCATTCCATCTTCCCGTCGCCCTCATTCCATCTTCCCGTCGCCCTCATTCCATCTTCCCGTCGCCCTCATTCCATCTTCCCGTCGCCCTCATTCCATCTTCCCGTCGCCCTCATTCCATCTTCCCGTCGCCCTCATTCCATCTTCCCGTCGCCCTCATTTCCCGTCCCGTCGCCCTCGTTTCCCTTCCCGTCGCCCTCATTTCCCTTCCCGACGCCCCCATTTCCCTTCCCGTCGCCCTCAATTCCCTTCCCGTCGCACTCATTTCCCGACCCGGCGCACTTATTTCCCTTCCCGTCGCCCTCATTTCCCGTCCCGTCGCCCTCATTTCCCTTCCCGTCGCACTCATTTCCCTTCCCGTCGCCCTCATTTCCCTTCCCGTCACCCCCCATTACCCTTCCCGTCGCAAACATTACCCTTCCCGTCGCCCTCATTTCCCTTCCCGTCGCACTCATTTCCCTCGAGTCCTCCCTCCCCCTCATCCGCCCTTCCTCCACCTCTCCATCCTCTCATCCTCCCTTCATCTCATCCTCCCTTCCTCTTATCCGCCCTTCCTCTCATCCTCCTTTCCTCTCATCCACCCTTCCTCTCATCCTCCCTTCTCTCATCCTGTCTCCCTCTCATCCTCTCTCCCTCTCATCCGCCCTGCGTCTCGACCTTCCTTCCTCTCGTCCTCCCTCCCCGTCTTCCGCCCTCCCCCTCATCCGCCCTCCCTCTCATCCTCCCTTCATCTCATCCTCCCTTCCTCTTATCCGCCCTTCCTCTCATCCTCCTTTCCTCTCATCCTCCCGCCCTCTCATCCGCCCTTCTCTCATCCTCTCGCCCTCTCATCCGCCCTCCCTCTCATCCTCCCTTCATCTCATCCTCCCTTCATCTCATCCACCCATACTCTCATCCTCCCTTCCTCTCATCCTCCCTTCCTCTCATCCTCCTCTCCTCTCATCCTACCCTTCCTCACATCCTCTCTTCCTCTCATCCTCCCTTCCTCTCATCCGCCCTTCTCTCTCTCATCCTCCCGCCCTCTCATCCGCCCTTCTCTCAAGGGCTCGCCCTCTCATCCTCTCTCCCTCTCATCCTCTCTCCATCTCATCCTCCCTTCATGAAATCCACCCATCCTCTCATCCTCCCTTCCTCTCATCCTCCCTTCCTCTCATCCTCCTCTCCTCTCATCCTCTCTCCCTCTCATCCGCCCTCCCTCTCATCCTCCCTTCATCTCATCCTCCTTTCCTCTCATCCTCCCTTCCTCTCATCCGCCCTTCTCTCTCTCATCCTCTCTACCTCTCATCCTCCCGCCCTCTCATCCGCCCTTCCTCTCGTCCTCCCTTCCTCTCGTCCTCTCCCCCCTTCTTCCGCCCTCCCCCTCATCCGCCCTTCCTCACATCCTCTCTTCCTCTCATCCTCCCAACCTCTCATCCGCCCTTCTCTCATCCTCTCGCCCTCTCATCCGCCCATCCTCTCATCCTCCCTTCATCTCATCCTCCCTTCATCTCATCCACCCATCCTCTCATCCTCCCTTCCTCTCATCCTCCCTTCCTCTCATCCTCCTCTCCTCTCATCCTCTCTCCCTCTCATCCGCCCTCCCTCTCATCCTCCCTTCATCTCATCCTCCTTTCCTCTCATCCTCCCTTCCTCTCATCCGCCCTTCTCTCTCTCATCCTCTCTACCTCTCATCCTCCCGCCCTCTCATCCGCCCTTCCTCTCGTTCTCCCTTCCTCTCGTCCTCCCCCCCCCTTCTTCCGCCCTCCCCCTCATCCGCCCTTCCTCTCATCCACCCATCCTCTCATCCTCCCTTCCTCTCATCCACCCATCCTCTCATCCTCCCTTCATCTTATCCTCCCTTCCTCTTATCCGCCTTTCCTCCAAACCTCCCTTCCTCTCATCCTCCTCTCCTCTCATCCACCCTTCCTCTCGTCCTCCCTTCCTCTCGTCCGCCCTTCCTCTCATCCGCCCTTCCTCTCATCCTCCCTTCCTCTCATCCGCCTTTCCTCTCATCCGCCCTTCTCTCTCTCATCCTCCCGCCCTTTCATCCGCCCTTCCGCTCGTCCTCCCTTCCTCTCGTCCTCCCTCCCCTTCTTCCGACCTCCCCCTCATCCGCCCTTCCTCTCATCCGCCCATCCTCTCATCCTCCCTTCATCTCATCCTCCTTTCCTCTCATCCTCCCTTCCTCTCATCCGCCCTTCTCTCTCTCATCCTCCCGCCCTTTCATCCGCCCTTCCTCTCGTCCTCCCTTCCTCTCGTCCTCCCTCCCCTTCTTCCGACCTCCCCCTCATCCGCCCTTCCTCTCATCCGCCCATCCTCTCATCCTCCCTTCATCTCATCCTCCTTTCCTCTCATCCTCCCTTCCTCTCATCCGCCCTTCTCTCTCTCATCCTCTCTACTTCTCATCCTCTCTCCCTCTCATCCGCCCTTCCTCTCGTCCTCCCTTCCTCTCGTCCTCCCTCCCCTTCTTCCGACCTCCCCCTCATCCGCCCTTCCTCTCATCCGCCCATCCTCTCATCCTCCCTTCATCTCATCCTCCTTTCCTCTCATCCTCCCTTCCTCTCATCCGCCCTTCTCTCTCTCATCCTCTCTACCTCTCATCCTCTCTCCCTCTCATCCGCCCTTCCTCTCGTCCTCCCTTCCTCTCGTCCTCCCTCCCCTTCTTCCGACCTCCCCCTCATCCGCCCTTCCTCTCATCCGCCCATCCTCTCATCCTCCCTTCATCTCATCCTCCTTTCCTCTCATCCTCCCTTCCTCTCATCCGCCCTTCTCTCTCTCATCCTCCCGCCCTTTCATCCGCCCTTCCTCTCGTCCTCCCTTCCTCTCGTCCTCCCTTCCCTTCTTCCGACCTCCCCCTCATCCGCCCTTCCTCTCATCCGCCCATCCTCTCATCCTCCCTTCATCTCATCCTCCTTTCCTCTCATCCTCCCTTCCTCTCATCCGCCCTTCTCTCTCTCATCCTCTCTACCTCTCATCCTCTCTCTCTCTCTCATCCGCCCTTCCTCTCGTCCTCCCTTCCTCTCGTCCTCCCTCCCCTTCTTCCGACCTCCCCCTCATCCGCCCTTCCTCTCATCCGCCCATCCTCTCATCCTCCCTTCATCTCATCCTCCTTTCCTCTCATCCTCCCTTCCTCTCATCCGCCCTTCTCTCTCTCATCCTCTCTACCTCTCATCCTCTCTCCCTCTCATCCGCCCTTCCTCTCGTCCTCCCTTCCTCTCGTCCTCCCTCCCCTTCTTCCGCCCGCCCCCTCATCCGCCCTTCTTCTCATCCAACCTTCCTCTCATCCGCCCTTCCTCTCATCCTCCTTTCCTCTCATCCGCCCTTCCTCTCATCCTCCCGCCCTCTCATCCTCCTTACTTCCCTTCCTTTCGCCCATGGCCCCATCCCTCCACCTGCTTTTCTCGCTGCGTTCACCTTAGGTCTCCCACTGCACTCCAGTCATGACAACATGCACCCCACTCTCCCTTCCACCCTACCTCCGTGCCTCCCTACCTACCTACCATCCCATTCCATTTCCATTCATCCCCCCTGCCTCCTTCCCATCCAGGCTTCGATGGCGAACCATCCAGTGTCGAGTGTGTGTAGCGCATTCAACCAGCGTCATTATACTGTCCACTGGAAACTCAGATCCCCAGTTTGCTACCTGCGTGTGGGGCTAAGCGTGCTTATGCCTGACAATAAAGTGGCTACGCATAACGATATATTATCTGTCTACATGCAAGCTGCGCCACATGTCACAGAGAGGCTAATGAGGGCAGCAAGACACGCAGGTAACCATGGGGAGTATGGGTATTTGTCACTTGATACAGTGCTGTAATGTGTACTCCACGTCGTGTACAGTGTGTACTGTGCTCACACGTTGATGTGCTTGCATGGTTTTGCCACAGGTGCGGGTCCTGGGGGAGAGAGCGCTGGCCAAGTTGTGAATTTGCATCTTGAGTCCGACTCGAAGGCCTTCTGGCAGCGCATGGGGAGAGGGACCACAACGGTGGAGGATCTGTTAGCGAGGCCAGATAGATCCCTGATAGGTGTAGAGTTTAAGTTTCCAAAATGGGAGAGAGGAAAAAATGGCGAGCCTAGAAGAGTAGAAGGAAACGGATGGGGCGGGGAACGCAACCAAGCTGCAGCAACCGTCCTGCCGGGTGAAGGTAAGAACCTAGTTAGATGCTAGTGCGAAACATGTGTGCTGCGTTTAAACACCGGATCCCCAGGCGAATGAATATCGTTCCACCAAAAACTTCCCTCCCCCTCCCAGCCCTGTGGGCCTGATGCTTGTTTCCCCCGCGGCACTGCCAAGACTAAAACGATCCCGTCCCCCCTGCCACCTGCACTTCTATTCTGCCTATTATCTCTCACCAACCCTAAATCATATTTCTGTCCCTATTCGCTGAATTCTCTTCCCCGTCGCACTGCCCGGAATTCTGTCGCCCCCCGCTCTGCCCTGGATTCTTGTCCTTTCCACCCTCCCCCGACCTACCTTGAATCCCTTCCCACTCGACTCTTGAGGGATTCAGTTCCCTCTCAACCATCCTGAATTCTGCACTTCATTCCTAAACTCTCTTCCCCCCATCTCGAATAATGCTTCCGCCCGCCCTAATTCTTGTGAAGAGCGCTGCATGTCAACAGAAACCCCACAAACAAATGAGGACGGACATGGGCCGTGCTTGCCGGCCGAGAACGTGTATGGGGTTGAGGGGGTGAGTGTCGAAGACAATACACAACCGCGAGGCGCTCATTCGAGCGAACAAGCGGGTGGCCCTTCTGAGGGGCCAAACAGGTACAAGCAATAATTGTGTGTTGAAATAATAACCCATATGTTCTTTTCCACATTTATTAATAAGATGGTCAGTAGCACGTGCACACCCTCAGAAAAACCAGTCCAGTTTCTTATCCCGCTTGATTTCTGTGCATGCAGACAGGATGCTGGCAGCGTGACGCGCAAGCGTCGTTGGCCTCGTGGTTGGCCAAACCCCCCAAATTGGGAGGATTTTCCTGCCGACATGGTGTGTTTTCTCGATCCGAGGGTGATGGTATCGTTCTTTTGTGGTCGCGCCTTAGGCACGTGCGTGAGGTCTGCGTGCAGAGGTGCAATGCAACTTGAATCGTGGAAGCGGTCATGGGCATGTCTGGGGTTGATGTGGTTGTGCAATGTTTGCTCAGCCAAGGAAGAATTATGGTCAAGTAGTCGAGTGAGAGATGACCTACCTCCCAGCAAGCGTGGTCCACGTAGTCCGCCATTGATGGGTAAGATGATTGGAGCATTCGCTCTTGCCGGGATCGGGTATCAGCAGATGTGGGAGGTATGTCGCACCCTCGGCGTGCCTAGGCCAGGGCATGAAACATATTACATCGGTGTTAATGATAGGGAGAATGCAGAGATGGATAGGGGGAGAGGGTGAGGGGCGGAGATAATGCATCGGTGGATAGGGGGAGAGGGTGAAGGGCGGAGCAGCAGGAGCGGGTGGAGGACTTTGACGTGGGGGGCATAGAGGCATACAACATGCACAGGGGTGACTGTTGAAGGACGGAGGGTTCTCCTTCGGAATCCCACCT
This sequence comes from Closterium sp. Naga37s-1, assembly GCA_947471745.1. NCBI lineage: Eukaryota > Viridiplantae > Streptophyta > Zygnematophyceae > Desmidiales > Closteriaceae > Closterium > Closterium sp. Naga37s-1. The sequence continues at coordinate 73,915 of CANJKZ010000509.1, forward strand.
ATTCGCTGCAAGTTCTTGGTGAGGAGGGGGAAGGAAGGTTCCATTGCACGCCCCGTGTGTCCTGGCCATAGCAGTTTTATCTCCCTGCCTTTCGCTCCCGGTTCCCATTTCTCCGTCAATTTTTAACCGATCCGGGAGAGGGGAGCACACCCATTTCTTCTGTTCCGCCCATCCCTCCTGTCCCATCCTCTCTTGCCTGCCCGTCCTCTCTTCCCCGTCCCATCCTCTCTTCCGTCCCACATTCCCATCTCCCCCTGCATGTCAGCCAACGGAGAGCATGCTGCAGATCTGTAAAGAGAGTGGCCGAGACCTCGCCAGGGAGGTGAGTCATTGCCCTGTCTGCTCTGCATTGCTCATGCTGTCCGTAGTGCACGGAATGCCCGCCGTGGCCGCCCTGTCCGCACCGCACGCACTACACTGAAAGGCACTTCAAAATGTACAGTCAGCGCTGACCCTAGCACTCTGCACCAATTTAAGCATTCTTGTTTCCCGATCACCTTTCTCCACGTCTCTCCACCTCTCTCGGCCCTCCCGCCTCGATCTGTGCTCAGACCCGCAAGGGCAAGGCCAAGCTGCGCAGCACATCAGCCAAGTCACCACCAGCCATTTCCCTTGCTCCCTGCTCACCCCTTCCTCGCCTAACTCCGTCTCTACAGTACTGGCTCCTTCCTTCGATACCACCTCTTCTCCCCCATCTCCTCTCCCTGCCAACATCGTGCCACTGCCCCCCTCCCCCTGCACAAGCACTTGCTTCCAGCCTGTCTTTCCCCTTCTCCTCTCGCAGCCTACCGTATCCCTCTCACGTGTGGGTAATAATGAGCCATAGCCGCACAAGCTGTGGCAGGGTGACGAACAAAGCAGTACACACCGGCAGCTTCCAGGAGACGCATTGTCTTCAATGGTGCAGCATGGAATGTCTTTCATGCCTGTGCCATAATAAGCGACAGCGGCGTCGCCACTGTATGCTCTACTCGCTCCCCCATGGCTAGAAGCTGGGAATTGAAACATTCCCTTCCCCATCCAGTAACATACTTGACTGCACACAAAGGGCTACTTCATTGATCTGGTTGTCGCTTTGCTGTGATGGTCATCCATCTACCTATCACACTATTGCGGACTGTGTAAAAAGAGTAACACATGTAAATACAATAAGTTGTTCCCGATAACCCTCCCTCCCGCACTAAAAATCAGTAAATTCCAGACTCCTGAGTCGCCAGGTGGACAATTGACGATTGTCTAGCATCGATTGACCTCATCCCAAAATCAATCTCGTCAGGGATGACCCATTCCAGGTTGAACCAGTCCACATCGCCTTGACTACATTTTCTGTAACCCACGCCCGTTGGCTCGGGGTAAAGCGAGCCGATCACGACGTGAATTAGCCATGGCAAAGTCACCTGTGCATACTGATGATCACCTAACAAGGCAGAGTATTGAATGTAGCAACGAAAACGATGGTTCTTTGCCCCCATAGGTTGACCATCCATATCCTCATCCGTGTTTTTTCCCAAGCACACCCTCAGAATGCTCGCCACACTAATTCTCTGACTCCCGGGGCCCTCCTCGTCCGACAATCCGAGCCAATGTCGCGCCCAAGCGTCAAGAACACGATATTGCTTGGCATATCGCGCCTCAAACTCAGATATGGACCACCGTTCTTTTGCATATTGAACCTGTGGGGGTAGTCCCGTTGGTTGCACAACTCTTCGAGATCGAACTCTGGGAAAGGGATGCGTTGTGCTCGCGGCAACCGAACGAGTATGGGCGGAGAGGGTGCCCGTACTTGCCGTGACCATCGACTCCGGTCCACGTCGCCGACCCCTCTCCTCCTCCTCATCCTCGGAACCCTCCTCCCCAACCCTGAATCCAAGCGCCAGCCGTCTCCGAGGAGTACGTCGCCATGATGACATGGCTGATGAGGTGTGTGGTTTAGAGTGTGAGAAACGAGAATATCAGGCAGAAAAACAAGAGAGAGAGAGGGGTTAGGGAGTGAAAGGGGAGGGGGCGGGGGGGTTTCGGTTTCGGATTACGCAAGTCACTGAAGTGAGTTGGATGTGAAGGGGAGGGTGGGCAGGTCAGGAACTGCACGACAGGTCCGGCAGCTGGACGAGGGAAGGAGACCGTATAGTTGGTCCTCCGGATCGGAGGACCATGAGAACGAACTCTGGTAAGGTTTGGAGCAGCGTAGCAAAGGAAGAAAGGGGTGCCAAACCAAAACCACGAGTGAAGGTAGGGGTGCTGGGAAATAAAGGGGCGTGGACTTACAGCGCAAGGACTGAAGCCGGGTTCACAGGCCGCTGTGAAGCAAAGGAAGAAAGGGGAAGAGAGATGAATGGGAGGGGACGGGGCAATTGCGGATGGGAAAGAGGAGAAGTGAGAGGAATAGTGGTACTATGTGTGCGCCGGTGACGGGAGAGGAATAGGAGGGGACGGGGCAAGTGCGGATGGGAAAGAGGGGTTTGCAGATTTAATTACAAAGAGGTTCGGAGGATGGCAAGGGAGAGATGGCAGATGGGAAGTAAGGCTAATAAGAAACTCAGGATGCGAGGGTGCTGCGATGGAAGAGAGGAGAGGTGGGATGGAAGGGATTGAGGATGGGCGACCCAGAAAGGGGACGGCATGGGAGCTAGAATGGCACCCACGTCAACTCGGTATAATGCAGGGGGATTTCCAACATGGGAAGGCGGTGAGGGTGCTCGCGTATGAGCTTGTGGGACGCGGGACCCTAAACCCCTAAACTAATGTGAGAGAAGTAGGAAAGGGAGAGTGATGGTTCAGTGTGGAAAAGGGCAATGGGACGGCTAATAGGGGTGATGGAAAGTAGTGTTAAGGGGCTGTGATTTGGAGGAAAGATAAGGCAGGGAGAGCACGAGAGGAATGAAGCATCAACCGAGGGACCATATTGAACCTGTGTGGGCAGGAAGATTAGGGATGGAGACTGTGTAATAGGTTCTTGAAATGGGACGGCTGGGGGTTGGGAAGGTAGGGGTGCAGAGATGGAAGGGGGGAGGGCTCCCATCTAAAGAACCGGCGTCGGGTGCACGGGCGCTTGAGTAGCAACAGAAGATCGGGGCGAGTGAGCTGGCGTAGTAGGGGATGGGGGAAGTGCGGATGGGAGGGAGGGAATTGCAGAATTGATGTCAAGGTGCTGTGGATGGCTAGTGATGGATGTCAGATTTGAAGACAGAATACTCAGAAACTATGAATAATGAGGTGGGAATCCCAATGTGGGGAAGCTGTGAGGAGGGTGGTGTCAAAACATTTGGGATGTGAGGCAAAAAATAGGGTGATAAACAGGGAGGGAGGGTGACAGCTGAGTGGGATGGAAGGGAGTGAGGGGGCAAAGATGAGTAGAGGGGGACAAGAGGAGCAGAGGAGGGAAAGAGGAGCAGAGAGCGAAGGAGCCTCACAGGAGAAAAGTGGAGCTGGGCGGAAAAAGAGGGGCATAGGGGGAACAGCGGAGCTTCGGGTTGGAAGTGGTGCAGAAAGGAGAAGGACCAGCGGAAGGGGGTAAGATGAGCATAGGGGGACAAGAGGAGCAGAGGGGGAGCGAGGGCGTACATGTGGGAAATAGAGGGCGTGCAACGAGGGTTTTCTGCGGGCGTGCAGGGGGACTGCGGAAGCACCGCCGTTGCAAGAGTGTGGGCGGGGGTGAGGGCAAAAGACGCGATCAGCGACGCCAACGGAGGCTGTCGCGAGACGCGGAGGCAGCGTGGAGAGAGAAGGTGAAGTCCCTCACGCCTCCTAGATCCTCATTGTTGGTGATTTGGAGGAAAGGAGGACGCAATGTGAGTAGAAAGGTGGACGTACGGTGAGTTGAAAGGAGGACGCAAGGTGAGGAGAGAGGAGGACGCGAGGTGAGGAGAGAGGAGGACGCGAGGTGAGGAGAGAGGAGGACGTGAGGTGAGGAGAGAGGAGGACGTGAGGTGAGGAGAGAGGAGCACGCAAGGTGAGGAGAGGGGAGGACGCGAGGTGAGGAGAGAGGAGGACGCGAGGTGAGGAGAGAGGAGGACGCGAGGTACAGGAAAGAGGTGCACGCATGGTGTGGAGAGAGGAGCACATGAGGGGAGGCGAGAGGAGCACGCTAGGGATGGTGAGAGGAGGACGCGCGGGGAGGCAAGAGGAGCGCGTGCGGGGGGGCGATAGGATGCCGCGCGAGTGGCGAGAAGAGCGCACGCGGGAGGCGAGAGGATCTCGCGCGGGCTTACCAGGCAGGTGCGCGCGCTGGGAGGAGAAACGTGTGCGTGTGCACGGGATTCCCGAGTGAGGAAACGTGGGCGCCCCTGTCAGGATAGTGGGAAGTCGTAGGGACCCGCATACGTCGAAAGTGGGTGGTAGCGGAGCCATTTCACGAAGCGTCGCAAGGAGACGGTCCCTCCCTTTAATCCAGTATGGTCGCATGTATTGTGAGGAGAGAGGCGCACGCAAGGTGAGGAGAGAGGAGCACGCAAGGTGAGGAGAGAGGAGGCCTCAAGGTGAGGAGAGAGGAGCACGCAAGGTGAGGATAGAGGAGCACGCAAGGTGAGGATAGAGGAGCACGCAAGGTGAGGATAGAGGAGCACGCAAGGTGAGGAGAGGGGAGCACGCAAGGTGAGGAGAGGGGAGCACGCAAGGTGAGGAGAGGGGAGAACGCAAGGTGAGGAGAAGGGAGCACGCAAGGTGAGGAGAGGGGAGCACGCAAGGTGAGGAGAGGGGAGCACGCAAGGTGAGGAGAGGGGAGCACGCAAGGTGAGGAGAGGGGTGCACGCAAGGTGAGGAGAGGGAGCACGCAAGGTGAGGAGAGGGGAGCACGCAAGGTGAGGAGAGGGGAGCACGCAAGGTGAGGAGAGGGGAGCACGCAAGGTGAGGAGAGGGGAGCACGCAAGGTGAGGAGAGGGAGCACGCAAGGTGAGGAGAGGGGAGCACGCAAGGTGAGGAGAGGGGAGCCCACGCAGGGTGAGGAGAGGGGAGCACGCAAGGTGAGGAGAGGGGAGCCCACGCAGGGTGAGGAGAGAGGGGCACGCGCAAGGTTGGCGATCGAAGAGCATTGGAGGTGAGGAGAGAGGGGCACGCGCGGGGAGGCGAGAGGAGCACGCAGGGTGAGGAGTGAGGAGCACGTGCGGGGAGGCGTGGGAGGCATGCAAGGTGAAGAGAGAGGAGAACGAGTAGGTGAGGAGAGAGGAGCACGCGTGGGGAGGCTTGAGGGGCGCGCGAGGGGAGGCGAGAGGAGAACGAGTAGGTGAGGAGAGAGGAGCACGCGCGGGGGGGCTTGAGGGGCGCGCGAGGGGAGGCGAGAGGAGAACGAGTAGGTGGGGAGAGAGGAGCACGCGCGGGGAGGCTTGAGGGGCGCGCGAGGGGAGGCGAGAGGAGAACGAGTAGGTGAGAAGAGAGGAGCACGCGCGGGGAGGCGAGAGGGGCGCGCGAGGGATGGCGGGAGGAGGCTGCGCGGGGAGGCGAGAGGCGGCCGCGCAGGGAGGCAAGAGATTCGCGAGCATTGAAGGCGAGAGGAGCACGCGAGGGGAGGCGAGAGGAGCACGCGCGGGATGGTGAGAGGAGGCCGAGCGGGGCGGTAAGAGGAGCGCGCGCTGTGATGCGATGGGATACCGCGCGGAAGGCGAGAAGAGCGCGCGCGGGGTGGCGAGAGGTTCCCGCGCGGGCTTACCGGAACGGTGCGCGCGCAGGGAGGGGAAACGTGGGCTTGAGAAACGGGCTTCCCGCGCGTGGAATCGTGGGCCTGACTGTCAGGATAGCGGGGCGTTGTGGGGACACGACGACGCTGAAAGTGGGTGGTCGCGGAGTGGTGCACGAAGCGCCGCAATGGGGCACGACGACGAGGAAGCGATGGGAGGGGATAGGGGTAAGGACGATGGGAGGGCAATGGCGACGGGGACCACGGGGGAAACGAGGGTGACGGTGCGTCAAGGGGGAGGCCGATGTGAGGGGATTTCCTCCCTACGCCTCTTGATCCTGTTTAGCGCGACGTCTCGTAATATGGGATTCGAGCATTTTACGCTTGTGACGAGCGCATTCCTAAATTTCGTGTTGCATCGGGGTTGAAGGTGGAAATGTGCTAGGGGCAAAAGCTTAGAGTCTCGCTTAGTAGCCGCACAGGCATTCCTGAATTACCATTTCTAGGCAAACTGTGCACAGGCAGTTCCCTTCTTCCTTCAGCAGGGGTGGTTGGAACTCTCGCCAAGTTGAAGCGTTCTGCTCTACGACGCGGTCTTTGTGGGGTGCGACGTTTTCTGGTAACCCCACTGGCTCGGGAGGTGTTCATTGGGCTCGGAAGGCAAACTGTGCACAGTTTGCCCTTTTTGATTTGTAATTCAGGTCTTGGGTTTTAACACGCTGGATGGGTGGATTGTGTGGTGGAAGAATGAGGGAGGATGTGGGAGCCTGTTAGCTGAAGGTGCAGTGAGGAAGGGAGCAACTGTTTCTAGGCACTGGGTATTTGTTATACACCCTGTCGGAAATGGCGACACGGGGGCATTGGCTCCCAGCACCTCACACGGTACTGGGTTGTACAAGCTGGTTAGAAGACTACACTACCAGCTTCACAAGCAAAGTTCTAGTACATTCCGTCAGAATGGATGGTGACGCTGGCAGTTGGAGCGGCTCTGGCTGGATTCAGACTCTGAGGGTTGTCAAAGAGAGTGTGGGTAGGGGTCTTGCATCCAGCATAATGATTGCACGGACAGAAATTAACCCTTTTGCTAACAGTAAGGAGGTAGCACAAATTCTTTCATTCCCTCTCTTGTTCTGTTGTCTCGTGTGTACAGTACACCTGGACAGACGTGTTCTGATGGCGAGGTGGAAGGTAGGACGGAAAAGATGACGGGAAACAGGTGCGGAATGTTGTAGTCTTGGCGGGTTTCCTGGGTGCGCGCGGGGGAAAACGGATCCGACGCAGGAGGTCGTCCTCCACCTCCCTCCGCCCGCTCCGTCTGTACGAGTGATGCTGTGGCGGAAAATCGCAAAGCAAAAACGAATGCCGAAAGTAGGTTGAGCGCAACCAGGATACTGCACCGCACTGCAAATAAAAGCAATCCTACAAGCTCCAGGATCAGGGTTTCAGCTGCCCAGAAACAAATACTTTTGCCTCCAAGTTCCCAGACGTGAAAGTAGACAACAAAAGCGGCAACAACCGAAGCCACCAGGAGAATGTGCCACATCAATACCATGTCCGACAAAGGCTTGAAAACAAATTAGTTGCAGTAATAATCCGAGTTTCAGGTGCTTCGACAGGCGAGGCGGTAAGTCGAGCCGCGAAACCTGGATTACTGTACCAGCAATCTCGTGGCAGCGTTGTTCTATGCGAACAGGCTGAGGACAGTTAGTGGAACAAAAACAAAGCCAGATAAAAACACGTTTATAATACTACACTTGGACACATAACTACACTTGGACACATAATACTACACTTGGAAAAACGAGTAAAACAATTAAGCAAATCTGTCATGAACACATAATATACAACCAAATAAATAAAATTGCTTCAAGCTACCCTGCGAAATGTTTCAGAGTGGCTTCGGCTTGCATAGGACCTTCGACACATACAAGGTCGATGAAGAGCACACAAACCCCGGATTGTACGTGTACATCAAGGAGTACAAACATCTGAACACTTTGCACGCAACACCTCCACACGTGTCGCCAGACACCACGGTGTAGTATCCATATGCACAATATAGTGCACCAACCACTGGGGATGCATCCACACAGACCTGAAAAACAGCAACACAATCAACATAAGCACAAGAAATGTTAATGTTCAAAGAAGAAACTCACTACGGCAGTGCTGCAAAAAAATGTGTTACCGGCACTCACATCTTGCCCAACAAGTCGTTGAGAGTCGGATGAGCATATAATCCCGGGGTTGTACTGGTACAGTTGTGCCGCGGATATTGGAGGGTAGGTGTTGATCATGACATCATTGCAAGTCTCCCCTGGATTCACGGTGTAATAATTCAAACAGCCCTGAGCTTCCGGTGTTCCAGACTTGATACAGATCTGCACAGGCAAAAAGGCACACCAAGAGGCAGGTGGAAATGGAATGCACGAGGGCTCGATTTTCAGTTCTTTGAGTGCCATTGCACTGAGCTTGACATGCCTATTACAACAAGAGCACCAAGACGACCAATACCAGCAAATGTGTACGCGCAGAAGCGAAGAATACATACACAACAGCAACGCACAGCAACCAGATGCCAAGCCACTTATCTTCCTCACCAGTTGTCCGGCGACGAGAGCAGTGCAATCGAGCTCAGGGTTGACCGCTGCAAGGCCCGCAGTGGTGAGGTTGAACACCGAGGCGATACTGGCGCATGTGTCGCCGGGAATGATGGTGTAGGGAACCACGCACGCGGTCCCGTTGACTGTGGAGTTCCTGGTTACAATCACAGTGCCTGCTGGGTATGTGCCAGGGCACTTGAGCGACTGCAGGGAAGACGAAAAGGGAGGGGAAGGAGGAGGGAGGGTGGAAGGGAGAGAAGAGGATGGAGGGATGGGAGAGAAAGGTTGAGAGGGGTTGAGAGCGATTGAGAGGGGCTGAGAGGGAGGATGCGAATGCCGGCAACTGGTTTGGAAAGTGGAATGTGATTGGCTCCTGCACTGGATTGATTGCCCAAGAGGGGGATAGGCGTGAGGGCGTGGGTAGTGGAGTTTGTTAGGGTTTGTTGCTTACAGGGTTGAGACTGGTGAAGTTGGCCTTGGAAAGGAGGTACGTAGAGCGAATCTGATTGCATGACATGTCTGCTGGTAGCGTCACCTTCACTGACGTCGCACCTGCGACACGGACAGGTTCCACAAGGGAGAGAGGGAGGGAGGGAGGGAGTGAGGGAGGGAGTGAGGGAGGGAGGGAGAAATGAGTGAGGGAAGGAGGGAAGGAGGGAAGGAGAGAACACACATAGTGGGTCATGTACGCAAGAAGAGCCAACTGAAGAGAAAAACAAAGAAACGACTTCCAGACTTGGTGTAGCAGGCCTGTAAGATGACTCACCAGGGATGCAGGTGGCAGCGCCGCTTGTAAGAGCGCCGAGCAGGTAGCCCGGAGAGCAGAGGCACGAGTAGCCGCCCTTGTTGTCGTCAATGCACGTGCCGAAGCCGCAGGGATTCTTTGCAAAGAACGAGCACACCTTGGCTGGAGTGGCGGGAGGTGGAGTGGGGGAAGGAGAGACGGGAGAGCGGAAAGGGATAAGGGTGAACTTCTTCCTTCTGGGAAGGTGGGCATGGGAGGGCATAGAAGAAGCACCTGTTTCCTAAAAGTCTTAAAAGTATTAATGAACGACCTTCACACCTCAATAAGAGAGAAAGGAATGAGGGCCCCTTCCGCTTTGACTGCCAGTGGCACTCACCAATGGCGCACGACTGTGTCAGGTCGAGATTGGTAACTGCGACAAAGTTGGTGGGACACGTGCACTTGTTGCGCTGGTTCTTGTTGCCTGTAACCGCCGTGCACACGCCCCCTCCGCACGGATTGATGGGCTTGCACGGGTCGGGGGAGACGATGGAAGGGTAGAGGCCTGGCAGGGTGTTCATGCCGCAGATGCCGGGGCCGCCCGCAATGGCGATCTTCATGTAGCCATTCTCGCCCCACGATGGGCCCCATGAGTTGCGGATGATCCAGTGGGGCGTCGCGTCCAGCAGGTTGAACCCCACCACCACCACCAGATGGTCCACCAGCCGCGTGGCGTAGCAGTTGGGATCCGCGTAAACAAAGCCCTGAGAAAAGAAGAAGCAGAGCAAATAAGAGAATGGGAGGTAGGGTAAGGAGCCAATACAAAGAAGCATATGTTGTATATGTAGAAAGGATCACAGCTGAAAAAGAATCATGAAGAAGAAAAATCAAACAAACACGACAGAGTGGATCTGGCCCAAGCGTCTGTTAAAACACCCTAGCCAAGGGCAGAAGATGCTGTGAAGGAACTTACCCCAGGGTAGGTAACAAACGAGGTAGACCGCGCCTCGATGTAAACCACCACAGGCTGCTGCTGCACGGCAATGGCCAGGCCCAGCCACCCGCTGATGCCCACGCGCTCAAACATGGACACGGGGAATGGGGCTGGCGGGAGGGATGGTGTCACTACATCCTTTTTCGGTGCTGCTGTTGTTGCATAGCCCGCTGTTGTCCGTTTGCCGTTGCTGCTGGGGGTATGAGCCTTGAGCAGACGGGAGAGGGTGTGAGCAAGCGAAGCAAAGGAAGTGGGAAACCCAGTCCTTGTCGCTCTCTCAGCTTCATCTGCTTCATTGAGAGACAGCCTGCGAGAGAACACCGACCGCCGCGCAAACCCTGGCTTGCAGGTGCCGTTGTTGGCGACGCCGGTGTAAGGATGCGCGGAGGAGTTGGGCAGGCCACCGGAAGCGGCGATGTAGTTGAAGGCATCGTCGGGGCGGCCGCCCGCGCAAGTCCAGGTGCCCTGGCAGTCGATGGCCTTCTGCTCCGCCAGGCTGGGCGCCGTTGCGCCGTACACAATCGCATACAGCGCCTCTGCCGCCGCCACCGGCGCGAATATCCAACACGCCGAGCACAGCCCCTGGTCCTTGGCCGGCTGTAGCGCCAAAGGCACCCGCGCCCGCCAGTCCAAAGTCGGAGTGATGTTCCAGGTGGGGTTTGAGATATTGCCGGTGAAGCCGAGAGAGGCGTAGCGGAAGTAGGGGTTGAAGTAGGTAGAGGAGATAGTTGCTGCTTGATCCAAGTTGGCTCCTCGATTGTCTGGGTGGAATCGTGAGCAGCAGATAGCAACACGGATAGAACGACAAAGAATTAGTTAGGACTTTCGTTATGGCGGGCAGAGGCAGGCAGGGAGGGCCACGAAAGGCAGAAGAGGAACGGAAGGGGATTGAGATGCGGATGCAGTGTAAGATGAGGTTGGTGTGGTGGAGAATGGAAGGAGGAAAGGCAAGGCTCACCTCTTCTGCGCATGGTGGTGTTGTCCACAGGAGGTGGTGGGGCTGGAAGGAGGTGAAGTTAAAGGCACACGCAGGGACAAGGAACGGGAGTATAAGTGGGTGGAGAAACGGAAGGACAGGAGGGGAAAAGGAGGATGGTGAGGGTTAGGTGAGAGGTATGTAGAAACCACACAGAAGAGACCAGGTAGAAAGAGCACCACCAGAGAGGGTGACTTGCAAGGGGAAGGGCAGCAACCAAACCATGCCACCAACAACAGAAACAACAGCAACCAAGCCAGCAACCAAACAACAGCAACCAAACAACAGCAACCAAACAACAGCAACCAAACAACAGCAACCAAACAACAGCAACCAAACAACAGCAACCAAACAACAGCAACCAAACAACAGCAACCAAACAACAGCAACCAAACAACAGCAACCAAACAACAGCAACCAAACAACAGCAACCAAACAACAGCAACCAAACAACAGCAACCAAACAACAGCAACCAAACAACAGCAACCAAACCAAGGGCTCGAAGACCCCTGGCTACTCTAGACAAATCTCGAACAAAGGCTTTGTTTTTTATTCCAGAGCTTACGAGGGGGAGGTGGACCGGGGTTGGGCGAGTTTTGAGGCGCCTCAAAATCCGCGTGCATTGAGGTGTGGTTTGAGGCGCCTCAAAACAAATCTCGAACAAAGGCTTTGTTTTCTATTCCAGGGCTTACGAGGGGGAGGTGGACCGGGGTTGGGCGAGCAGGAGGGGTACGCGACAAGGCTCTTCCCGACAGTAAGAGTCAACGTGAGGTTGAACATGCCGGCGTTGCAGGCGCAGGTGGGGGTGTTGGAGGGGCCGGAGAGGAAGCACGTGCCGAGCCCGCCGCACGGCCCCGCGGGGAGAGCCGCGCCGCAGAATGCCACACACTCGATGGCTCGCCGCTGCGCCCCCACCGGGCACCCCGTCCCCGCGCTCGCACTCCCGCCGCTGCTGCCGCCGGTGTTGTTGCCGCCGGTTGTTCCTGATTTGGCGCTCACGCCACCACCACTGCTTCCTCCTGGCCCTCCCTGCTTTGCATTACCCCTGCGCTTCTCGTTCACAAAGCTCTCTGTCACGTTCCAGTTGCCTCCAAGAAAGCAGTTGCCCTGCTGACTGCTGTAAGGCGAGACGCCGTAGATGAGAAGATTGGCAGAGGCGTAGCGGCCTTGCAGGGACGAAGGGCAGAAGGAGACGAGAGTAGCAGTGGTGTTGGCGCCGTTGCTGCTGCTGCTGCTGCTGCTGTTGGTGGTAGTGTTGGTGCCTTTGGTGGTGCTGTTGGTGGTTGAGGTGGTGGGGGTAGTGGTGGTGGCTTTGGCGGAGTAGGAGGCGGCGGGGGAGGAGAGGAAGTTGCCGGAGAGGTCGAGCGTGGCGAGGGAGGTGTTGGCCATGGCTGGCGACGCGAAGGATGAGACGGGCGCCCCCGTGAACTGATTCTCGCTCGCGTCCCTGCAGGGCGGAGAATGGAGGAGAGGGGAGAGGGGCACACGCATTGGGGAGAGGTTGGGAGAGGGAAAATAGGGAGGCGATTGAGAAACGGGGGACGGTGGGGAGAGGTGAGATGAGAGGTAGCAGCCTGTGGGTGGCTTCAAGGGGGAGGAGTGTGAAGGAGGAAGGGAATCGCGAGCGAACAATAACGCTTTGCTATGTGGAGGAGGAGGAAGAGGAGGGGGGAGAGGAGGAGGAAGAAGGGAGGAAGGGGGGAGGAATAGGACGAGTACTCACAGGAAGAGAAGGGAGGGGAGGGCGCCCAGCGCGGCTGGGAGCCTCCCATAGAAGTTATTGCGACTCACGTCACTGCATGCAAGAGAGGCAAGTGAACAGGAAAGAAAAACGGAAAAAGGAAAACGCAAGGATTGCCAATTGTCATTTGGCATGGAAAGGCGAGGGAGATGAGAGGGGAGGAGAAATGTTGGCGGCGATACGGAATGGCCAGGAAGCAACAACGAGAGGGACACAAGAGGAGGGAGGACGGGCGTACAAAAAAAACTTAGGGGTGCAGTGCAGCGAGTTAGACGAGAAACGAGGACCATGCATGGCTAGTACTTCCAGCTAAGCAGTAGAGCCCTCAAGCATGGCTCCCGATCATGCCACGTACAGTGCAAGCAGCGAGGTGAGGCCAGAGATGGAGTCGGGGAGAGTGGATGAGATGCGATTGCCTCCGATCAACCTGCACATTGCGTGGCAAGGCACGCAGCACGGTACGGCAAGGCACGCAGCACGGTACGGCAAGGCACGCAGCACGGTACGGCAAGGCGCGCAGCACGGTACGGCACGGCACGCAGCACGGTACGGCACGGCAGAACGGGGCAAGCCACAGAGAGGGCGGTTAGTACGGAGCAGGATCGAGCCGGGGGAGATGCTGATTGGGATTTCCAGCCACGGGTGTAAGGATTGACGGCAACGTATGAGTCATTCCGATGGTAGAGTAGCAGAGAACGCAAGGAAGAGCAGTGGGCAGGGCAGAGAGTTGCCAAGAGCTCTGTGATGCGGTGTGAGGTAGAAGTGAAGGAGCGGCATGCGAGGAGTCAGTCATTACAGATGCACGAGGTTGGAGAGGCTGAAGAGGGACGCGGGCAGAGGGCCTGTGAGCTGGTTGGACCCGAGCGCGCTGCAGATAGGAACGGAGAGGAGAAAGGCAGGGGAGGGAGAAAGGCAGGGGAGGGAGAAAGGCAGGGAGGAGAAATGGAGAGAAGGGAAGGACAGAGAAGAGTGAATGCGGTGCAGAGCGGGGAGTGTTGTGGAATAGCAGGTTCGCTCGCTCTAGGTCCTGAAGCAAACGAGGAGAAGCAAGTAGACAGACAGAATCAAAAGAGATCGAGCTCCGATGGAGAAAGCGTGGAGGTGGAATGAAGGACAAGTACGGAAAGTATAGGGAAGGGTGGCGTACAGAGTGGTGAGGAGAGTGAGAGAGGCAAAGGCGTTGGGAATGGGCCCGGATAAGTCGTTGGAGCTCAGATCGCTGTGAGGGAGCCATGGGGGTGGGGTTGGAGAGGGTGGGGGTGGAGCAAGGGAAGATGTGTGATGTGTGAAGAAAGGGAGAAGGGGACATGGGATGGCGTGCCTTGTGATGACATGGCATGGCATGGCACTTTGCAAGGAATCTCCAGCCAGATGGAGGGGTGGATGGAGAGCAGGAGGGCGGAACGAGGGCGGAAGGAGGGCGGAAGGAGGGCGGAAGGAGGGCGGAACCAGGGCAGAACGAGGGCGGAACCAGGGCGGAACCAGGGCGGAAGGAGGGCGGAAGGAGGGCGGAACCAGGGCAGAACGAGGGCGGAACCAGGGCAGAACGAGGGCGGAACCAGGGCGGAACCAGGGCGGAACCAGGGCGGAACCAGGGCGGAACCAGGGCAGAACGAGGGCGGAACCAGGGCGGAACCAGGGCGGAACCAGGGCGGAACCAGGGCGGAACGAGGGAGGAACGAGGGAGGAAAGAGGGCGGAACGAGGGCGATGGTGGGCGTACAGAATGCGCAGCTTGGCGAGGGTGGAGAGAGACGGCGGGATGGCGCCCTGGAGAGCATTGCCACTCAACGAGCTGCGGGGGATAGGTCAAGGCGAGGGGGGCAGAAAGCGCAGCGCAGAACGGAACGGAACGGAACGGAACGGGAAGAGCAAAAGGGAGGGCGACAGAAATTAGTACGTGAAATGGCTGCGCTTTGGGAAGCAACCTTGGGTGCGGCGAGGACAGTGGATGGTTGAACTGTGGATGGAAGAGAGGGCGATGAGGAAGAGAAGACGGTACTACACGGACGAGCGTGGACGGTAGAGGCGGAAGGAGGGGAGACGCTGGAGGTGGAAGGAGAGGAGAGGCGAGGCGAGGAGAGGAGAGGAGAGGCGAGGCGAGGAGAGGCGAGGAGAGGCGAGGCGAGGATAGGCGAGGAGAGGCGAGGCGAGGAGAGGCGAGGAGAGGCGAGGCGAGGAGGGGCGATCGGGAGGCGAGAGAGGAGGAGGGCATACAGGTTGGTGAGGGCGGAGAGGTATCCAATGTTAGGCGGCACACTGCCCACCAGAAGATTGTGATCCAGGCTCCTGTGACCGGGCGGCAGAGCGGTGGGGAGGGTGGAGAGGAACGGATGAGTAAGAAGAACATGGAGAGGAAGCAGAGAGAGGAAGGGGAGCGCAAGGAGACACGAAGTAGACGGGGGGGAGATGTAGAACGACGGGGGGGAGATGTAGATGAAGCGTAGCGGGATTGATTCACGTGGAACGACTCGCGGACTGGGGAGGGGACTGCTGGAGGGTGGGGAGGGGAGGGAGGACTGGGGAGATGGAAATTGGGTAAGGTAGGAACTGGGGAAATGCGGACTTACAGCCTCTGAAGTGCGGAAAGCTGGGTGACGGCGGCGGGAACGCTCTGTCCCGCAAGCTGCCGCCGATTGGAAATTTCCCTGCGCACAAAGAGATGGAAAGAAAATGCGGGCGAAAGCGTCAGCGAATCGAGCGAAACCGTGCACGACACGAATGTGAGTATAATTCGAGAAGACATTGGTTGCGATTTTTTTTCCAAACTTCTTCGCCAAATTTTTTCGCGTGGGCATTGATTCCGCACGACACATTCTCCCGCTCAACGAGTCGCGAAACGATTTCACGACGGCACGGGAACCTCCAGGCTAGGCACGCCAGTTGATTTCGCCACTTTCTTAGAGCCCCAAAACTTCCAGACCACTGTGAAGCGAAGAACTGACAGCTTTCGTTTCTCCGCATAACACGCACGCTCCCACTGTAGCAATTGCAACCGCAAATCTTCGTAGTGTTTGAAACCTGCGAGGAACTGCGCCGAAACCAATGCTGCGGTGTCTCGTGCACTGCACGATAGCAGGCTACGTAAAACTACTACTAGGAACTAGCAACCGCTTTCAACCCCCGAGGTCGGATACACGCGGAGTGCGCGGCTTGAAAAGAAGCGGCGGCGGCCGCGCGTGTGCTTCGGCTCGCCGTTAAATACCGACGCCGATGCGATGACGCCGTTAGTACCACTAACAATGGCTATTGACGACGCGAAGCGACGGCGGGCCCGAGGAGCCGTAGATGAGGTGAGCGCAGAGTTAAGAGAATATCTGCGGAATCCCGACAACGATAGCGGGAGTGCTGCGGTCACGGGGTTCTACTACCAGCGAAACCAACACTAGCGACGACCGTCATCGCGACCAGAGTTCTGGTAACCAGCCTCACAAGTTCTGCGCGGTGGTCAGCTTACGGCGAAACGTTGCATAAATAAGAGCCATGGAGCGGCGAACGGTGCGCAGCAAGTGCGCGAGGGGGAACTCCGCCACTCGCACATACCACGTACGCAGTCTGTAACGTACGCAGTCTGTGTGCGCAGTAACACATTTGGAAAGAACGCCTTTGACAAACCTACGCCGCTGGAACGAAGCTTCGAAAGAAAAGCAGCTCCCAGCGCGCCTCGCGCAAAGGGTGCTGAGTTGCTGCTGACTTTGAACGCTCGAGTGGCCTGACGCTCACGCAGAGAGTGGTGACTTCGCGTGACAGAGTTGAGCGATTTTCTCAGGGAGGTAAGTCACACACAGGGAGGTGACGTCATGCAGGTGAATTTAATGCGGAGTTAGGAGGAGGAGGTGGGCGAGACGCACAAGGAGGTGACTTGGCCCATGGCGTTGCAGGCGAGCCCCTGCCATTGCGCGCAGGTCGGCATGACGAACCACGTGGCGTTCAGATTGAGCGCCGCGCCCCACACGTCCATTATCGCCGCCAGCGCCGGTCCTGCCCAGTGCGCGGATGGGGGGGAAGGGGGTTGTGTGGATGGGAGCTCAAACCGTCTTGATTCAAAGGAGTTGTGTGGTTGGGAGTTCAAAGTACTAGTAGTACTCTCTACAGTAAGAGCTCGCGCAGTAAGCTAGACTACGTCACCCTCATAGTAGAGATGCTAGGAGAGACTAGCTGCGGTAGGTACTGGACTCTGCTTTTACTACAAAAGGACTATCATATGCTTGCTGGCAGTGGCCAAGCGATCGAGGGGATTTTTACACTGGAAAAGTTAGCGCTAATCTGCTGCGGCCGATTCCGCGCTAGTGCACTGATACTATCCACGAATAAAGCTGATGATTGGAATAGGGTGTGGCTTACGCTGACTGTCTGCGACTGCTTGGGCTCGTGTGCGAGGAAGCGCTACCGACAAGGCTAGTAGGCATGCGACGAACAGAGCGGTCGAGCAGCCATGCCGCGGCGACGTCCGCCTGGTTACTAGTGTGAGAGACCGTTGAGAAGCTAAACAGCGACGGAATCGATATCGCCGACAGTCCGCCATGATTTTTTTAATCTGTGGTACTATCTACGCTAGAATCTCATGTAAGTCAGAGAGCAAGGACCTCGCGACTAAATCTCAGCCGCTGAGCGGTTCGTGTATTTTCGGGTTTTTTCCCTAGGGACAGGGATTGCGATGGTCGACAGCGCGTGGTAGAAAGGAAACCGTCGAAGTTAACGAACGGGTACTAGCTAGAGGAGGTACGTGAACTAGGAGATCGTAAAACGTGAGCGAGTGATTGTTCGTGGTTTTGTGCGGAAAGCTGGCCTTCATGGCCGAGAGCTCTGGATTTGGGGTTGGAGAAATGTTCTGACCGCAGACTCAGGAAGAGAGAGGCGCACGAATGGCAGGAGCAATTGCAGAGCAGACAATGAGCTGGTGCGTGTACTGGGGTTGTCCACATGAATGATGGAGCGACGGGTGGGATGGGCTGGCCTCGGCACGGCAGAGGGGGGCAGAAACGATGTGGGTTGTGGGTTGTGTGGGGGAGCTGTGGTAGGTGGTTGTCTTCTAGCTGTTTGTTAAGATGGGGGAAACTTTCATTTCGAGTTAGCTGTTCTTTCTGGATTTTACTTAGGGGATGCCAGTAGTTGTTAGGAACGCGTGGTTTGCCATATTTTGCTCGGTTAAACGAGAGTCTCGGCAAAGTAGCCTGGACAGAATGTCTCCCATCACGGAACTAGAGACGAAGAAGACTTTCCGGAAACCCCCACAGTCATGAGGGAAAGTAGTTTATGAAAACTAAATGTAGATACACGTGGTTAATATACCGCAAGCCAGGTGTATAAGACGATGCGGCAGCAGATATCAAAACCACGTATCGCAACGAGAGGATGAAAGTGAACTCTGGTTGTCTCCCCCACGACACTCAGTAACTTGAAGAATCAGGCCGAGAACTGTACAGCTGAACCTCGGTTAACCTCCAACCATAACTTCAGGAACGGACTCCCCTGCTGTGATTACATTCACCAGTTTCGGCTCGTGTGCCAAAATTGTTGCACATGAGTGGTAACAGATACCACGTAACTGTAATCGCTGAAAATGCATAATTGCCCTGAAACGGAATGGCGATGTGTGAACATTGGTCGACAACCTAAGTTCGACGAAATGGTGGCGTTGTCGTGCTTGCTGTCAACAGAGTATTCGGGACTCCAATCGATTGATTAGTGCGGTTGTACGAACTTCGAATACGAGCTAGCTGCACTTCTCTGAAAGTAACTCAAATGTAGAGAGTGGTGCAGGGAGGTACATCTCAGGCGATAAGTCGAACCAGCTGCTTTTCCGACAGTCCGCGGGCAGAAAGAACTCCCACGGTGGCTGACGCCATACCGCCCGGGATAACATTGGCTGATTCCGGACTTAGATAACAGCAAACTGTTTCCCCCTCTGTCGCAGACCATAGATCTGGGAGGGACGCAGCTCGACACAGTTATCGGCTTCAGCAAATACTTAACCCTGGAATGACACTGGTGAAAGTGCAAAATTCTTTTGTGACTTTAGCCTATTAAATTTGTATTCCTGTCACTACAATAAACCATACAAACACACAGTGCACCTGTGGTCCACCTCAGGAAGGAGCTTATTTGCACATCGCTGATCAGCACCAACGTCTGTCGCAGCTCATCGCTTATCTGTACGAAACTAAGCGAAGCGCAGAGATTGAAAGCTGCGATTCGGTCGCAAAAAACAAACATGCCACGTCGATTCTGACCCACCTAGCCTTGAGATAGAGGGTGTTACACCTGGTCTGCCGTACAGTAGTGGACAGCGGTTTTGTCGATGAGTTCAAGCTGGTCACTACTGTTACAGATGCATATGGGCTACGAGCGAGGACTGTACTATGGAGGTAACGTGATAGAAGTTGTTACATGTATAATTGTGTTATGAGTGAACTTGGAGTGTGCGCAGATAAAACAAATAACGAGACTTCGATTAAAAGGTTGATGATACAAAGAAAGTGGCTATGCTGAATAGGGGGGATCCTAGCTAGGAAGTAAGTTTGGGCAAAGGTGGCTCGAGAATGTTGTGATTGGGGCTGGGGCAACTCGGGAGTGTTTTGGGTGCGGTTTGTAGGCCGAACCGGTTGGTCGTGTGGCCCTTGGATTGTACTCGATAAGCTCTGATATAATAAGGATTTTTTCATCCTTACCAATCGCGATACCTGGCTGGGACTCAGTAAGAAGGTGAGAGAAATACGAGCATACTATTGCGATGATATGAACGACACGATAGCAGCAAAACGCAAGATGATGAAATGCTTCTTGGCGGGAATTTGGTGATGGGGTGGTTTTTCCCCCAACACACTAAACGGTGTTCTTTCTTCCTATGCTCAAGGTTGATTAAGGTGAAAGTTTCACAAAGAGAAAAACATGGAGTATCACGTGGAGAAACTGCATTCGAACTCGAGCTGCAAGAGCAATCGATTCGGTGAAATTCAAGTACCGAAATTTACCCCCTTCAAAATGTTACTCAGACATTCGCGATATAAAATGTAGCGGTTCGGGGTTACTTGTGTGGCTCGATGTATTTCAGTTAATGTAAATGTGACCGTTTTGTATGCACATTTCAATACGGAAATTGATCATCACTTTGTACGTCGTGCATTCGTACCCAAATTCCCGAGAGCTCATATTCTTGCATATAATAAGGGTTCCTTTTCGCTCTGGACATGTATCCTTAGAAAGTGTCCAAATCACTTTTTGCCCGAGTCGCCCTCAATTGTCTCGGAACCTCATGTCCCAATCGAGCAATGTACTGCGAAACAGCACGACCGAGCAAAAATTATATGTGCACGAATCTGATTGGTTATCTCTGAGAGTGGCCCACACATCTTGCGCGTCACACGCACCTGCACAGCAAGGCCCGCAACAAGACCCAAGGGGATTAGCGTAGGGCGCGATCAGGGCGAAACTCTGTCCTGCCCCAATAATTGTCACAAACAGAAATACTACGCAAACAACACCATTCACTAGCGCTCTAAAAACCAAATATGGCGTAACTAGGGCCATTACACACGCAGAAACTAGGCAAAATGGCCGAGCCAAGGGCCATTCCCTTCATCCTACGCCTTCTTGTCGCGTGGGTCACCTACTTTTACACAATCTTTTACGAATCTGTTGCCAAATCCTTCGTCGGCATGATAGAGGCCGGTGTACTCGAAGACAAAGACGAGACGTCCTCGTCTCTTGGGGATGACATCGGGGATAACCGCCGTCACCGAGCGAGAGTACGTCGGCATGCTATGCTCTGTGGCTTGAAGACCTGCAACACATGCGGGAGAACGACATCCAAGTTATATTCAGAATCAACCGCGCTATCCTTGAGCACATCAAGACGGGCATGCGGCAATGTCTAGAACCGGTACTCTATCGTACAAGGATAGCGGTGGACACGGCATTGCTCGTCCCAATCAAATGTCTTGCAAGCGGAATCTCCTACGCCGACATGTCATACCTGTTCGGAATATCCAAGACACTCTGCCACGAGCTCGTCGACATCTTCCTAACCGAGTTCCCGGCCGTGTTCAAGGCAGCCTGGGTGCGCTTCCCGTCTCGAGATGAACTCCCGGAAATGGCGCGGGAATTTGCAGCCATCAAAGGTGTACCTGTGGTAGTGGGGGCTGTTGACGGGACTCACATCCACACGAAAGGGATGGAGGGGCACAGGACCGGGTGTTGGACAAGAAAGTCGGCTTATGGCGTGCAGCTTCAAGTCACGTGTGATGCACGTGGAAGAATATGGGATTACCTCATTGGTTATCCTGGCAGCGCGCACGACCAGCGCGTGTTTAAGAACTCTGCAGTACTAGAGAGGTTACAATGAGGGGACATAGCCCCATACCAGATTGTTGGGGATGCGGCATACCCGCTCAGAGAATATTGCCTAATCCCACTGCATGCCCCGCGCGGAGAGGACCAAATGGACGATTGGGCCCAGTGTTTCAACTACTGCAAGAGCGCTACGCGCATGGCTGTAGAAAGGTGCATCGGCGCCTTCAAAGGAAGATGGCGCCTCTTCGCCGGGCGCAATGTCTGCAGGTTATGGAGCATACTTGCCGAGGCCGCATGTTGCGTGATCCTGCACAACATGTGCGAGGACATGGCAGAAGTTAGGCGAATGAGCATGGTATGGTTCAATTTGCCCCGCAACCGGGATCCATGGTGGACAAGGGGTGCCATCGCACAACATATGTGGGAACCGTGCGTACCCCCAACGCAGCCGGTGTCAGAATATGTTCTTTGTCTAGCCTGCAGTGGGGTACTCAATAGTGAGTACAACCCTTTAGGGTTTCCTATTTGTACCAACCTGCCTGCTAGTGCAATCATTTCATTTTTCTGTTTCTATCATTCTCGATCCTGCTTGGCACAACCTTCTAGTCTCACTGTGGCCTAGGCTACTAAGCCTAGGCCCTACTTCTAGTGTTTCTGATATGGTATCTAGAGCGAGCACGTTCCTGCCGCTTCCCTTAACATGCCCACCAACTGCTTCCACTGTCGTTCTGTCTGTCGCGCGCCCCGTGGTGCGTGACGTGAGCGCGTGGCGGCTTTTTCTGCTCGCTGCGCGCTCGGGGTGCGTGGCGGTTTCACTGCCCGTCGCGGCACCCTGCGAGGCGCCGCTCCTGCTCGTTGCGACGCCCCTGCGGGACCCGTGCGTCGCTGCTCCTGCTCGTCGCGACGCCCCTGCGGGACCCGCGCGGCGTCGCCCTGCTCGTCGCGACGCCCCTGCGGGACCCGCGCGGCGTCGCCCTGCTCGTCGCGACGCCCCTGCGGGACCCGCGCGGCGTCGCCCCTGCTCGTCGTGGCGCCTCCTGGACGCCGCCTCTACTCGTCGCGGCGCCCCTGGGGCGTCGCCCCAGCTCGTCGCGGCGCCCCTGGGCGCCGTCCCTGCTCGTCGCGGCGCCCCCCCCCCCCCCTTGGCCGCCGCCTCTGCCTCACCTGTGCCCGCGCCTGCTTTGCAGCCGCGCGCGGGCCTGCCCTGCACAAGCGACGCCGCCCCTGGAGCAGCCGCCCCTGCAGCAGCCGCCCCTGGCCCCTGGAGCAGCCACCCCTGCAGCAGCCGCCCTTGCAGCTGCCGCCCCTGGCCCCTGGAGCAGCCGCCCCTGTAGCAGCCGCCCCTGGCCCCTGGACCAGCCGCCCCTGCAGCAGCCGACTCTGCTCTGCCCGCGCCCTCGTGCGCTCTGTCTCACCCGCGCCCTTGTGTGCTCTGCTCTGCCCTCGCCCTCGTGCGCTCTGCTCTGCCCGCGCCCTCGTGCGCTCTGCTGCTGCCCGCGCTCTCGTACGCTCTGCTCTGCCCGCGCCCTCGTGCGCTCTGTCTCACCCGCGCCCTCGTGCGTTCTGCTCTGCCCGCGCCCTCGTGCGCTCTGCTCTGCCCGCGCCCTCGTGCGCTCTGCTTTGCCCGCGCCCTCGTGCGCTCTGCTGCTACCCGCGCTCTCGTGCGCTCTGCTCTGCCTGCGCCCTCGTGCGCTCTGTCTCACCCACGCCCTCGTGCGCTCTGCTCTGCCCGCGCCCTCGTGCGCTCTGCTGCTGCCCGCACTCTCGTGCGCTCTGCTCTGCCCGCACCCTCGCGCGCTCTGTTCTGCTCTACCCCCCCCCCCCCCCCCCTCGGTCCCCTGGACAGGAGGGTGTGGGGGTGGCGGGTGTGGGGGTGATACGTGTGCGTCGTCCCTTCCTTCTCCTCCTCCGTCTCCCACTGCTGCAGCTGCCGCTGAGGGGGGTGGATGTGTGGGAGCCGAGGGGAGTGGCGCTAGGGGGGTGCCGTGGTAGTGGAGCTAGGGGTGCAGTAGTGGGTGTGTGAGAGGGGTGTGGGACAGTTGGGGGTGGTTGAGTGGAGGCTGCCGTCTTGTCGTCTGCAGCACCTGTAGTCCGGGGCTCTGCCGCTGGTAGCCCAGAGAGCCTGCTGCGCGTGTCGCCCGTGGGTCCGTTGTTCCTGCCGCTCAGAGTTAGCCGCGGAGCCAGTTACTCCAGTAGTCCGGGGCGCTGTCCCGGTAGCCACTGTGCCAGCCGCTCCTGTCGCCCGTGTGTCTGCAGCTTCAGCCATCGCCTCCCATCTCCTCTCCTCTCACAGTCCCTCCTCCTCACTTGCCCTCTGTGACTGCCTCTAGCTCTGGTTGTGCTTGTGACTTATTCTATGGCTTCTTGCTGTGCTGATTATACCCCACTTTGACTATGGGGGTGTGTCAGAATATGTTCTTTGTCTAGCCTGCAGTGGGGTACTCAATAGTGAGTACAACCCTTTAGGGTTTCATATTTGTACCAACCTGCCTGCTAGTGCAATCATTCCATTTTTCTGTTTATATCATTCTCGATCCTGCTTGGCACAACCTTCTAGTCTCACTGTGGCCTAGGCTACTAAGCCTAGGCCCTACTCCTAGTGTTTCTGAAAGCCGGCTCTGAGAGAACGGCGGAAGACGGCCCTAGCTCCACTCCCACGTCAACCCCCTAGCACCACTCCTTCGGCTCCCCACACACCCACCCCCCTGAGCGGCAGCTGCAGCAGCGGGAGACGGAGGAGGAGGAGGAGTAGGGGACGGCACACACAACCGGCACCCCCACAACCGCCACCCCCACACTCCTCACCCCCAAACCCTAAAACGGGTGGCACGGGGTAGGAGCGCGGGGGACGGCGAGGGGGACGGCGCGCGGCCCCCAGGGCGCCACCACGGGGCAGCGAGGGGCCGCGCGCGGCTCCCCAGGGCGCCGCGACGGGGCAGCAGGGGGTCGCGCGCGGCTCCCCAGGGCGCCGCGACGTGACGACGTGAACAAGGGGGGGGACGCGCGGCCCCCGTGACACCGCGACGAGACGACGTGAAGGGGGGGGGACGCGCGGTCCCCGGGGCGCCTCAACAGGCGACGGGATGGGGGGGACGCACGGCCCCCGTGACGCCACGACGGGCGACGGGAGAGGGCGCCGCGGGGGGCCCCCGGAGCACTGCGACGGGCGACGGGAGAGGGCGCCACGATGGGCGACGAAACCGCCGCGCGTGCCCGGGGCGCACGGCGGGCAGAAAACCGCCGCACGCCTCGAGCGCACGGCGGGATGAAAAACGCCGCGCGCTCCGAGCGCGCGGCAGGAAGAAAGGGTCGCGCGCCCGGGGCGCGCGACAGTAGTAGAGCAGCGGAAGCATCGGGTGGGGCCCACCCACAGGATCGACCCAGGAGGGTCGACCTGCTCTGATAGCATGTCAAAACTAGCAGTCAGAAGGAGAAATGAACAAAGGAGGATTTGCACTAGCAGCAGTTGGCATACATATAGGAAACCCTGATTGGGTTGTGCTCGCTATAGAGTACCCCACTGCAGGTTAGACAATAACAACATTCTGACAAGTTGCTACTGACATGGGCCCTGCAACACCATAGCAAGAGGAGGAGGAGAGGATCATATATTACAAAATTACGATTAGGTACCGTGCTTCTCCCGACATGTGGCACTAACGACTCGGACATCCTTCACATGCAACACCCAAGAATTTCATCGCTGCTGAAGTATTTTACACACACGTACTCCTTCTACCTGACATAGCAACACTTCTTCACGATGAACCACGCTGTTTGGCTCCACAACTTGCTGTCATCTTGCAGCCTGAAGGACAACACATCACCTTACAAGGCATGGACGAGCAGAAAAGCTGACACGCATCTACTTCGAGTGTTTGGCTGCATGGTACAGTACATACCTCAGACATCACGAACTCGAAAAGTTACTGACCAGGCACGCTGGGGCATTCACCTCAGGATCTCGACGGAGTTCAAGGCCTGTATAATGCTGGCGACACACGAAGTAACAAAATCTCATGACTGCATCTTCTACAAAAAACTGACCCTGCCACTGTTCAAGGAACACCGTGAAGCTGACAAGGCACTGGAAACCGTTTTTGCGGGACACAACAGCTTCGCAACAGCACAAGACAAAGCTGATGTGGCGTAAGATGCGGCGGACGTCTCAGCACACGAACATTATCCAAACATCCCCCTTACAAGCCCGCTCCAGACCCCGACCTTCATACCTATCTCACAATTCGATCCCAGCAATACAACTGGTGAAGCCCACAACTACAACAGCACGACGCGCCGATCTCTGGATGCCGAGTTACCACCACCAAGTCTCTCGAGGGACACCATTCGCAACTGCAACGACAGCGACGAAGACGTCGTCGAGGTAACTATTATCCACGACTTCGACTGCCTCGCTTACGCCACCGCCAACGAAACCGGTCTTCGCGTCCTTGGGCTCGCAGTATAAGTTTGCCGACTCTCACCCAAGGAACCCACCACCTGTCAGACTTATATGACTTAGCCTATGTAGGCTATAGTGGGGTAGCACATATGGGGTACAACACATTTCTAGGGTTTGTACTTGTACCCAACCTTTCCCCTTAGTCAATCATTCCTCGTTCTTTCACATGGTATCAGAGCAGGTTCCCTAGTGGGAACGTTTCCTAGGGCCCACCGAATATCGATTTTTTTTTACTGCCCGGAGCGCGCTTCGCCCCTGCCCGAGTCGCGCCCCGTGTGCCTACTCTCCCGTCGCGTCCCCTGCCCATAGTGGCCCGTCGCGCTCCCCTACGGCCCCGTAGCGGCCCCTCTCACGGCCTCTCACGACCCCTCTCACGGCCCTTCGCGGCCCCTTCAGGCCCCTCGTGGCCCCTTCGCGGCCTCCCTTCGCGGCCCCTTCGTGGCACCTTCGTGGCCCCTTCCCGGCCCCTTCCCGGCCCCTTCACGGCCCCTTCACGGCCCCTTCGCGGCCCCTTCGCGGCCCCTTCACGGCCCCTTCACGGCCCCTTCTGGAGCAGCCTCCTCTGCAGCAGCCGCCCCTGGAGCAGCCGCCCCTGAAGCAGCCGCCCCTGGAGCAGCCGCCCCTGAAGCAGCCGCCCCTGGAGCAGCCGCCACTGCAGCAGCCGCCCCTGGAGCAGCCACACCTGCAGCAGTCGCCCCTGGAGCAGCCGCCCCTGCAGCAGCCGCCCCTAGAGCAGCCGCCACTGCAGCAGCCGCCCCTGGAGCAGCCACCACTGCAGCAGCCGCCCCTGGAGCAGCCACCCCTGCAGTAGCCGCCCCTCGAGCCGCCGCCCCTGCAGCAGCCGCCCCTGCAGCAGCCGCCCCTGGAGCAGCCACCCCTGCAGCAGCCGCCCCTGGAGCAGCCGCCCCTGCAGCAGCCGCCCCTGGAGCAGCCGCCCCTGCAGCTGCCGCGGAGCCCTCGCCCTACAGTGGTAGCGGCCTCGCCGTTGCCGCCGTCGTACACCTGCCCCTCTCGCCACTGGTGAGCACTGCCCTGCCCGTACTGCTGTTACTGCTGCTCTTGCTGCTACTGCTCTTTCTACTGCTACTGCTGCTCCTGGCTTGGCCAGATGCAGCTCCAGCGACGTCCGCGTGAGTCCCTCACGCCCCAGCAGCTTCGTGAGTGGTACGCTACTTGGGGTTGTCGGGGTGGCCGTAGTGGGAGTCGTCCTGGAGTGAGTAGTTCGGCAGCTGCTTGTAGTGGCCAGGTGCAGCTGCAGCGTCGTCCGTGCGCGGTCCTTTCGCCCCAGCAGCTTCGTGAGTGGTACGCTCAGCGTGACGGGTCACGGGGTACTGCTCGCTGTCCGTACGTCATTCGTACTGGTGCTCGGACTGGTCAGCCTTGCGGGACGTTTGGTCACGCAGAGTCCCGCTGCTTCGCCCGTCTGAGCGACGCCTGGCGTACGGAGTTTGGCGACGCGGCTGAGCTCCCCGACTGGGTGGAGCTGCTTCGGCTGCGGGTAGATATCTATACTCTTGACTATGATGCTATCCTCACTACCATGTATGCATTGCCTACTAGTGATGAGGGTGACTGTTACCTGTGTGTTCCGCCTGACCCGGGCATTGAGGCTGCTGCTCTAGGTGCTGGTGTGGCTGGTGCTCTAGGTGCTAGTGCGTCTGCTGCCCCAGGTACTGGTGAGTCTGCTCTCTCAGGTACCACGTCGGCTCAGGCCTTACACACCTTCACCCTTGACTCGGGTGCTTCCCGCTCCTTCTTTCGAGACCGCACCACGCTTACGCCGCTTAGTCGGCCGGTTGCGGTCTCCCTGGCGGACCCCTCTGGGGGTCCTGTCCTTGCTCGCTTCTCCACTGTCTTACCGTGTCCGGCAGCCCCCTCTGGCACCCTGTCGGGTCTCTACCTCCCCTCGTTCTCTACGAACTTGGTGAGTGGTGCTGATCTACAGGATAGGGGGGTTGACCAGTTCACTCCTGCGAGTCAGCGGGTGACCCACTGTACGTGTGCTCGGACGGGCCGACACTTGGCCACGTTTACCCGTCGGCCGGGGTCGAGCCTGTACACACTGACTACTGAGTCTCCTCCGGTTGCTGAGTCTGGTCAGGTAGCTGCGTCGAGTCAGGTGTTTGCTGCAGCGTCCAGGTCTGGTCCTGAGTCTGCTCCCTGCTCGTGTCGTCTCCTGTCCCACCAGACCCTCCTCTGGCACCACCGCCTTGGTCACCCCTCCCTGCCTCGTCTCCGAGGCATGGCCTCCCGTGTCCTTGTCTCTGGTCTCCCCCGGTCCCTCCCTCCCCTCCCTCCGGGGCCTGCCCCGACCTGCGTTCCCTGCGTCGAGGGGCAGCAGCGCGCCACCCCTCACTCCTCCGAGTTTCCTCCGACAGAGGCTCCCCTGCAGACTCTTCACATGGACGTGTGGGGCCCCGCCCGCGTCCGTGGCCAGGGTCACGAGCGTTACTTCCTGTTGGTGGTTGACGACTACTCGCGTTACACCACGGTGTTCCCCTTGCGCAGCAAGGGTGACGTCACTGAGGTGTTGATCGACTGGATCCGCGCAGCTCGTCTCCAGCTCAGAGAGAGTTTCGGCTCGGACTTTCCTGTTCTGCGTCTGCACTCTGACAGAGGCGGGTAGTTTTCCTCTGCCCGTCTGGGAGCCTTCTGTCGTGCACAGGGCATCCGCCAGACCTTCACGCTTCCGACCTCTCCACAGCAAAATGGGATTGCTGAGCGCCGCATTGGCATGGTCATGGACGTCGCTCGTACGTCCATGGTCCATGCGGCTGCCCCCCATTTTCTGTGGCCGTTTGCGGTTCGGTACGCGGCGCATCAGATCAACCTTCAGCCCCGGGTTTCCATGCCGGAGACCTCCCCTGCTTTGCTGTGGACGGGGAAGGTTGGCGATGCGTCTGCGTTCCGTGTCTGGGGATCTAGGGCGTTTGTCCGCGACTTGTCTGCGGACAAGCTGTCCCCTCGTGCTGTTCCCTGCGTCTTCCTTGGCTTCCCCCCTGACGCGCCAGGCTGGCAGTTCTACCACCCCACCTCGCGTCGTGTTCTGTCCTCCCAGGACGTCACGTTTGACGAGTCGGTTCCCTACTACCGTCTCTTCCCCTACCGCACAGCGCCCCTCCCCCCGCCGCCGCTCTTCCTTGCGCCAGGTCCTCCCCCGGTAGACCCTCTCCCCTCTCAGGGTCCTGCCCCGTCAGGTGTGTCCCAGGTAGACGCAGTCGAGCCTGTCGAGGTAGCTGTTGACTCTGGTGGTGCTAGGGGTGCTGAGCCTGCGGGTGCCGGGTCTGGGGGTGCTGAGCCTGGGGGTGCGGAGCCTGGGGGTGCTGAGTCTAGGGGTGCTGAGCCTGCGGGTGCCGGGTCTGGGGGTGCTGAGCCTGGGGGTACGGAGCCTGGGGGTGCGGAGCCTGGGGGTGCTGGGTCTGCTCGTGTGGCCTCTGGCGGTGCTTCGTCGAGGCGGGAGCTACCCTCTCCGCAGGAGCTGCGCGAATGGTTTGCCCGGCGCTGGAGCCGTGCTGCTGGAGCTGGAGGTGCTGTTGTTACTGCTGACCCTGGGGTCGGCACTGGAGTTCCTGGAGCCACTGGTCCTGGAGGTGCTCGTATTGGCGGTACTGGAGCTGCTGGGGCTGGGGGTGCTGCTGGGGCTACTGGAGTTGGTCCTGCTGGAGGTGCTGCTGGAGCTAGTGCTACTGGAGCTGCTGGAGCTGCTGGAGTTGGTGCTGCTGGAGCTGCTGGAGCTGCTGGAGCTGGAGCTGCTGGGGTTGTTGGCGCTGGTGGTGCTGCTGGCGCTGGTGCTTCTGAGGGTGCTGGAGTTGGCGCTGTTGGAGCTGGAGGTGCTGCTGGCGCTGGTGCTGCCGCTGGGGGTGCTGGTGCTGTCCCTGCTGGTTCTGGAGGCGCTGCGCGGCCGCGGCCGTACTTCGTTCCGCTCCTTGAGCAGGTTCTTGGTCTCCCGCCCTCTACTGGTCCTCCTCCTCCCTTAGAGTGTCCACAGCCTGTCCAGTCGCGGTCACAGTTACAGCCCGCCTCCCCCCTACCTGCTCCTTCTCCCTACACTGGTCCTACTGGAGGTCTTGCTGAGCGTCGTGAGCCTGCGTCTCGTCCTGCATCGCCTGTTCGTGCTGCTCGCACTAGTGGTCGTGCTCCGCGTCCGCTTCCTCCTGCGGTCCCAGGCACACACCAGATGGCATTGCGTCCGTCCACTGCTCCTCTGCGTGTCCAGTTGCCGTCTCCTCCAGAGTCCTCTCTTCCTGTCCTTGCTGACCCGGAGTCTGACTCTCTTCGTGCTGCCAGTCCTACTGTCACGCGTCTCCTGGCTACTGTTGTCACTGACCCTTCCTTTGAGTCCACTGCTGCGTCTGCCTTGGTTGCTGAGCTTGTCGATTTTGCTGCTCGCTGTCGTCTAGACTACGCCACTAGTCTTGTTGCTGAGTCTGAGTCTGTCTGTCCTCCGTCCGTCGGGGGTCAGTGTGCTCTTAGCACGGACGTCCTTGAGGACAGGCAGGAGGAGTTCCAGTGTTTTGCTGCTGCTTTGCCTCATCTCGTGTCCACGCTGATTGCCCCTGAGGGAGACCCGGATGCACCAGACATCCCGACTCCTCGATCGTACGCTGAGGCGATCGAGGGTCCCTACTCCTCACAGTGGCAGTCAGCCATGGACGCAGAGATGGCTTCCTGGAAGTCCACAGGCACCTACGTCGACGAGGTTCCCCCACCTGGGGCGAACATCGTCAGTGGCATGTGGAATTTCAGGGTGAAGCGGCCGCCGGGTTCTCCGCCTGTCTTCAAGGCGCGTTACGTGGCACGAGGCTTCAGTCAGCGGTAGGGAGTTGACTACTTTCAGACCTTCTCTCCCACCTCGAAGATGACCACTCTTCGGGTGCTGCTGCACATAGCCGCTCAGCGCGACTACGAGCTTCACTCTCTTGACTTCAGCACAGCTTTCCTGCAGGGCAACCTGCACGAGGAGATCTGGCTGCGCCGCCCACCTGGCTTCACTGGGTCGTTTCCTCCTGGTACCCAGTGGAGCCTCCGGCGGCCAGTCTACGGTCTCCGCCAGGCGCCCCGTGAGTGGCACGACACACTGAGGACTACACTTGCGGCTCTTGGGTTTGCTCCTTCTACTGCTGACCCGTCGCTGAATCTGCGCACCGACACCTCTTTGCCGCCGTTCTACATCCTCGTGTACGTCGACGACTTGGTCTTTGCCACTGCTGACACTGCTGGACTCGCCCACGTGAAGTCCGAGCTGCAGAAGAGACACACGTGCACAGACCTGGGTGAACTGCGCAGCTACCTTGGCTTGCAGATCACCCGGGACAGAGCACAGCGCACCATTACCCTGACTCAGTCACACATGGTGCAGCAGGTCCTTCAGCGCTTCGACTTCACGTACTCCTCGCCTCAGGCCACTCCTCTGTCTACTCGCCACTCGCTCTCAGCTCTGCCTTCGGATGAGTCCGTAGAGCCGAGTGGCCCATACCCAGAGCTTGTTGGCTGCCTCATGTACCTGATGACCTGCACACGACCTGACCTTGCATACCCTCTTAGCATCTTGGCACGCTATGTTGCTCCTGGGAGACACCGACCAGAGCACATGGCTGCAGCGAAGAGGGTGTTGCGCTACTTGTCCAGTACGTCGGGCATGGGGCTAGTGCTTGGAGGGCGACGTTCAGTGGTCCTCACAGGTCACGCAGACGCTTCTTGGGCTGACGACCAGGCTACGCAGCGGTCGTCACAGGGTTACACCTTCAGCCTTGGTTCCAGCTCTGTTTCGTGGCGGTCTACCCGCTCGTCTTCTGTTCTCGGCTCCAGCTGTGAGGCTGAGATCTACGCGGGGGCCATGGCTGCACAGGAGCTACGCTGGCTCACCTACCTGCTGACTGACCTAGGAGAGCCGCCTCGTTCTCCTCCAGTTCTGTACGTAGACAACAAGGCCATGCTGGCCTTGTGTCGGGAGCACAGACTAGAGCACAGAACGAAGCACATTGCTCTTCGCTACTTCCTTGCTCGTGAGCTGCAGCAGCGTGGTCAGCTGCGCCTTGCTTACGTGGCCTCTCAGGCCAACACTGCTGATATCTTTACCAAGGCACTTCCGCCTTGTGATCATCAGCGCTGCTGTACGATGCTAGGTCTTGTGCCTACTTGGCCTCACTTGCTCACTTCTTGACCTTGCTTGTACTGTGATCTTTCTATACCTGCACTTGCTTGTTTACCTTTATATATGATCTTGCATGTGAACTGGCCTTGTGGCCTTGAACTTGTGCTCGGAATGTGTGGTGACGTTGTGATCCACCCTGAGCTTGCTTTGCTTTGCTTGACTGGTCTTGTGACCCCTTGTTCTCCCCCACTTTGCCTATGGGGGTGTGTCAGACTTATATGACTTAGCCTATGTAGGCTATAGTGGGGTAGCACATATGGGGTACAACACATTTCTAGGGTTTGTACTTGTACCCAACCTTTCCCCTTAGTCAATCATTCCTCGTTCTTTCACACCACCATGCGCCAAGCCCAACCTGCCCTCGACAGCAAAAAATGGAGAGTAGCCATGGCAGCTGAAGTAGCAGCGCTCAAGCGCCGCGGGACCTAGAAATTGGTTCCCTGCTCATCTGCACAAGGGCGAAAGATATTAAGCGGCAAATGGGTCTTCCGGATTAAAACGCTTGCGGACGGGTCAATCGTCATGTACGAAGCGAGATGGGTGGTATGCGGCTTTGAACAAACTCATATGGTGGATTACGACCAAACCTTCGCACCGGTCGGACAGCACACCTCGGCGCCCATTCATATCTACATAGCAGCCGTCAAACAGCGACCGTTTCGCCAGATTGACGTCCACAACGGTTCTTGTACGCAATCGTCGATGCCATAATCTTCATCGAGCAGCCGCACGCAATCGTAGAAAGCGACAACATAGTCTGCCTCCGATAGATATCCCTCCACAGCATTAACAAGCTCCCCGCCTATAGCAATAGTACCCACACTCTATCTTCGTCGAGGCTTCAATCAGTTGCCACACAACCAAGGCATGAACCGGAAGGTACATTCTCCTCGTTGCCTACGTCGACGACCTGCTCGTGACGACACGGAACTACTCGACTTATTCGACGAAGAAATCAAGGAAAACCTGGAAGTGACAATCACTCACGATGTCACGCAATTCATGGGTCTCAAGGTCACCTAGTCCGCCACCTCCATCCATCTCTCTGCCAGTAAGCACACGGAAATTGTCGCGAAGAGATTCACGATCGCGCCGATCAACCTAACCACCCCCGTCCGCACGCCTCCTCCTAATTACGAGCCGGACACCTCGCCTCTCTCCATCGACGACCATCACCTCTACCAGCCGCAAGTCGGATGTCTACTGTTCGCCGCCGTCACGTGTTGACCGAATCTTTCCTACGTCGCAATCAAGCTTGCACAGTACCTGCACCGACCTAAAGGGGAGAACATGCCAAACACTCCAGTACTTCATCTCCACCCTTGACATCGAGCTCATCTATATGGCTAATCTAACAGCTACCCTTCAACCCCATGGCTACGTATATGCATACAATGCGGGAGATGTTGACAATAGACGCTCCTGCACAGGCATCATATTTCAACTCCAACCTGCTGGACTCATTCCATGGAACTTTGGGGTGGGGGAGAAGGTCTGGAAGAAGTCAACTCCCTCTCGCTGACTGAAGCCTCGTGCAACGTAACGAGCCTTGAAGACAGGCGGAGAACCCGGCGGCCACTTCACCCTGAAAACCCACATGCCATCGACGATGTTCGCCCCAGAAGGGGGAACCTCGTCGACGTAAGTGCCTGTGGACTTCCAGGATGCCATCTCTGCATCCATGGCTATCTGCCACTGAGAGGAGTACTCACCCGCGATCGCTTCAGCGTAAGAGCGCGGGGTCGGGATGTCTGGTGCATCCGGGTCTCCCTCAGGGGCAAGCAGCATGGCCATGAGATGAGGTGCAGCGGCTGCAAGACACTCAAGGTCCTCGTGCCTGTCCTTAAGGACGTCCGTGCCAAGAGCACACTCACCCCCGACGGACGGAGGATAGACAGACTCAGACTCAGCAACAAGACTATCGGCGTAGTCGAGACGACAAGCAGCAGCAAAGTCAACAAGCTCAGCGACTAAGGCAGACGCAACAGTAGACTCAAACGACGGGTCTATAACAACAGTGGCTAACAGACGCATGACAGTAGGGTGAGCAGCACGAACCAGGTCAGACTCAGGGTCCGGAACGTCAGGCAGAGAAGACGCAAGAGGAGACGACAAGGGAACGCGCAGAGGAACAGAGGAAGGACGAAGGGATATAGTGTGTGTGCCGGGGACAGGAGGAGGACGCTCACGAGGAACACGACGACCAGTGCGACCCGCGCGAACAGGCGAGGCAGGACGAGACGCAGGCTCACGACGCTCAGTAAGACCTCCTGTCTTCTCAGTGTAAGGAGAGTGAGCAGGCAGTGGGGAGCCTGGCTGTAACGGGAGACCAGTAGAAGACAAGAGACTAAGAACATGGCAAAGCACCGAGTCAGGCGGCGGCAGAGACGACGGTGACGGTGGAGCGAAGATTAGTCGCGGCGGTGCAGTACCTCCAGGACCAGCTCCTCCAGCACCAGCACCTCCAGGGTCTCCAACAGCTCTAGAAACGCCAGCTCCAGCACCTCCAGCAGCTCCAGAAACTCCAGCTCCAGCGCCTACAGCTCCAGAGTCCGCAGCACCACCAGCTCCAGCAACTCCAGCACCCGAAGTGCGAGCACCTCCGGGACCAGCGGCGGCTCGTACCACCAGCACCTCCAGCACCAGCAGCACCACCAGCTCCAGCACTACCACCAGCTCCAGGGTCTCCAGCACCAGCAGTACCGCCACCGCCCCCAGCTCCAGCACGCCTAGGACGAGCGCCTCCGGGACCAGCACTGCCAGGCCGAGAGCAGGTGCGCATAGTGTACCACTCACGTAGCTGCTACGTCGAGAGAGGCTCTCGCAGAGTAGACGCGGTGCCCTGAGGCTCATCACCCCCAGACGTAGCACCCTCAGGTGCCGCACGCTCAGGCTCGGCACTCCGCGGCGCCGCACACGCAGGCTTAGCACCCCCAGGCTCCGCACTTTTAGGCTCAGCAACCCCAGACTCAGCACCCCCAGGCTCCGCACCCTCAGGCTCAGCACCCCTAGGCTCCGCACCCTCAGGCTCAGCACCCCCAGGCTCCGCACACTTAGGCTCAGTACCCCCAGGCTCCACACCCCCAGGCCCAGCACCCCCAGGCTCAACACCCCCAAGGTCAGCACCCCCAGACGCAGCACCCCGAGCAGGACCACCCCCAGCAGCACCTGAGTTACCAGTGACCTCGAGAGGCTCAGCCAAGGGAGGTGGGTCTACCTGAGACACACTTGAAGGAGTAGGACCCTGAGGAGGAAGGGTGTCTACCGGAGGGGGACCTGGAGCGAGAAAGAGCGGCGGGGGGGGGGAGAGGGGCAGTGCGGTAGGGAAGGAGACAGTAAAAGGGAACCGACTCGTCAAACGTGAAGTCCTGAGAGAAGAAGACACGGCGCAAGGTGGGGTCGTAAAACTGCCAGCCAAGCGCGTCAGGAGGAAAGCCAAGGAAGATGCAGGGAATGGCGCGGGAGGAGAGCTTGTCCGTGGTGGTATCGCGGATAAAGGTCCGAGAGCCCCAGACCCGGAATTGCAACGCATCGCCAACCTCCCCCGTCCAACGCAGTGTGGGCGAGGTCTCCAACAAGGAGACACGGGGACAAAGGTTGAGCCGTTGCGCGGCGTACCGGACCGCAAACGGCCACAGAAAATGGGGAGCAGTCGCATGGATCATGGAGGTACGAGCGATCTCCATGACTAAGCCAATGCGGCGCTCAGCAACCCCATTCTGCTACGGGGAGGCCGGAAGCGTGAACGACTGGAGGATGCCCTCCCCCTGACAGAAGTCCCGCAAGAGGTCGGAGGAGAACTCACCACCTTTGTCAGAGTGCAGACGCTTGCGGGTCTAGTGAGTGGTGTGATCGTGGTACTGTCGCGAAAGAAGCAGCGAGTAGCACCTGAGTCAAGCGTGAAGGTGTGCAAGGCCTCAGCAGGCGCAGTACCTAAAAGAGCAGACTCACTAGCACCTAGAGAAGCAGTTGGTATACTTGGGTCAGGCGGCACACACAAGTAACAGTCACCCTCAACACTAGTAAACAGAGCATGCATGCCAGTAAGAATAGCATCAAAGTCAAGATCAAAGATTTCAACACCAGCCTTAAGCAGCTCTGCCCAGCGGGGTATCTCATGATCGTCGCCAAACTCAGCGCGCCAAGCGTCGTATAGGCGGGAGAAGCAGCGGTACTGGGTGTGAAGCTTGCCGCACGTCTTACCCTTGCGGTCACCTGTGTGAATGATGTACGGGCAGGAAGCACTACCCCCAAACACCCTGCGCTGAGCATACCAGTCACGAAGCTGCTGGGTCGTGAGGGTCTCACGATGGCGCTGCTGCTGCTGCTGTCGCTGACCAACTCCAGTTTGCCCACCGCTGCTGCTGCAGCCACCACACCCGCCGCCACCACCACTGCCCCCACTACGGCCACTGTCGCCACGACCACCGCCACTGCCACCCCCGCCGCTGCCGCCACCCCCGCCACCGACTCCCCCGCTCCTGCCACCACTCCCACTGCCATCTCCGCCACCTCCACCGCCTCCACCACCACCGCCTCCACCGCCGCCACCCCCACCATTCTAGCCTCACTTCCCCTTACCGCTGCGGCGCCTCCCATTAGGAGCAGAAGCAGTACCGACTCCCTCAACACCTAGGAGGTCAACAGCAGTAGCAGAAGCAATAGAGGGGGCAAGGGGGAGGGGGAGCACCCCTCAAAGAAGGGCGTGCGGGGAGTGCCACGAGCAGCACCTACAGTGACTATGTTGGTCTCAGCTACTAGGAGGTGCTTCGCGAGCAGGTCGATAGTGAGTTCTGTGGGGCGAAGGGCGAGAAGGGTGTCCCGAACTGCGCTAAGAGAGTCAGGGAGGCAAGTGACTATAAAGTAGAGAGTGATTCAAATCGGGGGCTCGTTCTTGGGGACAAAATCGATGGGGAGGGCAGCACGGTAGCGAGTGTCGACAGCGCGGAGGTGGGTGATGAGGTCGTCTACAGTGTCGAAAGAGGACAGCTCGGGTAAGAGGTAGGGGAGGATGAGGCGGCCTAGAGCTGCAGTGGTAGGGGAAGAGTAGCGAGCGACTACAGCGTCATACATGTCTTTGGCCATTTCAGCCTGATCATAGTGCTCGCGTTCGGCTATCGGCAGGTGATTACGGATGTCTAAGCGAGCGGCAGCGTCGCGAGTGAGCCATTTTGAGAGAACCATACTATCAACCGTGTCGGGGGGGCATGTTGAGCTCCAGACGTGAGGTCAAACAGTAAGACATCGTCTTTAGAGTCGCTGAGGAGGAACGGCTGTAGCTTTTGTAGCCAAGTGTCGAACTTGATCGGGTGGCCGTTAGGATCAAACTCGAGGACACTGAGGGTGGCCATAGCGTCGCGGTAAGGGCAGAGTAAGCGGGCGTGCGGTAAGCAAGGCGGCGCACGGGCTGCAAGAGCTACGCGCGGGCCACGCGGGCTGGAGACGGGCAGCGCGCGAGGAGGCAGAGGCGGCGCGCGGGCTGCAGGGCAGGGCACGGTGCAGGGCAGCGTGCGGGCGGCAACTGAAGCAGCAGCACGAGCGCGCAGGTAGGGCACGGTGCAGGGCGTGCGCGGGCAGCAAGGCACGCGGGCAGCA
Source organism: Closterium sp. Naga37s-1 (assembly GCA_947471745.1). Lineage (NCBI taxonomy): Eukaryota > Viridiplantae > Streptophyta > Zygnematophyceae > Desmidiales > Closteriaceae > Closterium > Closterium sp. Naga37s-1. Next base: position 111,064 of record CANJKZ010000509.1, read on the forward strand.
CTGGCTGCAGTGCGGCGCGTGCAGGGTGCAGGGCAGGCGGGCTACAGGGCAGGGCAGCGAGCAGCTGCAGGGCGTGCACGCTGCAGGGCAGGGCAGCGAGCGGGCTCTGTAGAGCACAGCGCAGCAGCGCGTGTGGCAGAAGCAGCACAGGCGCAGCAGCGCGGGCTGCAGGGCAGGGCACGCGCGTGTAGGCAAGGCATGCGTAGGTAGGGCAGGGCGGCGCTGCTCGGGCAGAACGCCGCGGCGAGAGCAGGGCGACGCGGCCGGGCAGCGCGCAGGCAGGGCGAGGGGCAGCGGGTGGCGCGCGGCGCTGGGGAGCAGGTCGCACGCGGGTGGGAGGGGGCAGTGAGTGGCGCGCGACGCTGGGCAGCGGGTCGCGCGCTAGTAAGGGGCAGTGAAAAAAAAAAAAAAAAAAAAAAAAAAAAAAAAAAAAAAAAAAAAAAAAAAAACACGTTTGGGGCCTAGGAAATTTCCTGGCCATGTTGAGCATAGTAACTATGAATGGATGAACTATCGAGAGAGTTCGGCACAAATACAAGCAATTCCTAAAAGGGTTGTACCCCATATTGGCTACCCCACTACATCCTACACATTATAATACTTAGACATAACCAAGGGTTATTACAGCATTCCGTAAGGCTCTTCTTAGCGCACTACCTTACGAAGCTGATCATATGTACTAGTACCGTTTTAGTTCATATAGGGCATGCAAAGCCACGCGAAGGTCAACAGTCACAGGGTAGTCAACGGTTGCGACTGTGGACCAACCTCCAGCTCTAGCCGGAGGTTACACGTTGCAACACGGTAATTGTCAAGTATAGCAATAGTCCCGGTTAGTGTAGCAATGCAATACATTTTAGATGTGAATGTCCCCCTCAGAGTGCATCGCAAAATAGGATTGCTATCTAAACTCTTTGTATCCTTATTTATTTTGATCATCTTGTTCTCTTCCAATGATTATGAACTAGGTCACTACAAGACTTCGTCGTCTTCTTTACACACTTGACTAGCCTTATTCTATTCGCTAAGATCCTTCGTTATATCAACAGTAACTATACGCAGGAAAATGGGAATATGACGCATATTCTGCACGCCAAACAGAGGGGCTAACGAGAAGTGTTGTTGTTTGTGTGTGTATATGCGTGTGCGTGTTTGTGTGTATGTATGTGTGTGTGTGTGTTTGTTTGTATGTGTGTGTGTGTGTTTTTTTTTTTGTAATGTTCAAACTCTTAGAAGCTAGGCATGAGTGAGTTGCACTATCGAGAGAATTGAGTACAAGGGAAAACCCCAAGGGGTTATACCCCACATAATCTACCCCACTACAGCCTACCCACAAATATGATATAAACATATGTTTGACACACCCCCATAGGCAAAGTGGGGGAGAGCAAGAGGTCACAAGACCAGTCAAGAAAAGCAAAGCAAGCTCAGGGTGGATCACGACGTCACCACACACACTGAGCACAAGCAAAGGGCCACAAGGCCAGTTCACATGCAGAGGCATATATGCAACACTAACATCACAGTGATCTCTACCTAGCAAAGCAAGTATGCAGGTATATATATATAGATCACAGTACAAGCAAGGTCTACAGCAAGTGAGGAAGAGTGGGCACAAGCCCCAGCAAAGTGCAGAAACGCTGATGATCACCAGACTGAAGTGCCTTGGTGAATATATCAGCAGTGTTGGCCCGAGTGGCCACGTAACGCAGACGAAGCTGACCACGCTGCTGCAACTCTCAAGTTAGGAAGTAACGCAGAGTGATGTGCTTCGTTCTGTGCTCCAATCTGTGCTCCTGACACAAGGCAATGGCAGCCTTGTTGTCGACGTATAGCACTGGAGGAGAACGAGGCCGCTCTCCCAAGTCGGTCAGCAGGTAGGTGAGCCAGCATAACTCCTGTGCAGCCATGGCTGTGGCGTAGATCTCAGCCTCACAACAGGAGCTGAGAACTGAAGACGAGCGTGTAGACCGCCAAGAAACTGAACCAGAGCCAAGGCTGAAGGTGTAACCCTGTGACGACCGCTGAGTAGCCTGGTCGTCAACCCAAGAAGCGTCTGAGTGCCCAGTGAGAACAACTGAGCTCCTCCCTCCAAGCACGAGCCCCATGCCTGATGTACTGCACAAGTAGCGCAGTACCCTCTTAGCAGCAGCCATGTGCTCTGGTCGGTGCCGACCAGGAGCCACGTAGCGAGCCAGAAGGCCAAGAGGGTACGCGAGGTCAGGACGAGTGCAAGTCATCAGGTACATGAGGCAGCCAACTAGCTCTGGGTAAGGACCACTCGGCTCTACGGACTCGTCCGAAGGTGGAGCTGAGAGCGAGTGACCTGTAGCCAGAGGGGTGGCCTGTGCCGAGGACCAGGTGAAGCCGAAGCGCTGAAGGACCTGCTGCACCATGTGTGACTGAGTCAGTGTGATGGTGCGGCGTGCTCTGTCCCGGGTGATCTGCAAGCCAAGGTAACTGTGCAATTCACCCAGGTCTGTGCACGTGTGTCTCTTCTGCAGCTCCGACTTCACCAGGGCGAGAGCCTCAGTGTCAGCAGTAGCAAAGACCAAGTCGTCGACGTACACGAGGATGTAGAACGGCGGCAGCGAAGTGTCGGTGCACAGAAACAGCGACGGGTCAGCAGTCGAAGGAGCAAACCCAAGAGCCGCAAGTGTAGTCCTCAGTGTGTCGTGCCACTCACGTGGCGCCTGGCGGAGACCATAGACCGGCCGCCGGAGGCTCCACTGGGTACCAGGAGGGAACGACCCAGTGAATCCAGGAGGGCGGCGCAGCCTGATCTCCTCGTGCAGGCTGCCCTGTAAGAAAGCTGTGCTGAAGTCAAGAGAGTGAAGCTCGTAGTCACGTTGAGCGGCAACGTGCAGCAGCACCCGAAGAGTGGTCATCTTCGGGGTGGGGGAGAAGGTCTGGAAGAAGTCAACTCCCTCTCGCTGACTGAAACCTCGAGCAACGTAACGAGCCTTGAAGACAGGCGGAGAACCTGTTGGTCGCTTCACCCTGAAAATCCACATGCCACTGACGATGTTCGCCCCAGGAGGGGGAACCTCGTCGATGTAGGTGCCTGTGGACTTCCAGGATGCCATCTCTGCGTCCATGGCTGTCTGCCACTGAGAGGAGTACTCACCCGCGATCGCCTCAGCGTAAGAGCGCGGGGTCGGGATGTCTGGAGCATCCGGGTCTCCCTCAGGGGCAAGCAGCATGGACACGAGATGAGGCGCAGCGGCTGCAAGACACTCAAGGTCCTCCTGCCTGTCCTCAAGGACGTCCGTGCCAAGAGCACACTCACCCCCGACGGACGGAGGAGAGACATACTCAGACCCAGCAACAAGACTAGTGGCGTAGTCTAGACGACAGGCAGCAGCAAAGTCAACAAGCTCAGCAACAAAGGCAGACGCAGCAGCAGACTCAAACGACGGGTCAGTGACAACTGTGGCTAGCAGACGCGAGACAGTAGAGTGAGCAGCACGGGTGCGGTCAGACTCATGCTCAGGAACGGTAGGCAGAGAAGACGCAGGAGGGGATGGCAGGGGAACACGCTGCGGAGGAGAGGAAGGACGACGAACTACGAGGTGGGTGCCAAAGACAGCCGGCTGACGCGGACGAGGAACACGACGACCGGAACTACTAGAACGGACAGGCGAGACAGGACGCGACGCAGGCTCACGACGCTCAGTAAAACCCCTTGTCTGCTCAGTGTAAGGAGAAGGAGCAGGCAGCGGTGAGCCAGGCTGTAACGGAAGAACAGTAGACGAAGGGAGGCTAAGAACCTGGCGAAGCACAGAGTCAGGCGGTGGCTGAGACGACGGAGACGGTGGAGCGAAGAACAGGCGCGGCTGTGCAGTGCCAACAGCACCAGCAGCTCCAGCACCCCCAACAGCTCCAGCACCTCCAGCAACTCCAGAACCCTCAGCGCCAGCTCCTCCAGGACCAGCTCCACCAGCAGCAGCACCCCCAGACCCAGGGTCTCTAGCAGCAGCACCCTCAGACTCAGCAGCACCTCCAGCCCCAGCAGCTCCAGTACCTCCAGTACGAGCACCTACGGGACCAGCACTACTCCCAGCTCCAGTGACAACAGCAGAAATACCTCCAGCGGCAGAGCCTCGAGCTCCAGAAGCGCGACCCTGACGGCGACCGTACCAGTCGTGCAGCTGCTGTGAGGTGAGAGGCACACGCGGACGAAGGCGGCTACTCCAGGGAGACCGCGCAACAGCAGACTCAGAACCCTCAGCGCCAGCACCCGCAGCAGCTCCAGAACCTCCAGCGCCAGCACCCGCAGCAGCTCCAGAACCTCCAGCGCCAGTACCCGCAGCAGCTCCAGAACCTCCAGCGCCAGTACCCTCAGTAGCTCTAGACTCCGCACCCCCAGGCTCCGCACCTCCAGGCTCAGCACCCCCAAGCTCCGCACCCCCAGGCTCAGCACCCCCAGGCTCAGCACCCCCAGAAGTAGCACCCCGAGCAGGACCACCCTCAGCAGAACCTGAGTCACCAGTGACCTCAACCGGCGCAGTCAAGGGAGGAGGGTCTACCTGAGACACACCTAAAGGAGCAGGACCGGGAGTGGGGAGGGGGTCTACCTGGGGAGCACCTGGAGCGAGGAAGAGCGGCGCGGGGGGGAGAGGGGCAGTGCGGTAGGGGAAGAGACGGTAAAAGGGAACCGACTCGTCGAACGTGACGTCCTGAGAGGGGAAGACACGGCGCAAGGTGGGGTGGTAAAACTGCCAACCAGGCGCGTCAGGGACAAAGCCAAGGAAGACACAGGGAACAGCGTGGGCGGAGAACTTGTTCGCGGTGGTATCGCAGACAAAGGCACGAGCACCCCAGACCCGGAAACGCGACGCATCGCCATCCTTCCCCGTCCACAGCAGTGTGGGCGAGGTCTCCGGCAAGGAGACACGGGGCCAGAGGTTGAGCTGATGCGCGGCGTAGCGGACCGCAAACGGCCACAGAAAATGGGGGGCAGCCGCATGGATCATGGAGGTACGAGCGACCTCCATGACTAAGCCAATGCGGCGCTCAGCAACCCCATTTTGCTGCGGAGAGGCCGGAAGCGTGAACGACTGGGTGATGCCGTGCTCCTCACAGAAGGCTGCCAAGAGGTCGGAGGAAAACTCACCACCTCTGTCAGAGTGCAGATGCAGGACGGGAAACTCCGTCTCGAACCGCTCGCGGAGCTGGAGACGAGTAGCGCGGATCCAAGGGATCAAAACATCAGGGACCTCACCCTTGGTGCGCAAGGGGAAGACCGTGGTGTAACGTGTGTAGTCGTCGACGACCAGCAGGAAGTACCGCTCGTGGCCCTGTCCCCGGACGCGGGCTGGGCCCCACACGTCCAGGTGGAGAGTCTGCAAGGGAGCCTCTGTTGGAGGGAACGAGGAGGAGTGAGGAGCGGCGCGCTGCCGCCCCTTGACACAGGGAAGACAAGGAGGAGCAGGCGAGGGTGGGAGGGGAGGGAGAACCCTGGGAAGACCAGAGACAAGGACACGGCGGTGCATGCTGCGAAGGCGCTGCACCGAGGGGTGACCAAGGCGGTGGTGCCAAAGGAGGGTCTGGTGCGACAAGGCGCGACACGAGCAGGGGGCCGACAACTGACCGGACGCAGACGCAGACGCAGCTACCTGAGGGGACTCAGTGGTCAGTGTGTACAGGCCCGACCCCGGCTGTCGAGTGAAGGTAGCCAGGTGACGACCCGTCCGAGCACACGTGCAGTGTGTCACACGCTCGTAGGCAGGGGTGAACTGGTGAACACCCGCGTCCTGGAGCGCAGAACCCGCCACCAAGTTCGTAGAGAACGTAGGGAGGTAAAGACCCGACAGTGTGTCGGACGGGACAGCAGGACAAGGGAGGACAGTGGTGGAGGTCGCATGGACTGGACCCCCAGAGGGGTCTGCCAGGGAGACTGCAACCGGCCGACTGAGCGACGTGAGGGTGGTGCTGTCGCGAAAGAAGGAGCGGGAAGCACCGGAGTCAAGTGTGAAGGTGTACAAGGCCTCAGCAGGCGCAGTACCAGAGAGAGCAAGCTCACCAGCACCTGGAGCAGCAGACTCACCAGCACCTAGAGCAGCAGCCTCACCAGCACCAAGAGCAGCAGGCTCTATACCTGGGTCAGGCGGTACGCACAGGTAACAGGCACGGTCGGCACTAGTAGGCAATGCATACATGGCAGTGAGAATAGCATCATAGTCAAGAGCAAAGATATCTAACCTCTGTCCAAGCAGCTCCAGCCAGGCGGGGAGCTCAGCCTCGTCGCCAAACTCGGTACGCCAAGTGTCGCTCAGACGTGCGAAGCAGCGGGACTGTGTGTGACTAAGCGTCCCGCAAACCTGACCAGTCCGATCACCCGTGCGAATGACGTACGGGCAGCGAACGGTACTCAAAGACCCTCTACTCTGAGCGTACCACTCGTGAAGCTGCAGGGACGTAAGTGTCTCGCGTGAACGCTGCTGTAGCTGCGGGTGGCCACTGCCAGACGCTCCCAACGGACCAGCTCCAGGGCTACAACCACGACGGCCCCCGCCACAACCCCAACTACCTTACCACTCACGAAGCTGCTGGGGCGTGAGAGACTCGCGCGGACGTCGCTGGAGCTGCATCGCAGCAGTAGCAGCAGCAGCAGCCTAGTAGCAGCAGCAGTAGTAGCGACAGCAGTAGCAGTAGCAGCGCGGGCAGGTAGGCAGGCAGACAGGCCGGCAGGCAGGCAGGCAGGCCGGCAGGCAGGCAGGCAGGCCGGCTGGCAGGCAGGCAGGCAGGCAGGCAGGCCGGCAGGCAGGCAGGTAGGCAGGCAGGCAGGCAGGCAGTGCGGCAGCGCGTTAACAAGGCAGGTGCTCACCAGTGGCGGGAAGAGCAGGCGCTCGCCGGGCGAGCAGGGCCGGCGCTCGACGGGCGGCTGCACGGGGTCCAGGGGCGGCCTCACGGGTCCAGGGGCGGCGTCGCGGCGTCCAGGGGCGGCTGCACGGAGTGCAGGGGCGGCTGCACCAGGGGCGGCTGCACCAGGGGCGGCTGCTTCAGGGGCCAGGGGCGGCTGCTCTGGGTCCAGGGGCAGCTGCTCGAGGGTCCAGGGGCGGCTGCACCAGGGGCGGCTGCTGCAGGGGCCAGGGGCGGCTGCTCAGGGTCCAGGGGCAGCTGCTCGAGGGTCCAGGGGCGGTTGCACCAGGGGCGGCTGCTGTAGGAGCCAGGGGCAGCTGCTCTGGGTCCAGGGGCGGCTGCACCAGGGGCGGCTGCACCAGGGGCGGTTGCTGTAGGAGCCAGGGGCGGCTGCTCTGGTTCCAGGGGCGGCTGCTCGAGGGTCCAGGGGCGGCTGCACCAGGGGCGGCTGCTTCAGGGGCCAGGGGCGGCTGCTCTGGGTCCAGGGGCGGCTGCTCGAGGGTCCAGGGGCGGCTGTACCAGGGGCGGCCGCTTCAGGGGCCAGGGGCGGCTGCTCTGGGTCCAGGGGCGGCTGCTCGAGGGTCCAGGGGCGGCTGCACCAGGGGCGGCTGCTGCAGGAGCCAGGGGCGACGGCTCTGGGTCCAGGGGCGGCTGCTCCAGGGGCGGCTGCTCCAGGGGCGGCTGCTCCAGGGGCGGCCTCACGGGTCCAGGGGCGGCGTCGCGGCGTCCAGGGGCGGCTGCGGGCTGCGCGCGGCTGCTGCCTGTGCTTGACGACGGGCTGCGCGCGGCTACGGGCTGCATGCGGCGGCGGGCCGCGCGGGCGGGGCCTAAGCGGCTGTGCGCGGGCGGTTGAAGCGGCGCGCGGGACGGCAGCAGGCGGCGCGGGCGGCTAACGTGGCGCGCGGGGCCGAAAACGGGCTGCTCGCGGGCTATTTAAGTGGCGCGCGCGGGAAAAAAAAAGTGGCCGCGCGCGTGCAGTTGAGGCGCGCGCGGGCAGCAGGCAAGGCAGGCAAGCCGTAGGTGAGGTAAAGTGATGAACGGTGGGCCCTAAACTTAGGTCCTAAAGACCTATGCTCTAGATACCATCTTAGAAGCTAGGCATGAGTGAGTTGCACTATCGAGAGAATTGAGTACAAGGGAAAACCCTAAGGGGTTATACCCCACATAATCTACCCCACTACAGCCTACCCACAAATATGATATAAACATATGTTTGACACAAACATTGAAGTGTGGCCTTGTTTTCCCCAGAACCATATTTGTAGCCCTTTTTCAAATTACCCCCCCATAGTGCCATATTACTTACATATTTGGACAATTCACATAATTTACTTCGAGCTGTTGCATATGGCATATAGCGAGTTGTCGACTTATAGTACATTCTCTGGGTGGGGGTGGGTGGGAGCGTCTGCAGTGCTGTAACGGCATTCCACTGTACTGCCCTTCGCAACCGGCAAGCTGGGACCCAGGAAAGTAGGGGTGTTTTTACGTTTTTAGCGCAGAGTTTTAGGTATGAAGAACTTTGGACGATAGAAACGAGTGGGATGTGGTTTTCAACCAAGCAGGTGAAAACATAATTCAAATGACTTAGTGGAAGCTGGCTTTCAGCTATCTGCAATTCGGAGGGGACCCTGAAAATGATGTCTATTGCGAACTTCTGAGAAAGCGCTGCCAACAAGGCACCGCGTGAGCTTGCAACATTCTTGCTGCCGTTTCGCATCTTCGTCGCATCCTCAGCTAGTGGTGTAAGCGGGATTGCTGCTTTGCTGATCCCAAAATTACAGGTTGCATTTACAATTTCGAAAGCGGCGTTATGAATGTGAAAATATTGCCCAACGTGGTGGGAATTTTAGGCATACGACGGGTCGGGCAAAGATACCCTCGTGACAGTCGTGACAGGAAACTTAGCCAGATCAACTTCTGGAAAAGTCACTTGCACCTAGCGTGCTTGACGCACGTTACTGTACAACGCGCACAAAGCCGAAACAGTAAAAACAGCGGAATCACCTGGAAATCGACTTGTACAGTTCTAGTGCATCTGCGCGCAGGCTGCAACACCTCCCCCAAACAAAACCGATGATGGTGCGCACGTAAAAATTCGTTCACCTGAGGGGGTGTCCAGTTCGTTCATTTCGGGGTTTTTAGTGCCAACAAAAGTCTCGAGGTTCAAAAATATTCACTGTACCTAAAAACGAATGCATTGTGAGTTGAGTCCCACCTACCTGTAATTTCAGGAGCGCGGACACGTTCTCCGCCACACGAATCAACAGTGCTCTGATCGCGTTCAAAACGAGGTAACTGTTTCCGTCGTCAATCATAGCTAACGAATTTTTGGGCAGGCGGGGGGTGTGTTGACGAGTGTAGCGAGCTACTGGCGAAATTGTGCAAGCGATACAGAGGGCGCTACTGTAGTGGCCAGGACGCGGTGCTGTACCCTTGTTCGTGTCCCCGCTGATTCCAGTAACGTGAGTCAGACGACATGAGGTACGTGCAGGGGGCGTGCCGTTTTGTGAACGAAAGCTGATTGTGTCCGCAGGACACGTTCAATACAGTGTTACAACAAAAAATGTGGTAACTGATCGGGCTTACGAACAGTAAATGTACGAGCTGGACACCTGACATGAACCTCCCTCCTCCTACTGCTGCAGAAATTCTCCTTCCCCCCCTGATGCACTGCTGCCCATCTCTGCGCCACGGACTGGTGGGTTGCGGTGTAGAATCAGCGCCGCGTGCTGTCGCCGATGTCAGCTCCCCGCCCCACCTTGACATCACATCACATGTTCGCAGCAGCATGTGCGTGGTCCATTGGTGCTCCTTGGCCTTTTCAAATAAACAATACCAACAAACACCCCCACCATTACCTCACCAACCGTCCATTGCGTGATGCTTGCGACTCTCTCGCTTCGCTACACAACAAGGGGCTGCAAAAGAGCTCCTCCTCTGCAAGCCTCCCCTTTTCTGCAAATGCCCCTACCGCCTCCCCCTTGCCCTTCACCCCCTTTTTCTTCCCTGCTGCTCAGGCTGCTGCCCTGCTTTGCTGTAATTGGTGCAATCCCAAATATGCTGGTCGCACATTGTCGCACACACCTCGCCTGCTCACTTCACCCGCAACTCCCGTCATGTCATGCCGTGTGTCGTGTCCTCTCCTCCAAAAACAGTCTTTCGCAACAACAGCACTTTCACCAACAACCTCTTTTACTGTTGCTATTTTAGATTGCCGACGCTCCCCTTCACCAATCCCCCAACCGACCATCCAAGCCAAGCCAAACAAGGGTTTGTGACAGCCGTATATACTGCCTCCGTTCTGATCAGATAGTCTCTGCTGTTACTCCATATCATAGCCCCTAACAGAGTCAATTAGCATTTTCAAGTGATCTGCATTCCAATCAATCTGTGGGAATAGCCGAACCTAGTTACACGGAAGTCTCCTGTCAACAGCGACGGACGACATTGCAGCAGTTTGAGTGAAGCAAGTCCCCCTGAGCCGGCTGCGAAGTCTTATCCAATAGGTAGACACTTCTCCGCAAATGGCGTGACTCGGGAGCATGATTTTTCCTTTTTTCTCATCTCTCCGGGAGCCACTGATACTATGCGCCTGTGTTGCGGACATACGAATGAGTGACGCGTGACTAATGACCGATTGCGTGTGTGACACTGGTAGCGGATAGCGACGATTGCACGCTGGCGCCTATGCCATAGCTGCTTTTAAGAATTACCGATACCTTGTTCCTAATCGCATACCACGAGAAGCGAGCAGTAGCCGTTGCGAGAAACATCTGCGCAGAACGTACTTTCTACCGAGTTCAGGTTCCTCTCGCCACTTGGTGCCCGTGTCTCACTTCCCCTCCTACCCACTCATCTATGTCCGTTCCTCATCTCTTTCTATCTCCCCTTCTCCCCTTCCCTCAGCCATCGGCTCTCCTGAGTGCGTCCATAAACACGCGTCAGCCATGGGGCCGCCACATCGGCACCAACGGCATCCTCCCGCCGTTCCTTCGCGGATTTTCCTATCGCTCGCTCTCCTCGCCGCCCTCTCCCCCCTAATCGCCGCTCAACCAGTTGCCGACAGTCAAAGTACGCCGCCTTGTTTGCTGATCCCAGTCTGGTCTCGCTGCTGGCTCGTATTTCGATGGCTTCTCGCTGCTGGCTTGTCGTTTTGCGGTCTGAGTGTTTTGACTTCATTTTGTTGGCTATCCGTCGAGCCCCCTTATGTACCTACCTGTATATTGCTCACTCGTTCCTCTTCCCTCCCTATCCCTGTTGACTCCGACAGAACCGGCGCTTCAGGCGATTCTCACGGCGTGGGGTGACTATGTGCCGCGGCTAGCGCAGTCGTGGTTCGTTGCCGCCGACTGCGCGGATTGGTTTGGCCTTAAATGCGCATTCGACGGCCGCGTCATCTCACTGTACGTGCCGTGTCTTCTCCACGCAATATCTCCCGTCTCCCATCTCCCGCCTCCCGTCTCCCGTCTCCCGTCTCCCGTCTCCCGTCTCCCGCCTCCCGTCTCCCGTCTCCCGCCTCCCGTCTCCCGTCTCCGGCTCCCCTTTCGAACGCACTCGGCGCCACCTGCTCTCTTCCTTCCTGCTGTGGCCTTCCCTTCCGTCCTCCCCGTTCGCAACGTTTCAAAAGCTAACACACTCCTTTTCGCCCATCGGGCCATCTTCAAATCGTCACGTTCCCCTCCTACCCCTTCGGTTTTTATTCTCTCCCTTGCTGTGTGCAGTGAAATCGCCAACCGGCCATTGTTGGCGGGGCAGAGCATCCCTCCCGCCATCACTCAACTCGTCGCGCTGCAAAAGCTGTAAGTTGACCAAGCCCACGCCGCCGTCTTCTCTTTCTCGTTGTTTACTCATTCTCACGCCCACTCTCACCCTCTGCCTCTGTCTCTACCCTCTTACTCTGCCCGATCACTCATCTTTCCCACATCGCCGTCCCTAATGTGTCTCTCTCTCCCTCTCGCCCGCAGGAGCCTGGACCATAATTTCCTGGGCGGCAGCATACCCACCAACATCGGCTACATGACCGCGCTCACTAATCTGTACGCAGTTGTTCCGTTCGGGTTCCCGCCTCGCCTCCCCATCCGCGAAGTCGCACTGCTCTCCCTTCCCGTCCGCCTACATTTTTTCTTTTGTTCCGCACTCTTTTGATCGGCTGTTTCCGTCTATTCGTTGCTCCCTTCGCTCACTCCTGTACTCGTGTGCTCTCCGTCGCTCGCTGTCGCAGGTCGCTGAGCGGTAATGCCCTCGAGGGCGAAATCCCTTCCAGCGTCGCGAACCTCGCCAGCCTCCAGACGCTGTACGTCGCACGTTTTCGCACGCCCGTGCTCTCGCACGCGCACGTGAAGGCCTTTCCTCCGACGCTTTTCTCAAACGTCTATCATGTTTTTTCAATCGTCCCGGCCGTAAAGCACCCTCGACGTCAAGCTAACGAGGTCTCTCCCTTCCTCCCCTCTTCTTCCCCCTCCGCTCTCCTCCATTCCAGCGACCTGAGCGCGAACCGTCTCTCCGGCGCCGTTCCCGACATCTTCTGGGGCATGGGCAGCCTGCAGACACTGTACGTCCCCGCGCCGCACCACCACTAGCCTCATAACCCCTCGCTACGTGCACAGCACTCTCCGCGCCCTCGTTCATACACCTGCTCTCCTCCATGTTTCCGTTCGCTTCGGCACCATCCCAAAGCTCGCGCTTTGAATCGGTTTCAGTCCACTATCTTCACTTATCGCTACTCATCGGATACTTACTTCTCTCCTTTGTTCCTTGGTATCCTTGCTTGTGTGCAGGGCGCTGGGCCTCAACGCCTTCACAGGAAGCTTCCCTAACAGCCTCTTCTCGCTCGCGCAGCTCCGCCAATTGTACGCCTCCGCTTCCGCTTCCGCTTCCGCCTCCGCCTCCGCACGTTCTCCCCCCCCCCCTTTTTTCCCCCGTCGTGTCTTCCGTTCGCGCAACAACGCATGTTTTAACTGACGTTTCTCATCCTCTCCATCCCTGCTTTTCCCTCCGTCTGAGTCCGCAGGCTGGTGGGTGACAACAAGCTCTCGGGCGTGCTCCCCTCGTCCTTCTCCAGCCTCGCCTCGCTCGTCGCGCTGTCAGTCCCTCGCCCTCACCGTCGTCACTTTCTCCAGCGACATCTCGTCTCGAATTCTCCGTTTACTCCATTCACATGCGCAATACGCGTCCCTCCGTTTTCGCGCACCGGTTTCGCGCTCACCGATCCACCTCCGCGCCTAGCCCACAGCGCCTCTGCCTGCCCGTCCCTTACCCTCCGGTTTTTATGCCCGCTGCATTTCTAAACTCCTCTCCCCCCCCTTCCTCCTCTGTCGCTTCCTCCTCCCTCCCTGCTCCGTCGCTTTCAGGGATCTCAACGGGAACGGCTTCTACGGCAACCTCCCACCAGCCTTGGGCTCGCTCTCGAACCTCGTCTTCCTGTAAGCGCGCTCGCTTCTTTCCTCAACGAACGCGCTCCGTTGCTTCGTTGTGCTCCTTTTTCAAATCATACCCTCCCGTCTGCCATCCATGCGTCCGACTTCTTCCCGCTGCCTTTCCACGCACCATTTCCCCATCCCTACCCCTCACTCTCCCCCCCCCTCCCCCCCCTCCCCCCCCTCCCTCCCCCTCCCCCCCTTTTCCTTCCCCGTTCCCCCGCACTTCCGCTCTCCGCCCTTCTCCCCCCCCGCTTCCGCCCACAGCGACGTGAGCAAGAACCAGCTCTCCGGAGCGCCGCTCTCCGTCTTCTCCTCCGCGTCGCTCGGCGTCGCGGCGCAGGCGACTTACGACCTGAGCAGCAACTACTTCGTCACCTACCCGAACATCTTCACCGCCGGCGCGTCGCAGTTCTGCCCGTCGCAGGTCGGCGGCGGATACGCGGAGGCGAACCTCGAGATGTACGGCGTGTCCAAGTTCAGCGGAATGAAGGATAATTGTTTCCTGGGCGGCTACTGGAACGTGTCGCAGAGTTTCACGGACGGCAAGGGAAAGCATAACAGGGACGTCGCGGCCAAGGGCACGGGCTTCGATAAGAAGTTCAAGAAGAATGGCAACGGGAATGGCAACGGCAACGGGAACGCGTACGGCAAGGCGTCTGTTTCGTCGTATTCCGCGTCCTCGTCCGGCTCTGCAACCTCGTATTATTACTCTTCAGCGAAAGCCAGCAAGGGCGGAAAGAAAAACCCAAAGAAGGGCAGCAGCAACGGGAATGGGAATGGAAACGGGAACGGCGCCAGCGGTGGCGGTGCGAGCGCGGGAACGGGATGCCCGGTGGGTCCTCAGCGGCGCGCTGTGGAATGCGTTGGGTTCTGCGGTGCAGCTCTCCCCGCAGGGCCGTGTGGGGGACTCGGCATGTGCTACCTGGCTGCCCCCTCCAACACCCCCACCTGCGCCTGCAACCCCGGCATGTTCAACGTGCTGCTCTCCATTCAAGTGGGCAAAGTGACTATCAGCTACCCCTCGTGCTCGCCCAACCAAGGCCCCACGACACCTCGTAAGTCCCTCTTACCCCGCCGCTTCACGTCGCTGTCTTTCTGCGTTCCATTCTTTAATCTCTCTCCCGTCTCCCCACTTGCCCCTGTTCATACTTGCATAGCCGCACTCCATTCCTCCCTAACCCCCCTTCTGGTCCCCTCTCCCCTTTCCTCCTCCGTCCCCCCTCCATCCCACAGCCCCCCCCATGATCGACCCGGGAACGATCAAGAGGCGCGAGTACAAGGGGGCCAAAGACACGTCTGCCATTGTCTCGAGCTCCTACTACAACAAGTACTTCCGCTACGCCTCTACCAGCTTCACGGGCAACTACACCACCCCTCTCTGGAACATCAACCCGGCCGTTGACTGGCGCGCGCGCATCCCGGCTACTCTGACTGGCGCCAAGGACCAAGGCCTCTGCTGTAAGCCGTTCTCCACTTCCCCGGAAAAACTCTCAAGCTGTCGCTGTTGTTTTTATTTTCCCTCGCTGCTGTGTCGCCCCCTAACTGTCCCCAGCTATTTCTCACCCTCCTTCTCATTCTATCCCCCCCTCTTGCTTCCTCCCTTCTCCCTCTCTCCCCCCCTTCCTCCCCTCCCTCCCACCTTCTCATGCAGCCGCCTGTTGGGTGTTCGCACCCGTGGCAGCCATGGAAGCCCTCTACGCAATCGTCTACAACGTCGCGCCGCCCAACATCTCGGAGCAGAAGGCCATCGACTGCCAGGGCACGTGGGACTGCGAGGGCGGCCGCCCGGACGACGCCTTCAACTACATCGCCGCTTCCGGTGGCCTTCCCACCAGAGACACCTACCCCTACACCGGGATTCTTAACTCTGGCTCCTGCATGGTCACCAAGCGCTCGCTTTCTCTCCGCCGCCTCCTCTCCGAAGACGCCACCATCTCCACCTCCTCCCTCCGCCACCTCTCTGAGTCCGTTGATTCCTCCTCTTCCTCCGCCGCCTCGGTTTCTCCCGACTTGGCCAACCCCTCGGACATTTTCTCTCGCGCCATTCGCAGCCTCAAGGCCAAGAGGGCGGCAGCGCCTGTGCCGCTGCCTCCGGCGCCGTACGCGATTTCCATGTTCGAGACGGTGCAGATCGGCGGGTGGATTGGGCTGGCTCTCACGGTGCAGCAGCAGCCTGCTGTTGCCTACATTGCTGCCTCGGCCGAGTCCTTCATCAAGTACCCCGGGGTATGCGGTTGTTGTTGTTGTTGTTGTTGTTTTTTTTTTTTTTTTTTTTTTGGTAATGCGTTTTTCTTTTTCGCTGTAGCCTGCGTTTCTCCCACACGAATCCGTGTTTGCTGATTTCTTCTTCTTTGTGTGTTTGTGCTCTCGTGGCTGCATGCAGGGCTTTGTCTACGCGGATCTCAACTGCTTTGCAACTGAGGTCGTGGACCATCTGGTGGTGGTGGTGGGGTTCAACCTGCTGGACGCGACGCCCCACTGGATCATCCGCAACTCATGGGGCCCATCGTGGGGCGAGAATGGCTACATGAAGATCGCCATTGCGGGCGGCCCCGGCATCTGTGGCATGAACACCCTGCCGGCAATGTATCCGGTCCTCCAGAGTGAGTTTCCCTTCCCTCGCATGTTCCTCTCTTTCCCCTCCACCTTCCTCCACTTGCCTTCCTTCGTCCACCTTCCTCGACTCCTCTATATCCTAGAATTACAACCCATTTCCGACGTCCTGGCCCCACTCCCTCAGGTTTCTAACTCTCCTGCCACCCCCTCTCTCCCCCTCTCTCCCCCTCTCTCCCTCTCTCTCCCTCTCTCTCCCTCTCTCTCCCTCTCTCTCCCTCTCTCGCCCTCTCTGCCTCCCCCTGCAGCGCCCGATCCCTGCAAGCCGAACCCATGCGGAGGCGGTGTGTGCACGCCGTTCAAGGGCAAGCCATTCAAGAACAAGTGCACGTGCCCGGCTAACTTCATGGCTGTCACCAACCTCGACAAGACGCAGTCCTGCACCATGAGTACGCATTCTCTTTCTCTTTCTCTTCTTCTCGTCCTCCCTTCTGCAAGCCCCTTACTCATCTCTTCTCTTGCAGTTCCCAAGCTCTCGCCCCTCTCTTCCTTTCCACCTTCTCTCGCTAATCCTCCTGTCTTAACCCCCTCCCTCTTCTCCCTCTTCCTGTGCCCCCCGCAACAGCGCGCGTGTGTGCCTTTTTCGTGATGAACCCGTGTGGTTTCGGCACGTGTGTGGACGACATGGCGGGCGGCTACACGTGCCTCTGCTCCCTCGGCTACCAAGTCGGCGCCCTCACTGATGGCTCCACCACCTGCGTTCCTGGTCAGTGCCCTCCCTTGCAACGCCCCACCCTGCCCCACCCTGCCCCGCCCTGCCCCGCCCTGCCCCGCCCTGCCCCACCCTGCCCCGCCCTGCCCCGCCCTGCCCCACCCTGCCCCGCCCTGCCCCGCCCTGCCCCACCCTGCCCCACCCTGCCCCACCCTGCCCTGCACTGTGCTCGTCCTCTTCCGTTTCTTTTGGCCCTACCTTTTCCCTTCCTTCTCCCAACAACCGCCCAAGGCTGGGCTGCCAGTCGTCCAGCATCCATCCCTCTCTCATTTTCCTGTACCAACCTTGTTGCCTGCTCCTCTGCTGTCCTCTCCTCCCCTCCGCTTCTCCTCTGCCCTGTTTCCCTTGTTTGGCATGCAGCGCCGCCATCCACCACGGTGGTCATGCCCGTGGCCATCAAGTGTGCGCAAGTGCGATCTACTTACATCATGTCCAAGGCTGATTTCATCACCCTCAACCCGGTGAGTTTCTAGTATTCTTCTGGCTTGCTGCTCCCTCCTCCGCACCGATTGAGACTGAGTCTCTAGACGCAAGATGCCTTGAGCTGGTGTTCCTAAGTGGTGTAAAACGTACACTCATTAATCGCCCTGGCCCTAGACCTAAACCACTCCTGTTCTCCTCTTTGTCCGGCCTCTTTGTCCGCCCCTCCTTATCCACCCCTCTCGCCTGCGTCCCCTAACCTCCCTGTCTTATTCACAGACCATAAACTGTGTCAAGCCCATCCCAGCGGGCACCACGGTGGTAGTCCGCAACTCAACAGGCACTCAGTACGGTTGTGTCACTCCCTACACCGTTGGACCCGTAAGCCGCCGTCTCTCCTCCTTTGCCTTTCCTTCTCCCCTGCCTTCTCCCCCACACCTAGCCTTCTCGCTTTGCCTCGCTGGTTCTTGTTATCGGTCCATGCACTTTTTCCCTCCCCTCCCTCTCCGTTCCCTCTCCCCTCACGCTCTCCTCTTCCAGTTCTTCCCACATACCCCTCCCCACCACCACCTCTATCGCATCGTCCTATCCTCAACCCTGCTCTCCTCATGTGCACCGCTCTCCACCCCATCCAACCGCAGGGCGACACATGCGACACGGTCTCAACCATGTTCAACCTCACAATTGACGGGCTCAAGACAATCAACCCCGACCTGGACTGCGCGTCCCTCATGATCGGCCAGCTTCTGTGCGCGCAAATCGGCAGCCCGCAGAACCAGTCGTGCCTCTCATACTACTACATCAACCCCGGGGAGACGTGCAACGATGTCATGATCAACACGCAGCCGCCCATCTCAGCCACCCAGCTCTACCAGTACAACCCCGGAATCATCTGCACGTCCGACGCTTCTCAGCGTCTCGTGGGCCAGCAGGTACCACTCTTAACCGTTATCTGTACATCCGATGCTTACCCGACGCATCCTACAAGCTCTCCCTTGCTATTCTTCCTTCACCTTGCTGGTACAAAGATCCAGAATCCAGATCCCCCTCTCCACCCTTCGCTGATTCCTTTTCTGGCCGAAACTCACCTCTAGTTTCTTGCCTTTCTTGCCCTCCCTGGTCGCTCCTCTCTTGCTCGCCTTCTCCTCGTCTGCACAGGTGTGTGTGCAGTCGCTGACAGTGGGAGCAACGAGGTGCCTGTACGGCACGTACACAGTTGTGCGCGGCGACACGTGCAGCTCGGTCATTTGCAAGGTGTTCCGCTGCAAATCCTCCCTCTTGTATTACTACAACCCCGGCTTCACCTGCAACCGCTACACGCTCTACGTCGGCAAGGTCCTCTGCAGACCCCGCTAGTTCCTCCCTTCTCTGCCTGCCTCCTCAGCCTCCCTCCGTCGTGTGATTGAACTCGGTGGGGTCGGTCGGTGGGCCATGATCCGTGCACCATCCGGCACTTATGTTGCTCGTCCTGCGTCTCTTTGCCCTTTCTGATTTATGCTTGACTTGCCGCTGAAATTTGATGACCTGGGTGAGGAGGCGTGTGAGATGGAATGGAAGGGCATGGGATTGGACTTGGGGGGTTGTGGCATGGGATGTGTTGTGCCTGTTGACGCTAGCCAGCAAGCAGGCGGCCATACCTGTGTTTGCTGTTCATTTGTTAAATTCTTTGTTTTTGTTATCCAAACTGTGGAATACTGGTGTAGATGGTCATAAGGCCTTTTTTAGATGGCTGATCCCGTAGGCCAGGTGCATTGATCCGGCCTCGTGTGCATTGGTGTTGCTCGTTAAATGATTGTATTATATCAAAATGTGGCATATGTGAAACGTGTGAAATAAATCTAATAACGAGGAAAGTACCATTCACCAGCTGAAATGGAATGACGTTGAAAGTGTTTTGATCCAAAAGAAATTGTAGAAGGGATCCAACCAAGATAACATACAACCAAATCTGCAAAAAGCAGACCTAAAGCCAGATACTGGGGGGTGGTCAATTATCCAAGTCGGATTTTATGTTTCTTTTGTCCTGAAACCTATTCGGTACATGTCGTGCCGTGAAGATAATTCGGAGGATATGTGAACAAAGGAAATAGTCAGTTAACAGACAACTCTTATGATACACGCTTCAAAAGAAAGCAACCGATCGCCGCAGCAAAATGCTACAGGAACTGCCACCACCAGTCAGAAGAGTATGTTAACCATGATACAATACAAACACGGCATGGCCTGTCCTGGCATGGCATACCATAGGCACGTGCACACCACGCTGCTTTCACGCAGCACTCCAACCAAACAAACCAAGCATGCACGAGAATGAAAGCTGCTTGGATGCGGTGCTGCAGAACCCATGGTTTGTTGTTTGGAACTCGGGGAAGTCCTCAATGTACAAACACACGATGGTCATGGTCCTTGCGTTCAAGGCTGTTACACGTCATGCTGCTGCTGCTGCTTCCGCTGCTGCTGCCTCGTTCCTTGCAGGCACCACAGCCATTGCATTGCAGCCCCTAGCAGCACGAAGAATGGTACCAGCCACACCGCTTCTGCTACTCCAAGACTGACCATGCCACCGCCACTGTTGCCACAATCTCTGCCACGACAACCACCACCATTGCTGCCACCACTGCCGCCACCACCACCGAACCTTGCTTTGGCTCCTCTGCAAAAACTAGTCTCTCTGAACCCGTTTTCCACAGCACCCCTTTGCACCCCACTGCACAACACACATGGCACACAAGCAGCACACATGGACCATTCTACGAGGGCCTCACTCCCTTGGGAAGACACACTTGGTACCCCACCCGGAGGGTCGATGGGCACACCGTGTTGCTATTCAGCTGGACATACAGCCGCGCAGGCGTCGTCTTGGCCTTCGCAGCCGGCGTGCGGAAATACTTCATGTAGATCGATGCACACGTGTCGCCGCGCTTGGTGTAGTAAGTTCGGTACGCGCATTTGAACGCAGAGAACGGGAGGGAGGAGAGGCAGACCTGCTGCCCACCCAGCCCGTCTCCCGGCTTGGTCGGAACGAGGTTGTTGCACATGAGGCCAGGATTCATTGCGAAGAACTCAAAGGGAGAGAGGGGCGGCCGCGCTTGGACTTGCATGAGGGAGGTGCATGTCTCGCCGTCCGCCACGTCGTGGTAGCGGGTGCAGAGAGGGAACTGGTACGGCTGCCCTCGCGCCACACAGATCTGAAGGGTACAGCAGAGCAGAGCAGAGCAGAGAGATTGGGGCAAAGGGGTTTTGAAAGGGAATGGAGGTCTGAAACGTCTCAAGCGTGGTGTGCAGAGAAGGAACTGGTATGGCAGCCACTGAGGTACACAAATACGAACAGCAAAGGTTGGGGCCAAGCGGGTGAAAGGCAAGGAAGCAGAGAGTGGAAAGGAGCGAAGGTGAAGACTAGTTTTGAGGCACCTCAAAACTGAGAGAGGCAGACATGGTAGGAACCAGCGCGAAGACGTAGACGTGAGATTGTCTCGTCCCAGTCGTAGATGTACATGAAAGGTCAAGGAGCGAGGGTTGTCCCATTCGTCCAGCGCATAAAAGAGTCCCAGTCTTGGTAAATTGTTCAAAGGTGTCATGTCATGTCATAATTTTTTCCCAGCCACCCTGGTTTGAGATGCCACAGCTGAACTGCTGAAAGGTGTCATGTCATGTCATATTCTCCATCCCGAAGCGCTGTTATGCTTCGGCGTGTTTGAGTTGTCTCAGCTGGGCGGCTTAGCTTAGCTTACCTGGATGCCGATAACGAGTCGCGAGCAGTCGAGTGCGGGGTTGAGAGACGAGAGGTCTGCAGCTGAGATGTTGAATGTCTCCGCTATCGAGTCGCACGTGTCGATCTGTGCAATGCAGGGCCACACAAGGCAATGCAGGGCCACACAAGGCAATGCAGGGCCACACAAGGCAATGCAGGGCACGATGCAAAGATGGAGAGAGCGGAAGAAAGAGGAGGAAATGATAAGGGGTCATGCAGCATGGCATGCACGAGAAAGGCTGCTGCATGCATGCTGAATGAAGGCTGCCGTGTGAACTATGGGACGGCATGGCTGAAGGTAAGTGGCACAGAACACGACTTGTACTCCATACACTTGAAGGAGTATCGAATATGAAACGAGTGTGACTGTGTAGGGAATGGCATACCGGTGTGACTGTGTAGGGGAGCGAGCATGGAGCGAGCGAGGAGTCGGAGATATCGAGCAGCGTGCTGGGAGGGATGCTTGCGGAACAGTCAAGGTCCTGAGGTATGCACAGAAGGTAAGGGAGGGATGAGAGTGGGGAGGTGAGGAGGGAGGGGAGGAGGGAGGGAGAAAAGGAGGGAGGGAGGCGAGGTGTGGAGGTATAAAGGATGAGGGCTTAGCAGCAACACCACCGCACGCTTAACTTAACTATCATCCACAGCAGCAGGTGAGAGTGAGAGCAGAGAACAGCAGTTGAGTGTGAGAGCAACGAGCAGCCGGTGAGTGTGAAATCAGCCGGTGAGTGTTAATCAGCCGGTGAGTGTGGGAGCAGCAGGTGGGTTTTCTCAGAACACATACAGGGTTCTTTTCCTTGAGCTCAGCCTGAGTGAAGCCATAGCTGATTGCCAGCGCGTAGCAGGTGACGCCAGGGCCTGTGATCAAATACGTGCCCTTGTCCTCCTGCGAAATCACTGCAAGGAGGAGGAGAGCCAAAGAGACAAGGGAAGGAAGTGCTTGTGAGAGGGGCTTGTGAGATGGCTTATAAGGGCTTTGAAGAATGAGCTGATGAGCTGCGAGAGTGAGGGGAGATGGGGAGAAGGGGGAGGTGGGGGAGGGAGGGAGGGCGGGAGGGATAGGTGCGGAAGGGAGGGAGGGAGGGGGAGAGAAAGAGCAGCGTACCAGGCACGCAGGTGGTGGTGCCATCGGCCTTGAGGCCTTGCATGAAGCCAGGGGGGCAGAGGCAGGAGAAGCTGCCCTTGTTGTTGTCCACACACGTGCCCACCCAGCAGGGGTTCGTCTGGTACAGCGCACAGACACGCACTGACATGGGGGTGGGGGAGAGAGGGAGAAGAGAGAGAGAAGAGAGAGAGCATGAGCAGGAGAAAGAGAGAGAGGGGCGTGCGTGGTGGTGAGGAGCAGAAGCCAGCAAGGCCCCCCTGTGCCATCATCTGGTCTTTTTCACGCTTGTTTTTTCCACTGTTGTTCCTTTGCTTAAGCGTTTTTCAACTGCTGCAGCCCTTCGAACAATCAGTCAAGGTGAGGAGCAGAAGCCGGCAAGGCCCCCCGTGCCATCATCCTATCTTTTTTCCAGAATTCTCAAGAAGCACCCGACTCCCCCACCCTTTCCTCCCCCTTCCCCACCACCCCCGTCCCCCATTCTCCCCCCCCACGCGTCCCTCCTTTCTCTCTCCTTCCCCCCCAACCGTACGAGGAGCGCAGGACTGAGAGCCGTCCACATTCTCAACCAAGCAATATGTCAAACCACAATCCCCACCACCCCTCCCCCTGCTTCTCCCCCAACAAGCACTACAGCTCCCCCTACCCGGCCCCACCGCCCTTCCCTCCTCCGCGGTCCCCAAGCGTACGAGGAGCGCAGGACTGAGAGCCATCCACGTTGTCAACGGCAACAAAGCCGCGGCGGCAGCGGCACTGGTTGGACTGAGAGCCGTCTAGTTGCGTCACCACGGTGCACGCCCCGCTACCGCACGGGTTCGGCTGGCAGGGGGACGGGCCTGGGATGTGGGGGGCAGAGGTATGGGAGGAGAGAGGGATGGGGTGAGAGGGATGGGGTAGAGGGCTGGGGAAGAGAGGGATGGAAATTTTGCCAAAGGCCAAAGAGTCGCCCTGAGACATCTCAAAGCCACAAAGCTCAGCACAGCACGTACCGGCAACAATGGGTTGGAGAGCGGTAACAATGGCGTTGCGTGGATCGGATCCCACACACGCCGGTGCCACTACCGCTACTCATGTGCAACAAACCAGCCCGATCCCGAACCCCGGCGCAACACGTACCGGCAACAACAGGGTAGAGGGCGGGTGTGGCGTAGATCCCACACACGCCGGCGCCACTTTTGAGGCGCCTCAAAAAAACTTTGGAGGCGGCTCAAAAACCAATCACCCCGAACCCCGGCGCAACACTTTCCGGCAACAACAGGGTAGAGCGCAGGGATCGCGTAGATCCCACACACGCCCGCTTTTGAGGCGCCTCAAAAGTCAACCCCAGCGCAACACGTACCGGCAACAACGGGGTAGAGCGCAGGGGTCGCGTAGATCCCACACACGCCGGCGCCACCATTGACGTCGATCGCTCCGGTGGGATCCGGCCGGGCGGTGATGGCCATGCGCATGTACCCGTCCTCGCCCCACTCCGTCCCCCAGCTGTTGCGAAGAATCCAGTAGGGCTCGGGCGCGAGCACATTGTACCCCACGACCACCAGGTTGTGCGAGACGAGGCCCGACGCAAAGCAGGCCGGGTCGTTGTACACATAGCCCTGTGGCGGGGGGGGGAGGAGAGCAGGATGGGGTGGGGTGGGGTGGGGTGAGGAGAAGAGGGGAGAAGAGGGGCTGGGGAGTTAGGGGCTGACGGTGAAGGGGCTGTTGCGCAGAATCCAGTAGGGCTCGGGCACGAGCACATTGTACCCCACGACCACCAGGTTTTGGGATACGAGACCCGACGCAAAGCAGGCTGGGTCGTTGTACACGTAGCCCTGTGGAGGAGGAGAAGGGAGGGGGGAGAGAGCGCATGAGCAGCAGCGGTGAGAGACTGAGCGAAGCAATGCACACGGACAGATACAAACCACACGCCGGGCTGTTGTACATGTAGCCCTGTGAGGGGGAGAGAGGGGACGGGGTGGGGTGCGGGGAGAGCACCCCCACACCCCCTCACGCTTGCGGGGATGCCTGGAGAGCGGTGAGGGGTGCGGGGATGCCTGGAGAGCGGTGAGGGGTGCGGGGGTGCCTGGAGAGCACGCTTGCTCACTGATCTCACCACGGCCACTTACCCTCTGATCCCCTAAGATTCGTGAACCTTCACATCCCACCAGCTCCATTCCACTCACCCCGGTGAACTTCTTGAACGACTCGCTGTCCGCTGCGTGTGTGTACACACAGTGCCTCTGCCACACCCACACCACACCCACACCCACACCCACAGACACACCCACACCCACACCCACACCCACACCCACACCCACAGACACACCCACACCCACACCCACAGACACACCCACACCCACACCCATGGCCACTCACCCCGGTGAACTTCTTGAACGACTCGCTGTCCGCGGCAACACTAACCACCACAGGGTGCTGCTGCACGGCCAGCGCAATCCCCAGCCAGCCGTAGAAGCTGATCTGCTCGTACACGAGCGGGGTGCGGTACTGCCCCTTCACGCCCTTGCACTGGTCGCTGCTGTCTGACTCCCCGTCGAAGGGGTACTCGTCCTCGGAGCAGAGCGCGTTGGAGGAGACGAGAGGGGGGGATGCGAGGAAGCGGAAGGCGTCTCCTGGGAAACCGCCGGAGGAGCAGTCGCCCTTGGCGCAGTCCAGCACCTGAAGAGGAGGAGGAAGGGAAGGGAAGGGAAGGGAAGGGAGGGGAGGGGAGGGGAGTGAGGTCGAGGTGGTTTTTGAGTTGACGGAAAACTCGCGGAAGGGGTCTCCTGGGAGGGCCCCGGAGGAGCAGTCGCCCTTGGCGCAGTCCAGCACCTGAAGGAGGAGGAGGAAGGGGAGAAGGGGGGGAAGAGAAGGAGAGGAGACGATGAGTGAGGTGGGTGGGAGAGGTGAGGGAGAGAGAGCACGAGAGGGGAGAGGATGAGAAAGAGTAGACGGAAAATTGAGAGGAAGGGAACGACCATGGGAGATAAAGAATGAGAGGAAGTGAAAGGGAGGAGAAGGCAAGCGGAGAAGGAGAGGATGCGGAGAACAGAAAGAGGATAAGAGAATGGAGAAGAAAGAGGACAAGGGTGGTACCTGTTGAGTGGAGAGAGGTGGCACGGAGGGCAGGCGGTTGGCGATGGCATAGGCGCTAGCCACTGTATCCACTGCTGCGAACGCCCAGCACGCCGCTGCAGGGAAGGAGAAACACGCACAGGCAAGCAAGCAAGGCAAGAGTGTTTTGAGTCGACTCAAAACACGCGATGGCAAAGGCGCTAGCCACTGTATACACTGCTGCGAACGCACAGCACGCCGCTGCAGGGAAGGAGAAACACACGAGAAGCAAGGCAAGCGACAAGGCAAAGAGGAGCGCCCGGAAAAAAAAAAAAAAAAAAAAAGTATCGATTAGGAGGGCGTGGAGAGGGAGTGAGTTTATGAGCACAGCTTTCTGTGAGTGGACAACTCATCACAGCCACTAGCAGGTCCCAAAATGCACACTCACCGCAATGGCCCTGGTCTCGCACGTAGCCCGCGTAGGTCACACCGCTGCTACTGCTGGTGGTGGTGGTAATGGAGCAGGCAGAGGGCTCGCGCCAGTCAACCGAGTCCTTGTAGGTCCAGGAGGGGTCGGAGGGCATGCCCTTGAAGCTTTTAGACATCTCAGAACAAGGATTACGACAAACTCACCGCACTGGCCCTGGTCTCGCACATAGCCCACGTAGGTCACACCGCCGCTGCGGCTGCTGCTGCTGGTAAGGGAGCCGGCAGAGGGCTCGCGCCAGTCAACCGAGTCCTTGTAGGTCCAGGAGGGGTCGGAGGGCGTGCCCTTGAACCCCACGCTGGCGTAGCGGAAGTAGGGGTTGAAGAACCGACCACCCGGGATGCTCGGCTGGAAGCCCGTAGAGAAGCTTCCTGGAAATGGGGGGAAGAGGGGAATGGGGTTTCGGAGAGAGGTGGGGTGTGGGGAGGAGGGGAGCGAGGGGGAAGAGAGGGTTAGGGGATTGGATGGGTGAAATGGGAAGGAGCTGTTATGGGAGGAAGATGGTTGGAGATGTGTGGGTGGGAGTGGGATGGATGAGAGATGAGATGGGTTGCTGGATGCTGTTTGACTAAATTGAGATAAGTTAGGGTGCTTGAGAAACTGCATCAATTGAGCTTGAGACTGGAACGTGCTGCGGCGTGCCATGTGGTGCAGTGGAGGGCTTACCGGTTGCAGGCTTGTTTGGGGGAGGTACAGCTGAGGATGGGAATGCAGCCAATCATGGATCCATGCACATGCACATGCACACGCACATGCACATGCACACGCACATGCACATGCACACGCACATGCACATGCACATGCCAATGCACAAGTCACGCACATGCGCGTACATATGCACGCCAAAGTGCACATGCACACACACAACGACACACAGAGAGACAGAGGGAAAAGAAGGTGAGAGGTCTGCTCATTGCAAGAGTACGTTCTAAAGGTGAGTTTTTAAGAATTCTCAATGATGACAGATTGCAGAGTGAGTGGAGGGAGGGGTGGGGGGTGGTGGATGCGAGGGAGGCGAGGGAGTTGTCTTGAGATGGATGAAAGCAACGACAACCGGCGAACATCCCAGCTAGCTTTTTAAGACGGATCAAAAGTCAACGACAACAGGCAGAACATCCGCGCTAGCGGCAGAAAAGAGAAGCAGAGGAGACAGCACACACAGCACTCACCCCCACCCTCCCCCTCCAACACCCCCGCACCCACATAACCCACACACCCCACACACCCCGCACCCCCCACACCACACCCTCACCACACCCCACATACACTCCCCACATACACTCCCCGCGCACAATTCTAAGGGTTCTTGCTGCACGTCGTGTAAGTGACCACAACGCCCTCCACCGTCGCATTCTCAAGCCCGGGCATAAACCCACTGTCGCACGCGCATGTCGCCCACACACCCACCATACCCCACAGACACCCCACACACGGCACACCCCGCACGCACCATTCTCAGGGTTCTTGCTGCACGTCGTGTAAGTGACCACCACGCCATCCACCGTCGCATTCTCAAGCCCGGGCATAAACCCGCTGTCGCACGCGCACGTCGCCTCGCCCGATCCCTTCCTCAGCACGCACCGCCCATGCCCTCCGCACGGCCCCGCTTCCAAACTCGCCCCACAGAACCCCGCACACGCCAGCGCCGTCCTCTGCTGCTCCACCAACCCGGCTTTCGCACACGCAGAGGACTCCGAGTAGGTCAAGCAGTTGAGCAGGAGCGACGGGTACCCGGCCGTTCCCGAGTCTGTGAGGCCGGTTAGGTCGGCGGAGGGAGAGACGGAAGGCCCTCCAGAGAGGGTTTCAGCGGCAGAGGAGGAGAGGGCTTGGTCGGGGGATTGCGGCTGGGTGGAGGGGCAGAAGGGGGCGCCGGCGACCAGGACGGTGGCTTCGCCTGTAAAGTAGTTCTGTGCTGCGAGGAAGGTTCCGTCTGAGTCTGGATTAGAGATGGCTGCGCTGGCGAAGCCGGATGGGAGTGGGCCGGAGAGCTGGTTGTTGCTGACGTCTCTGGGAGAGGTGGGAGAGCGGGGAGGGGAGAGGGGGGAGGGAGAGGGGGAAGAGGGGGGAGAGAGGAGAGAGGGAGGGGAGCGAGAATGAGTGAAGGGGTGGAGGGGCAGAAGCCGGATGGGAGCGGGCAGGAGAGCTGGTTGTTGCTGGTCTCTGGGAGAGGGAGTAACGGAGGGAGAGCGAGGAGATGGGGGAGATGGGAGGTGGGTGGGAGAGGGGAGAGAGAGAGAGTGGGTGATGGGGTGGAGGGTGGGGGGAGGGAGAGTGCGGGGTGGAGGGAGTGGGGCGGGGTATGGATGGGGCGGAAGGGCAGGGAAGTCAGGGGAGTAAGAGTGGGGCGGAAGGAAGGAGTGAGTGAAGGAAAGTGGAAAGGAGTTTCTGCAACGGTAGAGACTATAACCGCACGCGGAAGAATAAAACTTGAGAGAGGAGGGCTGAGAGGGGTGGAGTGGTGTGGAGTGGAGAGGAGGGAAAGCAGTGAACGTACAGGGACTTGAGCGAGGGGAGGGATAGCAGGGCGGAGGGGAAGGTCCCGGAGAGGATGTTGAGAGAGAGATCACTGTGGTGAGGGAGCGGGGGAAGGATCAGGGGAGGGCGCGGGGGAGAAGGGGGGGAAGGGGGAAAGGGGGATAAGGGGGGAGAGAGAGGGGTCGAGTGTAAAGGGCGAAATCGATGTACCGGTACGTAGAGAGTGGCAGAGAGAGAGTGAGGGAGGAAGATCGAAAATGAGTTGATGTGAGCTTTGGGAGCAGTGAGTGATCCAAGGTGGGGGCGTACGTGTGGATGAGAGAAAACGTGTGGACGCATGCAGTCTCATGGGCTAGTGTAGAAGCGGACAAGAGTGTGCGGGCGTGCGTGTGGGAGATATTCTCATCCGAGCAGAGGCATCCGGGGAAGGGAAGGGATGGGAAGGGATGGGAAGGGAAGGGAAGGGATGGGAAGGGAAGGGAAGGGAAGGGAAGGGAAGGGAAGGGCAGGGAAGGGAAGGGAGGAAGAGAGAGAAGCGCACTGACAGTTTCTCAAGGAGAGTGAGGTCGGAGAGAGTGTCTGGAATGCTGCCCACAAAGGCGTTGTCGTACAGTAGACTGGTTGGGGCAGGGGGGAGAGACGAGAGATGAGCGAGGTTGCATTTCGACCGCTTTGGAGCATTTTCAAGTCGGAGCAGGGGAGTGAGGGGCGCGGAGGGTGGAGGCGAGAAGCGGAGCACTGAGAGGAGGGGCGTGCGACTGGGGTTTGAGCAGAGAGTCACAGACGGACGGTGATACATGCCACTGTTGGGGGGGGGGGGGGGGGGGCTGTTTCTAAATTTTCATGCAGAGTGGGAACAAAGAGAGTGTGTGTATGTGAAGTGTGTGTGTGTGTGTGTGTGTGTGTGGGTGTGTGTGTGCATGGTTAGAGGCTCACAGCGTACGCAGATCAATCAGGCCTCCCAAACCCTCTGGGATGATCTTGTTGAAAAAGTTGCCACCGAGATTGCTGTGAGGCAGCGACAGGAGCGCACACGCAGCGGAAAGGGGGCGAAAAGGGGACAAGGAGGAAATATATATATATATATATTTAAGGAGCCTGAAAGTAGAGAGATGGATCAGAAAGAGGAGGGAAAAGCATGCGAGGGCATCCAAAGTTGCAGTTATCAGATTACAGCGTGGGAGCAGGAGAGGCACTGACAGGTAGATGAGGGTGGAGCAGAGGGCGAGGGAGGAGGGTAGGGCGTGGTCGAAGCTGTTGCGCGCTAGCGACCTGCAGGGCACGGCAGGTGGGCGCACGTATGGGCAGAAAGGGGCAGAGATGGGCAGGGACGGGCAGGGACGGGCAGGGACGGGCAGAGAGGGGCAGAGAGGGGTAGGGAGGGGGGGGCAGAGAGGGGCAGAGAGGGGCAGAGAGGGGTAGGGAGGGGGGGGCAGAGAGGGGCAGAGAGAGAGACGGGAGAACCTGAGCTGCACAAACAAGGGACGATGGGGCGAGTGAGAAGGTGAGAATGAGTAGATGGACGAGGGAAGATGTAAAACAATCAGAGATTGTGCGGAGGAATGACTGGGCGAGTGAGTGAGGACAAGAGCATAGGAACTGCAGGATCTAGGACAACTGGGGACGGGTGTGGCAAGGGAGCGCAAGTGCAACAGCCGGGGCGGGGTGGGGCAGTGTGGGGCGGGGTGGGGCTGGGTGGGGCTGGGTGGAGCATGGAGCGGGTGGGACAGTGGTGTGGTGTGATGTGGTGTGGTGTGGTGTGGTGTGGTGTGGTGTGGTGTGGTGTGGTGTGGTGTGGTGTGGTGTGGGTGGGCCTCACAGTTCGACGAGATTGGGCATGTCGGCAAAGACGTTGGGCACCTCGCCCGAGAGCTGGTTGCTGTGCAGCACCCTGCAGGGCCGCGAGGAGGGTAGGGGTGGGGAGGGGGGGGGCGGATGTTGGTAATCTAGTTCTGAGACGTCTCAATAGAAGACGTTGGGCACCTCGCCCGAGAGCTGGTTGCTGTGCAGCACCCTGCAGAGCCGACACGGGGATAGGGGGGTGTGAGAGGGGGCGGATGCGGATGGGATTTTCGAGACGTGTCAACAGAAGATGTGAGCTGGTGGTGTGCTCTACAGCGGCTTGCATGGCCGTGGTGGGCGGTGGGATGGGCGGATGGGAGGGGAGGGAGAGGAGGGAGAGGAGGGAGAGGAGGGAGAGGAGGGAGAGGAGGGAGAGGAGGGATGAGCAGGAGGGCAGCATACACCAGGCGAGAAGCGAGGGCGTGGAGGGCCGTGAAGGGTGTAAGAGTAGCGCATGGAAGCGTGAGGGTGAGAGACGAGGAGAAGAGAGAGAGAGAGAGAGAGAGAGAGAGAGAGAGAGAGAGAGAGAGAGAGAGAGAGAGAGAGAGAGAGAGAGAGAGAGAGAGAGAGAGAGAGCAAGGCAGCCGAGAGAGCAGAGGAGGTTGACACGGATAGGCGGAGAGACGTAGCATTGGACGGAGCTGGACGGAAGGAAGGAAAGGAGATGCAGGAGAGAGAGGGCGAGGAAGGAAGGCGAAAGGAGGGAGGGAAGGGAAGGGAAGGGAAGGGGAGGGAAGGGGAGGGAAGGGGAGGGACGGCAAGGGGAGGGAAAAGGAGAGGCGGCGCACGCACAGTGTTTCGAGGCGCGTGAGAGCAGAGACGGCCTTGGGTAGCTTCCCTGTGAGACTGTTGTCTGCCAGCGACCTGGCGGGGCAAGGCAGCGGAGGGGAGGGGTACAGCGGAGTGCGGGAGGTGAGAGCGGAATGGGAGGGAGGAGGGGAGGAGGGAAAGAGAGGAAGGGAGAGGAACGGGCAGACTGGGTGAGGTCGGGAGGTGGCAGGTGGGCGGCGGTGAAAGAGCGGAGCGGGGGAGGGGTGATCGAAAGGAAACGAGCAGGTGAGCGCAGGTGAGCGCAGGGGAGCGCAGGTGAGCGCAGGTGAGCGTAGGCGAGGCGGCATGGGTGGATCATAGACGCACAGGTACTGCAGCGTGGTGAGGTGGAAGAGGGCCTTGGGAATGCCGCCGCTCAGCCCCGCGGACGACAGATCCCTGTAACGCGTACACGGGGAGGGGGGTGGGGGAGGGAGAGAAAAAGCGTACAGGGGGAGTTGAAAGAACAAGCGTACAAGTGGGGAGGGGGAGACACGCGCGCAGGGCGGAACACGTGAGGGAAAGAGAAGGGGGATAGGGAGAGGGAGAGGGAGAGGGAGAGAGGGAGAGAGAGAGAGAGAGAGAGAGAGAGAGAGAGAGAGAGAGAGAGAAAGGGGGAGAGAGGGAGAGAGAGAGAGAGAGAGAGAGAGAGAGAGAGAGAGAGAGAGAGAGAGAGAGAGAGAGAGAGAGGGGGAGGGGGGGGGGGGGGGTCGGGGGGGTGCATAAGCGGGACGCACAGTGACTGAACGGTGCCGTCGGTGTTGCACGAAAGTCCGCCGATCTCCCAGCACGGCAGCGACAGGTTCCACGTCAGCCCCCAGTGGTCGCGCACTTCCGCCAGCACCTCGGCTGCCGGACGCGCACGCGGGGGGAGGCGCGCGCGCGGAAAGGGGAAGCGGAATGGGGAAGAAGGAAGGGGAGCGGGTGGGGAATTCACAAGTGGACAGGCTCGAAAAAAGGGACGGGGACACGAAGTGGGAGGGGGCGGGGCAAGCGGAGGCGGGGAAGGGGGAAGAAGAGGAGGGAAGAGGGGACTTTGGAGGGGCCTCGGAGTGGGCTGAGAGGGGAGAAGGGAAGTACGGAGAGGGGGGGAGGAGGGAGTTGGGGCAGCGAGACGGCAACAGCGAGACGGCAGCGAGACGGCGGCGAGACGGCAGCGAGACGGCAGCGAGACGGCGGCGCATACCTTGCTTCGAGTCCAGATGCGACAGCGACCCGTCTCCGCCTCCGCCGGGCGCCGCCTCGGATCCCGGAGCCGCAGTCGAGCCGTCTGCCACGAAATCCTTCTCCGGTCCTAGCATGTCCGACGACGACGCGCCGCTAGTGGCGTCGTCCGCTGCCGTCTCGCCGCCGGCCGACGGAGGCGCGGCGCTCGGCGGGGAAGCGATCGAGGGAGGGCTGTCGGACGGAGGGCTGGTTTCGGATGGAGGAGCGGAGATCGGGGGAGGGGGGGTGATTGACGGGGGAGCAGCAGCAGGAGGAGGAGATCCGTCAGACGGTAGCTCTTCGTTTCCCGGCGATGTTGAATCATCCTGAGGAGGCACCTGGCCGTCACCTGACCCATCTGGGAGCGGACCCCCATCTGGCCCCATTCCGCCCCTCCCCTTGCCCTTGCCCCATCCCCCCCCGCCTTTTCTACCCCCCTGCTTGGGACCCCCGGGGCCTTTTCCGCCTCTCCCGGGCCCGGCGGCCACTGGGAGCGAGAGATCAGGGAGAGTGGTAACAACGGCTAGGAGAGCAACGGTGGCGATTGGCGCGGTTTGAGGTATTTGGTACGGGGAGGTGTGGTAGGGGCGAGAGTGTAGGAAGAGGAGGGAGAGGAAGGGGAGGAGGAGGATATTGAACGTCATGAGGCTGTGTATTGTATTGTGACGTTGTGACGACAAGATCGGTGGCTGCTGTGGTGATAGTGGAAGATGACTAGAGCTTCTGCTGGAGTGATTTATTCCGAACGTTCTGAAGCGGCTATAGCGAGGATGAACGCAGGCGAGGGAGGAGTTGAATGTGAGATGAACGGGCGCAGAGTTTAGTGAGGGGAGGCTATGACTACTAACAGCGAGTGAATCCGAGACGCGGTTCAGACAGTCTCTCCCTATCGTCTAGTGCTTCTCTCGTGCTTCTCTCGGTACCAAGGGATTCGCTTCGCTTCGCTCGCTTTCGTAACTGATTAGCATGCGCGCGGTGGGTTCTCGGACCTCGTCAGCCTGCTTCTACTGCGACCGCTTTTTGAGCTACGAGCGACGAACAATCAAATAGCTGAAAATAAGTTCGCTGGAGGCTCTGCTGCGCGCATGCACTGTTTTCAGAGTCCTCATAATACTGTACTGTGCTGTGTATCGGCGCTCTCGCTTGTTACTGGAATACTTTTGATCAAACAGGTCAGGTCTGGAGCTAGTACTGCTAGGTGGCGAATGCGTGCAAATGCAACAACGGAACGGACAAACACAAGAAGGCAACGGGTGGCTGTGTGCTTGTTGCTGTGGTTGGGGAGGGGATGCGTCGGATGGGAAACGAGGTCGCACAAACAACGGGAAGAGGGAGAAGGATTGGGTAGGGTAGGACTGGGTTATCCTGGTTTGGGGATGGTTGGGTAGGATATCTGGTGCCGGCTGTACTTCCAAAGGTGGATGGAATGGGTTGCTGATGGGGTGAGACGGCCAAGCCTGATGGGGTGAGAGGAAGAGGGAGAAAATGGGCACTGGGTTTGAGGAGAAGCCTAGCCTAGCCCGACTGTAGGAAAATCGATGAGGGAATGAGGGAGGGCGGGCTAGAGTTGACTGTGGTGAGGTGATTCGTGCGTTATTGGCGGACAGTCGCAGCGCTGTGTGAAAATCGTAGGGGCTTGCCGGAGGGGACACACACACCGTCGGATCAGCCAGCCACACCAGCGATCGGTGGCGGAGAAGCCTCCTGGATGGCGAGTCTGATCATGTTAATTCGCAGGGAGGAATTTGGGGGACCATTGAGCAGCAGCACGGAAACCGAAAAAGGGGGGAAATACTGTTCATGTTGGAGTACATTAGTACATTTGTACAATAGCTGTGGATATAGGGCAGGAATCTAGTTTACCTCGTTGTTCTGTTCTGCCCTTCCCCCCCCACTCAACCAGAAAGTAGTAAACGGTTTCGATCCCTTCACACGCTGTCGGTGTTCCCACACCGCAGCTACAACGTGTGAGAAAAACTACTGAAAATGTCTGGAAACCGGACCTTAGTCCCTTGTGCTCCAATTTCTTTTTTCCGTTTTGGGGCAGAAGCATTGTGGAATGATACGTACAATATCCAAATCCTGCTGGAAAGCACACCACGCACTGGCTGGCCCTCGCCCTGTCACCAACCAGGACTTCCTGAAGAACCGAGCAGCGGAATTCACGAGAGCACCGCAGATGACGCGCGAAGCAGCCAGGACACCTGACCCACCACCTGCGAAAACCCTCGACACACCTGGAAGAAAACCTGGTTAACAAACCGCTGAATACGTTTTGCGGCCATCCGTTACTTTCATAACGCCTATCTCCCATCATGCATGCGTCCCTTAGTAGTTAATCTGGGGTGTATATGGGGGGGCGAATTTTTAAATGATATGGAATAAAACAGAACTCATACACCTCTTGAAGCCAGTATCTCCAACCATGGCCAAGACCAGAAGTGAATCAACCTGGACAATTTTTGAAGGTAATTTCGAAGTTGTTTCCATGTACCCATTACAGGCAACCAGTACATTTCACCATTTCTGACTGTATTCGCCAGCTTTAGTTACCCTCCTCCAGTGCCCACTGCATACTGATACTTGTGTGCTATACATAGTTTGCACCTACTCTCCGCACATGAGCCGATGCAGCAAAACTGGTTGGGCAGCACATACCATGTGTGCTAACCACGTATAACCTGCTGTGGTGAAAAGGGCAGCGCCCCCCATGCTCTCCCTACTCTCCCCACCCTTCCACCTGAGTCACCATCATTCTCATCATCTCCCTCACTCTCTTCACCATCTCCTCCTTTTCTTTCTCCATCTCCCGCAGCTTTTGCTCCCCCTCAGCAATCACCTTATCCAGCTCCACACTTGCTCTCTCCTCCTGCCCCACCTCCCTCACCACCCTCACCTCCCTCTCCCTATACTCCTCCTGTATCCGCGCTGTAAGTTCCGCCTTCCCCCGAACCGCCGCCTCTGCTTCGGCCCGAGCCTTCGCCGCCCGAGCCTCCAGCTCCTCTGCTTCACGGACCTTCCTATCTGCATCCCTTTCCACCTCTTCCAACCGCCTCCTCTTCTCCTCCCGCACCTCCTGCACCTCCTTCCGCTTCCCCACAATAACATCCAGCCTCTCCCTCCTCTCCCTTCGCTTCTCCTCCAAATCCTGTCGCCTGCGCTCTAGCTTCCCAACTATAGCTCCCACCAGTGCCTCCTCCATACCCCCTTGAATCGCCCCTCCCGCAAACTCCCTGCCTTCATTTTTCACCTTTCCATTCGCCATCCCTCTGTCCCCGCAAGCTCCCTCGCCTCCTGCCTTTCTCCACCTCTTCGCCTCCTCATGGCCTGCATCCCCCCCGTCCTCCGCATCTCTCTTCCGTTCACTGCCCTTCACTCCTCCCGTGCTCTCATCACCCAAATAGGATTCTCTGTCTTGCGCACCACCACTGCCACCTTGCTCCTTCTCCGCACCACCAGCAGCAGCAGCAGGATGGGAAGCTGTAGTTGGAGCAGTGGCGGCAGTGGCAGAATCTCTACCTGCGAAGGCACCGCCATTGGCTAAGGCAGCTCCTGTGGCACCTGAAAGCCCACCTGAAAGCCCACCTGCGCCACCTGAGCCTCTCAGAGCACCAGCACCTGCTTTGGCAGCAATACCACCACTGCCAGTCGCTGCCACTGCACCCTGTGCTGCTGGCTCCCCTGCCTGACTCCTACCCACACTGTCCACCACCCCCCTTCCCTCCCCACTCGCCCCTGAGCGGACAGTACCAGCAGCACCAGCACCAACAGCACGAGCAACAGCAGGGGCAGCTGCAGCAGCATGGTTACTGCTGTGCTGCTCACTCTGCTCCTTCTGCATGCCATTACCACCAGCGGCCACATTAGAACCTCGTCCCATTGTCTCCACTCCCCCGTTTCCCACCAGCCTCCCAGCACTGCCTCCTTCGTCCCTTTCCCCCCCTCGCCCTCCCTCAGGTGCTTTCCGCTTCCCACCTGGCCAGACCTTCGTTGCAACAGCACCATTACCAGCAGCGGCAGCACCAGCTGTAGCCATAGCAGCGGCGGCAGCACCAGCAGTACCACCAGCAGCAGCAGCAGCAGCAGCAGCAGGAACCGCAGCAGAAGCAGCAGCGGCAGCAGAGCTCGTGGTATAAGAAGCCGCAAGACTGGAGCCCGCATTCACAGGAACAGGAGGCAAAGGGGGTAGACTCGACGATCTACTGCCTTGTAGGGTCGGAGAGGAGGTGGGTCTGTGGGACTGATTTAACCCAGGTGAGGGTGTGCGTGAGAGATGAGGCATGGGGGAGGAGCGGATATGGAGATGAGAGGGATGATTAGCTGAGCTGCTTGCTGTAGCAGTACCAGTACCCGCAGCAGTGACAGCAGCAGTAGGAGAAGCAGCAGCAGCAGCAGCAGCTGTGGCAGAAGTGGTGGCGGAGAGTGGGATAGATGAAGCAGCTGAACCAGCAGCAGGTGCAGGAGCGGTTGAGGGGGGTGCTGAGGGAAGAGGGGGAACTTGACGAGAGTAGAGATTATGGTGAGACGCGAGCAGAGAGGGCGGGAGGGCAGGGAAGGAGTCTCCTCCTGTTGCTGCTTTCTTCAGCGTTGGAGGGAGGGGAATCTGAGCGCCGTTGTATATGTTCTGAACAGGTGGATGGATGGATGGAAAGCGCACAGAGAAAGATGCAGAGAGAGAGAGGATGAGTGGAATGACATAAAACTACAGGGGCATTAAGGAAAGTGGAAAGAGAGGCACCTGAACTCAAGCAGGCAAAGAGGGAAGAGCGGCAAGGGAGGGACACAACACAGCACACCAGTTCGCAACAATGGTGCTCCCATGACATAATCGCACTTGCACACCCACACATGCCATTCATCGCACTCCCATTGCATGTGCACATCCACCCAAAGAAACCCAAACCAGGTCTCCCCATACCCTGAACTCTGGCAATGGTGGTTGAACAATCCCTGCAATGGCCGACACTCCTCCTCCCCCCAAGCTCCCCACACTGCCCGCGCCCACCCCCCCCATACTCCCCACACTCCCCCCTCCCCTGGGCCCTATTCCCCCAGGCCCCGCTCTACTCCCTCCTCCAGCACTTCCGCTGCTTCCCATCCCTCCCCCTGCCCCTGCTGGAGTTGTAGCTCCTTTCAGGTGCTTCGAGTCTTTCCTTTCTCCAGCCGTCACAGCAGCCTTATTCCACGACGCTCCACCTGCCCCTCCGCCCCCGTTTCCCCTGCCCACCCCCCCTCCTCCTGCTCCTCCTGCTCCTCCTGCTCCTCCTGCTCCTCCTGCTCCTGTTATCCCATATGCTCCAATCTCAGGCTCCCCTAACAGTCCCAGCTTCTCTGCTATTGTAACCCTCCCCCCTCCCCCCCCCGCCCCTTCCCCCTCCTCCTTTTCCTCCCCCTCGTCCCCCTGCTGCCACTGTGTCCCCTGCCATTGCTGCCGCTCCTGCTGCTCCAGTCCCTCCTGCTGCTCCTGATCCTGCTGCTACTGTCACTCCTGTCACTCCTACCACTCCCGCCCCTCCCGACCCACCTGTGCCCCTCTCTTCAGGCACAGACACTACAGTCACACACTGGGCTGCTAGAGCCAACCCAAGGGCCGAAGCCGAAACCCTCTCCTCTGTGACTATACCAGGGGGGAAGGGCAGGCACAGGCCAGGTGGCAGAAGCGGATTGGCTCCTGAAGGCAGGCCTTCTGACACTACCGAGACTGCAGGGAACGAGTGGTTACCTTGCTGCTGACTCGATACCCCATGAGAACTACTACCCAGGTCGTTATTCGAGCGAAATACGAGATTCGCGTTCGACCCAGGGGTATTGGGATTGGGTTTATTGTACTGCGGCGCGCTCGCCGCAAGAGCGGCGGCGGCAGGGGAATAAGCAGTGGGATTATTACAGCTGCCAGGTGTCGCGAAGGGAGGGCTGGGGCTGCGAGCATACACGGCCGAGCTGGTTGGAAGAAGGGTAAGCGGGGAACAGGAAAGGGCGATAGAGAGGGCGTTAGAGGAGGCGGAGGCACTGGTAGGGTTCTTCTGGGTGTTGTATAGAGTGTACGAGGCCTTCAGAGCGGCGTTTGGCGGGCCGGTGTGAGTGGGCGGGCCGGTATGAGTGGGCGGGCGAGGAGCAGCAGTGGGGGAGAGTGGAGTTGAGTTGGAAGCTGAAAAGGTTCCAGAGGAAGCTGGTGCTTGCCCGGATGCCCTGTGCTCACCCCCCCCACTGCCCGCACTGTGCTGTTGGCCTGATAAGACACCGCCACCAGCAGAACCAGAGGAAGGTGAGCTAAACTGCTGCTGCTGCTGCCGCTGCTGTTCCTGCAGCTGTTGCATCTGCTGGTGAGCAGTAACGGACAACGCATTGCCACCAGCACCACCCACACCACCAGTATTAACAGTCACAGCACCAGTACTTGGCACCACAGACACACTATCATTCCCCCCTCTGCCCCTGCCGGTCCCTAGGAGGGTTGTAGTTCCTGGGCCGAGCTGGTTCCCCTGCAATGCTGCTACGCCTGAGCCCTGCTGCACTGATGCCTGTGACTTTCCAGGCGCCTCAATGCCC
The DNA here is from genome assembly GCA_947471745.1 of Closterium sp. Naga37s-1. Lineage (NCBI taxonomy): Eukaryota > Viridiplantae > Streptophyta > Zygnematophyceae > Desmidiales > Closteriaceae > Closterium > Closterium sp. Naga37s-1. Next base: position 149,344 of record CANJKZ010000509.1, read on the forward strand.
CCCTGTAATGCTACCCCTGGGCCCTGCTGTGCTGATGCCTGCGCGTGAGCAGTGTGCGTTGAGGGGGAGGAGTTACGCGGCGGAACTGGACCAGTGGCAGGTGTGGTGGCAGGTGTGGTAGCAGGCACGGTACGAGGGCTGGTCGCAGGTATGGTAGCAGGCACGGTAGCAGGTACGGTAGGAGGGCTGGTAGAAGGGTCGATCTGCATGGGGCTCGGTGACCCGGATTGGGGAGGAGCAGGAGGAGCAGGAGGAGGGGGAGGCTGTCCAGGGGATGTGGGGTGTGTGGAATGCGAGGAAGGAGGAACGTTAGCAGGGAGGAGGGCGCGGGGCGTATGGGGATGGGGAAGAGGAGGAGGCGGAGTGGAGTGGAGGGGGGGAGGGGGGAAGGAGAGGGTGCTTCTGCCTGCAGCAAGCATGGTTGCCCCGTGCCTGCGCTCTGATCGTGGAGGAGGGAGCACAGAAGAACAAGCGTGATCCATTAGTCGATCTTTTTAGACATCTCAAAAGTAGTCTGCCTGCAGCCAGCATGGTTGCCACGTGCCTGCGCTCTGATCGTGGGGGAGGGAGTACAGAACAACAGGTGGCATCCGTTAGTCAGCCTCTAGCCAATAGCCAGTAGTATGAATCAAATGATGTATTGTTCTTCGAGTCACCTCAAAAAAGCACATGCCTGGTGCTCTGATGCAATCTGATACATGGGAGGGGGATTCAAACGGGGATATAGAGGGGTTGGTTAAGAAGGGCGGGGAAGGAATTATGGAGCCTTTACTCTGCTGTACCCTTCCTCCCACAACCAGAAGCCCCCTTTTCCCCCCAACAAACCCTTCTCTCCGCCCGCCCTCACCTTGCACGCCGAAACACGCTCGAAGCTCCCCCACCACCTTGTTCACCCCCTCATTACTCTGCATCACCGCAGTCAACCGCTCCTGCAGCCGCCGGTATGGCTCGCACCACTCAGCACCGCGCGTAACCCTCACCACACGCGCCATCTCCTCGCTCAGCTTCCCCATGTCCTTCTTCTTCACCCCTGCACTCGTCGTCAGCATCTCTCTAAACAGGTCCCACATTGCGCTAGTGTAACCACACAGGGGGCACACGTATTGCATGCAATCTGGCACGCGCGCACCCGTTCCCCCACCCCCTGCAAACGCCCGCTTCCCTGCAGGGGCGGTGTTACCCTTCCCCCCGCTTTCCGGACTCCCCAGCGCGTTCGCGCCTGCCCCTGCGCCCATCCGTGCTCCTGCACCCACCAATGCACCCGCCCCTGCGCCCGCCCCTGTCCCAGCACCTGACCCTGCCCCTACACCTGCGCCTGCACTAGGAGGGGACGCGGGGCTTCCCCCTTCCACTCCGCCAGCGGCGTACGCGTTGGGAACAGCGTCACTGTCCGCACGGCTGGCGCTGCCGCTGGGTGAAGGGGGCGGAAGTGGACTGGGCGGTGCTGGGCTGGGCGGAGGTGGAATGGGCGGAGTTTGGTTGGGTGGAGAGGGGTTGGGTGGAGATGGGTTGGGTGGAGATGGTTTAGGCGGAGGTGAGTTCAGCAATCCTATTGCCCCTAAAGGCCCTGCTGCATCCGGTTCTGCCTTAACCTTGGCCTTACTCCCCTCAATCACACCACTCTCCACCTTAACACGCTTCCCTCCTCCATTACTCTCACTCCCCTTACGCGCATCCCTGTCTTGATCACTACCCGAAGCAGCACCCGCACCCGCACGTGCACCAGTATCCTTCTCCTCCTCCCTTCCCCTTTTCGACCCCTCAACAGCTGCTGCACCCTCACCAGTAACAACGGAAGCTGTATCTCCAGTCGTCGACGCTGCCTTCTCCGGGACTGCCGCTCCTTCCGTTCCTCCCCTTCCTCCCTCTCCCACCGCTCCGCCCTTTCCTCCCGCTCCTACAGCCGCTACCGTTTCTGGGGGCCCCGTGAGCGCACTTTCCGCCTCCTTTTCCGTCAGAACCCGCACCAATCCGCGCTCCAACGCGCCGTCCGTATGCACGTAACAGCCGCACTTGGGCGACGGGCACTGGAGCCACCGCCCCGTCTTAGTCTTATTTCGAAACCTGTCTATAACGAGGTCCTCGTCGAATTTCTTGCACAGCGCGCACATGCACGCTCTACAGTACCCGTCTCCGCCTAGCGGGCAGCAGCAGTGCAGGCATCGGTCCCCTAATAAGATCTCTACTAGGTCGCCAATAGTGCGCTTCGAGTTCTTCTGCAGGTATAGCGTCCTTAGGGAGTACCGAATGGCGATTAATATCTCGAGGTAATTCGCGAAGCTGTCTCTAAGAGCCTTCCTCTGCGAAGCTAAGTGTACTTCTAGATCCGCCTGTAGCTTCAACACTCTATCGCATATGGGGGATACGAATCCGTTCGACCCGCCCTTTCCAGCCTTCTCCTTATTCGCGACTATCACACACGTGAGACACCCGCGCCCGCCGTAAATCCCGCCTAAGCTACTACTCCCGCCTCCCACCCTCCCGTTGCCCCCACCCGCGCCGCCGCTACCATCCATGAGTGCTCGAAACTCCTCCTTCAACCTCAGCATCGTCTCGTCCTGCCCTGCGCGTTTCATGCGCTCCTTAATCGCGCGCACGTCGCCGCGAACTAGATCCTCTAGCTCAAACGGCTTTACTGGCTCCGGCGGGGGCGGCGGCGGTTTATTGGGCGGTGGCGACGGGGCGGACTTTGCCGCGGATGCGCCTGCGTTCTTCGCGGACGAGGATGACGGCTCTGTTTTAGACGCGGCAGCTGCTGCTTCGGTTTTAGGTGCTGCTGCTCCTGTTTTGGTCGCTGCTGCTCCTGTTTTAGTCGCTACTGCTCCTGCCTTAGGCGCTGATGCTGCTGCCTTAGGCGCTGCTGCTGCTGCTGCTACTGCTGAACCCTCTGCCACTCTCGGTTTCACCTCCGTTGCAATCATCGCGACTGCACCTGACCTCCCATCACCAGTCACCTTTACCGCGCCAGTCGACTGAACCCCCCCAGCTGTGTTTGCAGTTGAAGGCTTTGCGTCAGTCATCTGAGAAACCCCTCCGGACTTCCCCCCACTCGCTGGCGCGGCTGGGACCACTGCTGCTGCATTCCCACACGCTGTGCGCGCAGGAGCAGGCGCAGCTACAGGCACCGACACCGGCGCAGGCGTAGGTGCAGCCTTAGCCGCAGGTGCAGGCGCAGGTGCAGGCGGAGCAGCGGCAGGGCGGGAAGATGCGGGCGGCATCGCTTCCCCTCCACCTTTCAGCACCTCATGCGCTAGCAGTTCCGACACGGTACGAGGCACGGGGGGCAGCGCGGAAGCAAGCGCGGGGGTGGGGGTGGGGGCGGGGGCGGGGACGGCGGGAGAGGGGGCGGGGGAGGCCTGCCGTGGCGGAGCGGTTATCCGCACCATTGCCCCGGCTGTGGGACGCGGGATCGAGCCTGATTGCGCGGATGACGGCGAGGCAGGGGGAGTTGGCGCAGCGCCGGCGGGTTTTTGCGCTGCCCGAGATCGGTCAGCTAGAGGTGCAGCAGGGGGAGCTGCGGGGGATGGTGTGGGAAGTCCCACGGGGGCTGGCGCGTAGGGTGCTGCGGGGGAAGGTCCTTGGGACATTGGGGTAGGGGCAGCGGGAGACGTTTTAGTGGGCGCTGGGGAAGGTGGCGGCACAGAGGGCACCGCTGATTGCGTAGCTAACAATATCGGCGCAGCTGCGGGCTTCGCGGCGGTGGGCGGAAGCGCGGCAGGGGGCCCCGCCGCGGGAGAGGGTGCGCGCGGTACTCCCGGGGCTGGCGCGGAGGGAGTTGCTTGCGGAACAGCGAGTGCTGCAGCTTGCAACGGCTTCCCGGGCGCCGCAGATGCGGGTAAGGGCGCAACTCCATGTGCTGATGCTGGGGATCCATCAGTCGCTGATCGCGCCGTCGTTGCTAGTGGGGGCCGGGTGGTGGCGCCAACGGCAGGCGGGGGCGCGGCTGCGCGAGGTGGTGCAGTGGCGGGCACTTGGGGAGCAGTTGCGGGTGATTGAGTAGAAGAGGGCGGTGGTGGTTTTGCGGCTGGTGGTGCTGCTGCTGGTGCCGCTGCTGCTGGCCCCACTGCTGCTAATGTCACTGCTGCTGATGCTGCTGCTGGTGCCGCACCAGCCGCACCCGCAGAACCAGAGGCTTCAGCTGCAGTTGCTGCTGCGACTGCGGGCGCTGGGGTGACAGCACCAGATGATCCTGTAGCAGTTGATGCTGTAGCGACTGCTGTTGAGGCTACGACTGCGCGGGACGGCGCGGGGGAGACTGACGCTGCGACAGTTGCCGATGATGGTAATGCTTTTGGAGCCCCTGCGGATGCTGGTGGTGATGCAGCAGGTGGTGTTGCAGTTGGAGCTGAAGAGGAAGAAGCTGTGGATGAAGGTAACCCGCCTTTGGGTGTTGCAGCGGCTGCTGGTGTCGCAGCGGCTGCTTGTGTCGCAACGGCTCTAGGTGCTGATACAACCGCTGGTGTTTCAGTGACCGGTGGTTTTGCGATTGGGGGAGGCAGCTTAGGCACGACTGATTTTGGCGCCGCGGGCGGAGGCGGAAGCGCGGTGGAGGGCGCAGCCGGATCTGTCGCAGGCGTGGAGGCGGGAAGCGGTGACGAGGCTGATGCCTGTGCAGAGATCGACGGTGCACCTGCCGCGATTGGTGCAGTCGTTTGCAGCGCGGGTTGCGCGGGATCAACGGAGACAACTGAGGTAGGAGATTGGGCTGCAACCGAAGACCCGCCAGACTCCTTCGCGCTGGCAGCAGCAGAGGTCAACTTCTTGGCTGATGAACCATCATCCATCGCATCGAGATAAGTAAGGAGAAACAGCAACAGTTCGGATTCGTTCGAGAAGAAAGTCTTCTAGTAAACGATGAGTCCGGGACGCATGTGAACTTTTCTAGCGTTCGATTCTGAGATAGTGACTGGATCTGCACTCACAACGTACAGCTTTGCTAGATGATCAAGCGTTACCTGCCTGGGATAAGACTAGCCGGTCAGAGCTGACCTACAGTCATCATCCGACTTCCTAAACTCCAACCCGCTTTGCTAGATGATCAAGCATTACCTGCCTGGGATAAGACTAGCCGGTCAGAGCTGACCTACAGTCATCATCCGACTTCCTAAACTCCAACCCCTTTCCCTCTCTCGGCCGCTTTGCAGCTCCACCGAGAGAATCCAGGCCGAACGCGACCATCTTAGCCATTCGTCATTCATCAAGATCTTCAAATCCACGGCCTCGCTGTCTCAGTTGCAGAAGCTCTTGAGGATGCTGGCTTGGACCGACACACTGAGGACGCGGTAAAAGCAGACGATCGATCGTGAACTGCGACTGATGTGCGGACCAGTTACCCTGTTTACAGAATTATAACCATGCTACAGTTTGGATTTTATCGACATATTGTGCACAGGTGGTGAATGCGAATGATCACTGATCGGTGTTCAGCTTTCCGTGGCATTACTCTGCAGATGATGTTCATGAACCAATCGCAACAAGCGCGTTCGATGTTGATGCCAGCGAAGAGCTGAAATTTCGCAAAGCGGGTGAATGGAGTCGCGCATCATTCCCGCAATGTGGGCCTGTGGGCTGCGAAAGTCACTTGTGGTTGCCCTGTGAGCTGCGAAATGTTGCAGATGCTGTAGGGCGGTCTGGGGTTTCCTTCGACGGTGACGCTGGGCCGATCGTTACAACGAAGCGGGCCCCTCGCTTCGCCAATCGACCCACCCAATCAATTCTGGGGCTCAAAAAACAATCGCGATCCTGCGATCCTCCCACTCTTACCGCGTCCTGAGGAGGTTTCCGAATCCCGAGGTTCCAACAGCTTTGGGTCCGCCGCGACACTAGCAGGCGAGGCGCGCCAGATTGGGCAGGTCGATGCCGAACCTGGAGATCCCAGACCTAGAGGCTACTGGTTCGTGGTGCCCAAGGAAATTGTTTTCTTCGTGGGAAGCATGACTACACGATCGAGTTTGAGTTTTCGACCGGCAAACATTATAAGCTCTATTAGGATTTTCGTAAATGAGGATCTCAATTTCCACTCTACTAGAATATCGGGCAGAACGTTCTCATCCCTCTGAAATTGCAGTTTGGACGGGGCGGGCTTTGAGGTGTGCAAGAGGTAGGAAGAGGAAGGGGATGGGGTGGCGGGTCTGCAATTATGATGGCAGGTTGCTGGTGGGGGCAAGGGGGCTCGGAGAGATGTGTGATACGCTTTATGAGAAAACGCTTTTGTGTGGAGTAGTTAAGAAATTATACCATCCACTGTGTTCGTACCATCCTTTGTATCACTCTTGTACCATCCTCTACCAACCCAAATCCTCTACATGTAACACCCTCTATAGGTTTTGCATTATTGATACACGTAATATCATACATATTGTAAGGAAAAATCCGTTTCCTTACTTCGCGCCCGTGCTCAGCGCATACACCACTGTTCCCGCCAACAACTCTCAACAGTGCACCGTTACCACTGACGACACTCGCCTCGACCACTGTTCCCGCCACTGTCCACGACGAGACCCGACCTCGCAGTTCGGTTGGTAACTCGCGCTCCGGACCTCCGCCTTGACAATTCCCAACCTCGGCACTAGGCCCATACGCACCCCATTTTAACTACGTTATCGTTACCACTCTAGCTTCGCTATAAATTATTCGCTCGTGCCTTTGCTCGATGTACTGTTTTGCTTCGATAGTGCACTTCTTGCTCGCTCGTTCAATTGCACTCGTAACACTTGGTATTCAGAGCCTACGATCGGATCGCACCCACACCTTAGCTTCCCCACTATCTCTTTTTCTGGAGGGGGTAGACGTCTCTCGGCGTTCAGGCACCGTCGCTCGAAGTGCTCTCTCGTAAGCACGCACGGCCACAACCGAGGCTCTCGCTGAGCTTGCCCGACACCCCCGCCATGGCCGAATTCAATCTCGCGATGCTGACGCACGAGCAGCTTGACCGACTTGTGCGCCGACTCGAAGATTCGGTGCTCGAAATCGCGGCACTCAAGGCGGAACACGACTCCACTCGCCAGCAATCAACGGCGAATGCAACAGCACCAACATAAGCACCTGCAAATGCACGTGTGCAAACGGAGGAGCCGATTATCATTTCGTCCGGCACACCGTCACAACAAGACAGCGTGGGACAGCGCTCATGCGCAGCCAGTGATGGTGCCGCACAATCAATGCCTGGCATGGAGAGGAACAGGGCTGCACCAAGCACGAGCGGGCCTCGCGAAGCCCGTCGTCACGTTGAATTTGCAGCAACGATCAACAACAACGACATCATCGCGCCGATGTCGCTCAAACCGCAGCGCCCGCCCTGCTTCGACCCGAGCCAACGTGGAGGTCCGACGGTTCAATCGTGGGTCTTCACAATGAACGTCTTCTTCGACGCGAATTACGTCGAGTCGGATGCAGCGAAGATATGATACACCGTTTCGCTGCTGCGTGGCCCCGCCATGGACTGGTGGCGAGTCTTCGTGACGTCGCCACGCGCCTACAAGCCGCCGTCGCAAGAGGGAGAGCCCACGGGCCCAGCCTGTCATAATGTTATATTTCTCTAGTCTGAATGGGGTACTCTATAGTGAGTACAGCCCTGTTAGGGTTTGCTATATGTATCCCATTGTTTGCTAGTGAAACCCCTCTTCTGCTGTTCTCATTTTTGCTTTCCTCTAGATAAGAACCTAGGCTAGGGTTTCTCCTAAGCCTATGTATGTCTACTATTTTTGACATGGTATCAGAGCGTTTACGCTCCTGGCCTGCGGGCCCACCTGCTTCCGATGCTGTACTCTGTGCCGCGCGCCCTGTGGCGCGCGACGTTTTTTTTTCTTTCTGCCACGCGCTCGGGGCGCTTGGCGGTTTTCCTGCCCGCCGCGCATCCTGGGCGCGCGCGGCGGTTTCGTCGTCCGTCGCGGCGCCCCCAGGGACCCGTGCGCGGCTCCCCGTCGCCCATCGCAGCGCCCCCGTCGACCCGCGCGCCGCCCCTGGGGACTCGCGCTCCCGTCCCCGTCGACCCGCGCCCTCCCCCCCGTCGTCCGTCGCGGCGCCCCCCGGGACTAGCGCGTGGCTCCCCGTCGCCCTTCGCAGCGCCCCCGTCGACCCGCGCGCCGCCCCCGGGGACCCGCGAGCCCGTCCCCGTCAACTCGCGCGCCCCCCCTGTAGACCCGCGCGCCGCCCCCGGGGACCCGTGCGCAGCCTCCTCCTCCCCCCCCCCCCCCCCCCCCCCCCCCCCCCCCCCCCTTCTCCTTCGCCTCCCTGCTGCGCGTGCAGCCGTGGGGTGGCGGGTATGGGGGTGGCTGGTATGGGGGTGGCGGGTGTGTGAGCCGTACCCTGCTCCTCCTCCTCCTCCTCCGTCTCCCACTGCTACAGCTGCCGCTGAGGGGGGTAGATGTGTGGGAGCCGTGGGAGTGGCGCTAGGGGGGTGCTGTGGGAGTGGAGCTAGGGGTGCATAGGGGGGGGTGTGAAAGGGGGTCTGCGACAGTGCGGGAGGTTGAACGGAGGTAGCCGTTGCGGAGCCATCAGCGCCTGTAGTCCGGATGCCCTTGCTCGTGTCCGGTAGCCAGTGAGCCCGTTGCGCCAGACGCCCGTGGGCCCGTTGCTCCAGCCGCTCGTCTTAGCCGCGGAGCCAGTTACTCCAGTAGTCCGGATACCCTTGCTTGTGTCCGGTAGCCCGTGTGCCAGTTGCTCCAGTAGCCCGTGTGCTAGCAGCTTCAGCCGCCGCCTCCAATCTCCTCTCCTCTCACAGTCCCTCCTCCTCCTTACGAGTCCTCTATGTCTCCCACTAGCTTTACTTGTGCTTGTGAACTTATTATGCGACTGCATTCTGTGCTGTGTCAGAATCAGCAGTCAGAAGGAGAAATGAACAAAGGAGGATTTGCACTAGCAGCAGTTGGCATACATATAGGAAACCCTAATTGGGTTGTACTCGCTATAGAGTACCCCACTGCAGGCTAGACAATTATAACATTCTGACACACCCCCATAGCCAAAGTGGGGTGTAATCAGCACAATGAGCAAGCATAGTAATAGTTCACAATTATAAGCAAAGCTAGATGCGATCACAGAGGGCAAGTGAGGAGGAGGAGGAATTGTGAAGGGAGAGAAGATGGGAGACGACGGCTGAAGCTGCAGACACATGGGCAACAGGAGGACTGGCACAGTGGCTACCGGCGGCAAGTGCCCCGGACTACAGGGAGTAACAGGCCCCGCGGCTACGACGAGCGGCAGGAGCAACGGACCCACGGGCGACCGGCACAGCAAGGCTCTCTGGGCTACCGAGAGCACGACGGCTCCGGACTACAGGCGCTGCGAACGACACGACGGCGGCCTCCTCTCAGCCTCCCCAAACAGTCCCACCTCCTTTCCACACACCCCTTGCTGCACCCCTAGCTCCACTCCCCCGTCACCCCCCTTAAACCCTAAACCCTCGGCTCCCACACACCCACCCCCCTCAGCGGCAGCTGCAGCAGTGGGAGACGGAGGAGGAGGAGGAGTTGCAGGTTACCCACACCGGTCACCCCCATGCCCGCCACCCCCAAACCCTAACGCAGGCAGGAGCGCGGGAAACAGCAGGGGCGGTTCACGGAGGGAAAGGGAGGCGGCGGGGTGTCTCCTGGGCACCACGAAGAAGCAGGGCGCGGGCCTCCCGAGGGCGCCACGGCGGGTGACGGGAGGGGGGGGCGCGCACGGGCCCCCGAGGGCGGCTCGACGGGCGACGAGAGGGGCCGCGCGCGGGCCCCCAAGGCGCCGCGACGAGGCGACGGGAGGGGGCGGCGCGCGGGCCCCCAAGGCGCCGCGACGAGGCGACGGGAGGGGGGGGACGCGCGGGCCCCCAAGGCGCCGCGACGAGGCGACGGGAGGGGCCGGCGCGCGGGCCCCCAGGGCGCCGCGACGAGGCGACGGGAGGAGGACGACGGGGGGCAGCGCGCAGGTCCCCGGGGGCGCCACGACGGCCAGGAAACCGCCGCGCGCCTCGGGGCGCACGGCGGGCAGAAAACCGCCGCACGCCCCGAGCGCACGGCGGGATGAAAAACGCCGCGCGCTCCGAGCGCGCGGCAGGAAGATAGGGTCGCGCGCCCGGGGCGCGCGACAGCAGTAGAGCAGCGGAAGCATCGGGTGGGGCCCACCCACAGGATCGACCCAGGAGGGTCGACCTGCTCTGATAGCATGTCAGAATCAGCAGTCAGAAGGAGAAATGAACAAAGGAGGATTTGCACTAGCAGCAGTTGGCATACATATAGGAAACCCTAATTGGGTTGTACTCGCTATAGAGTACCCCACTGCAGGCTAGACAATTATAACATTCTGACATGCTGATTATACCCCACTTTGCCTATGGGGGTGTGTCAGATTGTTATATTTCTCAAGTCTGCAGTGGGGTACTCTATAGTGAGTACACCCCTGTTAGGGTTTGCTATATGTATCCCGTTGTTTGCTAGTGAAACCTCTCTTCTGCTGTTCACATTCTTGCTTTCCTCTAGACAAGAGCCTAGGCTAGGGTTTCTACTAAGCCTAGGTATGTCTACTATTTGTGACACAGCCGTCACCTAGATTTCGTTTTGCGAAACCGCCCAGTATAACACGTGGGATGCGTGGTGCGCAGGGCTTCGGGCGTGCTTCGAGCCGATCGCGACTTCTATTTCGGCGCATCAGAAACTACGTACTTGGCGACAACTTGGGTTGGTCCAAGACTATACGAGCGGTGTTCTCGCACTGCGCAAGCAAGTCGGCTACATCTACGAAGCGGAGCGGGTGGACCGTTACGTCGGAGGGCTAAAGCTGGATATCTCGCACGAAATCGGGCTCTCAAAATTCAACGAGATCCTCAAGTAGGAAACGAGCCAACTATTGACGAGACAACCTGCTCGCCCAACCTCACCGACCCTCACCGAGTCACAGTATCAATTCACGCCATCGATCGGGCTCGGATGAATAAGGAGGGCACAACGACGGATTGTCCAATACGAATTTACGGGAAAATACAGGGGACAGCAGTGAAGATTTTTATAGACGGAGGAGCGAGCCACAGCTTAGTTAGTACCGCAATTGCACGAAAACTGCAATTGTCGCTTAGCTGCTGTTTACCAGAGACTGACGCATGCTTAGTTGACGGCACGCCACTGGCAATAAGGGAGAAAATGGAGAGGGTGAAAGTTCGTTGCGGGAGAAAATTCGGGTTTACACATGAAATGCTCGTGACGATGTTGGATGGGCCGACATTTTACTGGACGTGATGGCTGAGACGTTACAATCGCGAATCGATTGGACAACGGGTAGCTGCACTGTGCGAAGTAGTGGTAACTGGGTCGAAATACCTTGCAGGCAGTCATCGGAGTCTTCGACAGTCCACGTCAACACCATTATGATGAAACGGGTTGTCGTCGCTAGAGCTGACGTGTACGCGGTGGATATAGCATTGGTAGGTGAGGCCGAGCAGCCGAGTGATTTTCAGAAACTCTTGACAGCGGTACTGCCCGAACTACAGGAACTGTTGAAACGGTACCCGTGGATTTTTCCGGACGACTTACCGGAGGGACTGCCACCTCAGCGAGCGCACGACCACCGAATAGAGTTAGAGCCGAGGGCACAACCACCCATACAGCGACCGTTCAGACTGACACAGCCCGGGCTCGACGAACTGAGGAAGCAGTTAGATTACACGTTAGAGAAAAAATTCATCCAACCGAGTTCGTCACCGTTTGCCGCACCGATAGTATTCACACCGAAAAAAAGACAGAGGGTTTCGCATGTGTATTGATTACAGAGCACTGAACAGGGTAACAGTCAAGTGGCGATACCCCATTCTTCGCGCCGACGAACTGATAACTCAATCGCGAACAGCACGAGTCTTATCGAAAATAGATTTACAAGGAGGTTACCATCAGATTCGAGTCGAACCATCGGACTACGCCAAGACGGCATTTAAGACTAGGTACGGGTCATTCGAGTACACCGTGATGCCATTCGGGTTGACCAACGCACCGTCGATTTTATGACCATGAATGAGGCATTTAGACCACTCTTAGATCAATGCGTGATAGTTTACCTCGACGACATCCTTGTCCACAGTCGTGATAAGCAGCAGCGCTTAGCAGATCTGGAAGTAGTGTTCAAAAATTTTGACCAGCACCGACTACTGACCAAGGGTTCCAAGTGCGAGCTTTTTCAGGATAGGTTAGAATTTTTGGGGCACGTTATTTCGGAGGCCGGAGTCGAGATTGACCCAAAGAAGCTGGACACGGTAAAAGTGTGGCACCCCTCGACAAATATCACGGAGCTGCAGAGATTTTTAGGGTTCGTGAATTATGTGCGTCGGCGTCCCCAACATGGCACGGTGAACGGCCACACTAACGGATCTTCTGCGAAAGGGGGTGCTTTTACGTAGGGGGAGAAAGAGCATGCTGCTTTTTTTGCCTTGAAAAATGTTCTCTGTTCCCTGCTCGTCTTGCGCATTGCCGACCCACACCGCACATTCGAAGTGGTTCCAGACGCAAGTGACATCGCTATCGGGGCCGTACTGCTACAGGATTTCGGCAACGGTTTACAGCCTATCGCATACGAGTCACGTAAAGTGCATCCGCCCGAGAAAAAATACCCGATACACGACCGCAAAATTTTCGCGATCGTGCACGCCTTCAAGGTCTGGCGCTGTTACTTGACCAGCGCAGACGTGACAGTTCGGACAGACCACAAATCACTACAGTACCTTCACGCACAACCCCACCTCGACCCACGACAGGTTCGCTGGCTCTATTTCCTCGAGTCAAACTTCCACTACACGGTCACTTATAAAAAGGGGGCATCAAATATTGCCTACGCACTGACCGGCCCACTGCCCAAATCCACGCTATACTACTCGCCCACACCAGCCCACTACTCACAGAACTATTTACCCACGGCCACCAAACAGACCCATTCTTCACCGGAGGAAATTCGCAGCATTTTGCAGCGGCAAAGGGGGCTTATTATGTTAAGGCCGGCACCGATCGCATCTGGGTACAAGGCTACACTTCACTAAGAGAGCTATTATTATAGGAGGGACACGACGGGGTTACCTCAGGCCATTTCGGAGTAGAAAAGGCATGGCAGCAGCTGCACCAGTATTATTATTGGCTCGATATGCTGACCGACGTGCAGCGACACGTGGCATCGTGTCCCACCTGCCAACTATGAAATCATCACGGAAGCTGGCAAGGCAGTTGCAGCCGATACTACCCCCAGAGCGTGCTTGGCAGCAGGTGACGATGGACTTCGTCACGAGGTTACCGGCAGGAGCAAGTGGGAACGACGAGATCCTGGTCGTCATCGATCGGTTGACGAAAATGGCACACTTCGCAGCCTGCAAAAAGTTAATTACGGCCGAAGAAACAACTCGCCTCTTCATCTCCGTCATCGTTCGACTGCACGGGATACCAGCAGCGATCATCAGCGACCGAGACACGAAATTCACCAACAACTTCTGGCGGAACCTGTGGGAGCTGTCAGAATGTTATAATTGTCTAGCCTGCAGTGGGGTACTCTATAGCGAGTACAACCCAATTAGGGTTTCCTATATGTATGCCAACTGCTGCTAGTGCAATCCCTCTTCTTCCATTCCTCATTTTCTTCACATGCTATCAGAGCATCTACGCTCCTGGCCTGTGGGTCCACCTAACTGCTTCCGCTGCTACTCTGTGCGTTGCACGCCACGTTGCGTGCGACGAACTTTTTCTTCCCCTCGCGCCACCCTTAGCGGCCCCGTCGCCGCCCTTCTAGGCCCCTCGAGGCCCCTTCGCGGCCCCGTCGCCGCCCCTAGCGGCCCCTTTGCCGCCCTTCCAGGCCCCTCGCGGCCCCTTCGCGGCCCCGTCGCCGCCCCTAGCGGCCCCGTCGCCGACCTTTCAATCCCCTCGCGGCCCCTTCGCGGCCCCGTCGCCGCCCCTAGCGGCCCGTCGCCGCCCTTCCAGGCCCCTCGCGGCCCCTTCGCGGCCCCGTCGCCGCCCCTATCGGCCCCGTCGCCGCCTCCAGCGGCCCCGTTGCCGCCCCTAGCGGCCCCGTCCCCGCCCCTATCGGCCCCGTCGCCGCCTCCAGCGGCCCCGTTGCCGCCCCTTGCGGCCCCGTCGCCTGTCAGAACATTATAGCTCATGCATATTGTGTAGGCTATAGTGGGGTAGCCCATAAGGGGTACAACCCAATTAGGGTTAGTACTTGTACCCAATTCATTCATAGTTCATTCATTCCTTGTTTCTTCTCATGGTATCGAGCAGGTTCCCTAGTGGGAACGCTTCCTAGGGCCCACCACGAAATTTTTTTTTTCCTGCCCGGAGCGCGCTTCGCTCCCACAGTCGCGCCCTCTCACGGCCCCTCGCGTCGCCCTTAGCGGCCCCTTACGGCCCCTTACGGCCCCTAGCGCGGCCCGTCGGCCCCTTACGGCCCCTTACGGCCCCTCGCGCGGCTCCTTACGGCCCCTTACAGCCCCTTACGGCCCCTCGCGCAACCCCTTACGGCCCCTCGCGCGGCCCCTTACGGCCCCTCGCGCCGCCCGTCGGCCCCTTACGGCCCCTTACGGCCCCTCGCGCCGCCCGTCGGCCCCTCGCACCGCCCTCAGCGGCCCCTTACGGCCCCCTACGGCCCGTCGCCGCCCTCCGCGGCCCCTCGCGCCGCCCCTTCACGGCCCGTCGCCGCCCTCCGCGGCCCCTCGCGCCGCCCCTTCACGGCCCGTCGCCGCCCTCCGCGGCTCCTCGTGACGCGGCCCCTCGCACCGCCCTCTCCGGCCCACTGTCGCCGCCCCTACCGCAGCGGCCGCCGCCGTCCCTGCAGCAGCAGCTGCAGCCGTCGCCAGCAGCAGCCGCCACCACCTCCCTCGGGGCCGCGGCTGCTGCCGCAGCTGACTGCACCCGCCGACGCCGCTCCACTCGGCCCCGCCGCCGCTCCCCACGCGGCCTCGCCGCGCCACCTGAGCCGCCCGGGCCTGCCGAGCCGCCGTACCGCCCGAGCCGCCCGAGCCGCCGTGTCGCCGAGCCGCGCTTGCTGCCGAGCCGCCGTACCGCCGAGCCGCCCGAGCCGCCCGAGCCGCCGAGTTGCCGAGCCGACGAGCAGCTGAGCCACCCGAGTCGCCCTGTCCGGTAAGTGCAGCGCCTCTGTCCCTGCACTGCCCTCACCCTACTGTTAGCGCTGCTAGTCTACTGCTGTCATGGCTACCCCTAGTATCCTCGCCTTTGACGCTGAGGGTCGGGCCATTGACTTTGACGTCTGGGTAGATGACCTGCAGCTTTTCCTACAGTGCGATAGGGCAGACGGTCTCTCCCTCTTTGACCTCACCTCTGGTGCCTCTCCTGCCCCTGCTGCTGATGCCGACGCCACTGTTCGCTCCCGGTGGGCCACTCGCGATTCTGCTGCACGTCTTGCTGTGCGTCGCCACCTGCCTACCTCTGAGCGTGCGCACTTTAGCCAGTACAAGAGTGCTCAGACCTTGTACGACGCTGCCTTTCCCACAGTCGCTGACCTCATTACGCACCTCCGCACTAGTGACACTCGCTACCGCGCTGCGCTTCCTGCTGAGTTCTGCGCCAAGAACCCCCCCCCCATGTACATCACCCTCTACTACATAGTCACCCGGCTCCCTGACTCCCTTCGCGTAGTCAGGGACCACTTCCTCTCCGTTTGCCCCACCACTCTCACCGTTGACCTCCTCGAGAAGTCCCTCCTAGCAGCAGAGAAGAGCATAGTCGCTGTAGGAGCCTCTCGTGGTGACCCTCGCACCCCCATCTTTGAGGGGTGTTCCCCCTCCCCCCTTTTGCCCTCTATTGCCTCTGCTGCTGCGGCCGACCTCGTTGGGCTTGAGTCGGTCGGTGCGGCATCTACCCCTAGCGGGAGACGTCGCCCTGGCAAGGGCAAGGGGGGCAGGGGCACTGGAGGAGCTAGCGGGGGCGGTGGAGGTAGCGGTGGAGGCGGTGGAGGGGGTGGGGGTGGTGGTGGGAGTGGTGGCGGGGGCGGAGGTGTCGGTGGCGGCAGTGGAGGCGGAGGCGGCGGTGGCGGTGGCGGTGGGAGCGGAGGTGGCGGCGGTGGAGGAGGAGGCGGCGGAGGAGGTGGAGCTGGTCGGGGTGGCGCTGCGCAGAGGGGCGGCTCCGGTGGTGGTCAGCGCCAGCAGCAGCAGCAGCAGCAGCAGCGCACTCGTGACATCCCCTCCCCTCAGCAGCTCCGTGAGTGGTACACTGCACGCCAGAGGGGTGGGGGTACTGGCCCGTGCACCTACGTCCTACGCACCGGCGACCGCGCGGGTGAGCAGTGCGGGGGTGCGCATTCCACCCAGCGCTGCTTTGGCCGCCTGACGGACGCTTGGCGTCACCAGTTCCCTGAGGCCACTGAGATCCCCCACTGGGGTGAGCTGTCTAGGGCGGGTGTAGCTGTCTTTGACCTTGACTTTGATGCTATTCTTGCTGCCATGTATACTGTGACTATTAGTGATGAGGGTGACTGTTACCGGTGTTTTCCGCCCGACCCGGGCATTGAGACTGCTGCTCTAGGTACTGGTGAGGCTGCTGCTCTAGGTGCTAGCGAGACTGCTGCTCTAGGTGCGTCTGCTCCCTCAGGTGCTGGTGAGTCTGCTCTCTCAGGTTCTGCGTCGGCTTCGGCCTCCCACACCTTCACCCTTGACTCGGGGGCTTCTCGCTCCTTCTTTCGAGACCGCACCACACTCACGCCGCTTGACCGGCCAGTTGCAGTCTCTCTGGCAGACCCCTCTGGGGGTCCTGTCCTTGCTCACTTCTCCACTGTCCTCCCGTGTCCGGCGGCCCCCTCTGGCACCCTGTCTGGTCTTTACCTTCCCTCGTTCTCTACGAACTTGGTGAGTGGTGCTGACCTACAGGATGCGGGGGTTCACCAGTTCACTCCTGCGAGTCAGCGGGTGACCCACTGCACGTACGCTCGGACAGGCCGACACCTGGCCACGTTTACCCGTCGGCCGGGGTCGAGCCTGTACACCCTGACCACTGCGTCTCCTCCAGTCACTGCGTCTGGTCAGGTAGCTGCGTCTGGTCAGGTGTTTGCTGCAGCGTCCAGGTCTGGTCCTGAGTCTGCCCCCTGTTCGTGTCGCCTCCTGTCTCACGAGACTCTCCTCTGGCACCACCGCCTTGGTCACCCCTCCCTGCTTCGTCTCCGAGGCATGGCCTCCCGTGTCCTTGTCTCTGGTCTTCCCCGGTCCCTCCCTCCCCTTCCTCCGGGGCCAGGCCCTACCTGCGTCCCTTGTGTCGAGGGGCGGCAGCGGGCTGCCCCTCACTCCTCCCAGTTTCCTCCGACAGAGGCCCCGCTGCAGACGCTTCACATGGACGTGTGGGGCCCGGCCCGCGTCCGTGGACAGGGTCACGAGCGCTACTTCCTGCTGGTGGTTGACGACTACTCGCGTTACACCACAGTCTTCCCCTTGCGCAGCAAGGGTGATGTCACTGAGGTGTTGATCGACTGGATCCGCGCAGCTCGTCTCCAGCTCAGGCGGAGCTTCGGCTCGGACTTTCCTGTTCTGCGTCTGCACTCTGACAGAGGCGGAGAGTTCTCCTCTGGCCTTCTGCGAGCCTACTGTCGTGCACGAGGCATCCGCCAGACCTTCACGCTTCCGGACTCTCCACAGCAAAATGGGATTGCTGAGCGCCGCATTGGCATGGTCATGGACGTCGCCTGTACGTCCATGATGCATGCGGCTGCCCCCCATTTTCTGTGGCCGTTTGCGGTTCGGTACGCAGCGCATCAGATCAACCTTCAGCCCCGGGTCTCCATGCCGGAGACCTCCCCAGCTTTACTGTGGACGGGGAAGGTTGGCGATGCGTCTGCGTTCCGTGTCTGGGGATCTCGGGCGTTTGTCCGCGACTTGTCTACGGACAAGCTGTCCCCTCGTGCTGCTCCTTGCGTCTTCCTGGGTTTCCCCCCTGACGCCCTCGGGTGGCAGTTCTACCACCCCACCTCTCGCCGTGTTCTGTCTTCCCAGGACGTCACGTTCGACGAGTCGGTCCCCTACTACCGCCTCTTCCCCTACCGTACTCCGTCCCTCACCCCGCCACCGCTCTTCCTTGTACCAGGTCCCCCCCCGGTAGACCCCCTCCCCCCTCAGGGTCCTGCCCCTTCAGGTGTGTCCCAGGTAGACGCTGTTGAGCCTGTCGAGGTCGCTGGTGACTCTGGTGCTGCTGAGGGTGCTGAGCCTGGGAGTGCTGACTCTGGGGGTACTGAGCGTGTGGGTGCTACGCCTGGGGGTGCTGAGCCTGAGGGTACTACGACTGGGGGTGCTGAGCCTGGGGGTGCTGAGTCTGGGGGTGCTACGCCTGGGGGTGCTGAGCCTGGGGGTGCTACGCCTGGAGGTGCTGAGCCTGGGGGTGCGGAGCCTGAGGGAGCTGGGCCTGCTGGTGCTGTGCCTGGCGGTTCTCCGGGTGCTTCTTCTCGCCGGGAGCCACTCTCTCCACAGGAGCTGCGTGAGTGGTTTGCCCGGCGCTGGAGGCGAGCTGCTGGAGCTGGAGGAGCTGCGGGTACTGGAGTTTCTGTTGCTGCTGAGGGCGCTGGTGCCACGGGTCCCGGAGGTGCTCGTACTGGGCGTACTGGAGCTGCTGGACCTGCGGGTACTTCTGGAGCTGGAGCTGCTGCGGGTGTTGGCGCTGAGGCTACTGCTGTCGGTCCTGGAGGCGGTCCTACTGGGGGTGCTACTGGTGCTGCTGGAGGTACTGGAGCTGGAGGTGCTGCTGGCGCTGGTGCTGCCGCTGGGGGTACTGGTGCTGTCCCTGCTGTGTCTGGAGTCGCCGCGCGGCCTCGGCCGTACTTCGTTCCGCTCCTTCAGCAGGTTCTTGGTCTCCCGCCTTCTACTGGTCCTCCTCCTCCCTTAGAGTGTCCACAGCCTGTCCCGTCGCAGTTACAGTTACAGCCGGCCTCCCCACTGCCTGCTCCATCTCCCTACACTGGTCCTACTGGAGGTCTTGCTGAGCGTCGTGAGCCTGCGTCTCGCCCTGCGTCGCCTGTCCGTGCTGCTCGCACTAGTGGTCGCGGTTCGCGTCAGCGTCCTCCTCCTGTCCCTGGCACGCACCGGATGTCTCTGCGTCCGTCCACTGCTCCTCTGCGTGCCCCTTTGCCTTCTCCTCCTGAGTCTTCTCTTCCTGCTCTTGCCGACCCGGAGTCGGACTCTCTTCGTGCTGTCAGTCCTACTGTCACGCGTCTCCTTGCTACTGTTGTCACTGACCCTTCCTTTGAGTCCACTGCTGCGTCTGCCCTAGTTGCTGAGCTCGTCGACTTTGCTGCTCGCTGTCGCCTAGACTACGTCGCCAGTCTTGTTGCTGAGTCTGAGTCTGTCTGTCCTCCGTCCGTCGGGGGTGAGTGTGCCCTTGGCACGGACGTCCTTGAGGACAGGCAGGAGGAGTTCCAGTGCTTGGTCGCTGCTTCACCTCATCTCGTGTCCGTACTGCTTACCCCTGAGGGAGACCCGGATGCACTTGACATCCCGACTCCGCGCTCTTACGCGGAGGCGATAGAGGGTCCCTACTCCTCTCAGTGGCAGGCAGCTATGGACGCAGAGATGGCTTCCTGGAAGTCCACAGGCACCTACGTTGACGCTGTTCCCCCTCCTGGGGCGAACATCGTCAGTGGCATGTGGATTTTCAGGGTGAAGCGACCGCCGGGTTCTCCGCCTGTCTTCAAGGCGCGTTACGTGGCTCGTGGCTTCAGTCAGCGGCAGGGAGTTGACTACTTTCAGACCTTCTCTCCCACCCCGAAGATGACCACTCTTCGGGTACTGCTGCACGTAGCTGCTCACCGTGACTACGAGTTACACTCTCTTGACTTCAGCACTGCTTTCTTGCAGGGCAGCCTGCACGAGGAGATCTGGCTGCGTCGCCCTCCTGGTTTCACTGGGTCTTTTCCTCCTGGCACCCAGTGGAGCCTACGGCGGCCAGTCTACGGTCTCCGCCAGGCACCGCGTGAGTGGCACGACACACTGAGGACTACACTTGCGGCTCTTGGGTTTGCTCCCTCTACTGCTGACCCGTCGATGTTTCTGCGCACCGACACTTCTTTGCCGCCGTTCTACATCCTCGTGTACGTCGACGACTTGGTCTTTGCCACAGCTGACACTGCAGGACTAGCCCACGTGAAGTCCGAGCTGCAGAAGAGACACACGTGCACTGACCTGGGTGAACTGCGCAGCTACCTTGGCCTGCAGATCACTCGGGACAGAGCACGCCGCACCATTACCCTGACTCAGTCACACATGGTGCAGCAGGTCCTTCAGCGCTTCGGCTTCACGTACTCCTCGCCTCAGGCCACTCCTCTGCCTACTCGCCACTCGCTCTCAGCTCTGCCTTCGGATGAGTCCGTAGAGTCGAGTGGCCCGTACCCAGAGCTTGTTGGCTGCCTCATGTACCTGATGACCTGCACTCGACCTGACCTTGCATACCCTCTTAGCATTCTCGCACGCTATGTTGCTCCTGGGAGACACAGACCGGAGCACATGGCTGCAGCGAAGAGGGTGTTGCGCTACTTGTGCAGTACGTCGGGCATGGGGCTTGTGCTTGGAGGGCAGAGTCTAGTGGTCCTTACTGGGCACGCAGACGCTTCTTGGGCTGACGACCAGGCTACGCAGCGGTCGTCACAGGGTTACACCTTCAGCCTTGGTTCCGGCTCTGTTTCGTGGCGGGCTACTCGCTCGTCTTCTGTTCTCGGCTCCAGTTGTGAGGCTGAGATCTACGCAGGAGCCATGGCTGCACAGGAGCTTCGCTGGCTCACCTACCTGCTGACTGACCTCGGAGAGCCGCCTCGTTCTCCTCCAGTGCTGTACGTAGACAACAAGGCCATGCTGGCCTTGTGTCGGGAGCAGCGACTGGAGCACAGAACGAAGCACATTGCTCTCCGCTACTTTCTTGCTCGTGAGCTGCAGCAGCGTGGTCAGCTGCGTCTTGCGTACGTGGCCTCTAAGGCCAACACTGCTGATATCTTCACCAAGGCGCTTGCGCCTTGTGACCATCAGCGCTTCTGTACTCAGCTGGGCCTTGTGCCTACCTTGCCTCACTTGCTCACCTCTTGACCTTACTTGTACTGTTACATATATATATACCTGCTCTTGCTTGTCTAGTCTTTTTATATATATGTACTCCTGCATGTGAACTGGCCTTGTGGCCTTGAACTTGTGCTCGGAATGTGTGGTGACTTTGTGATCCACCCTGAGCTTGCTTTGCTTTGCTTTGCTTGACTGGTCTTGTGACCCCTTGTTCTCCCCCACTTTGCCTATGGGGGTGTGTCAGAACATTATAGCTCATGCATATTGTGTAGGCTATAGTGGGGTAGCCCATAAGGGGTACAACCCAATTAGGGTTAGTACTTGTACCCAATTCATTCATAGTTCATTCATTCCTTGTTTCTTCTCATCGCCGCCCCTTTCGGCCCTGCCTCGACCCTGCCCCGGCCCCGCCCCGGCCATGCTCCGTCGCCTGTCGCGGCGCACCGGGGGCCCGTGCACCGCCCCCCCCCTCTTTTCTCGTCGCCTGTCGAGGCGACCTGAGGGGGCCGCTCGGCGACCTGGGGGGGGGGCGAGCGCCGCCCCTTCTGCCGCCTGTTTTGGCGCCCTGGGAGGCCGCGCGTCGCCCCCCCCCCCCCCCCCTCGTAACCTCCCTACCCGCCATCCCGCCCTGCCTTGTGTTAGGGTCTGGGGGTGGCGAGTGGGGGGTGGCGGGTGTGTGGTCTCCCCTGCTCCTCCTCCTCCTCTGTCTCCCACTGCTGCAGCTGCCGCTGAGGGTGGTGGGTGTGTGGGAGTCGACGGAGTGGTGCTAGGGGGTGGGGTGTGAGTGAACCTAGGGTGCAGCAGGGGGTGTGTGAAAGGGGGGTGCTGTGGGAGTGGAGCTAGGGTCTGAGCAGGGGGTGTGTGTCGAGGGTGTGGGGCAGTTGGAGGAGGTTGTGTGAAGGTAGCTGTCGTGTCGCCTGCAGCGCCTGTAGTCCGTCGCCCTTGCTTCGGTAGCCAGTGAGCCTGTTGCACCAGTCGCCAGTGGGTCCGTTGCTCCTGCCGCTCGTATATAGCCGCGGAGCCAGTTACTCCAGTAGTCCGTCGCCCTTGCTTCGGTAGCCACTGAGTCAGCCGCTCCTGTGCCCGTGCCTCTGCAGCTTCAGTCGTTGCCTCCCATCTTCTCTCCCTCCACAGTTCCTCCTCCTCCTCACTTGCCCGCTGTGATTAAATCTAGCTTTGCTCGCTATTGTGAACTCCTGCTCTATGCCTGCTTGCTCACTGTGCTGATTACACCCCACTTTGGCTATGGGGGTGTGTCAGAATGTTATAATTGTCTAGCCTGCAGTGGGGTACTCTATAGCGAGTACAACCCAATTAGGGTTTCCTATATGTATGCCAACTGCTGCTAGTGCAATCCCTCTTCTTCCATTCCTCATTTTCTTCACAGGAGCAGTTCGGCACGCGACTATAGTTCAGTTCATCGTACCACCCGAAACCGACGGACAGACAGAACACAAATCAACCATGGAACAGCTCATCCGACGTGCGGCAACCCGACCACGTGGGAATAGCAACTGCGACTCATCGAGTTCGCATACAACATCTCGCCATCCGCCACGACCCAACAATCACCCATTTACCTGAACTACGGACAAGACCCCACAGTGCCTATGACTCCGAACCTCGACAACCTGGTACCACGCGCGCAACAGTTCGTAGAAATCTTACAGCAACACGGATCCGAGCAGCAGACGCAATAAAAAAACCAATCATCATCGCCAAGCGCAACGCCGACCGCCACCGCCGACTTGTTACTTACCAGCCCGACGACCTCGTTTTACTCGACACCCAGAAACCTCCGCCTACCGATAGCCCAAAACTCCCCCCCGATATTGTGGGCCATTCCGCATCAGCCACGTGATCACCCCCGTCACCGCCCACCTCCTCCTCCCAACTGACTTGTATGTCAGCCCGTCGTTCCACGTCAGTCTCCTCTGCCCAAACGTCCCCGCCACCAGCCAACTGCCCGCAACCGCCGAAACAACATGACACAACCGCCAACAGAGCCAATCATTACGCCCGAAAAAATACGGAGCCACCGAGTTCGTGACCCACATGGAGCCCGCAGAATCGAATTTCTGATTCGCTGAAAAGACCGCACGCCCACTGAGCACAACTGGGTTCCCTTGTATAAAATTGAGAACCACCCTGTCCTCACCGAGTATCTGTGCAGCCGAAATTTTCGGGATGTACACGCGCTTTCGTAAGGAGGGCCTCCTGAGGGGGGGGGGGGGGGGGGGGGGGGATAGTGCAAGGAAAATTCATTTTCGTTACTTCGCGTCCCGGCTCAGTGCGTACACCACTGTTCCCGCCAACAACTCTCAACAGTGCACCGTTACCACTCGCGACCGCCTCGACCACTGTTCCCGCCACTGTTCACGACGTGACCCAACCTCATGGTTCGGTTGGTAACCCGCGCTCCGGACCTCCGCCTCGACAACTCCCGACCTCGGCGCTAGGCCCGTAGCGCACCCCATTTTCACCACGTTACCGTTACCACTCTAGCTTTGCTACATATTCTTCACTCATGCCTTCGCTTGATGTACTGTTTTGCCTCGATAGTGCAGTTTTCGCTCGCTCGCTCAATTGCACTCGTAACACATATGTATACAGTCCACTATCTATCGACCATCCCCTAAATATATACCATCCTTCCAATCATGTACCGTCAATATCTGTACACTGTATGTTCCCTGCTCTCTACATGTTCCGTCCTCCACCGCTGATGTTCTGAGCTCCTACGTGCTAAGGGCGCGTGTCCTTATACAGTGTTTTGCAAAACTCGTCTTTTTTGTTGAACTTCTACCATTTCAACCTAGGTCGACCTAGGCTCGAGCATATAGATTCATTTTTCTCTAGCCGCTGTTCCTCGCTTCACATGTATCACACGGCACACAACAGTTCGAATAGTTAAGTTCAACTTTGAACAGTAATTTACGAGTCGCGCTGAGCTTTCGTAGGTTACCTGGTAGGGCGGTGCAGTTCGTGACCGTATACGGCTTCAGTAACCAGGTACGATGTAACTCGTTACGGTCGTGAACCTCGCAAAAATATCGTACGTACGCAGAAGGACACACGACTGGATAAATGAAAACGTAAAAATCCGAACTCAGGTCGACTTTAGTTCAGTGTCCTACTTCTTTCACACAGTTTGACATAGGACACACGATTCCCTCGCGATCGTTTTGGCGAGATAAACGAAGCGGGCTACCAACAAAAGTTCAACCTTTCCCCCGAACTTCTACACCAAAGGACACGCGCCCTAATACAGTAAAGCCAAATGCTCCTCGACACACTGCTAGCTTTTACTCTACTCGTCCGTCCTTCATTGCCCTTTTGGCATCCTGGGTGTAGCCTCGGTTTTGTTGCAACCTATTCCTCTGTGCGACCTAGGCGTTTGTGTACGGGCCCGCCCAAGTGCCGGCAGCCTTCATTACTATCGCACACGGCGTCGTTCGCGCGCTGTCTTCCGCTCGCCCGCGACTTATCGCCGCTCCAGCGACAAGTTAATCGTCATTGTCTCGCAACGCAGCTAACCGCATTTCAGTTAACCGCGCTCACTTAACCGTGTCAACCGAGTTTACCGCGCTCAGTCAGCTGCATTCAGTTAACCGCGCTCACTTAACCGCGTTCAGTCAGCCGTATTCATTTACCTGCATTCACATAACCGCACCCTTTTAACCGTAACCCTTTCCTATCTGCGTTCGCCAAGAAGCCATCAGTCATTCGTCGTCGCTTACAAAGGATAGAGAATTGCTCGTCGCTATCGCCGCTGTCGCCAAGCAGCGAAAATCGCGAGGGACCGACGAAGACCAGTTACCCTAGTTCTGAGTGTTGCGAAAACGGCGCGCTCTCGCTTGTTCTCTTGCCTGAGCGCACCCGCATGGCTCCTTAGCGCGTTTCGCGACTCGTGTTTTGAAGGCCGTGCTCGCTTGTTCTCTCACCTGAAGGCACCGCTCTCCATCCCGCAGCACCGCACGACCTGCCGTCGCCGCTTCTTTGGCTCCGCGTGCGCGCAAGGCGCTCCGCTGCTCCGCGGGCAAGCGCGAGCGGAAGGAGGGGCGGGGAAGAGAGCTGCGGCGAGTGCGGAAAGGGGGAGATTTTACCCCTGCCACTAGGCGCGTTTAGGGTTACCTCATTCGTACCCGGCGTTTAGGGTTGACGCAGCCTATACAGGCCGTTTAGGGTTAGCGCGTTTCTGAGACAGGGTGGGATGGAGGAAGAGAGTGGGGGTGGAGGAGTGCTGAGGGCGACAGGTGAGGATAGTCAGAGATCAATGTTGCAAGCACGGGGAGGCTCGGAGGGTGGGGAGGTTAAGGAGGGCAAAGAGGGAAAGGAGGGTAAGGTTGGTGCGATGGGTGAGGAGGGATGTGAGCGGGGCGGACGGGCAGAAGGAGAGGGAAAGGGAGAGGCTTTGGAAGCGAGTGAGAGTGTAGTTAGGCGAGAGGAGGAGAAGGAGAGGAGGGAGGAGGGGAAGGAGGAGGGGAAGAAAGAAGGGAAGGAGGAGGGGAAGAAAGAAGGGAAGGAGGAGGGGAAGAAAGAAGGGAAGGAGGAGGGGAAGGAGGAGGGGAAGAAAGAAAGGAAGGAGGAGGGGAAGGAGGAGGGGAAGAAAGAAGGGAAGGAGGAGGGGAAGGAGGAGGGGAAGAAAGAAGGGAAGGAGGAGGGGAAGGAGGAGGAAAAGAAAGAGGGGAAGGAGGAAGAGAAGGAGGAGGGGAAGGAGGAGAGGAGGAAGGAGGAAAGGAGGGTGGAGGAGAAGGAGGAGGGGAATGTGAAGGAGAAGGAGGAGGGGAAGGAGGAGGGAAAGGCGGGGAAGGAGGAGGGAAAAGGGGAGGGGAAGGAGAAGGGGAGGGAGGAGGGGAAGGGGGAGGGGAAGGAGGAGGGGAAGGAGGAAGAGAAGGAGGAGCAGAATGAGGAGGGGAAGGAGGAGAGGAGGAAGGGGGAGGGAAATGAGGAGGTAAAGGAGGGGAAGGAGGAGAGGAGGGAGGAGGAGGAGGTGAAAAGGGAGAAGGGGAAAGAGGAGGTAAAACAGGAGGGAAAGGAGGCGGTTGGAGGAGCGGGAGAGGGTAGTGAGAGAAAGGCAGATGAGAGTGTTGAGAAGGGACGTAGTGAGAAGGACGGAGCAGTTACAGAGGAAGAAAAGAAGACGAGAGAGGTAGAGGAGAAGAAAAAAGAGGTGGAAGAAAAGAAGAAAAAAATAGAGGAAAAGAAGAAAGAGGTGGAAGAGAAGAAGAAGAAAATAGAGGAGAAGAAGAAACAGGTAGAGGAGAAGAAGAGTCATGCAGGGAAGGAGGAAGGTGAAAAGGGGAAGAAGGAGGAGGAAGGCGAGAAGGGAGAGGAAGGGGAGAAGCAAAACGAGGAAGAGAGAAAGCAGAAGGAAGAGAAGACGAAGAAGGGGAGGGAAGACGAAGGAGGGCGCGAAGCAAGCTTGGAAGATAAAACCAGTGAAGAAGGGAAAGTCAAAGAAGCAGGAAGAGCAGGAGAGAAAGATCTCGCCAGCCCAGAAAGAGGAACAGCAGCACCATCTGCCTCCGCTCCCCTTTCTCCTCCCCTTTCTCCTCCCCTTTCTCCTCCTCTTTCTCCGCCGTTTTCACCGCTCCTGACCGTCTGTATTGAAGAGCTGCAGAAGAGAGGGAGCAATGGTATCCCCCTCCGCACGCTCGCTCTCTCTGTTGCCTCCAGGTGTTCCGAGCTCTGTGGAAAACACCTGAGAGGCTCTGCTGCTGCCAGTGAGTTGCGCCGGAAGCTCCAGGGCAGAGAAAGTGTTTTCGAGATTGGGCAGGGACCGGACGAGGTGGTCCGATTGGTGGACACGGAGGCGAAGCTACCCAAAAGGAAGAAGAAAGGGGAGGTTGCTGGTAGGGTGGTAAGTGAGAAGGCTGGGGAAGGCGGGGAGGAGGGGAAAGGAGGTGGAGGTGAGAGGGAGGGGTGGGTGGACGATACAGAGAAGAAACGGGGTAAGAGTAAGGATTCGAATACGGATAGGCAGCAGCAGCAAATGCAGCAGCAGAAGGATAAGAAGGATAAGAAGGATAAGAAGGAGCAGAAGGATAAGAAGGATCAGGGAGGCAGCAAAGAGCAGGAGGATGGAAGCAAAGGCGAGTTTGACCCGCTGTTAGCTATCAGCAACTCGCCCAAAGGTGCACGGCGAGGCGCTCCCAGGAAGAAACCCTTAGAAGCGCTGCTGGCAGTGGGGGCTCCAGGGGGGGCTTCAGTGGGGAGGGAGCAGGGCGGGGAGCACCGGGAAGGGGTGGGTTTGAGCCGACTCAAGCAGCAGAGGGGGAGAGGGCGGGAGGAGGGGGAGGGGAAGGTTGGGGAGGGTGATGGGAGGAAGTTGGCTGGGGAGGAGGGGGAAGGTGGTGTGGGAAAGGGGGAAGGTGGTGTGGGGATGAGAGGTGCAGGTGGTGGTGCGAGAGGGGGTAAAGGGAGAGGAAGAGCGGGGGGGAGGAATTGGGGGAGTGCGATTGCGGTGCTGCTGGAAACAGGGGAGGCGGGTGACAGAGACGGGGGAAGCAGGGAGAAGGGGACGACGGACGGGGGGAAGACAGAAGGGGGGAAGATGGAAGGGGGGAAGATGGAAGGGGGGAAGATGGAAGGGGGGAAGATGGAAGGGGGGAAGAGGGAGGAGGGGAAGACGGATGGGGGGAAGGCGGAAGGGGGGAAGACGGATGGGGGGAAGGCGGAAGGGGGGAAGACGGATGGGGGGAAGGCGGAAGGGGGGAAAACGGATGGGGGGAAGGCGGAAGGGGGGAAGACGGATGGGGGGAAGGCGGAAGGGGGGAAGACGGATGGGGGGAAGGCGGAAGGGGGGAAGACGGATGGGGAGAAGGCGGAAGAGGGGAAGACGGATGGGGGGAAGGCGGGAGGGGGGAAGACGGATGGGGGGAAGGCGGAAGGGGGGAAGACGGATGGGGGGAAGGCGGAAGGGGGGAAGACGGATGGGGAGAAGGCGGAAGAGTGGAAGACGGATGGGGGGAAGGCGGAAGGGATGAAGGCGGATGGGAAGAAGGCAGAGGGGGAAAAGATGAAAGGGGGAAAGGCCGATGTGGGGAAAACAAATGGGAGGAAGACGAACGAGGGGAAGAGAGAGGGTGGAAAGACGGATGTGGCGGATGAAGAGAAGAAAGATGGTGAGGATGCTGATGCTGCTGTTGACCTGCAGAGTGAATCTACTGATGCTGGTGGTGATGGTGGTATTGGTGGTGGTGGTGATGGTAATGGTGGTGATGGTGGTGGTGGTGATGGTGGTGATGATGATGCTGCTGTTGTGCTGGATAGCAGCAGTGAGGACGCAGTGGAGGTGATTGGTGGGAAGCGGAAAGGGAAGGGGGCGAAGGGGAAAGGGAGAATGGGCACAAAAAAGAGCGGGAAGCGCAGTAGGAAAGGGGAGGAGAAGCAGAAAGGGAAGAAAAAACAGGAAGAGGAGGAAGTGGAGGAGGTAGAGGAGGAGGAAGAAGAGGAGGAAGAAGAGGAGGAAGAAGAGGAGGAGGAGTGGCAAGCAGGAGAAGCGAGGGAGAAGGGCCGGAGGCAGAAGGGCCAGGGGAAGGAGCAGCAGAAGGGGCCGGGTAAAGGCAAGACTGCAGGGACGGGTGCAGACGGGACGGGGCCAACAGCGGGGTTGAGAAAGGTGTCTAAAGAGACATCAAAGGAGACGTTGAAGGAGGTGCAGGTGAAGGGAGGTGTGAAGAGGAACGCAAAAGGGGATGCGAAGGAGGATGGTAAGGGGCATGGGAAGGGGGATGGGAAAGGGGATGGGAAGGCGGATGGGAAGGGGAATGGGAAGGGAGGTGCAAAGGCAGCAGAGGCTGCTGAACCAGCCGTCATCAGTAGTCCTAGGAGGACCAGTGCGAGTGGCGGGGGCAGAAGGAGCAAGGCTGTTCCAATCCGTGCTGCTGCTGCTGCTGCTGTTGCCTCCCCGCCCGGGCCCTCTTCACCCCTCGCCTCTCCCACCGCTGCTTCTCCCTCTGCTGCCAAGAGGAGGAGGAGCGATGGGAAGGAAACAAGTGTGGTGGAGACGAGGGGTACTGGTGGAGGGGCAGGAGAAGGCAGCAAAGGCGGCGGTAAGGGCAGCAGGAGCAGCAAGAGGGGCAAGGCGGCGCAGGGACGTGGGACAAGCACTGGAACAGGCAGTGGTGGTAGCAGTGGCGAGGAGGACGAGGAGGGTGGTCGCGTTTCTCCTGCTGCTCCTGCTGCTCCTGCTCCTGCAGTGGTGGCGGCTGCTAGATCAGGCAGGCCGCACCGTGCTGCTGCTGAGAAGGCCAGTTCGTTGGGTGCAGCGGGGCTGTCCTCTCCGTCTACCCCAAGCAAAGCCATTCGGGTATGAGCTTGGCCGAAAGCATGGAGGAGGGTCGATTTTTGAGTGTGCTGCTGCGGGCTTGACATCTCATCTCACCAGCTCCTTACGTGGCTGCCTTGCCTTGACTTTGCAACTGAGCAAACTTTGAAGCGAATCTCGTTGCTTCCTTCCTCCCTCTCTCTCCTTCCTGTTGCTGTCTCTCTCCCTCCCCCTGTGTGCGTGCGCCCATCCATCCATCCTCCCCACCAGGGCATGAATCGCATGTGCCACCAGTGCCAGCGCAACGACAAGGCGTGTGTTGAGGCGCCTCAAAACACTCCCCCTGTGTGCGTGCGCCCATCCATCCATCCTCCACTCCCCACCAGGGCATGAATCGCATGTGCCACCAGTGCCAGCGCAACGATAAGGAGGAGGGCGTGGTGTACTGCCAGCGCGTGCCCACCCACCGCTTCTGCCTCCCCTGCATCCGCCAATGGTGCTCCCTTCTCTCTCTCCCCCCCCCTGCCCCGCTCTCCCGTCTCCTCCCCCCACCCTCTCTTTCTCTCGCTTTTGACCCTTCTTCTGTTGCGGTCCTGCCTTGTTTGCTTCCATTCGTTTCCCCTTCCCCTCAACCCCTCCTCCTTGTCGCTCCCCCCCTTGTTGTTCCCCCTCCTATCTGTTTGTGCGTGCACCACGCCTTTCTCCTTTTGGCCTTCAGCTTTCTCCCTCTCCCCTTTCCCACCCCAAGTGTCTCTCCATCGCCCCCCTGTATCTTCCTCTCTCCGTCCTCCTCCCTTTGACCTCCTCCGCTCCTCCTTCGTGCAGAAATAATCTCCGCTCATCTTGTGTTCCCAACTGCATGGATGCATGGGTGTGTGGCTGTATGGGTGCATGGTTGCATGGGTGTGTGCTTGGGTGCATGGGTGCTTGGGTGCATGGGTGCTTGGATGCATGCATGCATGGGTGCATGGGTGAACGGGTGCTTGGGTGCACGGGTGCATGCATGCATGCATGTATGCATGGGAGCAGGTACCCTATGTACACAGTGGAGGAGATAATCGCCTTCTGTCCCAAGTGCCGTGGCAACTGCAACTGCAAGACCTGCCTCCGCACCCGCATCCCTGCACCCTATGTCAGTGCCCTGCCATGCCCCATGCTTATAGTTTTGTTGTTAGTCAACTTTCCTGGCAGGTGCTAGAACTGCAAGACATATCCCTGGAAACCTGCATCCCTGCACCGTCTAGTTTTGAGGCGCCTCAAAACTAGACTTTCCTGGCAGGTGCTAGAACTGCAAGACATATCCCTGAAAACCTGCCTGCATCCCTGCACCGTATGTCAGTTCCCTGCCTGTCTGTCCTGCCATCCCCCCCATGCCATTCCTTTTTTGTTCGACTGACGAAAGAGCAATCAACTATGTCAATGCCATTCCATGTCCTACTACCATGCTATCCTGTCACTGATCTCCCATGCCCCTCTCTCGTCCTCTCTTTCCCCTTTCCGCCCTATTTCCTTCACCCATTCCCTCCTCTCTCCCCGCCACCAGCGGTCGGCAGGGGCATCGGCAGAAGAGCGAGCGGGCATGGCGTGCCGAGTGCTGCGCTATGTGACTCCCTTGCTGGCCGATCTGGTGCAGCAGCAGGAGGAGGAGACGAGGCTAGAAGCTGCACTCCAGGGCAAAGACCCGAAAGGTAGGATGCAACGCAATCACATGAAGGGGGTTGAGGGAGTAGCTGGGGCGGAGTGGGGAAGGGAGGGGGCATGTATGCACAGCAGCAGCAGCAGCAGCAGCAGCAGCAGCAGCAGCAGCAGCAGCAGCAGCAGCAGCAGCAGCAGCAGCAGCAGCAGCAGCAGCAGCAGCAGCAGCAGCAGCAGCAGCAGCAGCAGCAGCAGCAGCAGCAAGAGGAGGAGGAGCAGACGAGTATGGAAGCAACAGCTCAGGTCAGGGCGGGTGGGTTAGGATGTATCAGTCATGTGGGGGCGGCTAGGTGTGTTTGTGCGTGTGGGGTGGCTGGGGGGAAGGGATGGAAGTATTGTTGTGTTATGTCATACACGCATCTATCTGCACGGCATGTGTGGCCTTGCGGACAATCGTTGTGCGCGCGTTGTGTGGCGTTGTGTTGCGTGTGCACGGCTTTACCTGCTCAGAAGTACTGTCATGTCATGTCATGTCATGTCATGTCATGTCATGTCATGTCATGTCATAGACGCATCGATCTGCTCTGCATGCATGGCCTTGCGGGCGTTTGTTGTGTGCGCGTGTTGTGTGGTGTGTGTTGTGTCGCATTGTGCGTGATGCATGCGTGTGTGTGCATGTGTGCGTATGCGTGTGTGCGTGCGTGTGTGCGTGTTTGCGTGTGTGCATGCATGCGTGCATGCGTGTTTGCGTGTGTGCGTGTTTGCGTGTGTGCGTGTGTGCGTGCGTGCGTGTGTGTGTGTCTCTCTGTCTCAGAAGTGGATATCCAGCGTGTGAAGATTGCAGTAGACGAGCGCATCTTCTGGTCAGCACCATAAGATTGCACCATAAGACTCCCTGAACTGAATCCATAAGATTGCAGTTGTTCTTTTCTTCTAAACCCCATAGGCAACGCCCTTCTTTCGTCTTTCGCGACTGCCCTCATGTTCATATGCCAATGCTCTCACTAAAGTTACTCCAATTTCTGCATGTCTCTTCTTGCTTCCTCTTCTGTGTCCTTCTGGTTCTACTCTCTCTGTAATTTTCTTTTTCTTCACTTTTCCCAGAAGCCACTTGTTCTTTCTCTGGTCTTCCTCCTCTTGTTTTTTTTTTTATTTCTTTCCTGCCCCACGAATTTTTCCTGCACCTGCCCACAACAGTTCACACTGCCAGACATCCATCATTGACCTTTTCCGCAGCTGCCCGGACAAGGACTGTGATTTTGACCTCTGCCTTTCCTGCTGCAGAGATTTGCGGGCGGGGAAGGTACCCCCAGGAGAGGTGTTTTCTGAAGAGTCTGAGGGAGGAGATGGGGAGGAGGAGGGAGAGGAAGAAGGGAGAGGAGAGAAGGAGGGAAGAGATGATGAGGTTGAAACTGAAGGAGGAGGGGGAAAAGGAGGGGTGAAAGGCAAGAAAAGGAAGGGTTCTTCGGGGTTAGGAAAGGCGGGCAAGAAAAGGAAGGCTGGCAGTGGTGGTGGGAGTTGGTCGACTAATGGAGGATCTGTTGCGAGCATGCTGATGAAAGAGCTGGGATTGTCTGCGGAATTAGAGGAAAAAGGTGGTGCTGGTGCGGTTGATGCTGCTGTTGATGCTGATGGTGGGGATGGTGGGGATGGAAGGGATGGAGGCGGTAGGAAGGCGAATGGGGTGAGAGTTCCTTGGGTTGCTGATGCTTCGGGGGCGATTCGATGCCCTTCTGTGCGCTGCAGAGTGGTGGATGGAGGCAGGGGGGAGGGTAACGAGGAAAGGAAGGAGTGTGGGGAGGAGGGAGGGAAGAACGGGGAGAAGGCACGTGAGGAAGGGAAGAAGGGCAAGCCGGAGAGAGGGGATGGAGAGGAGGGGGGTCGGGTGGATGGGGATGGTGTTTCGGTCGCAGATGCTATGGAAGTGGAGGGTGTCGCGAGTGAGAAGGTGGAAGGGAAGATGGGTGAGAAGGAGGTGGGCAAGGAAGCTGGTGGAAAGGTGGAAGAAAAGGTGGTAGGGAAAGTGGAAGGGAAGATGGAGGAGATCAAGCAGGAAGAGCAGTGGGAGAGCAAGAATAGGCTGGTGCTGTGCAGTGTGAGGGGCCGCGGGTGGCTGGAGGGGCTCCTTCATCAGTGTGAGCAGCATGTGGGGGGTGATGGGGGAGAGGGGGTAAAGGGAGAGGGGAAGAAAGGAGAAGGGGAGAAGGGAGAGGGGAAGAAAGGAGAAGGGGAGAAGGGAGAGGTGGAGAAAGGAGAGGGGGAAAAGGGAGAAGGGGAAAAGGGAGAGGGGGAAAGTGGAGAGGGGGGAAAGGGAGAGGGGAAGAAAGGAGAAGGGGAGAAGGGAGAGGGGGAAAAGGGAGAGGGGGAAAAGGGAGAAGGGGAAAAGGGAGAGGGGGAAAACGGAGAGGGGGAAAAGGGAGAAAGACAAAAGGAAATGGGGGAGAAGGAAGAGGGGGAAAAGGGAATGGGGGAAAAGGAAATGGGGGAGAAGGGAGAGGGGAAGAAAGGAGAAGTGGAAAAGGGAGAGGGGAAAACGGAAGTGGGGAGAAAGGGAAAGGGGAAGAAAGGAGAAGGGGAGAAGGGAGAGGGGGGAAAGGGAGACGGGAAAAAGGGACACGGGGAAAAGGGAGAGGGGGAAAAGGGAGAGGGGGAAAAGGGTCAGGGGGAAAAGGTTCAGGGGGAAAAGGGAGGTGTGTTAGAGACGAAAGAAGAGGAGAAAGGAGGAGTGGAGGTAGGCAGGGCGAAAGAAGCAGTAGTAGAGGGTAAGGCAAGCATGGATGTAGCAAGCAGTGCGGGGAAGGGGTGTAGGGTGTGCGAGGATAAATCCTCACACATGCACCGACTCATGCTGGCTCTTGCTTCTGTGTGGAGTGATTTACAGCGCAAGCGGAACGAGAGGGTGATAGCATGTGAGGAGGATGGGAATGGTAGGGAGGAAGCAGGGAAGGTCAAGGGGGAGGAGGACCAGGATGAGCAGAAGCAGCGAGAAGGGGAGGTTGATTTGGTCGAGGAGGAGAAGGGCTGCAGTAGCAGCAAACCGTCCGTTGCTGCTGATGCTGCTGCTGCTGCTGATGCTGATGCTGATGCTGATGCTGATGCTGCTGTTGATGCTGCTGCTGCTGCTCCTGCTGATGCTGCTGCTGCCCCTGCTGCTGCTCCTGCTGATGCTGCTGCTGATGCTGCTGCTGCCCCTGCTGCTGCCCCTGCTGCTGCCCCTGCTGCTGCTCCTGCTGATGCTGCTGCTGCCCCTGCTGCTGCTCCTGCTGATGCTGCTTCTGATGCTGCTGCTGCCCCTGCTGCTGCCCCTGCTGCTGCCCCTGCTGTTGCTCCTGCTGCTGCTGCTGCTGCTCCTGTTGATGGTGTTGCTGCCCCTGCTGCTACTCCTGCTGATGGTGCTACTGGTCCTCCTCCTCCTGCTC
Organism: Closterium sp. Naga37s-1; assembly: GCA_947471745.1. Taxonomy (NCBI): domain Eukaryota; kingdom Viridiplantae; phylum Streptophyta; class Zygnematophyceae; order Desmidiales; family Closteriaceae; genus Closterium; species Closterium sp. Naga37s-1. The sequence continues at coordinate 183,644 of CANJKZ010000509.1, forward strand.
CTAATACTTCTCTTGTTGATTCTGCCACTGCCACTGCCCCTCCTCCTGCTCCTGCTGCTGCTCCTGGTGATTCTCCCCCTGATACCTCCTCTTCACATCTCTCCCACTGGCTGGACCTGTCCTTCCCCAAAGCCCTCAACCTCTTCAAACACTTCAAAACCGCTCTCAACCGCGATTGCCACGCCAACAGCCTCCTCTGGGCCTCCTGCCGCCCGGGCAGCTCCGACAATTTCCTCTTCTGCCCGACCCTGCCTTGGCCGAGGACAGAAGCAGAGGAGGGAGAGGGGGAAAAGAAAAAACAGGGAAATGCGGGAAGAGAAGAAGCTGGAAAAGAGGAGAAGAAGGAGGAGGAGGAAGAGGAGGGGCGCGATGAGGCAAAGTTGGTGGCGCATTTTCAGAGGCACTGGGAGCGTGGAGAGCCGGTGGTGGTACGGCAGGTGTTGGATCTGAGGCATGGGCTCAGTTGGGAGCCTCTGGTTATGTGGAGGGCGTTTAGAGAGACGACGCCTGGGGCGCAGATGAGTGAGAAGACCACCGTTGTCGCCATTGACTGCCTTGACTGGCTTGAGGTGAGACGCAGGCACGGCTGAGTCAGCTCGATGATTGACTGGGGCTTGACTGGGGCTTGACTGGGGCTTGAATGGGGCTTGACTGATGCTTGACTGCCTTGACTGGCTCAAGGTGAGACGTCTCAAAATCCCCCCTTCCCTTCTTCCTTCCACCCCTCCCGCTTCCCCCCACCCTCAGGTGGAGATCAACACGCGGCAGTTCTTCGAGGGCTACTGGTCGGGCTGCATGCACAGCTCCTGCGACGTCTCAAAAGTCCTCCCTCCCTCCTTCCTTCCCCTGGCCCTCCATCCTTCTCTTCCTAAATTTCCACTCACCCCCCCCCCCTTCCCTCAGGTGGAGATCAACACGCGGCAGTTCTTTGAGGGCTACTGGTCGGGGCGCATGCACTCGTCCTGCTGGCCGGAGCTGCTGAAGCTCAAGGACTGGCCGCCCGCGTCCTTCTTCCACGTGCGCCTGCCCCGCCACGGCTCTGAGTTCATCAACGCGCTCCCCTTCCATGCCTACCTGCATCCCGAGGAGGGCGACACGAATGTGGCTGCGACGGCTGCGGCGCCTAAGGGGAGTTTGCGGCCGGACCTGGGGCCCAAGACGTATATCGCGTATGGCGTGAGGGGCGAGCTGGGCGCGGGGGACTCGGTCACGAAGCTGCACTGCGATATGTCTGATGCGGTGAGTGAATGGGTTGGTGGGTGGGTGTGGGTGTGGCCGTAGGTGTGTCTGTTTGTGTGTGCTTGTGCGCGCGTGCATGCATGCGTTCGTGTGTGCGTGCACGCTTGTGATTGTGTGTGGTGTGGGGGCATGATCATTGAAATGCGAGGTTGGAGTGGGGCATGGCCGGACCTGGGGCCCAAGACGTATATCGCGTATGGGGTGAGGGGGGAGCTGGGCGCGGGGGACTCGGTCACGAAGCTGCACTGCGATATGTCTGATGCGGTGAGTGGGGGTGTGGGTGTGGGTGGGGTTGGGGGTGGGTGAGTGTGGGTGGGGATGTCTGTGTGTGTAGGTGTGGTCTGTCTGTGTGTGTGTGTGTGTGTGTGTGTGTGTGTGTGTGTGTGTGTGTGTGTGTGTGTGTGTGTGTGTGTGTGTGTGTGTGTGTGCGTGCGTGTGCGTGCGTGCGTGCGTGCGTGCGTGCGTGCGTGCGTGCGTGCGTGCGCGTGCGTGCGTGCGTGCGGTTCCGCGAGTGCACATGCACATGGGATTGTGTGTGGTGTTGGGTCATGAGCTGGGATGGGAGTGTGCATGGCCATACCTTGTGTCCATTTCCCCCCTCGCATCCCAGCTCATGCCTCCAGTACTTTCTTTCCTCCTCTTCTTCCCCCCCCATGTGTGTCCAGGTGAACGTGATGACCCACTGCCAGGAGGTGCCTCTGAAGCCCTTTCAAGAGAAGCTCGTGCGGCGGGTGCGAGAGGAGGTGGAGAAGGTTAGGGCGAAGGGAGGAGAGAGGGGGAGTGAGAGGAGAATGGTAGGGAAGGAGAGGAAGGAGAAGGAGAGGAAGGAGAAGGAGAAGGAGACGGGGAAGGGGAAGGAAGAGGTGGAGGAAAAGCAGGAGGAAAAGGAGGAGGAGAAGGAGAAGGGCAAGGGAAAGGAGAAGGAGGAGAAGGAGAAGGAAAAGGAGAAGGAGGAGGAGGAGGGGGGGAAGGAGAAGGAGGAGGGGGAGAAGGAGAAGAAGGACAAGGAGAAGGAGATAAATCTTGGTGATGCGCTGTGCCTTCTGCATTCTGCTTTCCCTCAGCACCCATCTCCATCTGCTGCTGCTCCTGCTTCTCCTCTCCATGCCACACCATCCAAGCCTTTGGCAGTGACGGGAGGTGATGTGAAAGTCCCACCTGTTCTTGCTGCTGGTGCGGCTGTGACTGGCGTTGATAACAAGGGGTTTCAGAAGCAGAAGGAGGTGAAAGAAAAGGAGAACGGTAAATCGGAGAAGGAAGAGGAAGAGGAAGAAGAGGAGGAGGTGGAGGAGGATGAGGAGGAGAGGGAAGGGGCGTGGTTCAACGAGAGGGGAGGGGCGCTGTGGGATATATTCCGGCGGGAGGACGTGGGCCTGTTGAGGCAATACATTCGAGAGCACAAGCATGAGTTCACCCACCTCCACAACAAGCCTCTATCCTCGGTACGCTGAACAACACACCTGAGTTCAATTGCTGATGTGTTGAAAAAAAGGAAAGTCGAGGAAGAAGAAGAAAAAAGCCTTTCATTTCTGTACATCCTGCGGTTGGGTCCACTCCTTGTGTACGCACGCTCCTTCTCCTCTTCTCCTTTCGTTTCCTTTCCACCCCACCCACAATGCCTCCTCTTGTCTGCTTTCTTGCGGATTGCTTGACATTTGGTTTGTGAGCTTTCTGCATCTGAAAGGCACGTTCCTTGGTCAGCAGCACGACCGAACTCACTATCCCTCTTGAAGCGCCTCAAAAGCACGTTCCTTGGTCAGCATGGTTGAGCTCGAGGTGACTTTTGAGTCGACTCAAAAGTCACCTCGTTCCTTGGTCGGCACGGGTGAACTCACTCTCCTGTTCCCTCTTTCACCCTCGCCCTCCCTCTCGCCCCCCCCCTTCCTCTGCATATCTCTCCTCCCCTCTGCAGCTAGAGCATGAGGTTCACGACCAAACCGTGTATCTCTCCAACCATCACAAGCGCCAGCTGAAAAACTTTTGAGGCGTCTCAAATGCCCTCCCACTCGCTCTTCCTCTCCCTCTCCCTCTCGCTCTTCCCCTCTGCAGCTAGAGCATGAGGTTCACGACCAGACCGTGTATCTCTCCAACCATCACAAGCGCCAGCTGCAAGAGCAATACGGTGAGCTGAGCTGCTGCATGCACGCCGTCTTAGAGCAATTTCGAGACGCCTCAAGCCCTGAATAGAGTTGAATCGTGTTGAGACTTCTCCATCCTTTTCTCACTCTGGCCTCCTAAAAAAGCATTTCCTTTTTTGCTTCTTCTTCTTCTGCTTTTCTGCTGTACGAATATTCTCCGTCCTTCCAACGTATCCATGCTTCACCTGTCATCTCTGCTCCTCCCCAGGAGTGCAAGCATGGACGTTCCAGCAGCAGAGAGGCGACGCAGTGCTCGTGCCGGCTGGTTGCCCGCATCAAGTCAGAAACCTCCAGGTACCTTCTTGCTGCCCGTCGTGTTATCCCTCTCTGCTTTCTGATACGCGTGTGTTCGCACAAGGTTCCAACAAACCGTGTGCGAATGGCACCAGTGAGCGAGTGTGCATGTCGAATGTCCCCACCTCATGCATCCCCTCTCATCTCCCGTCCCTTCCCATCCCGTCCCTCCTCTCCAAACAACACACCACATTCGCAGTGGCCCTGCCCTCCTCCGCGCCATTCTCCCTTGGAACCAGTCTCCGTATTCTCCCCTCCTCTCACGCTCGTACCTATCCTCTCCTCCCCCCCCCTTCTCCTCCCCCCCCCCTCCTCTGCACGCCCACAGCCATGCATGAATCTGGCCGTGGACTTGTGTCCCCGGCCCTTTGAACCCTTTTCCTTCACCTTTTCCTCCTTGCCGTTCCCCTCCCTCCCTTCTGTGCTTCCCCAGTCATGCATGAAGGTGGCTGTGGACTTTGTGTCGCCTGAGAGTGTGTCAGAGTGCGTTGCACTCACTCACGAGCCTCAAAATCAGACTCCCCCCCTCCCCCCCCCTGCACTCCTCCCAGTCGTGCATGAAGGTGGCAGTAGACTTTGTGTCGCCTGAGAGCATGTCAGAGTGCGTTGCACTCACACACGAGTTCCGAATGCTGCCCTCTGATCACCGCGCCAAGGAGGACAAGCTCGGGGTGAGTGGAGGGGGGAGGTGGGAGGTGGGGGAGGTGCTTTTGAGTCTGCTTTTGAGTCGGCTCAAAAGCTGCGTTGCACTCACACACGAGTTCCGAATGCTGCCGTCTGATCACCGCGCCAAGGAGGACAAGCTCGGGGTGAGTGGAGGGGGGACGGGGGGAGGGGGGGAAGAGGGGAAGGTGGTTTTTGAGGCGCCTGAAAAAATCAGAATGCTGTCCTCTGATCACGGCGCCAAGGAGAACAAGCTCGGGGTGAGCAGCAGGCGAGGTGGGGAGGTGGGGTTGGGATGAAGCATGGGGGATTTGGTGAAAGGGTGAGGGAGAGATGTGGGGTTGGTTCGTTCGAGCCAGGAAGTGGAAGCGCAGGGCACACAGCACACTTCTCTCGCTGTTTCTACACAGTGCCACTGCCACGAATTTACTCAGTACTCAGTATGACAACAAGGCACCGTCCTTGCTCCCTACTCTCAACTGAAGTGCTGCTGCTGACTGCCCCTTCCCACACTTGCCTTGTATCTCCTTTCCCTCCCTTCCGTTCCCTGTTTTTCCCTGTCCTCCTGTGCTTCCATCCATCCCCACCAGGTTCACAACATGGTGATCAACACAGCGTGCAAGGAAACCACTCCTGAGGAGCTCCACATATCGTCCTTCCCCTCCCGTGCTTCCACTCAATCCATGCCCACCAGGTGTACAACATGGTGATCAACGCAGCACAGAGGGCGCTCTCCTCCCTGCAACCTGACTCCCAGCCTACCGCATCTGCTGCACACAACACTCGCAAGAGGAAAAAGACGTGAAGGGCACTCAGCTGGCCACCTGTGTTTCATCTGTTAACTCAGTACCCCATTATGGGGTTGTTGTGGTGAGGATGTTTTGCTTAGTTTATAGAAAACTTAAGTTCCTTGTACAGCCTGCTAACAGGCTGTGGTGTTCGAGCATGTGTTGAAGAGTCTGAGATCATTTTGTTTCCGGATTTACGTGGATTGTGGTTGTGCTACTGTGTTGATAAAGTTTTGATGTTGCTGTTGTCAGGGTGGATTGATATGCACTTGCTTACTATATAATGCAGTAGTTTCTTATTACATCACTCAGTCAATATTCAAACTGACTGCATGCCATTCATCTTGCACTGTCAGATGTATGGTGTGATGTGATAGTACTGTATCACTGACACAAGCTCGCCTTACTCCCAGCATGTTTCTAGAGGCTTTTTACAGTGCAATTCGTGGGGGATTTCCAGCTGTATACAACAACGCAATCACATGCAACTCAATAATAAACCAGGTGCACACGGTCTGTCTATAATAATGAACGACGTTCTCCTAGTACCTGTCATCATCCCTTCTGAACAGACCCCGCACAAAGCCAAACACGACACCAGCAATAATGGAGAAGATGAAGAAATCAAAGAAAAAACCCAATCCACCACCTCCCACTCCAACGGCAACAGTGGGACCCGGAGTGACCACAGTAAAGGGAGACCAGCCCCACCCCCCGAAAAACGGTGAAGGAGCGAAGAACCCTCCTCCATAGATGGGCGGTGCCACAGTCACGGGAGGGGCAACGTAGATGTTGGTGCTGCGAGAGGATGAAGGGGGAGACAGGGGATGAAGCGAGAGGATTAGCGTAGCGCTAGGCTGGGTGGAGGCATGCCTGAATGCTTGACTTGACTTCGCTCATAGCAAAGCAGCAAGTCTGACAGGAAGCGGGACAGGAGCCTGTCGAACATGCACCCTAAGGGGATGTATTTGTGGGCTATGAGATTCGACTGACGATGCTCCTTTCGCCCTTTCCCTGGCCGGTTCCCCTTTGTCTCTCTTGACTCTGCTGAGCCCTCTCTGTTTCTCGACACAGTTGAGGTGTGCGATAGGTACACTCTCCGTATTCTCCCTTGCTTCATTATTAGATTTTCTTTTCTTTTTAGCGGCAAGGAGAATGTCTTGAGGAACTCACTTGCTTCTAATCTGTGTGCGCTGACGAGGCGGAGGAGGAGCGGCGCGAGACCTTTGGAACGACTGACCACCCACGCGACCGCCGCTTTGCGCGGCGTCCGCCACGAGAGCCGGCGACATGACGAGCGCGCCAGCCGCGAGGAGGATGGCGCAATGCTGAGCCGCCACGGCGAAGAGCGAACGAGGAGAGTTGGAGGCGGCGACGACGTCGGGAGTCTCCGTAACAACCAAGCTGGTGAAATAGTGAGGACGAAGAGGGAAAACGGAAGAGAGGGTGATCAACTTGAAGAAACTGCCAGACGCTAAACTAGACCTTCCAGCTAGTTATGCTTCACAAGACGTTTCCACTGACACTGTTCGGTGTCTCGCACCCTAGACGTAAGGCCGTACCTGGTCAACTTGGCAGTCTCGCCTTCCACAGGCTCCCTTGCTGCGGAACGGTCCGCTTCCGCTCTGATGGAAGCGCGAAGCGGTAAGGCGGGAGTCCTGGCTACGAATCTCTTCCGCTGGCCTCGTGAAAGGAACGCTGACGCGCCTGGATTCAAGGGGGGCTTGAGCAAGAGAGCCATGGCGAAGCTTGGCCTACGACCGGTTAGCGAAGGAACTTCAGGGTCTTCAGTCCAGACTCTCGAGGCAGAAGACGACCAAGCAACTCCAAGCAAGAACGCCTCGATCAGACGCTAACGGAACGAGGCTGATGGTCTGTTCTTGTCAGTGCTTGCTCAGGATTCAGTTCTTGGAAATGAGGTGGTGAGATGGCTCGGGTCGGGTGTAATCAAGCTTCGAGTGAAGGCCGACAAGCTCGAGATTGGACTGGGCGTTTTGGCGGGAGGAATCGAAGTAGGCCAGGGAAGGTGAAAGTCGAGAGGGGATGTTTAGCGGGGATACTGCGGTGTTTCAGTGCGTTTCAGTAGGCTTTCGCAGGGAGTTAGACGTTAATAATTATACACCGCTCCGGACCAGAGCCCACCCAACATCACCGTGGCACGTGGTTTGGAAATTGAACACGTGGAACACCGCGTCGTTGTCGAAGGCACAGGTTGACAGAAGAGGAACCAACACAAGAAATTGAGGACGCGAGTGCTGTCAGCATGACGTGGCGTGTGGATTGAAAGGGCTGAGTGTGATAAGGGCAGCGTGTCAGGTGACGAGGCCTTCGCACATTTCGAGGCTCATTGGCGCTCTAGCTCAAACCCTCTAGATAATTCCGACAGGGGCGATCGACGGTATACATGGGGCCACGTCTGTAAAGCCTCCTCGACATCGAGATTTGTCACCCCCTGACTGCCGACTTTTGCGAAGCTTTGTAAACCGGTAACTTTGATCAAGTTACTACTACCAAATGCAAACAATAGCGAATCCACACTCGTTACACATTTATGGATTTTTACTCGACATTTTGAATGTGAGATTCTGCGAAGCACTTCAGGACAAAGCAGACGCATGCCTCGTAGCTTACTCACGAATCTCGCAGGAACGCGACACGTGTCCTCGACACCTAAGGCGCTCGTGGCTTGCCTTCGAAATGGCGTGTTCCGCGCTTCGACCTCTGGACAAACTCGCGCGCACTTCATTCGCACATAATCCTCATCTCATGCTCGTGCATTCCTTTCGAATTCCGAGGGTTCCGCATCGCTACTCCACTATGCAGAAATCACGATCGACCAGTCGTACCCAGCCCTGTCGTAGCAGCAGCTCCGTCCCTCTTTTCAGCCTCAGCTGACAGCATCAAGGTTTATCTTTTCGTCGCGGATCTTTCTGTTCATTTTCACCCCAGACACTTCCATCCGCACTCTAGGGCCGCCATGTCGGGAGCATCTCTAGCCGCAGACGTGATCACATCCGAGCCGTACTGGAGGGGATGGCCCGTGAGCGTGCCTCCGGTGGGGACATCTTACGACGACGAGAGTCCGCGCAGCCGTCGCAGCAGCGGCGGAGGCAGCACCCGCCGACGGCGCTCCCCTGTGGGGTCAGGCAGCTGGGAGGCTCCGCTTCACTCCATGAGCCCCAAGTCCCAGAAGCACACGCAACAGTCGCCGCCGCGCGATCAGCAGCAGCAGCAGCAGCAGCAGGGAGCTCTGCACGAAGGGGCTGGTTACCACCATGGCCATGGTTCGCAGGAGCATGGGGGAGGGTTGAGCATGAATTCGGTGGCAGCTACCTCGTTTATGGGGTCGTTGAGCTTTGTACAGGTAGTCGGGCTGTAGCTTAGTTATTAAGCTTTAATTTACTTTCCTTTTCTGACCATAACTATGGTGGTGCTGTGTGATCCCTTGTGCAGGTTCAAATGATGGCGTTCATTGTCGTCTTCACCAGCAGCGGTCTCGTGCCCCTAGAAGAGATCTTCTTTGTCGTGTTTCTAACGATCTACTCATCCATTCTCGCTACGTGGGCCTTTCCCCCAGTTTCCCGCTCAGCCCCCCCTAAGGTCTTCAGTGGCAGCAGGCTGTTTAAAGTACATGTGACTGCTGGGGCTGTGATTGGGATGTTCCTGCCACTTTCCTACGTTCTAGGAGGTAATTATTTAACGATCTGCTCAGTTCAACCCCCTTTCTCCAGCATGCTGATTTCTCACAAGTGCCAACAGCTGATGTTCATGTGCTGTGTCTGCAGGGTTTGCCAAGAATGACCATATGGCAGTGGAGTGCGTGACCCCTCACCTCTTCCTGCTCTCCTGTCAAGTGCTCACAGAGAATATCATCGTTGATCTCACATATGTTTCCCTCCCAGTTCGTGCCCTCATCCCAATCATGTAAGTTTTATTCACAAAAACCCCTTACGCTGGTTTCCCTGTTGCTCGCCGCTGATCTGAGCCGCTTTGAGATGGCAGGTACAACTGGCATCGCCTTTCTCTGCTGGCCGAGTGGAATCGCCGCCTCCTTCAGGTGGTTGCAGCCGCCACATCAACCGCTGTTTCTCAGTCTGCTGATGGCGTGAGCAGTGGAGCAAGGACACCTTCAGTGGGTGATCTATACCATGGAGCGGGCCCAGCTGTTGCCAGCAGTGGTGTGGTTATCAGGAGGGCATTAATTGGTGGGGGGTATTGGCAGATGTTTGGTAGGTATTTGGCGGTGGCCAATCTCGTGTACTGGAGCCTGAACTTGTTTGGGTTCTTGCTCCCAGTGTTCCTGCCTCGTGCGTTCAAGCGGCATTTTGAGATGCAAGCTGCTGCAGCAACTGCCGCTCCACCAGCAGGCCCTTCTTCAAAAGAGAAAAAGGCACATTGAGAATTGCGCGCTCTGTACCGTTCTCCCTAAGCACTTATTCTAGGTAGCCTGAGTGCATCATTAAATCAGATTCATTGTGTTGAAGTTAATGCAGGGTGGGTTGATGTGACATCCTGTAAGGAATTTTCTCGGCATTCCTTACGGAGCCCGACTACATCGCGTACAGCAACAGCCGTTGTTCGCCCATTACTGCTAACGGAACTTCGCCGACTTCGCGCGCACTGTTTCACCAAACCTCGCACTGCTGGCCCGGGCGGCCTACGCTTCGGGACTAGCCCGAGCCTCGCTGCCAGCATAGCATTAGCTACCTCGCACGCACCGCGTTAACGTTTGCATGCTTCGCATATAAATGTTCGCTCATGCCTTCGCTCACATCTTTGTACTCGTTTGACACCTTAGTGCAATTCTCGCTACTTCGATTCATTGCACCCGTAACACTTGGTATCAGAGCCCCTTTCTTTCGGACCGCGCATCTCCGCACCCCAGGAAATCAACTTTTGATTTTTCACTCGAAGGGACTTACGTATCTTAGCACCTAGGAGCCGCTGTCCTCGCGTTCTCTCGTAAACGCGTGCAGCCACGACTGCGCCTAGACTAAGACGAGCCGACGTCCTTCGAAATGGCCGAACACATCGACGTCACGACTCTCACGCAGGAGCATTTGAACGATCTGCTGCGACAAATCCGCGAGAGCGCCGAGGAAATTGCGACGCTGACGGCAGAACGCTCGTCCCTGCAAAACGACCTCACAAGGGCACAATCCCAAGCACCTGGCACTCCGATTCAGCCCGCACCACAGACATCACAGCACGGAAGTGTGGGGCAACCCGCGAGCGCGGCCAGTGATGGCGTCGTCCGCCCCGACGGAGACGACGACCACGGCACGACACACCCCGGAGCGACGAATGCGGCCCCAAGTCAACCTCGCGTCACGATTTCGGCACCGACCCACGATTCGGGACTGCCGTCACCGATGCCGCTGAAGCCGCAGCGTCCGCCATGCTTTGACCCGAGTCAACGGGGTGGTCCTACCATTCAGGCGTGGTTGTTCACGATGAACGTGTTTTTCGACGCCAACTACGTCTCGGAGGATTCGGCGAAAATTCGCTACGCCGTGTCGCTGCTGCGAGGACCCGCCATGGACTGGTGGCGCGTCATCGTAACGAAACCGAATGACTACGCGACTCTACCGACACGGGAAGGACAAACCGGACCCTAGGCGCCGTCGTATTTCGTGGAGGTGCCCCAATATCGCACGTGGGACGCGTGGTGCGCAGGTCTGCGCGCTCGATTTGAGCCAATTGCGGCTTCGATCGCGGCGCGACAGAAGCTCTGCACTTGGCGCCAACTCGGTTCCGTCCAGGACTACACCAGCGGGTTTCTGGCGCTATGCGAGCAAGTGGGCTACATGCATGAGAGCGAGCGCATCGACCGCTACATTGGCGGCCTGAAGCACGACATCGCTCAAGAAATTCAACTTCGCGGCGTCACCGATTTTCAGGAGATTCTCGCTATGGCGGAGAAGCTCGACTTCTTCCGCCGACCGAGACCGGGGTCCTACGGCAGTAGCAGCAACTGGGGACATCGGTCTCGTGGGACGAATGAGGGCGCTACGATACGTGCCGTCGCCGCGAATGCCGCTGCCGCACCGTTCAAAGGGCGCTGCTTCGCGTGTAATCGGCCGGGACACCGCAAGAGCGAATGCCCGGAAAACGCTAAGGGAAAGGGGGAAGCTGAGCAGCAGAAACAGACCAAGCAGCAGGGAAACGCTGGGAGTCAGTAGCAGACGGGCCCTCTACTGACAGGTCACGCCGCTCGCCCGACCCAACCGACCCTCACCGAGTGATTGTGCCGGTTCACGCAATCGACCACACCCGGCCGAATAAGGAGGGTACTACGGTAGACAGCCCTATACTGCTTAGTGGGAAAATCGGGACGGACTTAGTTAAAATCTTCGTAGACGGGGGAGCCAGCCACAGCCTCATCAACACTGCTACAGCACGAAAACTGCGACTGCCACTGGACAGATGTTTACCTGAGATCGACGCACGACTAGTAGACGGCACGCCGCTGGCAATACGGGAACGCGTAGACCGGGTTCGGATTCGATGCGGGGGTAACTTCACATTTAGCCAAGAAATGCTCGCAACGACCCTCGACGGAACCGATATTTTACTCGGGCGTGATTGGTTGCGACGACACAATCCGCGAATCGACTGGACGACGGGTGACTGCACCGTGCGAGTGAACGGTAACCACATCGCCCTACCTCGCTGGGGCTCGCCTGAGTCTTCGTCGGTGCGTGTCAACGCGATCACGATGAAACGCGCCGTAGCGGCGGGAGCTGACGTGTACGCGGTCGACATTCGGGAAGCCGAGGCAGCGGACAAGGGAGGGGATTTGCAGAAACTGCTGACCGACGTACCGAGTGACCTGGCAGTACTGTTGAAGCAGTACAGCGACATTTTCCCCGACGACTTACCGACGGGACTGCCACCTCAGCGACCGCACGATCACAGAATAGAATTGGAACCGGGGGCACAGCCAACAGTACAGCGACAGTTCCGACTGACCCAGCCCGAACTGGACGAACTGAGGAAGCAGCTCGATTACCTGCTCGAGAAGGAGTTCATTCGCCCTAGTTCGTCGCCTTTCGCAGCACCGATACTGTTTACACCGAAAAAAGACGGGGGATTTCGCATGTGCATCGATTACAGAGCACTGAACAGGGTTACCATCAAATCCCGTTACCCCATCCCACGAGCCGACGAACTGATCGACCAACTGCGCACAGCCCGGGTTTTCTCGAAAATCGACCTCCGGGGGGGTTACCATCAGATTCGTGTCAATCCGCCCGACTGCCCTAAAACCGCATTCCGAACACGCTACGGATCCTTCGAATACACCGTCATGCCCTTCGGACTGACCAACGCCCCCGCCACTTTCCAAATGACCATGAACGAAACTTTCCGCCCACTCTTAGATAAGTGCGTCATAGTATACCTGGACGACATACTGATTTACAGCCCTGACAGAGCACAGCACTTACAGGACATCGAAGCAGTTTTTAAAATACTGAGTGAGAACCGCCTACTGACAAAAGCGCCTAAGTGTGAATTTTTACAGGACCGTCTGGAGTTTTTGGGACACGTTATTTCAGCCGTAGGAGTGGAAATAGACCCGAAGAAAATTGCGACGATTCAGGCTTGGCACGCGCCGACCAACTTGACAGAGTTGCAGAGTTTTCTGGGGTTCGTCAACTACGTGCGCCGGTTCGTCCCCGACATGGCGAAGCTGACTGCCCCGTTGACTGACCTGCTGAGGAAGGGGGTTGAGTACACGTGGGGGGAGAAAGAGCAAGCTGCCTTCTCGGCCCTCAAAAACATTTTGTGCTCACCGCCCGTGCTTCACATCGCAGATCCACACCGTCCGTTCGAGCTCGTCACTGACGCAAGTGACATCGCTGTGGGAGCAGTACTGTTGCAGGATTTCGGGAACGGCCTCCAGCCAATCGCGTACGAGTCCCGCAAACTGCACCCTCCCGAACGCAACTACCCGATACACGACCGCGAAATGTTGGCGATCGTGCACGCGTTCAAGGTTTGGCGGTGTTACCTGACTGGCGCCGACGTGACAGTACGGACAGACCACCGATCACTTCAGTACTTACGCGCCCAACCAAATCTCAATCCGCGACAAATTCGCTGGCTGGACTACCTCGAGTCCAACTTCCACTACACGGTTACGTACAAGAAAGGCGCATCCAACATCGCCGACGCACTCACCCGCCCTACCGCCCAACTCCACGCCATCCTACTCGCCCAGACCAACCCGCTGTTAACAGGCCTATTCACCCATGGATACCGCACCGACCCATTTTTCACGACTGGAAACTCACAACAACTGGCAGAAGCTAAAGGAGTTTATTATGTAAAAACAGGCACCAACCGCATCTGGGTACCTGCGTACTCACTACTGAGGGAGCTGCTACTGCAGGAGGCACACGACGGAATTACCTCGGGACACTTTGGGGTAGAAAAAACGCGACAGCAACTGCAGCGGTATTATTACTGCCGGAGCTGTTGACCGACGTACAGCAGCACGTGGGCTCGTGCCCCACGTGTCAGGTGATGAAGAGCTCGAGGAAGCGGAAGGCGGGTCAATTGCAGCCGATACCACCGCCCGAGCGCGCCTGGTAGCAGGTTACCATGGACTTCGTCACAGGGTTACCTTCGAACCCTGGGGGTAACGACGCGGTGATGGTCGTCGTTGACAGGCTGACGAAGATGGCACACTTCGCTGCGTGCAAAAGGTCGATCTCAGCCGAGGAGACCGCTCGTCTGTTCATCGCAGCCGTTGTTCGCCTGCACGGGATACAAGCAGCGATTATCAGCGACAGGGACACGAAGTTTACCAGCAACTTCTGGAAAAACCTCTGGGAGCAGTTCGGGACCAGGCTACAGTTCAGTTCGTCGTACCACCCCGAGACCGACGGCCAAACGGAGCGGACGAATCAGACGATGGAGCAGTTGATTCGTGCCACGTGCGACGACCCCACGACTTGGGAACAGCAGCTGCCGCTGATCGAGTTCGCGTACAACAACGCCATGTCAGCGACGACGCAGCAGTCCCCCTTCTACCTGAACTACGGGCAAAATCCTACAGTGCCCATGACGCCGAGTCCGGACAATCCGACACCACGTGCACAACAATTCGCCGAAATTCTGCAAGCTGCCCGCACCAGAGCTGCAGAAGCAATTAAAAAAGCAATGTCATCGCTAAGCGCAACGCTGACCGCCACCGCCGACCCGTCACCTACCAGTCAGGGGATTACGTACTGCTCGACACGCAAAACCTGCGACTGCCCGACGTACCAAAACTGCGACCGCGCTACTGTGGCCCATTCCAAATCAGCCACATGATCACGCCAGTAACCGCGCACCTACTGTTATCGACCGACTGGTACATCAGCCCTTCGTTCCACGTCAGCTTGCTTCGCCCATACATCCCAACCACAAGCCAATTGCCTCGCCACCGCCCGCCATCCATGACTCGCCCTACATCGGAGCCGATCATCGAGCCCGAAAAAATCCTGAGCCATCGGATTCGACACCCCACGGGAATCAGGAGGATTGAATTCCTCGTTCGCTGGAAGGACCGCACGCCAACTGAGGATAGCTGGGTGCCCCTGGCCAACATTGAAAACCACCCTGCCCTGCAAGTGTACCTGAGGAGCCGGGGATTCCGCGACATACACGCACTCGCTTAGCGGAGGGGGCTTCTTGAGGGGGGGGGGAAGTGTAAGGAATTTTCTCGGCATTCCTTACGGAGCCCGACTACATCGCGTACAGCAACAGCCGTTGTTCGCCCGTTACTGCTAACGGAACTTCGCCGACTTCGCGCGCACTGTTTCACCAAACCTCGCACTGCTGGCCAGGCCGTGTCGGCCTACGCTTCGGGACTAGCCCGAGCCTCGCTGCCAGCATAGCACTAGCTAGCTCGCACGCACCGCGTTACCGTTTGCATGCTTCGCATATAAATGTTCGCTCATGCCTTCGCTCACATCTTTGTACTCGTTTGACACCTTAGTGCAATTCTCGCTACTTCGATTCATTGCACCCGTAACACATCCACAAACACTAGAGGTTGTTTTTTTTTGCTGTAGCGTTTTGTTTTGAAGTTATTACCTCGCTGAACAACATATTTGTTTCTGATTCGGCAGCAAATGCTCGCTGGAACGTTGTCAGGCTGGGCGGTTGTACTCTGAGCAGGAGCAAGTACGCGTCGCTCCCGCGATCCGCTATCGCGACCCGATCCCCCTCTGCATTCGTCCGCCACCACCTCCAGCCGCACCGCACATGGCGCAAAACATTTTGTCGGTCATGAGGGTCGTCCTGCCAGTTCTGCTGCAAATCCCGATGTACGTACGGATCAATCCTTGCTCCTCTCCATCTCCTCCCTCAACCGTCGGATTGGAAAAGCATTGTTTTCTGAAAGCGCTGCTGCTTGGCGAACACGACAACTTCCTGGCTCTCCCCTCCCCTCCCCTCCCTTCCACCCTACGCATTTGCGTCCCCCCCCATCAACGAAGCTCCTCCATTGATTGTCTCCTGTTGCATGGCCGACGGATGTGTGTCTGTCAATATTCCCTGTCCCGTACATCTCGCTGAAGTCAGGTATTCAGCCTGGTGTTTTTCTCCACTAGCCGACCACTGAGCGACCCTCGCAAACGCGAGCTGAGGTCTCGTGCTCGGTTTTCCCACCTCCGTGAAATTCCATTTCCTTCGCTCTCTTTATTTTTTGTTGCTGTCAAGTGGAGAGTTCCTTCTCCTGAGTGTCGGCCTGTGCTTGTAGTCGGCTAGCTGTTATTCTCGATACTTTGAATTCCGCTAGGCCTGACAGCCTTATACTACGACAATCAACGATCGCGCCATTTGCGTAAAACTACTGCCGAAGTACGCCCATACTTCGTTTCCGTTAACTTTACACAAATCCGGATCACCCGAACCCTACTCCTTCGTTTTGCTCTAGAACACTCTCGAATTTGACAATCCGATCGACGCTTAACTTGTCCCCCCCTCCCCCCCGGCACCAGCCAATCCGCTCAGTCCGCAATAACACACCTACCACTTTATACACTATGACTCGCTTAGCTCGCATCCAGTACCTTTAAGGCGCTTGAATAACGCTCACAGCGCACTCTCGCGTTCCCAGTCATCAACTTCTGTCCCTCCTCGCACTCGCGTCGCGGCATGGCCATTCAAGGCTCCAAACGTCAAGCCCACAGACGGCTGCTGCCACCGCAATCGAGTATCCGCGCTCTTTGCCTCCTCGTTTTCGTCTCTCTCCTCGTCTCGGCTCTGTTTCAACGCGCCGCAGCAGAGAACTCATCTCAAGCTGCCTCAGCTCCGGTTGTATCTCCAAAGGCAGACGAGTCGTTGTTGCTGGAACAGAATGCGACGGCGAAAGAGGCTGGGACGAGCTTAGACTCTGACCAGAAAGGCGGTGGTGCAGGGAATAATGTTACTGACTCTGGGATTGACGTCGGGACTGACGCCGGTGACGCCGGGAGTGGCGGCGGAAGTGACGGCAAGGCGCAAGTCGACGGGACAAGTGGCGCGGGAGATGGGGCTGGCGGTGATGGCAGTAATGGCGGTGATGGTGGTAATGCCGGTGACGGTGGTAATGGCGGTGGCAGTAGCGATGGGGCAGGCGACGGAGTCAATTCAGAAACTTCATTAAACGACACGGGCGGACTGAGCACTGACGGACTGACTTCCCCCGACGACTCCTCGTCGTCGCTGCTTTCCTCGTCCTCCTCGTCCGCACCAACCTCCCCCCCATCCAATTCCTCTTCCTCTTCCTCCGCCTCCGCTTCCCCATCCGCCTCCGCCTCCGCCTCCGCGTCCCTCGAGCGCAAGTACAGCGACGCCATCGCCTCGTCGTACATCGTCTACCTCCGCGCGCTGCCAGCCGTTCTCAATTACAACGGCGGAATTGCCGGCTACCCGGCTACTTCGCCCTCCGTCACCCCCTCCACCCCTTCCTCCTCGTCCTTCTCGCCGTCACCCTCATCCCCTCGAATCGACTCGTCAGTTTTTGACATGACGTCGTTAAAGCCGTCCAGCCTCCTTGTGTCGCCTAGCAGCGTCACGGGAAACGCTGTCACTGTCGCCGGCGCTAGCATCAGCAGCAGCAGCAGCAGCAAGAGCAAATCGAAACTACGGGGGGGGGCCGCGATGCGGCGAGTGAGGCAGCGCCTGCGCAGCCGACTGCGCGCCGATGTGCGGCTCGGCAGCGTGAAGGCCTTCGGGGACCTTCTGACAAGGCTGCACCGTGACGTGGCAGAGTCCGTCAAGCTCCCACTCTCCCGCATTTTCCGGAGCTACACGTACACGATGAACGCGTTCGGAGCGCGGTTGACGCCGAAGCAGGTCCACAAGCTCCGGCGACACGCGGCGGTCGCGATGGTGCGACCGGATAGGCTGGTGCAGCAGCGGACAGTGCATGTGCCGACGTTTCTGGAGCTGCCTGCGACGCTCTGGGGCAGCAATGGCGGGCAGAAGAAGGCGGGCGAGGGGATGATTATCGGCGTGGTGGACTCGGGGATCTGGCCGGAGCACCCTTCGTTCGACGACGCGGTACGTGCCGAACTGAACCGTGTGAGTAGCGTGTGAGTACCGAACTGAAACAAGGATGTAGTGTGGTAAGGAGGCGTTTATTCTACAGATTTCGCAGCCTGCTGCTGTGCTTATTTTCTTCCCGTTCTCCCGTTCCGCCGCTTCCCCGCTCCCCTGTCGCTCCGCAGGGCTACGGGCCGATCCCCGCGCGGTGGTCGGGGCTGTGCATGAATACGAGCGACTTCAACGGCGCGTGCAACCGCAAGGTGATCGGCGCGCGCACGTACAGTGCGGGGCTCAAGACGGCGGACGTGCCCATCGACTTCTCCGCGGATTACGCGTCGCCGCGCGACAACAACGGCCATGGCTCCTGGTGCTCCGGGTACGGCGGGTGGTCTCTGGTTATGGCGGGTGGGCTCGTATGGCTCCTGGTGCTCCTTGCTACCATTGTGTGGCTGGTACTCTGGCTATGGCGGGTGCTCTGGTTACTGCTGGTGTGCTCTGCGTGTTGCTGCCACCCTGCCCTGTCGCCGCCCCTGCGTGCGTAGGCGCTGGTGCACATGCCTTGTGAGAGTTCTCATTCGCATTTCCGCGACTCCTCTCCCGCCTCTTTCCTGCTCTTACCGCCCGTCTTCCCCTCCCCTTCTCGTCTCCCGCTTTCCCCCCTCCCCCCCGCCCTCAACCGTGCAGCGCCGCAGCGGGCAACGCGGGAATCCAGGTGCGCATCGGCGGAACCTCGTACGGGGCCGCGTCGGGGATCGCGCCGCGCGCGCGCATCGCGATGTACAAGGCGATGTGGAAGCTGGTGGGGTACGAGGGCGCCTCGGGCGCCATGAGTGACGTGTACGCAGCCGTCGATCAGGCCGTATCGGACGGCGTGGATGTGGTCTCCATCTCCGTGGGCGGCGGGCTCGGGAGCTACTTTGATGACGTCACGTTCGTGACGGCGGCTAAGGTGCGGCGAGGCGAGGAAAGATCATGGGAAACGTCGCTAAGCGCTTCGATCACCGTACCCGAACCGCGCACACTACAGTCTCGCGTTTCCCGAGATAGGCCAGTGCACATCCATGCTCAAAATCTACATCGATGGGAGTGTCGAAAGCGCCTCACTATCGTTTCTCATTTCACTGCCGTCATCCGTACTCCCCCGCGCATCGTCTCTCTCCGCAAACCCTGCAGGCGGGGGTGTTCGCGGCGCTGGCGGCGGGCAACCAGGGCATGCCGCCGCTGTCGCCGTCCGTGTTCGCGACGATCGACAACTACTCGCCCTTCTACCTCACCGTCGGCGCCAGGTGCGGTACTCCTCCTTCCCCTTCTTCTCCCCGTCTTGCTTACCCACATCCTCCCTCTGCTCTGGTCTGCACCGTATCCATTACTTTCCTCCCACCCGCCCTATACCATCCTGAAGTGTCCTTTTGTTCTGTCTCTCACCGCATTGCCCCCATGTCCCCATCCTCACCGCCTTCCGTCTTCTTCCCTTCCCCACCTCTTCTCCCCTTCTCCCCTTCTCCCCTTCTCCCCTTCACCCCTTCTCCCCTTCTCCCCTTCTCCCCTTCTCCCCTTCTCCCCTTCTCCCCTTCTCCCCTTCACCCCTTCTCCCCTTCTCCCCTTCTCCCCTTCTCCCCTTCTACCCCACCCTTCCCCCCTCTCCCCCTTCTCCCTCTCCCCCTGTTCCTCCGCCTCAGCGGCACGGACCGGCGGTACATGGCAACGCTGACGCTGGGGAACGGGGTGCAGCTGCGGGGGCTCAGTTGGGGCGGCACCAACAAGCAGATGACGCTCGTTGACGGCTCTTCCGCCGTCAAGCCCTATGCCAGCGCCACCAAGGTACGAGCGTGCTACTTCCCTTGTTCAGTGCTGCTCTGTCCAGCCTCACGGCTGTTGTGTGCTGGCTCCCCTGCCCTGCCCTGCCCTGCCCTGCCCTGCCCTGCCCTGCCCTGCCCTGCCCTGCCCTGCCCTGCCCTGCCCTGCCCTGCCTCCCTGCCCTGCTCCGAGCTCACCTTTGCTACGCGGCATAGCTTGTGGGAGGACCCGGAGAAGGCTTTCTTGACCCGTCTTCTCCCCCCCCGCACCTGCAGGCGCGCCTGTGCTACTCCACGTCGCTGACGCCCTCCAAGGTGGCGGACGTTTGAGTCGACTCGAAAGTCCATCCGTTCCTCCCCGTGTCCTCCCTCTCTGCAACCTGCAGGCGCGCCTGTGCTACTCCACGTCGCTGACGCCGCCCAAGGTGGCGGGCAAGATCCTGGTGTGCGCGCGGGGGGAGAACACGCTCTCATGCCCCTCCCATTTCATCCTCCCTCCCTCCCCCCAACCCCCAGGCGCGCCTGTGCTACTCGACTTCGCTCACAGCCTCCAAGGTGGCGGGAAAGATACTGGTGTGCGCGCGGGGCGAGAACACGCTGGGGGACAAGCTGCAGGCGGCCACAGCCGCGGGCGCAGCAGCGCTGGTGATCGCGAACGTGGCGGGTGGGGTGAACAACACGGTATTCCTGCGCGCGGCTATCCCGGTGATTCATCTCAACGCGACGGCGTCGGAGGCGCTGCTGAAATACATATCCATGGGCAGGTAAATGGCTGTGGGGCGATGTGGGTTGTGGGTGTGCGGGTGGGGTGAACAACACGGTGTTCCTGTCCGCTGCTATTCCTGCTGCTAGCAACGAGGGTGTTGTATCTTCTCTGCCATCCACTCATTTTCCGGTTTCACATGGCGTGTGACCCTCTTGTTGCGACCCATCCTGTCGCTTCCGTCCCCCCTTCAACCATCTCCTCGTTCCAGCCTACACCATCCCTCTCCTGCTCACTCACCACAAGGCTCATCCTGATCCCCCCCCCTCCCCTGACTCACTCTCCTCTTCGCAGGGCCACGGCCCGCCTGTCTGCGCCGCATGGAGTGGACGATTTCCTCGCTCCCATCATTGCTACTTTCGAGTCGACTCAAAAGTTGTCCCTCCTGCATCCCCGCCCCCCCGTTTTCACAGGGCCACAGCCCGTCTGTCTGCACCATACGGAGTGGACAATTTCCTTGCGCCCATCATTGCAGACTTCTCCTCCAGGGGACCCGTCACCAACCCCGCGCTGCCTCCCAGCCCTGGGATCGCCACGAACGACATCTTAAAGCCCGATGTGGTGGGCCCGGGAGTTAACCTCTGGGGCCCGTGGCGCGCGCAGTTCCCGACTTCAGATCCGAATAACTTTGGGTTGCTGTCTGGGACGTCCATGGCTACTCCGCAGATGGCTGGGATCGCCCTGCTGATGCTGCAGAAACACCCTGACTGGACACCTGCTCAGGTGATTTCAGCAATGATGTCGACTGCGACGCTGAGGACGAACCAGGGCGGGCCGATACCAGCAGGAGAGACAGGGAGTGTTGCTTCGCCGTGGGACATGGGCGCTGGGCACATCAACCCTAGGAAGGTGCTGGATCCGGGGTTGACTTATAATGCAGGGATCAGGGATTTTGCGAATTTTCTGGCCGGGCAGGATGCGGGGAAAGCAGCAGGGCTGTTTTCCAGTCTTGGGAATCTGAGCCCGATTCCAGCGTACAACCTTAACAGGGCTTCGATTTCAGTGTCGCGGTTGAAGAAAACGGTTACGGTGGTAAGGACAGTGACAAATGTGGGGAATTCCATGTCGACATATCGAGCAACGGTGGTGCCGCCTAGTACTGCCTCGGTGTCAGTACGGCCTAGTGAGTTCAGTATACCACAGGGCGGGTCGGTGACCTATAAGGTGACGATCACACCTAAAAAGGTAACCAACAGTTTCTCGTTTGGGAGCATAACGTGGAAGGACAAGCAGGGGCATGCTGTGCGGTCGGTGATTGCTGTTCAAACCATCTCGTGAGCAGCTTCCCGTTGGTTGCTATTATCTAATAAGCAGCAGCACATTTCACAAGGAGGTGGTGGTGCTAATTGTGTTAGAATCTAGCAGCAGGAATGAGTGCATTGATAGAGATGTGGGTACATATGCTAACCCTAATTTGGGTTGTACCCCTTATGGGCTACCCCACTACAGCCTACACAGCACAAGCATTATCATAGTTTGACACACCCCCATAGGCAAAGTGGGGGAGAGCAAGGGGTCACAAGACCAGTCAAGAGAAGCAAAGCAAGCTCAGGGTGGATCACAACGTCACCACACACATTGAGCACAAGCAAAGGGCCACAAGGCCAGTTCACATGCAGAGGTATATATGCAACAACAGCATCACAGTGATCTCTACCTAGCAAAGCAAGCAAGCAGGTATATATATACATCACAGTACAAACAAGGTCTACAGCAAGTGAGGAAACGTAGGCACCAAGCCTAACAAAGTATAGAAACGCTGATGATCACCAGACGGAAGTGCCTTGGTGAATATATCAGCAGAGCGGTGTGCTTCATTCTGTGCTCCAGTCTGTGCTCCTGACACAAGGCAATGGCGGCCTTGTTGTCTACGTACAGCACTGGAGGAGAACGAGGCCGCTCTCCCAGGTCGGTCAGCAGGTAGGTGAGCCAGCGTAGCTCCTGTGCAGCCATGGCTGTGGCGTAGATCTCAGCCTCACAACTGGAGCCGAGAACAGAAGACGAGCGTGTAGACCGCCAAGAAACAGAGCCAGAGCCAAGGCTGAAGGTGTAACCCTGTGACGACCGCTGTCTAGCCAGGTCGTCAACCCAAGAAGCGTCCGAGTGCCCAGCAAGGACAACTGGGCTCCGCCCTCCAAGCACGAGCCCCATGCCCGATGTACTGCACAAGTAGCGCAGTACCCTCTTAGCAGCAGCCATGTGCTCCGGTCGGTGCCTACTAGGAGCCACGTAGCGAGCGAGAAGGCCAAGAGGGTACGCAAGGTCAGGACGAGTGCAGGTCATCAGGTACATGAGGCAGCCAACTAGCTCTGGGTAAGGACCACTCGGCTCTACGGACTCGTCCGAAGGTGGAGCTGAGAGCGAGTGACCTGTAGCCAGAGGAGTGTGCTGTGGCGAGGACCAGGTGAAGCCGAAGCGCTGAAGGACCTGCTGCACCATGTGTGACTGAGTCAGTGTGATGGTGCGGCGTGCTCTGTCCCGGGTGATCTGCAAGCCAAGGTAGCTGCGCAGCTCACCCAGGTCTGTGCACGTGTGTCTCTTCTGCAGCTCCGACTTCACCAAGGCGAGAGCCTCAGTGTCGGTGGCAAAGACCAAGTCGTCGACGTACACGAGGATGTAGAACGGCGGCAGCGAAGTGTCGGTGCGCAGAAACAGCGACGGGTCAGCAGTAGAAGGCGCGAACCCAAGAGCCGCAAGTGTCGTCCTCAGTGTGTCGTGCCACTCACGTGGCGCCTGGCGGAGACCGTAGACCGGCCGCCGGAGGCTCCACTGGGTACCAGGAGGGAACGACCCAGTGAAGCCAGGAGGGCGGCGCAGCCAGATCTCCTCGTGCAGGCTGCCCTGTAAGAAAGCTGTGTTGAAGTCAAGAGAGTGAAGCTCGTAGTCACGTTGAGCGGCAACGTGCAGCAGCACCCGAAGAGTGGTCATCTTCGGGGTGGGGGAGAAAGTCTGGAAGTAATCAACTCCCTCCCGCTGACTGAAGCCTCGAGCAACGTAACGAGCCTTGAAGACAGGCGGAGAACCCGGCGGCCGCTTCACCCTGAAAATCCACATGCCGTCGACGATGTTCGCCCCAGGAGGGGGAACCTCGTCGACGTGCGTGCCTGTGGACTTCCAAGATGCCATCTCTGCGTCCATGGCTGTCTGCCACTGAGAGGAGTACTCACCCGCGATCGCCTCAGTGTAAGAGCGCGGGGTCGGGATGTCAGAGTTATATGACATAGCTACTGTAGGCTATAGTGGGGTAGCACATATGGGGTACAGTTGCCTAGGGTTTGCCTTTTGTACCCAACTTTCACTTAGTCATTTCATTCCTGTGTTCTTGATTCACATGGTATAGAGCGGGTTCCTACATGGGACCGTTCCTTCCTAAGGGCCCACCATAAGAATTTTTTTTTTAGCTGCCCGCGCACATTGCGCCCTGCCCTAAAATTTTTTTTTAGCGGCCCCTACGCTGCCCCTACGCGGCCCCTACGCCGCCTCCCACGCGCCCCCTATGCGGCCCCTGGCGGCGCCTTGACGAGGCCCCTGCCGGCGCCCTATCGCGGCCCCTGACGCGCCCCCTGGTGGCGCCCTGACGCGGCCCTGACGCGGCCTGACGCGGCCCCTGGCGGCGCCCTGACGCGGCCCTGCCGCGGCCCCGGACGCGGCCCTGACGCGGCCTGCCGCGGCCCCTGCCGCGGCCCTGAAGCGGCCCCTGACGCGGCCCTGACGCGGCTCTGCCGCGGCCCTGACGCGGCCCTGACGCGGCCCTGCCGCGGCCCCTGGCGGCGCCCTGACGCGGCCCCTGACGCGGCGCCCTGACGCGGCCCCTGCTGCGGCCCTGACGCGGCCCTGCCGCGGCCCCTGACGCGGCCCTGCCGCGGCCCCTGACGCGGCCCTGCCGCGGCCCCTGACGCGGCCCTGACGCGGCCTGACGCGGCCCCTGCCGCGGCCCTGAAGCGGCCCCTGACGCGGCCCTGACGCGGCTCTGCCGCGGCCCTGACGCGGCCCTGACGCGGCCCTGCCGCGGCCCCTGGCGGCGCCCTGACGCGGCCCCTGACGCGGCGCCCTGACGCGGCCCCTGCTGCGGCCCTGACGCGGCCCTGCCGCGGCCCCTGACGCGGCCCTGACGCGGCCTGCTACGGCCCCTGCCGCGGCCCTGAAGCGGCCCCTGACGCGGCCCTGACGCGGCCCTGCCGCGGCCCCTGGCGGCGCCCTGACGCGGCCCCTGACGCGGCGCCCTGACGCGGCCCTGCCGCGGCCCCTGACGCGGCCCCTGCCGCGGCCCCTGACGCGGCCCCTGACGCGGCCCCTGTCGCGGCCCCTGACGCGGCCCCGCCACCTACCTTTCCGGCCACGCCGCCTCCTCTCAGCGGCCCCGCCGCCACCTCCCAGCGGCCCCGGACGCCGCCCTCTCAGCGGCCCCGCCGAGCCGCCCAGCAGCCTAGCCGCCCAGCAGCTGAGCCACCGAGCCGCCCAGCAGCCGAGCCGCCGAGCCGCCCAGCAGCCGAGCCGCCCAGCAGCAGAGCCGCCAAGCCGCCCAGCAGCCGAGCCGCTGAGCCGCCCAGCCGCCGAGCCGCCCAGCAGCCGAGCCGCCCAGCAGCCGAGTCGCCGAGCCGCCCTGCAGCCGAGCCGCCCGAGCCGCCCTGTCCGGTAAGAGCAGCGCCTCTCTCACAGCACTGCCCTCACCCCACTGTTTGCGCTGCTAGTCTACTGCTGTCATGGCTACCCCTAGTGTCCTCGCTTTTGACGCTGAGGGTCGGGCCATTGACTTTGACGTCTGGATAGATGACCTGCAGCTTTTCTTACAGTGCGATAGGGCAGACGGCCTCTCCCTCTTTGACCTCACTTCTGGTGCCTCTCCTGCCCCCGCCACTGATGCTGACGCAACTGTTCGCTCCCAGTGGGCCACGCGCGATGCTGCTGCACGTCTTGCTGTGCGTCGCCACCTGCCTACCTCTGAGCGTGCGCACTTTAGCCAGTACAAGAGTGCTCAGACCTTGTACGACGCTGTAGTTGCACGCTACTCCTCCCCTGCCACTGCTGCACTGAGTCGCCTCATGCTACCGTACCTCTTCCCTGACCTTGCTGCCTTTCCCACAGTCGCTGACCTCATTACGCACCTACGCACTAGTGACACTCGCTACCGCGCTGCGCTTCCTGCTGAGTTCTGCGCCAAGAACCCCCCCCCCATGTACATCACCCTCTACTACATAGTCACCCGGCTCCCTGACTCCCTTCGCGTAGTCAGGGACCACTTCCTCTCAGCTTGCCCCACCACTCTCACCGTTGACCTCCTCGAGAAGTCCCTCCTAGCAGCAGAGAAGAGCATAGTAGCTGTAGGAGCCTCTCGTGGTGACCCTCGCACCCCCATCTTTGAGGGGTGTTCCCCCTCCCCCCTTTTGCCCTCTGTTGCCTCTGCTGCTGCGGCCGACCTCGTTGGGCTTGAGTCGGTCGGTGCGGCGTCTACCCCTAGCGGGAGACGCCGCCCTGGCAAGGGCAAGGGGGGCAGGGGCGCTGGAGGAGCTAGCGGGGGCGGTGGAGGCGGCAGTGGAGGCGGTGGAGGAGGTGGGGGTGGCGGTGGGGGTGGTGGCGGGGGTGGAGGTGTCGGTGGCGGCAGTGGAGGCGGAGGCGGCAGCGGCAGTGGCGGAGGGAGCGGAGGTGGCGGCGGTGGAGGAGGAGGCGGCGGAGGAGGTGGAGCTGGTCGGGGTGGCGCTGCGCAGAGGGTCGGCTCCGGTGGTGGTCAGCGCCAGCAGCAGCAGCAGCACCAGCAGCGCACTCGTGACATCCCCTCCCCTCAGCAGCTCCGTGAGTGGTACACTGCACGCCAGAGGGGTGGGGGTACTGGTCCGTGCACCTACGTCCTCCGCACCGGCGACCGCGCGGGTGAGCAGTGCGGGGGTGCGCACTCCACCCAGCGCTGCTTTGGCCGCCTGACGGACGCTTGGCGTCACCAGTTCCCTGAGGCCACTGAGATACCCCGCTGGGGTGAGCTGTCTAGGGCAGGTGTGGCTGTCTTTGACCTTGACTTTGATGCTATTCTTGCTGCCATGTATACTGTGACTATTAGTGATGAGGGTGACTGTTACCGGTGTTTTCCGCCCGACCCGGGCATTGAGACTGCTGCTCTAGGTACTGGTGAGGCTGCTGCTCTAGGTGCTAGCGAGGCTGCTGCTCTAGGTGCGTCTGCTCCCTCAGGTGCTGGTGAGTCTGCTCTCTCAGGTTCTGCGTCGGCTTCGGCCTCCCACACCTTCACCCTTGACTCGGGGGCTTCTCGCTCCTTCTTTCGAGACCGCACCACACTCACGCCGCTTAGCCGGCCAGTTGCAGTCTCTCTGGCAGACCCCTCTGGGGGTCCTGTCCTTGCTCACTTCTCCACTGTCCTCCCGTGTCCGGCGGCCCCCTCTGGCACCCTGTCTGGTCTTTACCTTCCCTCGTTCTCTACGAACTTGGTGAGTGGTGCTGACCTACAGGATGCGGGGGTTCACCAGTTCACTCCTGCGAGTCGGCGGGTGACCCACTGCACGGACGCTCGGACAGGCCGACACCTGGCCACGTTTACCCGTCGGCCGGGGTCGAGCCTGTACACCCTGACCACTGCGTCTCCTCCAGTCACTGCGTCTGGTCAGGTAGCTGCGTCGGGTCAGGTGTTTGCTGCAGCGTCCAGGTCTGGTCCTGAGTCTGCCCCCTGTTCGTGTCGCCTCCTGTCTCACGAGACTCTCCTCTGGCACCACCGCCTTGGTCACCCCTCCCTGCTTCGTCTCCGAAGCATGGCCTCCCGTGTCCTTGTCTCTGGTCTTCCCCGGTCCCTCCCTCCCCTTCCTCCGGGGCCTGGCTCTACCTGCGTCCCCTGTGTCGAGGGGCGGCAGCGGGCTGCCCCTCACTCCTCCCAGTTTCCTCCGACAGAGGCCCCGCTGCAGACGCTTCACATGGACGTGTGGGGCCCGGCCCGCGTCCGTGGACAGGGTCACGAGCGCTACTTCCTGCTGGTGGTTGACGACTACTCGCGTTACACCACAGTCTTCCCCTTGCGCAGCAAGGGTGATGTCACTGAGGTGTTGATCGACTGGATCCGCGCAGCTCGTCTCCAGCTCAGGCAGAGCTTCGGCTCGGACTTTCCTGTTCTGCGTCTGCACTCTGACAGAGGTGGAGAGTTCTCCTCTGGCCTTCTGCGAGCCTACTGTCATGCACGAGGCATCCGCCAGACCTTCACGCTTCCGGACTCTCCACAGCAAAATGGGATTGCTGAGCGCCGCATTGGCATGGTCATGGACGTCGCCCGTACGTCCATGATGCATGCGGCTGCCCCCCATTTTCTGTGGCCGTTTGCGGTTCGGTACGCGGCGCATCAGATCAACCTTCACCCCAGGGTCTCCATGCCGGAGACCTCCCCAGCTTTGCTGTGGACGGGGAAGGTTGGCGATGCGTCTGCGTTCCGTGTCTGGGGATCTCGGGCGTTTGTCCGCGACTTGTCTGCGGACAAGCTGTCCCCTCGTGCTGCTCCTTGCGTCTTCCTTGGCTTCCCCCCTGACGCGCCAGGGTGGCAGTTCTACCACCCCACCTCTCGCCGTGTCCTGTCCTCCCAGGACGTCACGTTTGACGAGTCGGTCCCCTACTACCGCCTCTTCCCCTACCGCACTCCGTCCCTCCCCCCGCCACCGCTCTTCCTTGTCCCAGGTCCCCCCCCGGTAGACCCCCTCCCCCCTCAGGGTCCTGCCCCTTCAGGTGTGTCCCAGGTAGACGCAGTCGAGCCTGTCGAGGTTACTGGTGACTCTGGTGCTGCTGAGGGTGCTGAGCGTAGGGGTGCTACTACTGGGGGTGCTGAGCCTGGGGGTGCTGAGCCTGGGAGTGCTACGCCTGGGGGTGCTACGCCTGGAGGTGCTGAGCCTGGGGGTGCGGAGCCTGAGGGAGCTGGGCCTGCTCGTGTGGCGTCTGGCGGTGCTGAGCCTGGAGGTTCTCCGGGTGCTTCGTCTCGGCGGGAGCCACTCTCTCCACAGGAGCTGCGCGAGTGGTTTGCCCGGCGCTGGAGGCGTGCTGCTGGAGCTGGAGGTTCTTCGGCTGCTGAGGGTGCTGGTGCCGCGGGTACCGGAGGTGCTCGTACTGGGAGTACTGGAGCTGCTGGGCCTGCGGGTACGACTGGAGCTGGAGCTGCTGAGGGTGTTGGCGCTGAGGCTACTGCTGTCGGTCCTGGAGGCGGTCCTGCTTGGGGTGCTGGAGCTGGAGGTACTGCTGGCGCTGGTGCTGCCGCTGGGGGTACTGGTGCTGTCCCTGCTGTGTCTGGAGTCGCCACACGGCCTAGGCCGTACTTCGTTCCGCTCCTTCAGCAGGTTCTTGGTCTCCCGCCTTCTACTGGTCCTCCTCCTCCCTTAGAGTGTCCACAGCCTGTCCCGTCACAGTTCCAGTTACAGCCGGCCTCCCCACTGCCCGCTCCTTCTCCCTACACTGGTCCTACTGGAGGTCTTGCTGAGCGTCGTGAGCCTGCGTCTCGCCCTGCGTCGCCTGTCCGTGCTGCTCGCACTAGTGCTCGTGGTTCGCGTCAGCGTCCTCCTCCTGTCCCTGGCACGCACCGGATGTCTCTGCGTCCGTCCACTGCTCCTCTGCGTGCCCCTTTGCCTTCTCCTCCTGAGTCCTCTCTTCCTGCTCTTCCTGACCCGGAGTCGGACTCTCTTCGTGCTGCCAGTCCTACTGTCACGCGTCTCCTTGCTACTGTTGTCACTGACCCTTCCTTTGAGTCCACTGCTGCGTCTGCCCTAGTTACTGAGCTCGTCGACTTTGCTGCTCGCTGTCGTCTAGACTACGCTGCTAGTCTTGTTGCTGAGTCTGAGTCTGTCTGTCCTCCGTCCGTCGGGGGTGAGTGTGCCCTTGGCACGGACGTCCTTGAGGACAGGCAGGAGGAGTTCCAGTGTTTGGCTGCTGCTTCACCTCATCTCATGTCCGTACTGCTTACCCCTGAGGGAGACCCGGATGCACTTGACATCCCGACTCCGCGCTCTTACGCGGAGGCGATAGAGGGTCCCTACTCCTCTCAGTGGCAGGCAGCTATGGACGCAGAGATGGCTTCCTGGAAGTCCACAGGCACCTACGTTGACGAGGTTCCCCCGCCTGGGGCGAACATCATCAGTGGCATGTGGATTTTCAGGGTGAAGCGGCCGCCGGGTTCTCCGCCTGTCTTCAAGGCGCGTTACGTGGCTCGTGGCTTCAGTCAGCGGCAGGGAGTTGACTACTTTCAGACCTTCTCTCCCACCCCGAAGATGACCACTCTTCGGGTACTGCTGCACATAGCTGCTCACCGCGACTACGAGCTGCACTCTCTTGACTTCAGCACTGCTTTCTTGCAGGGCAGCCTGCACGAGGAGATCTGGCTGCGTCGCCCACCTGGCTTCACTGGGTCTTTTCCTCCTGGCACCCAGTGGAGCCTCCGGCGGCCAGTCTACGGTCTCCGCCAGGCACCGCGTGAGTGGCACGACACACTGAGGACTACACTTGCGGCTCTTGGGTTTGCTCCCTCTACTGCCGACCCGTCGCTGTTTCTGCGCACCGACACTTCTTTGCAGCCGTTCTACATCCTCGTGTACGTCGACGACTTGGTCTTTGCCACAGCTGACACTGCTGGACTCGCCCACGTGAAGTCCGAGCTGCAGAAGAGACACACGTGCACAGACCTGGGTGAACTGCGCAGCTACCTTGGCTTGCAGATCACCCGGGACAGAGCACGCCGCACCATTACCCTGACTCAGTCACACATGGTGCAGCAGGTCCTTCAGCGCTTCGGCTTCACGTACTCCTCGCCTCAGGCCACTCCTCTGCCTACTCGCCACTCGCTCTCAGCTCTGCCTTCGGATGAGTCCGTAGAGTCGAGTGGCCCGTACCCAGAGCTTGTTGGCTGCCTCATGTACCTGATGACCTGCACACGACCTGACCTTGCATACTCTCTTAGCATTCTTGCACGCTATGTTGCTCCTGGGAGACACAGACCGGAGCACATGGCTGCAGCGAAGAGGGTGTTGCGCTACTTGTGCAGTACGTCGGGCATGGGGCTTGTGCTTGGAGGGCAGAGTCCAGTGGTCCTCACTGGACACGCAGACGCTTCTTGGGCTGACGACCAGGCTACGCAGCGGTCGTCACAGGGTTACACCTTCAGCCTTGGTTCCGGCTCTGTTTCGTGGCGGGCTACTCGCTCGTCTTCTGTTCTCGGCTCCAGTTGTGAGGCTGAGATCTACGCCGGGGCCATGGCTGCACAGGAGCTTCGCTGGCTCACCTACCTGCTGACTGACCTCGGAGAGCCGCCTCGTTCTCCTCCAGTGCTCTACGTAGACAACAAGGCCATGCTGGCCTTGTGTCGAGAGCAGAGACTGGAGCACAGAACGAAGCACATTGCTCTTCGCTACTTCCTTGCTCGTGAGCTACAGCAGCGTGGTCAGCTGCGACTTGCGTACGTGGCCTCTGAGGCCAACACTGCTGATATCTTCACCAAGGCACTTGCGCCTTGTGATCATCAGCGCTTCTGTACTCAGCTGGGTCTTGTACCTACCTTGCCTCACTTGCTCACCTCTTGACCTTGTTTGTACTGTTGCATATATATATACTCCTGCTCTTGCTTGTCTAGCCTTATATATATATGTAATCCTGCATGTGAACTGGCCTTGTGGCCTTGAACTTGTGCTCGGAATGTGTGGTGACTTTGTGATCCACCCTGAGCTTGCTTTGCTTTGCTTGACTGGTCTTGTGACCCCTTGTTCTCCCCCACTTTGCCTATGGGGGTGTGTCAGAGTTATATGACATAGCTACTGTAGGCTATAGTGGGGTAGCACATATGGGGTACAGTTGCCTAGGGTTTGCCTTTTGTACCCAACTTTCACTTAGTCATTTCATTCCTGTGTTCTTGATTCACACGGGATGTCTGGAGCATCCGGGTCTCCCTCAGGGGCAAGCAGCATGGACACGAGATGAGGCGCAGCGGCTGCAAGACACTCAAGGTCCTCCTGCCTGTCCTCAAGGACGTCCGTGCCAAGAGCACACTCACCCCCGACGGACGGAGGACAGACAGACTCAGACTCAGCAACAAGACTAGCGGCGTAGTCTAGACGACAGGCAGCAAAGTCAACAAGCTCAGCGACTAAGGCAGACGCAACAGCAGACTCAAACGACGGGTCAGTGACAACTGTGGCTAGCAGACGTGTGACAGTAGGGCTAGCAGCACGAACGCGGTCAGACTCAGGCTCAGGAACGGTAGAAGACACAGGAGGGGACGGCAGGGGAACACGCTGCGGAGGAGAGGAAGGAGGACGAACTACGAGGTGGGTGCCGGGGACAACCGGCTGACGCGAACGAGGAACACGACGACCCAAACGACCAGAACGGACAGGCGAGACAGGACAGGACGCAGGCTCACGACGCTCAGTAAGACCCCCTGACTGCTCAGTGTAAGGAGAAGGAGCAGTCAGCGGTGAGCCAGGCTGTAACGGAAGACCAGTAGACGAAGGGAGACTAAGAACTGTGAGAATCGTAAGCACAGTGAGGAGCCATAGCTAGGGTTTAGCTAGCTAGGCAAGAGAGAAATGAACAAAGGAGGGGTTTCACTAGCAGCAGTTGGGATACATATAGCAAACCCTAACAGGGTTGTACTCGCTATAGAGCACCCCACTACAGGCTAGATGATAACATTCTGACACACCCCCATAGCAAAAGTGGGGTGTAATCAGCAGAGCACGCAGTCATAGAGCAGGTTCACAATTGCAAGCAAAGCTAGAGGTAAACACAGCGGGCAAGTGAGGAGGAGGAGGAACTGTGGAAGGAGAGAAGATGGGAGGCAACGACTGAAGCTGCAGAGGCACGGGCACAGGAGCGGCTGACTCAGTGGCTACCGAAGCAAGGGCGACGGTCTACTGGAGTGACTGGCTTCGCGGCTAAGACGAGCGGCAGGAGCAACGAACCCACTGGCGACTGGTGCAACAGGCTCACTGGCTACCGAAGCAAGGGCGACGGACTACAGGCGCTGCAGGCGACACGACAGCTATCTCCACACAACCTCCTCCAACTGACCCACACCCTTGACACACACCCCCTGCTGAACCCCTAACTCCACTCCCATGTCACCCCCCTAGTGCCATTCCTTCGGCTCCCACACACCCACCCCCCCTGAGCGGTAGCTGCAGCAGCGGGAGACGGAGGAGGAGGAGGAGCAGGGAACGGCGCACAGAAACTGCACCCCCACACCCCCACCCCCAAACCCTAATTCAGGAGAACGGGCAGCAGCAGGGGTGGGGCGCCATCAGAAGCACGGGGGACAGCGGGCAGCTCAGGGGCAGAGAGGAACGGGCCGCCCACGGGCCTGGCACAGCCAGACGAACCGCGCGCAGGCGGCCCGAGCCGCGCGCGGGCCTGGCGCAGCCCGTACGGGCCGCGCGCGGGTCTGGCGCAGCCCGTACGGGCCGCGCGCGGGCCTGGCGCAGCCCGTACGGGCCGCGCGCGGGCCGGGCGCAGCCCGTACGGGCCGCGCTCGGGGCTAGCGCAGCCCGCGCTGGCCGGGACGGGCGACGGGGGACGACGGGCTGGTCCCCGTCGCCCGTCGAAGCGCCCCCCGGGGGCGACGCGCGGACCGACGGGGCAGAAGGTCGCCGCGCGCCTCGGGGCGCACGGCGGGCAGAGAACCGCCGCACGCCCCGGGGCGCACAGCGGGCAGAAAACCGCCGCGCGCCTCGGGGCGCACGGCGGGCAGAAAACCGCCGCACGCTCCGAGCGCGCGGCGGGAAGAAAAATCCGTCGCACGCCACGGGGCGTGCAACACACAGAGTAGCAGCGGAAGCAGTTAGGTGGGCCCACAAGCCAGGAGCGTAGATGCTCTGATACCATGTGAGAATCGTAAGCACAGTGAGGAGCCATAGCTAGGGTTTAGCTAGCTAGGCAAGAGAGAAATGAACAAAGGAGGGGTTTCACTAGCAGCAGTTGGGATACATATAGCAAACCCTAACAGGGTTGTACTCGCTATAGAGCACCCCACTACAGGCTAGATGATAACATTCTGACAAGAACCTGGCGAAGTACAGAGTCAGACGGTGGCTGAGACGACGGAGACGGCGGAGCAAAGAACAGGCGCGGTTGTGCAGTGCCACCAGCACCAGCAGCTCCAGCACCCCCAGCAGCTCCAGCACCTCCAGCAGCACCAGACCCCTCAGCGCCAGCTCCTCCAGGACCATCTCCACCAGTAGCAGCACCCTCAGAACCAGCACCTCCAGTCCCAGGGTCCCCAGCCTCAGTGTCACCAGCAGCAGCACCCCCAGACCCAGGGTCTCCAGCAGTAGCACCGTCAGGCTCAGCACCTCCAGCCCCAGCAGCTCCAGTACCTCCAGTACGAGCACCTCCGGGACCAGCACCACTCCCAGCTCTAGTGACGGCAGCAGAAGTACCTCCAACGGCAGAGCGCCGAGCTCCAGAAGCGCGACCCTGACGGCGACCGTACCAGTCGTGCAGCTGCTGAGAGGTGAGAGGTACACGCGGACGAAGGCGGCTACTCCAAGGAGACCGCGCAACAGCAGACTCAGAACCCTCAGCGCCAGCACCCGCAACAGCTCCAGGACCTCCAGCGCCAGTACCCTCAGCAGCTCCAGAACCTCCAGCTCCAGAACCTCTAGCACCAGCACCCGCAGCAGCTCCAGAACCTCCAGCTCCAGCACCCTCAGCAGCTCCAGAACCTCCAGCAGAAACAACTCCAGTAGCAGAGTCACCGGCTCCAGCGCCTCTCGCAGCAGGGCCCCTAGCTCCAGCAGCGCGACCCTGACGGCCAACGTACCACTCGCGCAGCTGCTGTGGGGAGAGAGGGAGTCGACGACGGGAGTGCAGCGGCGAGGTACCAGCGGAGCGACTAAGGAGACGGCTGCCCCAGGGAGACTGCTCACCAGACGCCTCAGCGCTCCCAGGTGCAGCAACCCCAGACTCAGTACCCCTAGGCTCAGCACCCCCAGACTCCTCACGCCCAGACTCAGCACCCCAAGTCTCCGCACCCCCAAGCTCCGCACCTCCAGGCTCCGCACTCCCACGCTCAGCACCCCTAGGCTCAGCACCCCCAGGCTCCGCACCCCAAGGCTCAGCACCCCCAGTAGCAGCACCCCGAGGAGGACCACCCTCAGCAGGACCTGAGTCACCAGTGACCTCAACTGGCGCAGGCAAGAGAGGAGGGTCTACCTGAGACACACCTGAAGGAGCAGGACCGGGAGTGGGGAGGGGGTCTACCTGGGGAGCACCTGGAGCGAGGAAGAGTGGCGGGGGGGGGAGAGGGGCAGTGCGGTAGGGGAAGAGACGGTAAAAGGGAACCGACTCGTCGAACGTGACGTCCTGAGAGGGGAAGACCCGGCGCGAGGTCGGGTGGTAAAACTGCCAACCGGGCGCGTCAGGGACAAAGCCAAGGAAGACACAGGGAACAGCGCGGGCGGAGAGCTTGTCCGCGGTGGTATCGCGGACAAAGGCACGAGCACCCCAGACTCGGAAACGCGACGCATCGCCAACCTTCCCCGTCCACAGCAGTGTGGGCGAGGTCTCCGGTAAGGAGACACGGGGCCAGAGGTTGAGCTGATGCGCGGCGTAGCGGACCGCAAACGGCCACAGAAAATGGGGGGCAGCCACATGGATCATGGAGGTACGAGCGACCTCCATGACTAAGCCAATGCGGCGCTCAGCAACCCCATTCTGCTGCGGAGAGGCCGGAAGCTTGAACGACTGGGTGATGCTGTGCTCCTCACAGAAGGCTACCAAGAGGTCGGAGGAAAACTCACCACCTCTGTCAGAGTGCAGACGCAGGACGGGAAACTCCGTCCCGAACCGCTCGCGGAGCTGGAGACGAGTAGCGCGGATCCAAGGGATCAAAACATTAGGGACCTCACCCTTGGTGCAAAAGGGGAAGACCGTGGTGTAACGCGTGTAGTCGTCGACGACCAGCAGGAAGTACCGCTCGTGGCCTTGTCCACAGACGCGGGCTGGGCCCCACACGTCCAGGTGGAGAGTCTGCAGGGGAGCCTCTGTGGGAGGGAACGAGGAGGAGTGAGGAGCGGCGCGCTGCCGCCCCTCGACACAGGGAAGACAGGGAGGAGCAGGCGAGGGTGGGAGGGGAGGGAGAACCCTGGGGAGACCAGAGACAAGGACACGGCGGTGCATGCTGCGAAGGCGCTGCACCGAGGGGTGACCAAGGCGGTGGTGCCAAAGGAGGGTCTGGTGCGACAAGGCGCGACACGAGCAGGGGGCCGACAACTGACCTGACGCAGACGCAGACGCAACTACCTGAGGGGACTCAGTGGTCAGTGTGTACAGGCCCGACCCCGGCTGCCGAGTGAAGGTAGCCAGGTGACGACCCGTCTGAGCACACGTGCAGTGTGTCACACGCTCGTAGGCAGGGGTGAACTGGTGAACACCCGCGTCCTGGAGCGCAGAACCCACCACCAAGTTCGTAGAGAACGAGGGGAGGTAAAGACCCGACAGTGTGCCGGACGGGACAGCAGGACAAGGGAGGACAGTGGAGGAGGTCGCATGGACTGGACCCCCAGAGGGGTCTGCCAGGGAGACTGGAACCGGCCGACTGAGTGGCGTGAGGGTGGTGCTCTCGTGAAAGAAGGAGCGAGAAGCACCAGAGTCAAGTGTGAAGGTGTACAAGGCCTGAGCAGGCGCAGTACTAGAGAGAGCAGACTCACCAGCACCTGGAGCAGCAGCCTCACCAGTACCTAGAGCAGGAGACACACTAGCCCCTAGAGCAGCAGCCTCACCAGCACCTAGAGCAGCAGGCTCTATACCTGGGTCAGGCGGTACGCACAGGTAACAGGCACGGTCAGCACTAGTAGGCAATGCATACATGGCAGTGAGGATAGCATCATAGTCAAGAGCAAATATATCTACCCTCTGCCCAAGCAGCTCCACCCAGTCGGGGAGCTCTGCTTCGTCGCCAAACTCGGTACGCCAGGCGTCGCTCAGACTGGCGAAGCAGCGGGACTGTGTGTGACTGAGCGTCCCGCAAGCCTGACCAGTCCGAGCACCAGTGCGAATGACGTACGGGCAGCGAACGGTACTCAGATACCCTCTACTCTGAGCGTACCACTCACGAAGCTGCTGGGGCGTGCGAGACTCGCGCGGACGTCGCTGGAGCTGCATCTGGACACCGCCAGTAGCAGCAGTAGTAGTAGTAGCAGCAGTAGCAACAGTAACAGCAGTAGTAGCAGTAGCAGCAGTAGCAGCGCGGCCATCCCTACAACCCCAACTAGCGTACCACTCACTAAGCTGCTGGGGCGTGAGGGACTCACGCGAACGTCGCTGGAGCTGCATCTGGCCACTGTCAGTAGCAGCAGTAGCAGTAGCAGTAGCAATAGCAGTAGTAGCAGCAGCAGCGCGTGCAGGGCAGGCGCGGCAGGCAGGCAGGCAGGCGGCATCGCACGAACAAGGTAGGTGCTCACCAGTGGCAGGCAGGGCCGGCGCTCGGCGGGGCCGCAACAGCGGCCGCAGAGTAGGGCCGCGTCGGCGGTAGGGCAGGTCCGCGACAGCTGCTGCAGGGCGGGGCCGTGACAGCTGCAGGGCGGGGCCGCAACGGCGGCAGAAGGCTCCGCGGCAGCTGCTGCAGGGTGGGGCCGCGACTGCGGCAGAAGGCTCCGCGACAGCTGCTGCAGGGCAGGGCCGCGACGGCGGCAGGAGGCTCCGCGGCAGCTGCTGCAGGGCAGGGCCGCGACTGTAGTAGGGCACTCCGTGGCAGCTGCTGCAGGAGCGACGGTGGCAGTCAGGCAGGGGCGGCGTCCAGGGGCAGCCGCGAGGAACAGGGGCAGCCGCGGCGCGCGAGGCTGCAGCGCGCTGCGCGAGCTGCGGGCGCGGCGCGCGGGGCTGCAGCGCGACGCGCTAAACCCTAAACGCGGCGCGCGGGGCTGCAGCGCGACGCGCGGGCAGCGAACGCGACGCTCGGGGCTGCAGCGCGACGCGCAGGCAGCGGGCGCGACGCGCAGGGCTGCAGCGCGACGCGCGGGCAGCGGATGCGACGCGCGGGGTTGCAGTGCGACGCGCGGGCTGCGGACGCGACGCGCGGGGCTGCAGCGCGACGCGCGGGCAGCGGGCGCGTCGCGTGGGGCAGCGACCTGGCCTGACGGGCCTGCAGGGGTGGCTCGCTGGCCTAACGGGCCTGCAGAGGCGGCTAGCAGGCCTGACGGGCCTACAGGGGCGGCGCTCTGGCCTGACGGGCCTGAAGGGGCGGCTCGCGGGCCTGACGGGCCTGCAGGGACGGCTAGCGGGCCTGACGGGCTTGCAGGGGCGGCTCGCGGGTCGTACGGGCCTGCAGGGACGGCGCGCTGGCCTAGGGCAGCAGTAGGCAGCGCGAGGGCTGCAGGACGGCGCGCGCAGCGCAGCACGTCACAAGGCGAGGCAGGCGCACGTGGGGTAGCGTGGTAACCGCAACGGTAGGTGGGCCCGAAAAAAAAAACGGTCCTACGGACCTAGTACTCTGAAACCATGTTAGAATCTAGCAGCAGGAATGAGTGCATTGAACAGAGATGTGGGTACATATGCTAACCCTAATTTGGGTTGTACCCCTTATGGGCAGCCTACACAGCACAAGCATTATCATATTTTGACAAATTGTCATGTTAGTCTAACTGATTCAACGTTGCTATTTATTGTTCCACATCAGCATGGTTTGCTAACCATGGCTTGTGTAGTGTCCATAAGCTCATTTCACAGTGTGTAAGAAATTTTCTCGACATTCCTTAGCGCATCCCGCAACATCGCGTACAGCAGTAGCCGTGGTTCGCCCGTTACTGCTAACGGGGCTTCGCCAACTTCGCGCGCACTGTTTCACCAAACCATGCACCGCTGGCCTGGCTGTGTCGGCTGGCCCGGCTATGTCGGCCTGCACTTCGGGACTAGCCCAAGCCTCGTTGCCAGCCTAGCACTAGCTAGCTCGCACGCACCGTGTTACCATTTGCATGTTTCGCGTATAAATGTTCGCTCATGCCTTCGCTCACATTTTGTACTCGTTTGACACCTAGTGCAATCCTCGCTACCTCGATTTATTGCACCCGGAACAGTATGCATAGAGGGATGAGATTTGAAACTGATCTGCCTCTATCCGATTGATATGTAGCAGCTTATAGCGGTACTCTCCAGGTGGGTAAGCGGACAACACCTGCGTCGTGTCAGAGG
This sequence comes from Closterium sp. Naga37s-1, assembly GCA_947471745.1. Taxonomy (NCBI): domain Eukaryota; kingdom Viridiplantae; phylum Streptophyta; class Zygnematophyceae; order Desmidiales; family Closteriaceae; genus Closterium; species Closterium sp. Naga37s-1. Next base: position 221,988 of record CANJKZ010000509.1, read on the forward strand.
TCCACTGGTGATCCCCGATTGATCATAGGGAAGGGTTACAGGCACGTTGGCCTGGGGGGTTATGGGCGCACTTACCCGCTACACAAACAAGCCCTTTTATCCCAATGGTCTAGTGGTTGGGATTATGACATGGTATCAGAGCGAAGGTCTCAGGTTCGAATCCCGGTGTGTGCACTTCGGGCATCCCAGTGCGGGGGGGTGTCAGAGGTCCACTGGTGATCCCCGATTGATCCTAGGGAAGGGTTACAAGCACGTTGGCCTGGGGGGTTATGGGCGCACTTACCCGCTACACAAACAAGCCCTCTTATCCCAATGGTCTAGTGGTTGGGATTCTGACACGTCGCGGGACATTTCCAGTGGGCACGTCAGTACACGTACCCACATGAGAGATTCTGTCATCCTCAGCTTTCCCGCCACAAATTTATCAAGATGTCTAGTCTGTCGAACTGCCTAGGGAAACGATCAGATTGGGGCCCCAGAGCTCTAGAAAAGTTGCCAACTTGGGACCTCGTGTTTCGCGAGGAGTCGAGCCTGGGCCGGACCTGTGCCCAACGAATTTCGAGCCTCATCCACGCGGTTCGTCAGACCTGACCACACAAGGTGACGATTTCTTTCTTGACGACATCGAAAAATTTGACTCGACATTTAAAAATTGACGATTTTTTTTTTTTTTTCGTGCGTCATGCCTTCGAAGGGGTCTCAGCCCTAAACATCGTGCCGCATGGTGTTTAGGGTTGATGCTTCCCCAAATATATGCCATCCAAATGGGGTCTATATTTGTTATAGTCACAATAGGCTTGAATGTGCCTAAAACGAAAGATAGAGAGCACAGACGGATTTCTGCACAGCGGCTTCAAACGTTGATAGCGTTCTGCTCACAGCTGCAAATGACTTGATTCAAATTGGATCTGGAGCGTCTTCACGTCGTCTACAATTAGCAATTTAGATTGCACGATTTGATAAAGAATTGACGACACAGCGTCGGTTTGAACGAACGGTACTATGGCAGCCACTATAGTCTTAGAACACAAGATAGGAAGAGTTACGAGTTGGGAATGACTCCCAGCTCCTACAAACCCCAAGAGCCGAGGTACAGTGATGTGGAACAGTGCCACACTGTCCCCAACCACGAAGGGTCTCGAAACTACCCTTCACTAGGGCCTACACCAAGTGAAATGTTACACTACACAAAGTAATGTAACTATCTTCAATATCTTGAGGTGTACCCTTTTGGCAAGCTTCGAAATCACTTGAGGCTTGACACCAAGGCTCGGGCTCTTCATCACAAACTCATCCTTGAGTTCTTGATGGGTCTACTGCACACACCTGCGACACGCCGAACGTTCGACACAGGACAAAATAGAAACCGCGCACGACAAAATAGAAACCGCGCGCGAGACACAAACGACCGCGTAACACGCGTCTAGCGATAACTCGCTATTGACTCGACACACACACTCGACATCATGACTCAACATTCACACACAATTATAAGCATGAAATATATATTATCCCATGCCCTCATACCATTCCATACACACACACATTCACGCACACGGACAACAAGCCGAGTGCAAACCGTAGGGTTGCACCAACAATATTTTGTACCAAAGCGATGTTGTTTGTTTGGGTTACGATTGTTTTTCTGGGTAATTTACGTGACGAGTCAGTAGCGAATTCCGTCAGCCCCAGGCCAGTAGGTGGTGACCTGGCTAGAAGGCCAGGCTCGGCCTAACTGCTTAGGTGTGCTGGTTGCTTCGAGGGTACGTAGTAGGGGCGCGACTCACGAGGCCCCAAGTTGGCCACTTTACTGCTACTCTGGGGCCCCTTTCTGATCTTTTCCCAACTGCTTAAAATCTGGGAAGGGTTACCACAAGCGGACGAAACGTTGTATTCGCTCGCCGGCTGCCATCGCCTCTTGGTCGGTAAACCCCCTTTTCGTTTTCCAACCTCGTCAACCACGTTCAGCTTCCTCTTCATCGCTCAGCGGCGCAATCCATGGATCTCACACCCAGACTCCCGAACTTCCTCCCAGCCTTACCTAGAGCTTGTCAAACTCCTCGCCGCCTAGGCGCGTTCCCCTTCCTCGACAACGCTTCCAAGCTAGGCTGGTTTTTAGGTAAGTTCTGGCTCTGGATCCTCGTTTTTTCCTTTTTCCGCCTTGCTGCCCCCACTGCTCCCAACCGTTAACAGGCCCGCCCTGCTGCATAATCCAACCTTCACGGACGAGGCAAGGGACGCGCTCCCCTTCACGAGCCTGCGCCAGCCCAAGTTTACGCCCAGCCCTTTCTCGAAATCTCGCAACCAGCTATGCTGGTTTTTTGGTGGCTCTCGTCAACCCCCTCAGGTAAGTTTTCTCTACGCCTGCCCTGTTGACCTTTTCTTAAATTGAGTTCCTGTTCCACCGCCTTTGGCTCCCCGTTCTCTTTTCCTCTTTACTAGCTCTTTTGCACTGTGCTGCCCTTGGTTCTTTGCGTCTTCTCGCCCTCTGTTTTTGCATCCCCCCTTTACAACTGATCGTCCCCCCCCGTGCAACTCTCCAGCGCCAGGATCCCTCGATCTATCCTCTCGCCTTCGGAACAATCTCGAACCCTCCCCCTGTGACACTTTTCTCCAGCCTGCGTCGCGTCGATGCACGCTATACTTTCTTTGATTTCACGTCTTCCTTCATCGATGTGCGCTTGGCTGCCTTCCCTGTAGACATCGTTACACGCCCTCCACCTCTCTAGTCTCTCGCCAGTACCAAGTTGACCTTTCGCTTCCTTATCTCAACGTAACTGAATGTTTCTCGCGCAACTCGAGATGCCGCTTAGGCTCCGAGTTTGCTCTATGGGACTGCAGTGGCCTTTGCCTACGCAATCCACACCTTTTAACACCAGTCTACATCTGGGCTTACCGTTTATATACCCTCCTGACGGTTCAGTTTCCTTTAATCTCCTCTCCAACCCACCTCATCCATGGCTGCTTGCCTCGTTCCCAACTTCCACGACGGTTTTTTCCGTGGCGATTCCTGTGTCACGTCACGTCGCAGCGCACGATTGCTCTCTGCGCCTCCTCCTCTGCCTCCGGCGGCGTGCCGCGAAGGACGCGTGATCCGCGTCACAGTGATTATTGGCACAGTAACGACACGCGTGGGACGAGAAGTTCAGCAGCATAGGCGAACCACCGTTGTTCAGGGAGATGGCAGCCGGAATGCGCTGGAAGTGGGGGTCGTCAGCAGAGGGAATCGGGATGCCATCGAGAATAGTGAAGGCCACCCCTTCGTACGGGTCCTTCACCCGGTGGAGGTGCTGGAGATCGCTCAGCCATGGCAGGCCATCATCCGTGGTTGCCGCGAGGAGGTAGGCTTTGATATCCTCCGGCTCGTAGTAAGTGGGAACGTTGCGGATAGACAGTGTGGTGGCGCCAGATGCCTTAGCAGCGGTAAACTCGGGGTCAGGATCTTCGAAGACCTTGAGGAGGACAGAGCGAGAGTTCGCCAGCCGGAGCGTGAGCGGGAAGAGGTTGCAGAAGGAGACGGCATCGTCAGCAGAAGCCCAATGGCTGCCGCTCACACTCCCTCCTTCACTACCTCAGCGCACCCTGCACCCGGTGGGATTTCCGTCTTGATTTTTAACAAGGCTATCACTATCTCCTCGCACGCACCCTCTCTTGATGGTAGACTTCTCTCGGTCCACCTGAATTATTTACATGAACAAATACGCCTAATTGCACTCTACGCCCCTACAGCGACTATCCCTCGTCGTATGTGGTGGCGGTCCGTTCTCTCCTCAGCCCTAGATGACCCTTCCTCAGCCGCTTTCACTATCGTCACAGGCAATTTCAACTCGTTTGACTGTGCTCACGATCGCAATCGCCCGCTGCATGGGCATGAACGCAGTGAAGCAACTTTGTTTTCTACCCTCATGACACATCACTCCCTCGCCGATTCCTTCCGTCTCCTCCACCCCACTGTTACACTTTTTTCCTTTTTCAGCCGACACCGCTCCACCGCCTCCCCTTCAGCACCCCCTCCTGCAGCCCGCCTGGATCGAACCTATATATCCCGCGCTGCGCAACACCGCCTCTCTGCCACTCCGTATGTTCTGACTCCCTCTGGAGTTTCCGATCATGCCTTGGCCCCAATTTGTTCACTCTTGTTTGATAATCCAGCGATCGCCCCAAGACCTTGGCGCCTTACCACATCCCTTATTTGCCGACCTAAGCTCCCTCGCCTCACCGATGAATATCTTAATCTCCTCCCTCCCTCTCCCACCCCTATCGACTGGGATCTGTGGAAGTTCAGCCTCTGTCTCTAAGACTATGGACCACCTACGTCAGCAAATTTGTACCTTGCAACTCCAAATAGCTACTCAACTGTCAGACCCCTCGGTGACAAACTCCCTCCTACGCGCCAAACAACAACTGGCTTCGTATGAGGCGTCGAAAACGGCAGAAGTGGCCCTAAAAGCGAAACTCAAAATCGAAATTCATAGAGAAATGGGGCTCTCCTCACTTTTAGTAGGTTTTGGCTCACGCACCAAAGCCTCTCTCATCTCGTCTATCACCATGCCGAATGGACAAGCAACATCGGACCTGCCAACAATGACCATGACTTGCACCAATTTTTTCAAATCACTCTACAGCGGTCGCACCTCAATTTCGAGGGACGCCTCCTTTTGGCAACATATTCCCCGCACACATCTTCCCTCCTCTCTCCTCACCCGTCTTGCCGGCCCTATCTCTCGCCTAGAGGTTGGAACAGCCATCTCCCAACTCGCACGAGGGAAAACCCCAGGCCCTGACGGCCTCCCCGGAGAGCTTTACAAACACTACAAGCCCAGATTTGCCCCAGCCTTCCACTCGCTCTTCAACCCAGAGGTCCCATTTACATCCCTGCCTCCTTCCATGCTCCGTGGCCGCACAGTCCTCATTCCCAAAAAAGGCGACTCCTCTCGGCCAGATAACCTCCGCCCAATCACTCTCATGAATGCCGATTACAAAATTCTCGCGCTGTGCCTTGCCAACAGACTCCAAAAAGCCCTCCGGTGTATGATTCACCCTTCCCAAACGGCGTTCATTCAGCACCGGAAAATTGGGGATACCATCAATGATACTCTTGACATTATGGACTGGGCCTTGTTCACCAATGCACCCCTCCTAGTCCTCACGGTTGACCTTCGCAAGGCCTACGATTCGGTGGATTGTCTATTCCTTCTCCAATGCCTTGCACATTTGGGTGTGCCCGAGGCCTTCATCCACTGGGTCCGCCTTATGCATACAGGCACATCCACGTGCATCTCAGTCAATAACAACGAAGGCCCAGTCTTCCCAGTAAACACTGGCGTTCGACAGGGATGCCCTCTGGCACCACTCTTGTTCATTTGTATGATCGAAGTCTTCCATCGTTACACCTCCCTCTCCCTCCCTGGGTTCGCCCTCTCAGCGACACAACGCCGTCTCATGGCATGCTATGCTGATGATATTACAATGTTCCTTAATTCTAATTCTGAACTTGCCCTTTCTCTTGCCCTCCTCGCCCAGTTTGCCACTGTATCGGGTGAATATCCTAACTGGGAAAAATGCTCAATTATCCCTTTTAATATCCCATCCTCTCTTATCACTGCAGCAGGCCAAATCCCGATCCGCCTCCCACATGAAGCCGAACGTATACTGGGATCTTCGTAGAACTTGGTTCCCCGGGGCACACCACCTAGACTACAACCCTTGCCCGTGTCCAACGCATCGCTAAGTTTCTTGCCACACTGCACGCCACTGCCATGTGTAGGAAATATCTATGTTCTACATACCTTAGTTTCGTGATTTCCTTCCCTGCGCGCTTTCAACCGGCTCCTGCAGTGATTTGCAAAGCTCTTGACCGCACAATAAATACCTTCCTTGGAGCGTCAAAGTTCAAAGAACAAGGTCGTACGACGCAACTAATCCCTAAACGAATCCTGTAAACCAGGTTAAACATGGTGGTTTAGGTGCAACGGCCCCCTCCACTCAGATACGAGCCCTTTCGATACAGCGTGCCCTACGCCGCTTTGGCGCCTCCTCCGCGGAGTCTGTAGCCCGCACGTGCATCCCTTTGCCTTACGGGCCTCACGCTTTCCTTGCTCATGACGCCATTCTTCGTCCAGGTATTCTGCCCCCCTCCACTCCCCCGCGAATCCGGGATGAACTCTCTGCGCTCCTTTCTCTCAAACCTACTGTCCTCCCCCCCCCCCCGACTTGATCCGCGCTGTATTCTCAATGAACCTATTGCTTTCAACCGCTCAATTCTCAAGCCCAACAAGATCCCTTTCGGAACCCTTAAAGGAGAACACTTTCTCCTCTCCCTTCAACTAAGGATAGGGCATATTTTCCGCTCTACCTCCTCTGCTGCTCGCCCCATTACTGAAGAGGAGTTCATTGAACACTGTCCACCTTCTGACTACCCTGCTGGTCGTAAACTCCTTCATGAGATCATTGAAGCCATTCCTCGTGAGTGGAAACTTTTACTCTCCGACCCCCCTCCACCCCAGGTAGCAGTCGGGGATTGGTTTATCCCTGTTAATGCCTCCCTAACGCTACCCCCCCTTGCGTTTGAAGCTGTCTCTTTCTCCCCACCTTGTCAGCTCACCGCACGCATCTTTCAAGTATCCAAGGATTCTATCATTCAAAAAGAAATAATCTGTATTTCCACATTTGATATCGCGCATGTTATGTTCGCACATGTACAGGGACGCCGGCTGTTTGGGCCTCTTCATGAAGGTGCAGGGCTTGGAGCGCGTCTGGAGATACTCTCTGATGGGAATCCCTTCACCCTCAGCCATCCGACGCCTTCTTTACCAGCGGCAGCCTCTTGATCATGATACTCGGTGGACAGCGGCTCTCTCTGGTCCTCCTCCTCCTCTCCTTCCTGACCTCTCCCACACCTTCCTTCGTGACCAGCCGAGCTTACAAAGGGATGTGATGTTCCGCTTCTACATTCGCTCCCTACCAAGGGGGTCCCGTTTCACCTTCGCGGCCGATCGGGGTATTTGCTCCTCCTGTCGGACTGGTTCGTTGGAATCGCTCTCGCACCTCTTCTTTGAATGCCCGGTAGCTGTGCCTGCGACTTTAGCCTTGCGTTCAGTTGCTCGTCGCCACCTCGGATTTCATCTCTCCACTGAACAAGTCTACTCCCCTCTCGCTTCAAGGGTTGGCCAAACTGTCCCTTGGAGTCTTCTCGTTGGTGCTGCGGCAAAGGTTATATGGAATAATCGGTGCGATCGTAGATATCGCGACGCCTCCACCACCTCTTTCGAGACGCTCCAGCTCATTCTCACTCAGTTCCTCCTCGCCTTTCAAATTTTCCTTTGGCGCAGCTCCAGACAATCTGCCAAAAAGCAGCGTCGCTCAGCTTCTTGCATCTCTCGGGCCACAAAACTTCGCTTCATTGACATGTCGTTTGATGGCACGCCGCGCATTCATCCTGACTTAAGAGTTTCTTGGCTGCTCAACGATTCTTTTAGACCTTAATTTTTCTTCTTATCGTATGTACAGAGCAAACCTCTCTCCAGGAGGCTGTTCTACGGGACAGTTGAATAGCGTAGGTTTTGCGCACCTTCTTATAGGGGGTTGGCTTGTTTGCCATGTTCAATTTGCTTTGTTCAACCTTGTATCTGATTACGATCAATATACAACCTCCAACCTCGTCTTGGTCGGTAAACCAACCAGGCGGAGGCAAGAAACTGGTTGGAAAAGCAGCCCAAAACTCCCCAATGTCCAGCCAATGCTCACCACGTGGCCAAGCGTCGCAACGCAAACTGCCCGGTCCGAACCGAGTGGCGAGGTTCGGTAGGTCTGCTGCTGACTGTGCGAGTTTCAGGTGCTTTGTTGCTCTCGTTCGGAATGGATTCAGCCTGGCGATCTCCAACTCTGGGCCCAGTTCGGCAGGCATTATGGCCATTATGGCCATTTTGGGCATTTTTAACGGGCCCCCAAAAAATGGCCCCTCGAAACAGCTGCGAAGTCAGACTGTAGCTGCAGTTTAACTTCGGAAGAATGGGCCCGACTGTTCGGTTGGCATTAAATGGGCCTGGATTAACGGCATCAACAGAAAATGACACTTCGCAGGAGCTCGCATGCAGCTGCGCTGATGGAGCTCAGAATTACTGTACTGGCAGCACGGGCAGCCATGCAAACCAGTGGTGGACGTCGAAAAAATTCGGGCAAGAGAATCTGTGCGTTCGATGTGTTAGTGAAGGTGTGTTGGTGATGTGCGATTTCCCAGCGGGCAAAATGAGGGGCATGAAAGACCGGGATTTGTTTTTGTCAGGGCAATGTGTGATTGCCCCGAATCACTGATACCCCGTGTGGGGGGGGGTCTCGAGGCAGTATGGTGCGGCGTATCAGAAAATGGACCATTTGCCTGGGAAATAGGGTTTGAGGAAGATTCCTCTGGTAGAAAATGCCAGCGTCAAAGGGGGTGTTCGGCTGGCATTCCATTATTGTCTGGTTCGGCGATGATCCGCTTATATCGAGCCTAGATAACCTTTTACGCGCTTATCAAAGAAGGTTCCAGGGTGGTCGGTTTACTGTAGCCTAACCGGGGAACCGTTTTTTTAATGCCTGCCGAACTGGGCCCTGATGGTTTTGAGCAACCCTACCGTTTTACCTCGGGATTTCCGCAGACCACACATCAGATCCCTGGGAGTGCCACAACCACACCTGCTCTTTTAGGGCGCGTAACCATTTTGCACCCGACGGTTCGAACCGTGGACCGTCCGGTTAGCGAAACGGTAACAAGCTTCGCACAATGTCGCAATCATGTTCGCTGAGGTGTTGGCGACATCGCCAACAAAACGGACTGTAGTGACACTTTTTCCCACTTCAACGGTCCGAAATCTGAGCCGTGGACGGTCCGAATCCCAAACGGACTGTCCGACACACGATTGGAGGGCGACGCAAAAACTGTCGAGTCACCTCGTCCACCAACAAAAACGTACGAGGCTACTTCACGAATCGACATTGACCAACCAGAGACAACCCATAAACAAAAATGATTCGATAACGACATTTGCGAGCTTGAGAGAATTGCGTAACGCTTGTACAGTGATCGCGAAACTGTACATTATGAAAAAAGTGTCACAACTGTCTTCGGACATGCAAAAAAGTCAGTCGGACGGTCCCGTTCTCGATAGGTGGACCGTCCACTTCGTTTTAAGCGGACTGTCCGTCAAAATCGTAAAATGCAAAATGGTTACGCGCCCTTACAATTCAAATTCGGTTATCTTCCGTGTTCAAGAGCGATAATTGTGACGAGTTTCGCTCCCGTCTTGTGTGATATAGAAGATTCGCTTACTGCCATGTCGTAGGTCACGCATTTAGTCTTTAGTTTAATCACGTCCCCTCCCGCTTCGACGTCACCCATTCCGTACGGCTCCTCCTGTCGTATCGTCTCCGAAGCCAGTACATCGACCACGCACCATCTATCCACAACCATAACGGCCTGCCAGCCACGTTGCAATGTTCGCGAGGCTTCTCGGAGCGGCCGCCGCCACGGTCGGTGGCGCGGCGGTAATTCCTGGCGCCTCCGGTCCCGTTGACGAGGTCAATGAGGTGTGTCTTGATGCGTTGATCAGTCTTCTCTTAAGGAATTCGACATCCATTTCACGATGTGAAACTGTAATACACCCGAAAAGAAGAGCTAGAAGTGCAAGTTTTTCCTATTATTTTTCTTGCATCCCTAACAAACAACCTCGTTCACCTCCCCACCTTCCCATCCCCGCCCTATCCTCACTCTCTCGCGCGTCCCTCCCCTCACCCGGTCTCGCTCCTCTCTCTCGCCGTCTCAAGGCTGCCGCCCTGACCGTGCCGGCCGGCTCGCTGAAGCCGTCGCAGCTGGAGCCGCGCGTGGCCGTGCATCACGGCGTGCCGTGCTCGACGACGCACCTCGCCTTCGACCCGCTGCAGCGACTGCTCGCCATGGCCACGCGGTACGGCTACCGGTATTAGGTGCGCTCGTTGGCTTGTTGGGGAAGGGAAATGAAGGCCGGGTGCGGAGGGAGGAGGAAGGGGGGAAGCAGGAGTAGGGAAAGAGCAGCGGGTAAAGGGAAAGGGTTTCGAATTGCAGGCTGGATGGGCATCGGGAGTGGAGAGGGAAGGCAAAAGAAGTGGAATTTGGGAGAACAGAGGGCGGGGAAGGACACTGGATGGGAAGCAATCAGGGGGTGCTGGGGGCAAGGAAAAGAATGACCATAAGAGGCGCGAATGGTGGATGTGTCTTCCTCGCCACCGCTCGCCATTGCTTACCGTCTGCTGCCATGGCACCACTTGCCACTGCTGTTGCCGTTGCTGTCCGTTGCTTCCCAGTGCTTGCCACTGCCAGTTACAGGCCTCCTCGTTGGTGCACTTGCATACATGCTGCTGCTGAAACTCATGTCCCGTTCCCCTACTGTCATCCCCCCTTCCCCTTTCCCTCTTCCCCTTTCCCCTTTCCCCTTCCCCCTTCCCCTTTCCCCCTTCCCCGTTTTCCCCTTTCCCGCCGTCCCCGCCTTCCCCCGTCCCCCCCCTTTCCCCCATCCGCCGTCCCCACCTTCCCCCGTTCCCCCCCTTTCTCCCATCCTCGATCCACCCATTCCACGGGGAGTGGTGCGAGCAGCGACGGGCGGTTCAAGGTGTATGGGCGCGACGGCATTGAAGTGCTCTTCACCTCGCCCTCCCGCGCCCACTGCAAGTTCCTTGAGGTGCTCTCTTTCGCGCGCACCTCCCTCATGTACACACTCTCTCCCTCTCCCTCTCCCTCTCCTTCTCCCTCACTCTCCCCCGATCTCACTTTTCCGCGTGCAATAGCCTGCCTCGTCTCCTTCCGTTCCTCCTTGCTGACGTCCCGCCATCACCCCATCCCATCCCTACCTGCTTCCTCCCTTCACATGCCCTTCTATCGTCCCTGACCCCACCCACCTCCCACTTTCCACCTGTCCACTGCCCGCATTCTCACCCCCCTGCTGCCACCGCTCTTCCCTCCTCCACCCTGGTCTTTCCCTCTGTCCTCCTTGCTCTACCATCCCGAAAGATGTCTCTGTACTCTCCTCCCTCTGCCTTCCGTGCACAGTTCATGGTGAACCGTGGTCTGCTAGTCCTGGTCAACACAGAGAATGACATCGAGGCAAGTGCACTCTTTTAAGGAGCCTTCTAGATTTTGCCTCTCGTTTTGCGGCGCCTCAAACATGGTGAACCGTGGTCTGCTAGTCATGGTTAACGCAGAGAACACATCGAGGCAAGTGCACCCGCCGCATACAAGCACCCAAGCACCTTTTCTATTGCTGCGCTGCCTGCTGTCAATCACAACAGTTCTGGCCCTGCCTGCTGCGCTCTTGGGTCTATTGTGAACGTCTTTTGTGTGACAACTGATCACCCTGACTGCAGGCCAGCAAACATGTGTATCTACCCCCCCCCCCCCCTCCCCCCCCAATCATCTCCTCCCTCCTCATCCCCCGCCCCTCTTACCCATTCTCTGCTTCATCTTCGCCCTCCCTCCACCCCCCCTCTTCTTCTGCGTTTTCCCCGCGTTCCCCCTTCTCCCCTTTCCCCCATCCCCTCCCGCTCGTGCCCCTCTTCCCCATGACCCCCTCCCCCACCTTTCCCAACCGCCACGCCGCCCTCTCCTCCCCGTCCCCGTCCCCCCTCCCATTCCCCCCCCTTTCCGCCCCGCGTGCAGGTGTGGGACCTGTCGCGGAAGCAGCTGGGCGCGTCTCTCAAGTGGACGGCGGACGTCACTTCTCTCGCAGTTGCCCCCAGCTCTCATTTCATGTCCGTGCGCCGGCAGGGGGGGCGGGGGGAGGGGATGGGGGAGGGAAGAAAAGAAGAGGGGGGAACTGGTGGAGTAGGGGGAGCAGGGGGCGGGTGGGGAGGGAAGAGGAAGAGAGAGGGGATGGGGGGGCAGGGGGGAGCGGAAGGGAGTGTTGTGGTTAGACGGGCAGAGCAGAAGGGGAGTAATGCAGGGGGGGATTTGAGCGGAGAGGGAAGGATGAGAGGAAGGCACTGAAGCCCCGCCCCAATGCCCCTGCCTGCTCCTCTCGCTGCATCCCCCACCCAATCCATTCACACACACATCCCCTCCCTATTCTGCTCCCCCCCCACTACCGTTGCTCATCACAGTTTGTTTTCATTCACTCTCTAAAGCTAATTGATCCCGTTACAAGTTATTCCGATCAGCCAATTATATCATTCCGTGACAAAGAGCAAACTAGATCAGCTACTTAACGTAATTCGTCCACATAGGTGCTCTGGCGTGGTCAATCTGCTTCTCGTGCCGCCCTGTGTGGGTTTTAATGCAGCTATATAGGCGACGAGGAGGGGGCGATGAATGTGCTGGAGTATACACCAAATGACAAGCCAGGCAGAGCGGCCAAAGGCGGCAGCGACGGCCCTGCAGGCGAACTCTCCATCAAGCCGTACCGTGTGCCCATCACTGCCACCCTCGGTGAGTCATGCCGCTCTCAACACTGACGTCTCATGGGTAGATGAGTAGATGAGTCGGAAGTAGGCAATTCTTCAGAACCCAGAACTTGGCGATGGTACCATAGATGGAAAACTAGACAACGCTCGAAACTTGGCAACTCTCATAACCAGGCAACGGTGACAACTGGCCGTACTGTTTCCCCCCGACTTACCTTCTTCCTTTCTCCCCCCCCCCCAAACAGATCACTCTCGTTGCATCATACCATGCAGCCTTCCTCTCCCCCAATCGCCTCATCCTTCCCCTCATCCACTCTACTCTGTGTGTGTGTGTGTGTGTGTGTGTGTGTGTGCAGGCCCTCTCATCTCCTCGAGTGCATTGGATGCCCCTGCCCCCCTCATTGCGATTCTTCCCCAGCCCTCTGCACCACATAACAGGTACTGCCTTGTCTTGCCTTGCCTTGCTGTGCCTTGCCTTGCCTTGTCTGCTGCACCCCCTCTCTCCACCTATACGCCATGATCGTGCTCTCAGCCATGAGACTAGGCGAGCTGCAGCTTAGGAGAATTCTTTAGCAGAAGAAAAACAGTAGAGTTTAAAACTCTTGTGTTGCCAGTTCAAAAAACAAGATCGAAACTGAGCTCTAAGTCCACTACAACGATTAAAACGCAAACATGTTTCGGACGACTGGGACAGACCCCCGTCAATCCTTCATCAGTGCTAGCGGAATAAGAAACTAGAGCAGAAAGAGCAACCCTTAAGCAAGAACTACCCATCAAGAAACAATCGAGGTTGGGTACAACCGTGGCTGAAATCTGGGCAGCCAATCCACAACACCCTGGAAAAAACCGAGGGGCTGAGGTCTTCACTCCTCGAGGTGTAACGTTGTTGAATCACAACTCGCCAGCTGGTGTTTCGGAAGCCTCGCACGAACAAGTAACTTTTGCAAGTTACAACCTGTTTTCCAAGCAACAAACAATTTCTCCATATAAAATCCGCGGGAGAGTAAGCGTGTTTTGAGACGTCTCAAAACATCGTGCTCTGGGACTCTTCCCGTGGATTTAAAGCACCTCATGCGACTCTTCCTCTCCTCCCCTCCCCCGTCACCTCCTCTTTTCCCTTCCTTCTCCTCCCTATCCCCCTCACACTAATCGTGTATCCAGAGTGCTACTGGCGTATTCAATTGCCTGCTCGTGCTCTGAGACGTTTCTCTAAACTGTTTCTCTTCTCCCCTCCACCCACCACCCCCGGCTCCCCTTCCCCCCCCTGTTCCCCTTTCCCCCCCGCTCGCTCCCCTTTCCCCCCCGCTCCCCTTTCCCCCCCCACTCCCCTTTCCCCCCCACTCCCCTTTCCCCCCCGCTCCCCTTTCCCCCCCCACTCCCCTTTCCCCCCCACTCCCCTTTCCCCCCCACTCCCCTTTCCCCCCCACTCCCCTTTCCCCCCCACTCCCCTTTCCCCCCCACTCCCTTTCCCCCCGGCTCCTCTTCCATCTCCACAGAGTGCTACTAGCGTATTCAAACGGCCTGCTAGTGCTGTGGGACCTGCACTACCTGCAACCAGTGGCCATCCGGGGAGGCACTCGAGCCCAACGCACCGCCTTCCTCGATGCATCTGCTGCCGCCGCCGCCGCTGCTGCCGCCGCTGCAGCTGAGGCCGCCGCAGCAGAGGGGAAGAAAGGAAAGAAGGGCGGGAAAGGAGCAGGGGGAGCTGGGGGAGGAGGCGACGGGGGGAAGGGGGGCGGGGTGATGGATGAGAGGGAGAGGGAGAGGGCGCTAGAGGGGGAGGATGTGGAAGGGAAGGAGGTGTGCAGCGTGTGCTGGGCTTGTCAGCAGGGGGCAGTGGCAGCAGTGGGGTATACAGACGGAGACGTGGCCCTATGGGGTTTCCCTGTACTATCCAGCAGCAGCAGCACCGGTGCCACTGGCATCACTGGCCCTGCTGCTGCTGCAGCAGCAGCAGGCGGTTCTGGCAGCAGCGGCGGCGGCGGTAGCGGAGGGGGAACGGGTGGCACTGGTGGCGGGGGGGTAGGAGAGCCTATACCAGCCGCGCTACTAGCAGATACGCGAGCAGAAGTGCTGGGGAGGCCGCTGAGAAAGGTGTTTGTGGCAAGGGGCAAGGCTGAGCGGTTGCCTGTGACGATCCTGAGGTGGTGCTGTGACAGCGACTCGTGGGGGAAGAAGGCCAGCAAGGGCGGATATGCGGGCGGCGGGCGACTGTATGTGTTTGGGGGCGATGTGCTGGGCGCACCAGAGACTGTCTATGTGAGTTGGGAGGGGTGTGTGAGGTGAGGGATGTGGATTGGTGCGCTTAGGGGAGGGAGGGTGTATGGGATGGGAGGTTGAGGGTCGCCCGCCTTGCGGTGCGTGAGACTGTCTCGTCTTCATACACACTGCTGCTTGGAAGGGAAGGCTGGCTTGCAGTGCCTGCCTGTGTGTTCTGCGTGTTCTGCATGTTGCCCCTGTTGGCCGTTTCGCTGTGAGCAGTTCTCACTTGTTGTCCTTCACAGCTCTCCAACCCTGTCTTGTCTTGCACCATGCGTCCAGACCAGACTCAACATACCTGCAGCCGTTAACAAACCTGCTCCCTCTGCGCCCTCCCTCCCACAGGTGGTGGCGCTGGGCTCTCTCCCCTCGGGCCTACCAGAGTTATCAGGAACAAAGCTGCCGTGGTTCGGCCCTGTAGCAGACATCCTCCTGGCACCCTGTATCCAAGCTCAACAGCAGCAGCTTTCAAGCCAAAACCTCCTCCCTCTTCGTCCTCCCTCTGCGCCCTCCCTCCCACAGGTGGTGGCGCTGGGCTCTCTCCCCTCGGGCCTACCAGAGTTATCAGGAACAAAGCTGCCGTGGTTCGGCCCTGTAGCAGACATCCTGTTAGCTCCAGACGTGGGTTAAGATACGACTTTTGAGGCGTCTCAAAAGCCCTTCTTTTCTGCATCTTCCCTCTGCATCCTCCTTCCTTGCAGGTCGTAGCACTGGGCTCTCTCCCCTCGGGCCTACCAGAGCTATCAGGAACAAAGCTGCCGTGGTTCGGCCCAGTAGCAGACATCCTCGTAGCACCAGACGTGCCGGCCAAGCCCCGCCCCAAGGAGGCTGGCAAGAAGCCGGGAGCAGCCCTCATGGTGCTCACTATCCCGGGGCAAGTGCACCTTTACGACGAGTATGGGATCGAGCTGTTCTTTTCTGGCCTGTCTGCTCCTCCTGCTGCTGCTGGTGCTGCTGTGGCTGGAGCAGGAGTGCCAGCGCCGGCTTCAGCAGCAGCAGCTGCTGCTGCTGATAGTGGTGGTGGTGGTGGGGGAGGGGTGGGGGCGGGAGGAGCAGGGTTCCCGTCGTCAGGGAGTGTGGGGGCGGTGCGGCTTCCTGAGCCGATGCTGTTTGAGTGCCCCAACTCAGTCGCCACTGCAGCCATCATGACCATTGCTGAGCCCCACTCCATCGCTGCTCAAGTGCTGCTCCGGGTGCGCATTTCTCGCTTCTCCTTTCCTCCTTGTGCCTCTCGTCACACTTCCCTTCCCTTTACTTCCTTTACTTCCTCACCACTTGCCCCCTCCTGCCCCCTCCCGGCCCTTCTGCCCACCCCTCTTGCCCCCACTTGCCCCCTCTTGTCTCCTTACTCCTCCGCGTCCCACCCCTCTCAATGCAGCTGCTTTCACCCTCTCACACCTTGTTTCCTCGGCGCCCTTCCCATCCCACACTCCCCTCACTCCCCCATGCAGCTGCCGCGCTCCTCAGGCTCGCGCTGTCCAGCGCACCTATCCCACGGCACGGAGTGGCCAGTGGCAGGGGGAAGCATGGCGGAGTCAACAGAGCTCATAGCGGACCTGGGCCTCTGCCTCTTTGCATCCCATGTCCTCCCCCCCTCATAACCCTTCTCCCCTCCTTCTGTACCCTGCCCCCTGCTATCCTCGCCAGCCCGTCATCCGCATTCTCTTTCCCCCTTTCCCTCCCACCTTCCCTCCCCCACTCCCTTCCCCCCTTCCCTCCCCTCCTCCCCCGTTCAGCTGCCGCGCTCCTCAGGCTCGCGCTGTCCAGCGCACCTATCGCACGGCACGGAGTGGCCAGTGTCCGGAGGAAGCATGGCGGAGTCAACGGAGCTCATAGCGGACCTGGGCCTCTGCCTCTTTGTGTCGGGCCATCACAACGGCCTCGTGCATATCTCCGATGTCTCCACGCCGCTCCTTGCGCCGCTCGTCTCCGCCATACCCATTGGCTTCCCGGTGCGTGATTGCCTGCGTGCGTGTGTGTGTGTGTGTGTGTGTGTGTGTGTGTGTGTGTGTGTGTGTGTGAGAGAGAGAGAGAGAGAGAGAGAGAGAGAGAGAGAGAGAGAGTTGCAGGACCATCAGTCCGGAAGTTGATAGTAGACTCCCTTGCATGCCTAGGACCATCTAGCACCTGCCTTACCATGCCTGTACCCTTATAAACCCATCAATGAAGGACCGCTTGAGAGAGAGAGAGAGTTGCGGTATGGGCTTCTTGTCTTCTTACTACCCTGTCCTGTCTTGTACTGTCCTATTCTCTGTACCCTCTCTCCCCCCCGTTTATTCCCCTCCCCCCTGTCATTCCTCCCCGCCCTCCGTTCCCTTCCCCATGAACCTGCCATTCTGCCCTCCTCCGCGTTCCCTCCAATACCTCCCTCCCCAGCCCCCCCCCGCGCACACAGATGTAACCCTACGAGCTGGCGACAGTGCTTGTGCAGTGCAGCTAGTTTAGGGTTGCTGGCAGTGGGCCATGGCAACAGGCTCGCGCAGTACAGCTGTTTGTCACCCCCCTCCACGCTCGCCCCCATGCCTCCCTCTCCCCTATGCCCTATGCCCTCTCCCCCCGTGCCTTCTCCCCCATCCCCCTCTGCCTCTTGCGCTCACAGATGGAGCCCTACGAGCCAGTGACAGCACTGGACTTCTGTCCAGCATCCGGGCTGCTAGCAGTGGGGCATGGCGACGGGCTGATGCAGCTGTTTGTGCTCAGCGCCACTCCCAGCCCCCTTGTACCCTCCCCCTCTGTGTCCTCTCCCCCATGGGCCCCCTCCCCCCCACACAGATGGAGCCGTACGAGCCGGTGACAGCACTGGACTTCTGTCCGGCATCCGGGCTGCTATCAGTGGGGCATGGAGACGGGCTGGTGCAGCTATTTGTGCTGAGCGCCACGCCCAGCCGCGTGTGGGTGTGGACGGTGCGAGAGGCCACGGAGGTGGATGCGCCTCTCAAGGCTGCAGAGGACGGCACTGCCATTGACGTTCAGGACGGCTTTGTGTACAAGAAAGGTGGGTTGGTGGGGGCGCGGCAGCCAGCGTGAAGTGCACGGGAGGCAGCGACATGCAGCAGCCGCGTGCTAGGGTGACCGTGGGCAGGACGTGGGGGACTCACGTGAGAAGGACGAAACACAGGTTTCGTGCCTTGAATGACTTGGGAGGACTTTTGTGGGGTGGGGACAGGTGGAGGAAGTCCAGAGTTGAAGGAATAGGAGTGTAACACGTGTGCAATTGCAGTGAGTGGTACAAATGGGGGGGTTGTGCGCTAGAAAGGGGGGTCGGTGGAGGGTAGGCACTAGAAGGTGGGACGGTGCGAGAGGCCACGGAGGTGGACGCCCCGCTCAAGGCTGCAGAGGATGGCACTGCCATTGACGTTCAGGATGGCAGTGCACGGGAGGCAGCGCTGTGATGAGGACGTTGGCGGAAGCAAAAGGTGCGCTGGGGAGGCTACGGGCGGAGGGGCTGTGTGAGGTGGGTGGTTGGTGTCCATTAGAAAGGTGTGGGTGTGGGTGTGGGTGTGGGTGTGGGTCTTCACTGCTGATCGAATTCCTGGATTCCTTTGCGAGTAAGGCAGGTTCAGGTTGAGCTGGAGGAGGGAGCAGTGTGTGTGTGGGAAGGTGGTACGGCGTGGCAAGGTGTGTGTGTGTGTGGGTGGGTGGGTGGGTGGGTGCCGTTTTGGGGTGCGTGTTGTGGGTGCACTCCTCCACACCTTCCCTTCCCCTTCTTCCCCTCTCCATCCCTTCCCCGCCTTCCCTTCCCTCCCCTCCCTCCCTGCACACCCCAGCGGTGGCGCAGGAGGCAGCGCTGGCCTTGTGTGGCGCAGTTCCGAATCCATGCCAGCGCCATCATCCCCCTCCTTTGCTTCCTCTTCCCTCTGTACCTCTCCTTGCCCTTCCCGTCCCGCCCCGTCCCTTCCCATTCATCCCTTCACCAGCGGCGGCGCAGGAGGCAGCGCCGGGGTTCCAGTGTGTGGCGCAGTTCCGAATCCATGCCAGCGCCATCCGTGCCGTCGCCCTCGCCACCTCCATTGCCCGCCTCGCTGTTGGAGACGACCGAGCAGGCGTGAGTTCCCTCGCCTTCGTTTCCTTCTCTCCGCCCCCTCCTGTCTACCCTGCTCTTCCACCCATCCCTGCCCTTCTGCAAATCCCCGCCCCTCTGCGCCCATCCTCCTGTTTCTCGACTCTCCCTCTGGCTGCTTCACTCTCTGCAATCTGAGTTTCTCTCCTCATCCCTCTCTGCTTTTCTGCTTACTCCTGTCCCTCCCCCCCTCCCCCGCCCATCCTCACACCCCCCCACCCCCCAAGCACATGCATTTATCCAGCCCTCGATGCTGCTTCCCTTCTGCCTGCTCTGTGTTAGTTCGCCTCTCTGCTTGTCCTGTAACTTCTAGCATGGCCCGTCAGTGACCTGTCATTTGTATCGTCTACCCCACTCAGTGCCACGGAACCTTAAAATAATTTTCACAATTCACCACTCGAAAATCACCTACTCTCCCAACGATCCCGCTCCCTGTCACTCCTTCACAGCTGTCTCTGTCTCGTGTCTCAGCACATCACATCATACCACGCCCCTGGAACTGCCCCAATCGGACTTGCCGACTCAGATCTACCCCGCCCGTCCACTCCGTTCCTTCTATAACCCCCTCACGGGCCTCTCTCATCGACCTCACTACCTTTAGGCTTGTCTCCCAGGGCGTCATGCCACACCGCTGGGACTCTCGTGAGAGGAGCACTCATATCTAGCCAGCTTGCTCCTCTCCCTCTCTTCCCCCCCTCGCAGGTCTCTCTCATCGACCTCACCACCTTCAAGCTCGTCTTCCAGTTCGTCATGCCTCGCCCCTGGAACTCTCATGATCTCACTTGCTGACTCAAGTATACGCTGCCCGCCCGCTTTGCACCCTCTCTCCCCCCTCCCATCGCAGGTGTCTCTCATCGACCTCACCACCTTCAAGCTCGTCTTCCAGTACGTCATGCCTCGCCCCTGGAACGCCCCTCCTCTCGCCATCTCCTCCATCTCCTTCGCGCACCTGCCCTCCGCCTTCGCTTCTGCCAGTGCCATGAGTCTCCTCACTCCCGGAACCTCTAGAAGCTCTGCCCCTAGCATTCCCGGTCTCGGCACCGGCGACGGCAGCAACACACCTGCGTCTTACTCCACGTCCACCCCGGGTCGGAGTGTCGACTCTACCACCTTCCCCGGGCTTCTCTCTCCCGCGTCGACCCCCTCGGAGTCGTCGTCTGGAAGGGGGGCCGGGGGGGGCGGGGGAGGGGGCGAGTGGGGCCCGGGAGGTAGCGGGGGCGGGCACGGGGTGTTTGTGGGGGCGTCGGACTCGTCGTTTGTGGTGCTGGATGCTGTTACAGGCCAGCTGCTGCTGCGAGGCCCGGTGAAACTCCGGGAGGCTTCGCCTGCTGTCGCCATGCTGCTGCTGGGTGAGTGAAGGAATGGGGAATGTGAGGGTGGCAGGGGTGCGGGAGTACTGGGTCTGGGTGGGTCTGGGTCACGCTGCTCTTTGTGTGTGAATGTGTGAATGTGTGTGTGTCGTTTTTAGAGGTGTTCTCATTGTCCTTGGCTTGATCTAGTACCCCATGCGCTACTCAGCTCAGCCTGTGAAAGGGAAGGGGGGAGTTGGTTGGTTGGCAAGTCCCTATGCCAACTTGCAAGGAGGGGGCATCCAACTTGCAACAAGGACCATGGGGGTTGCAAGGAGGGGGCACCCAACTTGTGGGTTGCAAAGAGGGGGTACCCAACTTGCACTTGGGGGCTCCAACACCACTGGGTTGGATTGGCACCCCAACTTGCAAGTCTACACCCCAATGTTGGGTGTAGGCCTACAAAGCAAGCTACACCCAAAGTTGGGTGTAGCCCCAACCCCTTTACACTTAGCATGCTATACATAGAATTCTATCACAGCCACCCTCCATCTCTCCTTTCAATACATCCTTCCCGGTCCCACTTCGCCTCTCTTCCCAACCTCCCTTCCCTCCCGACCAAACTCTTGCTCTTCTTTCCCCGCTTTCCTCCCTAACCCTCCTGGCTCTCCCTGGCTCTCCCTGGCCCTCCCTGGCCCTCCCTGGCCTTACCGCTCTCGACTCATGCGCGCCCCTGGCCTCAATGGTCAACCCACGCCTGCTGTTCTATTTCAGATGCCGATGGTTCTCCTCTGCCCCGCCTTGCTGCTCCTGTACGTCTGGACCACGTTCGATCCTCCCGCTCTTCCCGCAAGCGACCATTGCGCGTGCCACAGCAAGAGCAGCAGCAGCAGCAGGAGGGGGAGGAGGTGGAGGCGGGTGAGGTGGAGGAAGGGGGGGAACGGCAGGAGGTGGGTAAGGCGCAGGTCCCAACTGAAGATTCTGCTGTTGCTGTGTCCCCTTCTGCAACTCCCCATGATTCAAGGCCCGATGGATTGACAGCAGAGGGGCAGGAAGGCGGAGCAGATGGAGTAATGGGAGAAGCTAATAGAGGGGATGGGGAGGAGGAGGGTAATGGTGATGGGCGCAATGGAAGTGACATGGTTTCTGATGGCGGTCCTGACAGCAGCAGCACGGCGAGCCAACCAGCTGAAAAACAACCTGAGAACGCACCTGGTGATGAAGACTCGAGCCAGCAGGATAAGGCCCTTTCGGCTCCAACCACCCCATCCTCTGACCTCCCTGCTACGCCCCAAGACCCTGAAGATCCTTCTGCTGCCGCTGCTGCTACAGATGCCACGCATGACCCTGCCTCCTCTCCCATTGCTTCGAATACCCCGTCAGAGGCAGATGGGGCAGACGGAGCAGCACCAGCAGCAGCACCAGCAGCAGCGCCGAATCTGCTTCCTCTACCCCCGGCTAAGGTTGCTGCTGCTGCAGCTGCGGCGGCAGCAGCTGCTAAGGCTGCTCTGCCGGCTCCTCCTGGCCGGCAAAAGTGGCCGGGAGCTGTGGCAAGTCCAAGGGTTGGCAAAGGGGGAGGTTTGGCAGACAAGGAAAGCTCTACCCCTACTGCCGCTGGTCCTGGGGTGGCAGCAGGCGAGGGAGGAGTAGGGGGAGCGGCAGCGGCAGGGGCAGGCAAGTCGGGGATTGGGTGGGGGCTGAAGAACCGTATTGGCATCCGAATCAACGCCAAGGGTAGCTTGAGTTTCAGTGTTCACGCGCAACCAGCAGGTGGCAAAGCAGGAGCAGGGAAGGCAGGTGCTCACGGGGTGATTGATGGTGGAGGCAGTGATGGGGCGGCTGCAGGTGCAGGTGCAGGTGCGGGTGCAGGTGCGGGTGCAGGTGCGGGTGCAGGTGCGGGTGCAGGTGCGGGTGCAGGTGCGGGTGTGAGTGGATTGGAGTCTCCTGCTGTTTCACAGAGCTTTGCTGGTCCTGCTGGTGCTGGTGGTGCTGCCGCCACTGCTGCTGCAGCGGCTGCTATCCAGGCAGTGGACTCGAAGTCAACTCCAGCTGCTGCTGCTGCTGGTCGTGGCAATGCAGAGCTGCAGCTAGAAGCAGCAGCAGCAGCAGCAGAGGCAGAAGAAGGGGCGGTAGCGGCAGAGGAAGAGGGGGAGGAGGAGGAGGAGTTTGACCCGTATGAGTCGCTGGAGGCACTGAGCATACCCACAGTGGCTCCTGAAGTGCACTATGTGCTGCTCGCTACGCGCATGTGCCTCGCTCTCTGCGCTGCTTCCACCCTGCCTCAGGTATGTGGGATGAATCAGAGAGGGTTAAGGTGAGGATGTGAACGGGGTGCAGGTGGCGGTGGGTGGCGGTGGGGGTGGCGGTGGGTGGCGGTGGGTGTGGCGGCGATGAGCGGGTTGTGCAAGGATACGGGGAGGAAATGGTGTGGAAAAGCAGAGAAAAGTAGCGAGGGGATGTGGGACCCTTTTTCCATCTTCTTCGCTCCCCCCCCCTCCTCTCTCTCATCACTCCCCCATCCCTCCGTTGCTTAGAAGTCTTGCTTTCTGAGGCTGGTGTAATAGTAGATGAAGTCGAGGAAGCACACGAGTGTGATACAGTGAAGGAAGGAACACGACCCTCCCTCCCCCCCTTCTTGCCCACTTCCTCACTCTCCCCCCCCTCTTCTCTCTGCCCCTGCTCTCCCTCCCCCCTGCTCTTGCAGGGCCTGCCGGTGAGTAGGCTGAGGAAGGTGCGGGTGTTTGAGGATGCAGAGGAGGGCGACAGGGAGGCCAGTCGAGTGTTCAGATGTGTCGAAACTTCTTCTCCCCACCAACCCCCTCTCTCTTCCCCTCCCACCCCCTCCCCTTATCGCAGGGCCTGCCGGTGAGTCTGCTGAAGAAGGTGCGGGTGTTTGAGGACGCAGAGGAGGGCGACAGGGAGGCCAGGTGGATGGGGTCGTTTGGAGTCACGCCCTTCTTTGCGCCCGGCCTCATGCTCCTCTCCGCTAAGGGCTGTGTGGAAGTCAGGTCAGCCTTTGCGGTTTTTCTTTTCTTCTTCTTTTCCAAGGCGCCTCAGTCAGACTCCCTTGTTTGTGCCCGGCCGGCCTCATGCCCCTTTCCGCCAAGGGCTGTGTGGAAGTCAGGTCCGCCTTTCCCTCCCTTTTCTTCTTCTTCTTTTCTTTACAATGCGCCTCAGTCAATACTCCCTTCTTTGCGCCCTGTCTCATGCTCATCTCTGGCAAGGGCTGTGTGGAAGTCAGGTCCGCCTTTCCCTCCCTTTTCTTCTTCTTCTTCTTTTCTTTACAATGCGCCTCAGTCAATACTCCCTTCCTTGCGCCCTGTCTCATGCTCATCTCTGGCAAGGGCTGTGTGGAAGTCAGGTCCGCCTTTCCCTCCCTTTTCTTCTTCTTCTTTTCTTTACAATGCGCCTCAGTCAAATACTCCCTTCTTTGCGCCCTGTCTCATGCTCATCTCTGGCAAGGGCTGTGTGGAAGTCAGGTCCGCCTTTCCCTCCCTTTTCTCCCTTTGAGGCGCCTAAAATAGACGCCCTTCTTTGCGCACAGTCTCTTGCTCAATTTCTGCAAAGAATATACGGAAGTAAGGTCGACCTTTATTCTCCTTTCCCTTAACACCCTTGCTCCTCTCCCTTTGGCCCCCTTCTTTCTTTTCTTCCCTTCTCCCCCCATCGCCTCCCCTTCCATTGGCCCTTCTCCCTGTTCTCCTTCCATTGGCCCTTCTCCAAGTTTAGGAACTTCTCCCTGTTCTCCTTCCGCTTCACTTCCTCTCCTCCTCATCCAGTCTCTCCCATCCCCTCCCTCCCGCCCCACACAGAACGCTGCCTGATCTAGCCCCTGTGGAGTCAGGAGGAATGCTCTCAGAGTACCTGGGCTGGTCCTTCCAGCCTTTTGAGGCGCCTCAAAACTCCCCTCCCCCTCCCCCCCCCCCTCTCCACACACAGAACGCTGCCTGATCTAGCCCCTGTGGAGTCAGGAGGAATGCTCTCAGAGTACCTAGGCTGGTCCTTCCAGCCCTCGCAGCTCATGCCCACCACCACCGCCATCTCTCTCGACGCGCGCATTGCCCTTGTGAGACACGCATTGCTTCCCCTTCACTCTGGTGGTTTTTCTTTCGTTCTCTTTTCTTCTGGTTAGTCAACTCATACGCGGACTCACAGCCCTTGCCTGCTGCACGGCGTCCATACATGACCCTTTTTCCGATACCGTTTCGACTGCCTCCTCAGCCATTGCTCGTGCGTTTGCCCTGATGTCCGTGTGCCCCACACCACATGCAGCTGGAGGGGGAGACGGAGATGGTGCGCATGTCCCTCTTTTGAATTCTCATATATGTCCGGCTTTATATCCCCCTAACATCTGCTCTCTCACCCACCCTATATGCAGCTGGAGGGGGAGACGGAGATGGTGCGCATGTCCCTCTATGCCTACGAGAATGCGCTTGGGTGAGCCTCCTACACGCTGCTAGTTCCTCTACCTCCTCCTCCGCCTCCTCCTGCTCCTCCTCCTCCTCCTCCTCCTCCTCCTCCTCCTCCTCCTCCTCCTCCTCCTCCTCCTCCTCCTCCTCCTCCTCCTCCTCCTCCTCCTCCTCCTCCTCCTCCTCCTCCTCCTCCTGCCCCTTCTCCTCCGTCCCCCCTCCTCCGTCCCCCCTCCTCCTCTTCTACCGCACCCCTGCTCCTTCCGGCTTCCCGTTTTTCTGAACCGTTCTGCCACCTTTTTATCACTATCCCCTGCTACCCGTTTCCACCCGTATCTTTGTCCTTGCTCTTGCTCCCTCTCTTCCCCTTCCATGCTCCCACTAGCCTCACCCATTTTCTCCCTTTCTCTGTACCGTTTTACCCCATTACTCCATTCCCCTCTTCTCCCAACTTCCCTTACGTACTCTTCCCCCTCTTCTCCCCACTGGTTCCCACCCCTGTTCTCACTTCTCTCCTTCCCCCTCCTCCCCTTTCCTCCCCTCTTCTTCCCCTTCCTCCCTCTCTCCTCTTCTTCTTGCAGTCTGCCAGGATCGCTGCCGCGCCTGCACGTGCCCACCATCGCATCCCCAGTCTCACAGCATCATCCAGCTTCATCAGCAGCAACAGCGGCAGCGGCAGCAGCTGGGGCAGAGAAAGGTGCTCAAATCACAGCCAACATTGCCAAGGCCAAGCTCAAGGCACGTGCTCTCCCCCTGAACCGCACCCTCCTCTGTGCCTCCTTGTTATGCCTGCACCGCACTCTCCCTTCCCACCTGCTGCTCTGCTCTTCCGCTTTCGTTCTTCCTCATTCGCTCTTCCTCATTCGTTCTTCCTCATTCGTTCTTCCTCATTCGTTTTTCCTCATTTGTTCTTCCTCATTCGTTCTTCCTCATTCGTTCTTCCTCATTCGTTCTTCCTCATTCGTTCTTCCTCATTCGTTCTTCCTCATTCGTTCTTCCTCATTCGTTCTTCCGCAGTCCCAAAAAGATGACTGTTCTTTTACGAGACGTCATGTCTCAAGCGCTGCACTGCTGTGGCTCTTCGCTTCACTCCCCCACTCCCTTCTCTTGTGTCCCCACCACAACATTGACCTGATTTCCAGAGTGACTTGCTCTCTACGCTAAATAGTACGAACTCCAGTGAGGAGTTTCTTAAATCGCAACAATGTGCTGGGGCAAATGACCCAGGGGCACCCGCTGCTGCCACCTCTGCCGCTGCCGCCACCTCTGCCGCTGCCGACACTGCCAATTCTCCTGCTCTTCACCCACCACCTCCTTCCTCCCTCCTTCCCTCCCTCCCTTTCCCCCTCCCCCTCTCCCTCCCTATCAATCAGGGTTTCCTGGGGAATATGAAGGCGATGGGCAAGGCGCTGCTGCAGCTGCCAGCAGCGCCCACCATCCACACGTCCTCTGAGCTGCTGGCCCTCTTTGCCTCCGCGCCCTTCCCTCCCTCCGATGGCCAAGACCTGCTCTTCTCCAAGCCTCACATGGACGATCCTCCGGCTCCATGTGTGTTTCCCACCCACCACCCGTACTCACGCTGCTTCTTCTTTCTCCTTTGTGCGGTCGCTGCTCTTTTTCCTTCTTTCACCTGCCGTTTTTGCCCGACTACATGCACAAACGTTTCACAAGGATTGTACATTAATTTCTCTCTCCCTGCAATCAGACTTCTCCAACCTCAAAATCTCTCCCTTATCTTCTATGCCCCTCACCTCCCATCCCCTCCTCTCTTCTCCCCTCTCCTCCTCGCCTCGCCTCTCCTCCCCTCCCATCTCCCTTACCCCCCTTCCAGCACCCCACACGCCTTTGACAACGTCCACCGGACTACCCCCCCTAGTCATCGAACCCACCACCACTGGTCCCACTCCCACGCCCTCATCCGGAAGATCCGCACCCACTAGCCCCGCACCCGCTGCCGACACCGGCATATTCAGCCTCTTCGGATTCGGCAAACCGGCAGCAGCAGCAGCAGGGCAGGGGGATGCGCCCCCGGTTGGCGGGTCGTGGCAGGAGAGGAAGCCGAGTGGGACCGCGGCTATGCGAGCGGATCTGATGTCGGGTGGTGCACCGGCCAAAACGAGAACGGCTGATGAGATCAGAGCGGCCTATGGTTACCCCAAGAGGCAGCAGGGCACGGTAGGTGGTCGCTGGGAAGGCAGGAAGAAAGATGGCAGGGAGAGTTGGCAACCAGGCCTGTGTGTGGTGTAGGGACGAGGAGGTGGGGTTGTGTGCTATTTAAAGTGGTTTCTACCACACCCCGACTGACTGCCTGCTGTTGTTGCACCAGCGCCGTTGTATAGCCACTCATGGTATTCCTCCGTGTGTCCGCTTCGCTCTGCATGCCCTCACTGCACTCCCTCGCTCTCTGCTCCCTCACTCTACTCTCTCAACCGTTGTGCAGGATGCAGCTTCAGCAGCTGCAGATGCTCGTGATAAGCTTATCATGCGGGGCGAGAAACTCAAGGTAAGACAAAATTAGCCGCCCGCCACCTCCTCCATACTCACCTGTAAAACCAACCACTTGCCAAATTGCTGTCTACACTCCTCCCCTCCATGACTCAATTCTTCTGAGAATTCTCAAAGGTGCCGGCTGCCCGTTGCTGTCTCTTTGCCCGCTTTTTATAATTCTCTAAAGTGACTCAGTTCGTCATGTGTTGGCTGCCCATTGCTGTCTGTTTGCCCGTTTTTGATAATTCTTAAAAGCGACTCAGTTCAGTTCGTCATGTATTGGCTGCCCATTGCTGTCTGTTTGCCCGTTCTGCACAGCAACTGGCATCAGATGCAGAGGATCTCGATGCAGGAGCTGCCGATGTTGACTTTTGAGGCGCCTCAAAATACTACTTCATGTGCCCACTGCCCATTGCCCATTGCTGTCTCTTTGCCCGCTCTGTGCAGCAACTGGCATCAGATGCAGAGGATCTCAATGCAGGGGCTGCCGATTTCGCCAAGCTTGCAGCCGAGATTGCCAAGAGGCAGGAAAAGAAGTGGTGGTGAGCGAGGTTGGCGGGTATGTCATCTTTATACAGTGATTGCTGTGGTATATAGTTTCAGAACCCTGGTGTGTAAATGTATGTACCTTGCTGAGGTTGATAATATGGGTAAACTTACAGAGGGTCGTACCGAAAGTCAGTAAGGTTATTGTCGTATCGTCGTGGAAGTCTCACCCGCGGGCCACTTTTCAGTTTCTTGTTTACTGTCACTTGTCGCAAATGCGGTACTACGACAGCCGGTATTATAAACTGCGTTCTGATGATGCGCTGCGCACTGAAATCACAGGAATGGTACAATATTTTCTACCAAAATCCTGAACCCCCAGCTAGCCAAGGTAAAAAACCTACCGTAATTTTAAGCAATATGAAACCGCCTTGATTACATGCTTCTGCAAAGAATCATAAGCAAGGTGCCTATGCGCCAGATATTGCACTGAAAACCAAATTTGAAAAGGAACACGGACGAGGGTGGAATGATGGCCGGAACAGAAACAGATAGGCAGGCAGTGCATTGGGACCCCCAAGCATACAGCCTCCCTCTGCCTCATTCCATCATGTTACCATGTAACAAATGAACAAACAAAGGATGTGAACAAATGCACAGCCTCCATATGAGAGTGCTTGCTTAGCCTTTTCACAATCGAATTGGGAGCGCTGGGATAAATGTAGCAAATCGTGCTGGGATGGCTGGAATATTCTACACATAGGCGTGCATACTTGAGGTGGGTTGAAACGAGGGGAAGGAAGAAAAGGATTAAGGGATGCAGGGTAGAGAGGAAGAGAGGACAGGACACAGGGAGGGAGGGAGGAGAAATGGAAGCGGTGGGCTGAAGCTTTCACTATACTAATTATGGCAACGTATGTGCGGGGGGTTTGGAGTGATTGGGTGGGGAGCAGCAGCAGTTTGTGTTCCTGATGGTGGTGAGGAGAGGTGGTGCTGTGAGCAGGGATGGGTGGGAAGAGAAGGACTTGCGCAAATGCCTTCAGGATCTCTTCTCGGAAGCAGCAGTAGCAGCAGCAGCAGCAGCAGCAGCAGCAGCAGTAGCACACAAGACGCCCAGAAGGCTTTAGGGGAAACGAGAAGGCATCTGAAGCGCGTCCAGATTGCAGATAGAGAGATGACTCTTGCGGCGCCTCAAAACAAAAGATGGTGAGATCACGGTGACTCCTGAGGCGCCTCAACACTTGATATTCCTTCCCGCGAGACGCATGAGAGTCATGGGAAGAGGAGGGGCTCCCCAGAGGTGGTGCACGGTTGATGTGGTGCTGGAAGGCTGAAGAGGCGCGAGAGGATGATGCGCAGGGCTCTGTGCACGTTCACTCTGTGCGGCACAGAGCAGAGCACGAGAGGGGCGCGCATGGCCCTCGCACACAGCTTTGCCTGATAGGAAGGGGGGAGCGGGGAGTCGGGATTGGGCGGAAGGAAGGTGGGGTGGGGGGAAGGGGTGGAGTGGGATCGTGGGAGAGGAGGGGAAGAGGACGGTTGGAAAAGGGTACACGGGAAAGGGTACCTGGTGAGAATGATTGGTTGTTGATGTTTATGCTGAAGAGCCAATCAGAAAACAGGCTTGCAGGTCACATTACCGCTCAAGTTGAGCAATCGCTAAGAACATTAGAAAAAAGAAAGGGGGTGCTTACAAGGAGTACATATTTGCTGCGTCTGTGCAACCAGAGATGCATGTAGATGCATGCATGCATGCATGGGCCTGCATGGATGAACCTGCATGCGAACACACTCTTGTTCACATGCATAAGACACGCATACACCGATCCACCCACACCCACACACACAAAAATACACACAAACCCACACCCATACACACACATGTACCTGCTTGGTAACTCGGTGCTGCGTCTCCTGTGGTTGCAGCAAGAAGAGGTCAAACTTGGTGCCCACGAGCACAGGGAGAGCACACTGCGGGGCACCGAGGGATGGGGAAGACAGTGCAACCAGGGAGAAACGAAACAAGGCGACATGTAGCAGTCATGACCTCTGACAGAAGTTCTGAGGCGTCTCAAGACCGATGAGACCACGGAACAATGGAACAAGGGGGGACACGACACAGAAGAGCCGCCAAGGCCAATTGGGGTGGACCGTGCCGTGGAGTAGATGCTTTTTGAGTTTTTTCTCACGAGCATGTGCGTGCGCATGAAGGCGGGGTGAAAGGTGAAACACACAAGGATGTGAGGGGAAAGCGACCATGGTGAAGATGAGTGGCAGCAGAGCACACATGAAGGGGATGGGGACAAGCAAGAGGGTGGGGATGTGGGATGGTTGGTTGGTATAATACCTGGTTGAGGGCCCGGGCTTCTAAGTACCATGACTGAATGCTGCGATGTGGACGGAAGTGAGAGAAGGTGAGAGGAGGTGAGAAATAGGGGCAGGGAGAGGAGACGGGTTGGTTGAAGAGGGGTAATGAGGGATTTGAACCGGTGAATATAAAGGAGGAGGCCGAGAGAAGCGTGTGCTGCTTGAGGGGCGTAGTGCCTGTGATGTCAGAAGAGTCCTTTCACATACAATTCTGACTGCATAGAGGCGCGCATGCTTTGAGCGAAGTGGTGAAGTGGTGAAGTGCAGCGACTCTTTAAGCGCCTCAAAAGTGAGACGAGTTTTTTTGGTGCCTCAAAAGTGAGATTCGTGTGATCATTTTGAGGCGCCCCAAAAGCAGCATGCTTCTACTACTACGTCTGAGTCTACATTGCGGCGAGCACGTGCTACAAAAAAAAACATCTCAGGCTACATTAAGGCAGGCAGGAAGGCAGGCAGAGAGGTAGCAGGCAAGTGAGTGATGTTTTGAGTCGACTCAAAGCACGGCTCATCTCACGCGGATTTTGAGTCGACTCAAAACACGGCTCATTTCATGCAGACAGGCAGAGAGGTAGCAGGCAAGGTACCTGCGGAGGGTGGAGGGGCGAGTGAGGTCGAAGAAGAGGAGCAGCGCTGCCGCATCGTTGCACACAAAGGGCAGCAACGATGCGAACTGGCGGCGGCCTGGCGTGGCGTGTGCACGGGGTGGGGGGAAGGAGAAGAGGGGGAGGGGAAGGGAGGGGCAGCATTGGGGGCACGACACGACACGACAGGGGTTGACGCGACACGGCGCAGCAAGGCTCAACTCGACACAGCATGGCACAACATCAAGGGATGCGAGGAAGTGCGCCTGAGCACCTGAGAGTTCCCAGGAGGTAATGGCGATGGTGGCAGGGGTGGGGGAGGCTGGCAGCGCGATGCTGTGATGGTGACACTCTACTCCCACTGTCGGCGCATACGCTGCTGACCACATTCCCCCTCCTCCCCCTCCTCCCCCTCCCCTTCCTCCGCCTCCTCCCCCTCCCCCTCCTCCCCCGCCGCCGCCGCCACTCGTCTGCCCTTGCCCGTTTGCCAGCCCGTCAACCGGTATACCCCCACTGCCACCACCACTCCCACCACCACTGCCCCGCCCGCTGCCTCTCGTGCTGCTGCTGCTGCTGCTGCGGTTGGCTGGCGCGCTAGCAACGCCGTTGCCGGTCCCGCTGCTGGCGCTGAGATCGCTGTCGGATTCTTCGAATAAACGGGCCTGGAAAGGTGGGGTGGACGCATGCAATGCAATGCAATGCGCGTGGGTGGTTGATGCGCATGTGAGGCGTTAATGCGCATGTGGATGGTTGATGACACATGCCCACATGCCATGCGCACATACCATACCCACCAGCACGCACGCACAGCCCAGCACGCACCATGAAGCTCGACTTGCCACAATCCGGGTCCCCAACGAGTGCAATCTTCACCCACACAGTATCGTCCGAATCAGGCCCGGATACGGACCGCACCCAGCTCATGTCGGCCTCCCCGCCTTCCCCCTCCCCGTCCGCGCCATCCATATAATCCGCCCCCATTCCACCGCCCCGCGCGTCCCCGTCATCACCTCCCCCGCCTCCGCCGCCGCCGCCGCCGCCGCCGCCGCCGCGGCCGCCTCCCCCCGTTCCCCGCGTCTCCCCTCCGGCTCCGCCGCCCATCCCCAAGTCCCCGCGGGCTATGCTGTCTCTTCCGCCCTGTTGTGCGCGCCAGTCGCCGTCAGCGTAAGCGCGCGGATCCCGCTCGCCGTCGTACCCGTCGTCCGCGCCCTCCCACGCGTCGCTGCTGCCGCTGCCTCCGCTGCTAGCTAAATCATCGCATTCGCCGGACGCGCGACCGCCGCCGCCGTCGTAATAGTCGTCGCCGTCAGCAACGGCCGGTTGCTGAGCCGGCTGCCACCGCTGCTGCGGCTCCTCGTTTCTGTCCCGGGCTTGTTGCTGCTGCTGCTGTTGCTGTTGCTGTTGTAGCTGCTGCTGCTCCTGCCTACGCCAATCGCCGTCTTCCCGGTCTCCGTATCTCGGCGCGGCAGCGCGACCGACGCTATTCAGACCGTTGCTGGCGAGAGATGGACGGTTGTGCACGAGGATTGGCACCTCGAGTGACTTGCGACGATTCGCCATAACAGTGCGCTACAGTCGAAGAACCTACTAACGAAGCCTTAAGAAGACGCGACGGCCAACGGCTCGCGAATCGGACGCTTGTCCCCGACTTCCCGTCAATTTCAGCCAGATTGAAAAAGAAAATAAAAAGCGTGTTTTGCAAGGCTGCCCGCTGACAAAAGAGATGCGGGAAAATCGCAAATGGACTGTCTTTCTTCCAGTGTAACCGAATCGCGCAGTACAAATGCCGCTGTCCCTTGCTGATGCTGAAGCCGCAACTTACCGCCAACAGGGTGGCGGTCCTAGGGACGGCAATGGCAGCGGGCTAAACGTTCAGGTGGGCTCCTAGCACAACGGTTTTCGTTAAAAAAGTCGGTAGCAGAGGCTCGGTGGAAATATAGTACCAAATGCAGGTGGCGGGCGCGCGATGCGGAGATATGGACGAGAGAATTGTGTAGTGGTGCTAATGCGGCCAACCCTAAAACTGTAGAGATAACTACATGACTGGGTCTCTCGAGCTGGGAGTGGAGGTGAAGTGGAGTGGAGTGGGTGTGGTGTGGGGGTGCTCATTTTCTCGCTACACAAAAATTGTAAGGGCGTGTCCAGCGCGTACATTTAGAGTTCATAAACCCATTCAGTTACCACATTTCCTATTGTAACACTGCATTTTACAAAAAGGTTGGACACGATCAGCTTCCGTTCACAAGACGGCACGCCCGCTGCGCGTACGACGAATCGTCTAACACACGTTACTGGAATCAGTGTGCGCGCGAACAAGGGTACAGCATTGCGTCCTGCCCGCTACAGTAATTTTCGTTCAAGCGTGGAAGTTTCGCTTGTGCGTGAATTTCTGTGCGATGATAGACGAGGCAACCAGTTACCTCGTTTTCCACGAACTGTAGAAATTTGTGTGCAGAGGGTTGTGTCCGCGCGCTGGAAGGCCCAATCCTTCGGACTCGACTCACCTTATATTCGTTTTTTGGTACAGTGAGATTTTTTGAGCCGGGAAACGTGTGAAGGTACTAATATTCCCAAAATGTACGCGCTGGACACGCCCTAAGGAATTTTCCGAGATTCCTTAATGGGTCACACTAAACACGCGTACAACTCCAGTTTCCGGAGAACAGGCTCGGTCCGACGACCTTGCCCTCCGAACCACCATCGCGTCGCCTTCGGGTTTCCCAACCCCGAACCTGCACACAACCATCTCGCGACTCCGCGGCCTTGGCCTAGCTAGCATTGCTATATTAGTCCTAGGCCTCAATGTTTGCTTAGACGTTGTAGTCACTTTCGCGATATTGCATTCTGCGCACTCTCCTCTGTAGTGGTAACCATAACAATATTTTCCATCTTCATGATTTTCACATGAATTGTGCAAGGAAATGTGAGTTGCGGGCTTGGGGGGCACAGTTGGTGCTGGGGGGAGGTAAATGTAAAAGTTAAAGGGGAAACCCCCCTTGGTATTACCCCGGCTGTCGATCGTAATTCCCTTACCCACTTATTTACACGACTCGCTGGGTATCGAGGTAAGGAATATCCACTCCCAGATGAGCAGTACGAAACCCCCTTCTGGGGGGCTGGCAGAACTCGCCGACACTGGGGTTTGAACCTGGAATCTCATCCTTCGGAAGTCCCATCTTACTTGACTGGGCCACTTCGGGATGATGTTGGGGGGAGGAAGGAGAGTGGCCGGGGTAGAAGGGGGGATGCTTTTGTCAAAGGAGCTTATCTTCCACGTCCAGCAAACAATCAAACATAAAATTTTATGTGGGAGATTCTCACACGAGTAACACGATTGACACTGGCTACAATTATCAATATGCTATGGGTACTCTCTATTAGAATACAAGTGGGGGTGAGTGGGGCCTTGCGGCTGCTATGCGGCTCGGACTCCCAATTCAGCAGCTGCAGGTGGCGGGGCAGTGTGTTTGTGGCACAGCGTATGATGACCCAGCGGACCCACATCATGCCCTACGATACAAACACCAGCACGGTCCATCTCGGGTGCATGATGAGGTGAAGTTTGCGGTGGCGTGGATCTTTAAGGCACAGATGCGGTGGTGATAATAGATGATAGCATGGTGTTGTCAAGGGAAGCGGGTTGATGTAGCGATGCGACGACCGACGGTCGGAGAGGCTCACATTATAGAGATCAGCGTCGCGGATTTCAGAATCCCAACCACTAGACCATTGGGATAAAAGGGCTTGTTAAGTAGCGGGTCAGTGCGCCCATAACCCCCAGGCCAACATGCCTGTAACCCTTCCCTAGGATCAATCGGGGATCACCAGTAGACCTCTGACAGCGGACCCGCTGTCGCTCTCTCCATCTCTGCTAGAACAATGCGTGCGTTCCATAGGAGTGGTGGCAAGGGCGTGGGAGCGTCGTAAGATGGGTGATTACGCGCCTCGAGTTGCACGCAATCGGGGCGCGCAGTTCACCCCTCTTATAGTAGAGACGTTGGGTTGTTTAGGTGGTCGTTTTTTGCGGTGGCTTCGACAGCAAGGGGACGCGCACTTAGGGCTAGATGTGTCACGGTGGGCATGTCGAGAGGATGACACTTCGTTTTCGGCTTATCTTTTTGGGTCTCTGATGCTCATCGGAGTGGCGTTACAACGGACACAAGCCTATGTCATCCTGCTTCGTACAGCTTCTTCCGTGGAGAGATGGACGTTGATTTGGTGGACAGTGAGAGAAATGATGTCGGGGTGGAGGGTAGTGTCCTCTGTGTGGAGGCCCTATGTTACGATCAGAGAATGATCGACCCTAGGATCACCTCGGGAAGGTTCGCACACGTTTGAGTAGTGGTGGGCCCTTGACCTCAATAGCAGAGTGAATGCAAAATGTTTGAGATGATTAAAACATGCAAATACAGAGAGTATAAGTAGTAGTACAGGGGGAATATGAAACGACCTAGCTAGCCATGTACTCTAAGGGGTACATTCCCTTATTCGAATTCAAACCAACCGTGTGATGCGTACAATTGCGAAACTGTTCCCGCCAATTCCCTCGCTCCTGCAGCTGCCCGATGTCGTCTGCTCCGACGGTCCAGATCCGTTCCAACCGTCTGCGTCGCTTCGAGTCAACTCTGACTCTTCGCGTTCATTCTCGATAGTGCGTGGTTCACATAGCTACGGTTAGGAGTGCACAATAGTATTTCACTATTCGTAACATCCCCCTTCACTCCTGACCGTAGCTCGACTTGACCTACTTGACCACTCCGGTGAGTTCGGAGCAGTGCTTGTACTGCTGGTGTGGTAGTTGTTGCGTGAGGAAGTCTGCTGCCATGTCACCCGTTGGGCAGTACGTCAAGTCCACCTTGCCTTTGTCCACTTCGTCCTTGACGAAGAAGTACCGCAGTGCAATGTGCTTGGTGCGGTTGACGAATCCGGGTTTGTTTGCGATGCGGATTGCGCTCTGGTTGTCGCAGTGTAGGCGAAAGATGGGCAAAACTGGAATTTTCGCCTCCTGCAGGAGTTCCTGCAAGTAAAAGCCTTGGCGAACTGCTGCTGTTGCTGCGATGAATTCTGCTTCGGCCGATGACAGGGCAACCAGCTCCTGTTTCTGCGAGTTCCATGAGATTGGTCCCGTCGGCTCGAGGCGGAACAGGAAGCGAGTCCTGGACCGTCGATTGTCGGGGTCTGCTGCGTGATTAGAGTCCACGTAGCCGATGAGGCTAAAGGATGGGGTCGGCACTTTTGAGTAACAGAGTCCGATCTTGGGCGTTGAAACAAACGACTATAGAGCGCGCTGCAGATCAGAAGGTTCTCAGCCGTTGGATTGCGAGAGTACTGGGCCAACTGACTCGCGATGTAGGAAAGGTCAGGCCTGCAAGTGACAGAGGCGAAGAGCAGGCATCGCAGCTGCTGTTGATAAGTCTGAATACTAGCGGGGGATAGGGCTTTGTTGTCAGATTTGTGGTTCGATCCGGGAGTGTGGTAAGGAGTGGAGAGAGGTGCAGGCGAAATGTTGAAGCGTTTCCCAAGATCCTCTGTGTACTTAGCTGCTGAGAGGTGGATAGCTTCTGGCGTGTAGGAGATATTAAGTCCTAAGAACTGCTTCACCTCGTAGTTGCAGGTAATGTCGACGCGCCCCGCCAGATTCCTCTCGAACTGTTCGAGCAGCTCGTTGCTCGACCTTATGTAGAGGAGGTTGTCAACGTAGACCGTAAGCAGGATGTATTCGCCGCGGAAATCACGGCGGTACATCTTCGGGTCGTGAGGCAGTTGCTTGAAACCAATTTCAAGCAGAATGTTGTGCAGATACTGCTGCCAGAGCCTCGGCGCATGTTTGATCCCGTGAAGGGATTTCCGCAGCTGGCAAACGCGTGAATCCCCTTCACAGTACGTGTGCGGCTGCTCCACGTAGATCACGGCATCTACTAACGCGTATAAGAACGCATTTTTCACGTCGATCTGGCGCAGGGGCAGGTGCCTTGCAGCTGCGATGGCGAGCAAGGTTTGGACGGAGGTGTGACGGCTGACTGGCGCAAATGTCTGGTCAAAGTTGATACCGTGCCTCTGGTCATAGCTGCGCACCACCCAGCGCACCTTGAATCGCTCAATTATGCCATCCGCTGCGGTCTTCACGCGGAAGACCCATTTGCCAGAGAGGACCCTTGCGCCCTTGATTGCTGCACGGTCGACGAGCACCCAGGTGTCTTTGGATTCAAGTGCCTTGATCTCTGCATCCATCGCCTCTCGCCACTCCTTGCTATGTGGTCCAGTGAGGGCTTGGCACTGATTTCTCGGCTCGATGACACGTGGCGCCTTCGAGGTTGCGTTGTGGAGCCCGAGCAGCTGCATCCCGGAGATGGTGCTGTCGTGGCGATGCTGTGGGATAACTTCCTGCACATCGTCACCGTCACTCTCAGGCTCAGGTGGTGCCGGTGGCGCTGCGCCTCTACCGCTTCCTCCTGTTCCGCCCATTTCTTCTCTAGAGGAATCCTCGTCGTCGTCATCGCTGCTGTGGTGATCGCCCCTCGTGAATTCGCCTCTAGTGTCCTGCTCTAGGATCGCAGCAGCGGCTTCGTCCTCAGGTGTTGCGCAGCTATGTCCATCGTTCGTGTAGACGCGGTTCGTGTTCGTCTCCTCGTCGTGGCAAAAATGTTCGAGGAAGAGCCGTTCGTAGAAGATGACGTCACGCGCGTGGGTTGTCTTCTGGCTGAGTAGGTCCAGGATGATCCACGCCTTGTGCTAGTGACGGATGCCGAGGTGGATTCCCCAATGCGCGCGGCTCGCGAATTTGCCGATGGTTGACGTTGGTGGGCAATACTGCACCATGCACCCCCACACGCGGAGCATGGAGGAGTCCCTTTTCATCCCGGTCCACTTCAGATGTGGGGACAAATTGTCGGTGATGGCGGTGGTTGACAGAAGGTTGTGCACCCGCACGGCGTGGTGCATCGCATAGGTCCAGTAGGTTGGCGGCAGCTTCGATTGCTTCATCAGCGCTCGCACCTTCGTCATCAGTATGCGATTCGTGCGCTCAGCTACGCCTTGCTATTGGTGCGCGTAGGGGAGAGAGATGTGATGCTCGATTCCCTTCTGCGCCAAGTAGTCCTGCATCTTCTTGCTTCTGAATCCTGTTACGCTGTCAGATTGCCAGATCTTCAGCTTCTCCCCAGATTGCCGCTATGCGTGCGCCAGCGAGAGGCGGAATACTTCGTACACTCTGCTGCGTGCTTCTACGTTTACGACCCATATGTAGCGCGTCCCGGCGTCGATGAAGGTGAGCGTATAGAGCTCGTCGTTGACTCCGCAATGCCCCACATTCAGGAAGTCGCTGTACACCTTGTACAACTTGGGGTAGCGGTTAGTTCCCGGTTCAAGCAGCGGGAACAGCTGGTGACTTTGTGCAGCTTCGGGGTAGACGGTGCAGTTGCGCGGATGTGTCGCGCCTCTTACTGCGGTGCCGTCTGGGCGCAGGAGTGCGCCAGGAGCGAAAACTCCTGCGTCGATGCAATTTTTCAGCGTCGCGCGTGAGGGATGTCCGAGGCACTAGTGCCATAGCGCATCGCCGGCGCGGAAATGGGAGGTGCGCATGTAGCGCGCGTGGGCTTCTTCGGGGTCTTCGTCGGATACTTGGGCAGGTTCTGCTGCTGCCTCTTCTGCTGCTTCGTCTCCGTCGTTGGCGGTAGTTAACATCAGCGCCAAGAATTCTCTGTCGCGAATTTCGGAGAGAGAAATGTTGGTCCCAGGGATAGTTCCAGGGGCGAAGGTGGGTTCACGCGGTTCTGGGGCAGGCCCGTGGACGGTGCGGCGCGGGGTCGATGGCTCGTTGCCCCAGTCGATGGTGTCCCATGGGTCGCGGTACGGCTGGATGTCCGGTGGAGGTAACGCGGGTGCAGCGCGACGCGGGGGACGACCGAGGGGAACAATAGCAGGTTCAACCTCCGTTTCTTCTCCCCCCTTTCGGTCTTCACGGGAAGTTTCCCAGCCGCTGCCTTCTGCGCCAGATGCAACGCCCCAGCCGCCACTTACGGTTGCCCAGGTACCGCCGGTGTTGCCCCATCCGCCGGTGTCGCTCGTTCCCCATCCGCCAGCACTTCCCCACCCCCCTTCATTGGAGGCGCTTTCCTCTGCTTCGGCGCCCCATGCGACACACGCGAATGTGCCGCACGCCTTGGCAAGGCTCTGTCGGCGAAGTTCCTCTGCTTCGCGCCGCGCCATGTCTTCTTCTTGCTCCACGGTAAGGTTCTTTGCGGGGTCGCGCCAATGGGGGTAGATCTCCATGAACTTCTCCTTTGTGTAAGGTCGCGGCTCCTCATGCACATCGAAAGTGCCGACGCCGACGCCGTGCAACATGCCTTGGAGATGCTGCGATGCTGGTCCGGTGAGGGGATGTTCTGGCGTGCCGAACACGCTGCGCGTGGTGATCTCGAGCTCCAGGTGTGACATCCCTTCTTCTGGCGGTGCATGTCGCTCTGCTTCGGCGATGGCGGCAAGTCCACGGCCGGCGATCGCGCTGGTTGACATGGTGGGCGTGTGGCAATCCCTGCAGATGCCGTCTAGGTCAGGGTTGTGCAGCGCCAGTTTACGTGGGTGAGGGTGATGCGGCACCCACGGCCTTCCGTCAGGGTGTTTCCAGTCCCTCCGGTGAATGTGCTCGAAGTGCAGACGAACAAGATCGATTAGCTCGTTCGAGTCACCGCTGCAGTCGGGAATGTCAAAGTCGAGGACGTACACTCCGTTTTCGGAGTGTGCTCTTCCGATCTGCTTGCGAGGAGTACTCGGCGACGCGTAGTGCAGCAGAATGTTGCGCGTCGCGCAGTCTGTGCTCAGTTCGACACCGCAATCCATGAGTTGAGCGGCGGAAAGCAAGTTGAAGCGCAAATTCTGGACGATGAGCACATCATTGAGGGTGATGTGCATGCGGCTTCCTCGCGCCTTGAGCACGATGATTCATTGCGCGTTTGCGCGCAGGCGTGTATTGTTTGCCACGGTGACATAGGTGACGGTGGGGGTAGGGACGACGTTGGATATGTAACGCTCAGAGCCCACCATGTGCTGGCCGCATCAGCTGTCCAGGTGCCAGGCGTTGTAGCGCTTGTTGTCGTCACGTGCGAGCGGCGCCAGACGCGGGGTGACAAAGTGAGGTGTGTCGAACTTAAAAAACTGCTCGCGCGAGAGCCAATCGAGTGGCGCCGCCCGTATGTCAGGTACGTGCGGGGGACTTTCAAGCAGCAAGTTCCAGTCCTGCTTGTCGTCGTCGGTGAAGTCGTGGCGCGTGCTGAACGGGTTGTTGTTGGAGAACGCGCCGATGGGATGCGGTGCTGGCTCTGGTGATGGTGAGCGCACGCGGCGACGACGAGACTGGCCTGTCATTGTCATGTTCCCCATGACATTGCACACTGGGGTAGGCAGTGATGGCGGCTGCTGCCGCTGATGCTGAACCGCTGGGTTCAGGTTGCGCGATGGGGGTTGATACCCCTGGACGCATGTCGCCTCGTGCATCTTGTCGGCCGGACCAGTTGCTCGGATTGGTCTGGCGAGGGCGAGATCGGGATTTACATCGATCTGCCAAATGCCCGAAGTTTATGAAGATTTTGCAGTAAAGGCGCCGCGGTCGTCGCTCTTCGGTGTTGTCGGCGTAGAAGGCGAAACGTTCTCGTTCTCGTCGCGGTGTTGGTTGCTGCTGGTCCATATCTCGTTGTTCGACGAGAAGGGCGGCGCAAAGGGCGGCCTCCGAGATGACCCCCTGCTGTCGGAGAAGTGCCTTGCGGGGCCGCCATTCTGGGCCGAGCCCTTGAAGCACGATATCCATGAAGATTTCATCGGATATGCTGCTTCCCAACTTCGCGATTTGATCGCGAAGGTTCCGACGGCGATTGATGTAGCTGTTGGCCTTCTCTCCTGGGGCCATTTTGGTCTCCAGTAGCTGCTGGAGCAGGCGGCTCGACGTAACCGAATCTTTTGGTGGTACACGCCATTCAGGTGGCGCCACACGTCGAGGGCTGGAGCAGGCGAAGTTTTGTAAGAGCGAATGCTCAACTGCTCTGCCGGCGACATGTTGCGCAGAAGAACCCCGTACGCCATCAGAGATTCGTTGTAGTACCTCGTCCCGGCGTCGTCGGTATCTTCCGTTGAAGTAGTGAAAGATCTGAGCGTTCTGCATCAGGAGCTCCAGCTCAAATCTCCACGTATAGAAATCTCTGCCGTCAAAGCACCACTTGTCTTTATTTTTTATATGCTCAGGAACATTGATTGCGCATAGAGAATTGCTTCTTTACTGGGACGGGGAGTCTTGGGGGTTGAGCCATTTGTGTCGAAGGAGAAGGTGTGCGGGGCGGCGTTCTGGCTATTTGGGGCAGGTTGAGAGGGTTGCGAGGAAGTTCCCCCATTGCCATTCCGCAATGTTTGGAGTCCTTGCTCCAAGCTAGTGAGTCGCTGAAGCAGTTGTGCGAGGACGACGGTTCCGATCGTCGTCGTTTCCTCGCTCGTCGCAGCCGGGTTGGGTTGCGCATCAGCCGTCAGATTTGTCTGACCACCAGATCCTCTGGCCATTCTCACACACGAGCGTGTGCCGGACGCCACTTTCCGTTCGTCAAAGATTTTGGAGGTGGCAGTGCAAAGAATTCCCGAGTCGCTCTCATACAATGTTACGATCAGAGAATGATCGACCCTAGGATCACCTCGGGAAGGTTCGCACATGTTTGAGTAGTGGTGGGCCCTTGACCTCAATAGCAGAGTGAATGTAAAATGTTTGAGATGATTCAAACATGCAAATACAGTGAGTACAAGTAGTAGTACAGAGGGAATACGAAACGACCTAGCTAGCCATGTACTCCAAGGGGTACATTCCCTTATTCGAATTCAAACCAACCGTGTGACGCGTACTATTACGAAACTGTTCTCGCCAATTCCCTCGCTCCTGCAGCTGCCCGATGTCGTCTGCTCCGACGGTCCAGATCCGTTCTAACTGTCTGCGTCGCTTCGAGTCAACTCTGACTCGTCGCGTTCATTCTCGATACTGCGCGCTTCACTTGGCTGCTGTTAGGAGTGCACAATAGTATTTCACTATTCGTAACACCTTATACATTACATGGTGGATGCACGGATGTGAATGAGGGGATGAGAGGTGGGGTGCGTGATGGCTGCAAGGTTTGGAATGTGGCGACCACAAGTTTTGGAGTGTGATGGCATCAATGTTTGGAATGTGATGATAGCGATGTTTGGAATGTGATATCAGAAATGCTTGGATTGTGATGACAGCGATGATGTAACATAACTAGGGCTCTGTACCAATTACGAAACAACATGTGAAATACAAGTTCTGATACGGATTAATGAATAAGATATCGTAGGTATAAAAATAATATTGCTGTAAGAAAATAATGAAACATTGCAGACATTTGGTATAACAATATATGGTTATGATTTCTTCATTTGCAAAACAGTTTGCAAAGTATACATACATATGTGATGCAATCAATTCGGAACTCCCATTTGACAAGCTTGTATTTACATATTAACGTTAGCACGCAAAACATGTTATGTTAGTATTACATTCAGTTTGGAGGTCTGCGTAAAATTTAGATCCTGAAAATTGATTTTATGATGGAACTGTATGCGTTTGTATGCAGTAAAGTGAAACCGTTTTTAGATTATGACACAGATTTTCAAGTAAAATTGGACGAGAGATTAGTGTATTCGTCGCATCTTCTCGCCTTCTATGGGATGGATTTTATGATAGCATTATTGGGCACGCTTCGTCGTAAGTACTTGAGTGCAGATATTTGTGAATCAAATTTCAATTCAGGCATTCGAGAGAATCTGCAGTGCAGTTTTTTCGGATAGTCATGATCTGGTGCCAGGTTACCCCGAGTTGTCACTGACCGTTGACGAAACGCCCAATCGCCTGGTCAGCTCGGCCACTGAAATCTCCTTCGAGAAAAAGGTACTTCTTCGACATTGGTTCCAGCGTTCTTATCTTCTGACACTCGCAGCACCATCTGGGGTGCAGCGCTTATCCAGGCACTCTAAACCCAATCTATCACTGCCAGTGTTGATCGGGTCGGGGCATACGTGCTTAGAGCTGTCCGCGAGGAAACTACTCGTAATAAATGAGCAACTAAATAATTTGCCACTTGGAAATAACCCTTTATGCGACAGGTGTGCGCACAATTTCAGGGGATTCTCTTCAACACTTGCATTAGATGTTCCTTGGTTTGCAAAGAACAACTAAAATTGCATGTGGCGGGACAAAGGTTGCTGGAACAACTACACACGGTCCTCGCCAATTTCATCAATCCCTCCAATTTCACACCCCTGGGCATTCGTTTCAGGTTTACTCGAAATCAAGGGTCATTCGGACAGCTGAGGTTTGAAGTAGGAAGTTTTCCAGAACCCTCACGAGTCAGCAAGATTTTTTTTTTTTTTTTTTTTGGTGGATATAAGTATACAACGTGCATCCATACATCCGCAGTCGTAACTGTTTCTAGGAGGGCTAAATGATTCGAGAAACAT
Source organism: Closterium sp. Naga37s-1 (assembly GCA_947471745.1). Classification (NCBI taxonomy): domain Eukaryota; kingdom Viridiplantae; phylum Streptophyta; class Zygnematophyceae; order Desmidiales; family Closteriaceae; genus Closterium; species Closterium sp. Naga37s-1. Next base: position 264,838 of record CANJKZ010000509.1, read on the forward strand.
TTCCCCCCTCTTCATCTCTACGGAGGTTGGAAAGCCACCCCACCATCTTCCCAAACTGCCTTGAAACCTGCCTTCCACGTCATCGAAGCTTCGCATTGGTACAATTTGCGCATGACATCCGCCTCGTCAGCTGCCAAATGACTCCAGTCACCTGTCTTTTTCGGAGCCCTCTTGCCAGCCACCCTTTTCCGAGCCCGGCTGTAGATCTTCACGTGTCTTGTGAAGCTCACCGCTATGCGCCGCAGTGCCCTTTTTGGCTGGAACCGACTGCCCCTGAAAACCGCGTTACACCTCTCTAGCCAGACTTGGTGTGCTGTGATCGAGATGAAAGTCGCCTCCGGAAAACCCGTCGACGTGCTGCTTTTCTGGAACATCATGTCTCCGAGGCTCTCCATGCACCTGCCCGGGTTCATACATCGTACTGCCCTCTTCATCACCCCCACCACTGGTTGTATCGTGGGGCAGCTGAAAAGGCAATGGTCCTGTGACTCCACCTCCCCGCAATGAACACAGCGCGCCCTCGTGCCCAGGAACGGAAGTCTCTCCCCCACCTTCAGGTTGTTGCTGTGCACTCTCAGCACCACTTCCCGTGCCCTGGCTGGGGTTGCAAGTGAGTCACGAATCTTGATGGCTCTCCTCCAATCAATCTTTCTCCCCCTCCTTTCCTCCCACTGCAGTTGTTGTTTGGGCTGAGCAGGTGAAGGCCTCATTGCCCTTCGCAGTTGTCTTAGTTCAGCTCGTTCCCCCTTATCGCAGATTGGCGAGTGCAGCAGTCGTGACCTCGGGTCGCCCAGTAAGCCACGCATCCTCCCCTCTATGACCGCCATAGGTGTGGCGATTAAATGGTCGACCGATACCACACTGGCCTACTCCAACGCAGATATGTGACCCTTCTTGTCAACTTCCGCCCGCTTTCCATATAGCACACCGTTAACCGTGTACTCCAGTGTGTAGTAGAAAAACTCCCTCGGCCTGTACGACGGTATTCGCACCAGCCGTGACTCCCTGAAAACCTCCTCTGCAGTCAGCTGAGTGAGTAACATGTCTTTCCAGCTCTGCGGCGTTGCCTCCCACGCTTTCCGGGCCCACTTTCGTTGGTCGATTCCCCCCAGCTCCTGTTCCAGAGTGGCGTCACACTTGACGGTTCTGCTGCCGTCGCGGTTTTTCTTCAGCAAGTCCCCCAAGCGAACACCCTTCAATTAGTGCGAGCCCGCCTGATTTCCGAAGGGCGACCGTCCTCTGAAAAAGATTTTCCGGTTGAATAGCAGTTGCTCCTCCTCCGCATCCCATCTGTGCGCAGGGTCGCCCATGGTCAAGATCTTTGAGTCCCAAAGGGCTTTAACAGCTGCCTTCCATCTTGTCCCTCCTCCCAACCAGTGGTTCAGAATCGAAGGGTGGGCGTAGACCGTCGCCAGGCCGAGCGGGAAACCTGCCGCCCTCTCCCATAACCAGACTCTCACCGGTTCTTGCAGCGGAAGATCCAGTCTATGCGCTGCAATCACTAAGGGAGAATTTCGCGAGGTCGACATGAGCCCGAAGAATGTCATGAGTAGCCTTTAGTCACCGAATGTTTGATCCCTAAATCCAGAAACGGTCAAGGGTGATTTGCTGAAAATATCAGGGGACGTGAAATTGGCGAGGACACGGTGTACATAGAAAGCTATTTAATGATACAATCGTATGTGATTTGATAACCGTCTGATACAGAGAATTTACATGCAAGATGGGCTGATGAGTTTTGTTGATATTATTGTTTCTGTGTATGTTTGATGGAGAGTTCACACTTTCTTTGTACATTTACATGATGGTGACGGATGCAGCAGTACACCTTGTTGTTGCCTGAGATTAAAGAAGAATGGAACTTAGTCGAAATGAGATTTGTGTCGACAATCGAGTGTAGAACCCGTGTGAGACAAATAATGTACTGTGGTGCTGTATTCCGCGAACTTTTGCGACGCAGCGGATATGTCTGTACACCAAGTCCTCGCCAACTTCACTATGGCCAATTTCACCCCCCTGTGTATTCGTTTTAAATTTACCCGAGTTTGAGGGTTGTTTCAAACACTTTGGTTTTAAGGAAAGCAACGACTGGGACTACGCACATGAGTTAGTGGAAAAACAAAAGAAACATGGTCGCAGTGGAAGATTCAGTCCTTGCGTTGCGGTCTCAACGTCAGAAGGGGCAAACATCGAAACGTCACAATGCCTCGGATAGCCTCTAGTTCGGGGGTGTCTTACCCCCTATAGCCAAATAAGGTCAGTTTGGCTTTAAGTAAGAACTGACGGGGCGTGAAATTGGCGAGGACTGTGTGTAACCCCAAGGACGGTGAACAATTCAGATTAGACCACACAAATAACAAAAATCAGGATTTGCTATGATGTTCCTTGGCTTTTCCTTTTCTGACAGCAAAACAACACTGCGTTTCCCACCGCTCGTCCAACACAGCCATCGCACGCGTGCCTCAAGGCGATCCATCCGCTGTCATCGTCTCGTTTTTCTGTCCTTGTCGTATCACGCCGCCCTCTCTCACCGTCTCCGTCCGTCTCCATCGCACAAGCTTCCGTGTGGTTGCTGCTGGTGGGGTATGCCAAGGGACAGGTGGCAAGGGAACAACGTAGCTCCATAGTTCGGGAGCGTGGGATGCGTCTCCGCCTGGGGTAATTCCTAAGCCTCAGTCGCCATGGCGGCCTTAGGATAAGCCGGGAGAAGCAGCGAGTTTCCATCGGGTCGCCTTCTAGATCTTACGGTGCACGCAGAAAGCCGTGGTCTTTCCTCTCTCTGGTACGTCTCGCTCGGAGAATCTACGAGAACCTTTTTTAGGTTACCCGCAGTTTCGCCTGCCTCCACAAGCAAGGGATTCCATAGACCGTGATTGTACAAGGCCTGTCCCCACTGCCGCGATTTCATCATCGTCGTCTCTTTCGCACCCTCGCTCCCCCTTCTCTGCTTCACCCCTATCCCCCACTGTCAATCTCTCTCTATCTATCTCGCTCTCTCCTCCCGATCTCGCTGTTTCCTCACAAACCCCCTTTGTTTCCAATCCTTTTTTTTAAGGCGCGATCTTTCATTAGGGTTCCGCGACAGAAACCGGAGTAGTGACTACCGAGAGCCGCTCCTTTCGAGCCTGATTTCTATAATCGATTCAGTTTCCCGACCTCTCGTTAATTGCAAACGGTCCCCCTCCCCATCCATCCCTGCTGCACATCCCTCCTAGCGGAATCCGCTCTCCTTCTCCCCTTCTCCCCACCTTGCTTCCATTATTCCGTCACCCCTCACCTGCCCTCAGCGATCCCGTCCTTCTTTCTCACCCTTTCTCCTTACCTATTTTCACCCCCGGATCCTTCCCCCCATCCCCCTCCCCCCCACCCTCCCTCATCTCACCCGCCCGCCCCTCTTCACCGCACAGTCGTCATCGCGTTGGGGCCTCTGGTGCATGACTGGGAACGAACGAACTCTAATTCGGCTCGCGCGCTGTTGTTCTGACGTTAGATCCGCGTCCTTAGCATTCGTGACGGATTCCGCCAGCTGCTCCAGCACGCCAGTCGTCAGACAAGCCGGCAATCAACGGCCAAGGATTTGTGACGGATAGATCACAACCGTAGAACGACCGTAGCACAAACTGAAACAGAGAGATAGTTGCGTGAGCTTCTTCCAGTCTGTGTGTGCCAACTGCCACCGTACACGCCTCCCTTACGACTATAAGACACCACTGCAGTTTCCCCTTCTCGTCTTTCTTCCGCCGGTTTTCCCGCTCTCCTCCTCCGCGGTCCCTTGCGCCTCGACCGCGCGGGCGATCTGTGTTTCGCCTGCTTCTCCGACCGCCCCAGCGCGGGCCCCCTCCGCGGTGATTCCCGCCCGCGGACGCGCTGGCCCCCAGTCTCCGCGCGCTGCTGTCGGTAGACGCGGGCGCGGGCGCGAACGCGGGCGCGGGCGCAGTGGCGAACACGGATTCCGCTGGGGCGCACGTTGCGAAGCGGCGGAAGATCAAAGACGGAGGGTGGAGCAAGGGCCCGGGGAGTGATCACTCCGCGGAGTTGGATGCGCGGGGTGGGGTGGGCGATGGTACGGCTGGCGCCCTTGCCGGCGGTACTGCTGCTAGGCCGACAGCGGTGATCGCGGCGCGAGTGGAGAGAGGAGGAGGAGTAGGAGGAGGAGGAGGAAGAAGGGGGGGAGGGGAGGGAGGAGGAGAAGGAGGAGGAGGAGGAGGAAGAAGGGGGGGAGGGGTGGGAGGAGGAGAACGAGGAGGAGGAGGAGGAGAAGGAAGCAGGGAGACGGAGAGGGGGAGTAGGAGGGAAGGCGAGGCTGAGTTGGAAGAAGGGTGGGGAGAAGAGGTGCAGAGGGTTGGGTACTCGGGGAGTGATATTCAAGGAGGAGGGGAAGCAGAGGGGCGGCAGGAAGGGAAGCTTATATTATCCGATCCTGGTGGTGGGGGTGGTGGGGGTGGTGCTGCTGCCGTTGCTGCTACTGCCGCTGCTCCGCAGTTGATGCCTCATTCATCGTCCCATAGCTGTGTGGAAGTGGCGCGGCATGAGCTGGTAAGGAGCGGTGCTGAGCGGTGCGCGCCTGCTGCCGCCGCCGCCGCTGCCGCCGCTGCTGCTGCCGCTACAGAGAGAGGCAGGCATGGTCTGTGGAGCCTGGACAGGTATATTGAAGAAGCCCAAGAAGGCGCTGGGTATGTGGAGCAAGCAGCTGGGGGGGCGAGGTCTGCTCTGGAGAGCATCAGAAGCTGTCGGATGGCGGCACGAGACAGTGGCAGTGGGGGGTGTGAGGGAGGAGGCACAGTAGGGGTAGACGGACGGAGGAGTGGTGAAGCGGCAGTGGTGGGAGAAGAAGGAGGGTTGTTTGACGGGCCTGTGTCCTCCACTGGAGTGGTGAAGGGGGGTTGTTTAACGGCAGAGACGACAGCAGCAGACCTACATGCACCCTCTGCTGCCGCCACGCCACCTGCACTAGACGCACGAGCTCTAGCCACTCTCTCTACGGAGCTAGGCATACCTTCCGTCTCCCCTCATCCCTCTCAACCGGACTCCATCCCCGCTTGTCTCATTCCTGTGGCCTCTGTCTCGCCTGCAGAGCATAAAGCCAGCAAGGCCCTGTCTGCTGCTGCTGCAGCTGTGGTGGCTGCGTCTGCAGCAGCAGAGGCAGCGGCGGGAGAGAGGGGTAAAACGGCAGGAGCAGCAGAGGCGGCAGGGGCGGCAGGGGCGGGAGGGGCAGCAGGTGCGGCAGAGCGCCAGTTTCATGGTCTAGGAGGAGGGCATGACGCGCTGTTTCTGTTGCTGGAGCAAGGGACGGGAGCAACGCAGAAGATGCAGCCGGGTGGTGCTGTCGGGGCCACTGGCACGTTAGGGGCGGGAAGGACCTTAGAAACGCCTCAAATGCCGTTTACTGGGGCGTTACGGGTTGACGACTTGCAAAGGAGTGAGGCAGGGAGGGCGCTTGGGCGTGGGGATGAAGGCGGGGTTGGGGATGCGAGAGGGGAGGGGAGTGCAGCAGCAGGGTATCCTTATCAAAAGTGGCAAGAGCTCCAGCGGGAGCAGAGGGAGCAAAGGGAGGAGAGGGAGCAGAAGGAGCAGAGGGAGGGGGACGGAGCACGTGTGAGGGCTGTACGGCAGTTGACAGAAGGGTCGGAGGTGGGAGGAGAAGCTGTTGCTGCCGTTGCCGCTGCTGCTGGTTTTGGCGGCGGCGGCAGTGGCAGTGGCAGTGGTGCTGGTGGTGGTGGTGGTGGTGGTGGTGGCGGTGGTGGTGGTGGTGACAGAGGCGGTGACGCAGGGCCAGCGAGGGGGCGATATGGAGAGGCAGGTGCGGAGCGCAAGGCGAGTGGGGGCTTGAATGGTGTGTGCGGGGCAAGCCACGTGGTTCCGCCCTGGCCCACTGCTGCCAATGCCCCTGCCTGGCCTCCACCCTCTAATACCCCTCCGTGGCCCCCGGGTTCCGACGCCCCTCCCTGGCCTCCCTCTTCTGACGCTCCTCCCTGGCTTCCTGCCTCCAACGCCCGTCTCTCCTCCAATACGCCTCCCTGGCCTCCCGCTGCCAACGCCCCTGCCTGCCCCCCTGCTGCGAACGCCCCCCTCTCCTCCAATACCGCTCCCTGGCCTTCTGCCGCTGGCGCACCTCCCTCCTTACAAGAGTCTCCCTGGCCTTTCCCTGGTGGTCCTGTGTCCCCATGGCCGCCTGTCTCGCAGGCTCAGCCGCAGCGCGGCAGGCAGGCGGACGGGCAGGAGCAGAGGCAGGGGGAGAGGGAAGGAGAGAGGGAGGAGAGAAAGGAGGAGAAGATTGAAGGGGCGAGGGAGGAGGGGAGGGAGGGGCAGGTGAGCAGGAAAGTGATGGGTGGAGTTGGGAGTGGTGGGGTGCAGGACGCATGGGGGGCGTCTGGGAGAGAGGCGGGTGGTGCAGGGAAGACGGTAGCAGACACTCCCGCATGGATGATGGGAGGCTCTTGGGGGGCGAGCGCAGATGCAGCAGGGCACGGAGCACAGGGGGCGCAGGGGACAGAGGGGAAACAGCGGACACAGGTTTCGCAAGGTGCAGCAGGGAAGACGGCGGCAGGCACTCCCGCATGGATGATGGGAGGTTCTTGGGGGGCCAGCGCAGATGCAGGAGGGCAGGCGGGTCAAGGGGCACAGGGGGCACAGGGGGCACAGGGTGCGACAGGGAAGGCTCCGGCCTGGATGATGGGAGGGTCTTGGGGGGCAAGCGCAGATGTAGGAGGTCAGGCGGAGGGGGGACAGGGTGCAGCAGGGAAGACGGCAGCAAGCACTCCGGCATGGATGATGGGAGGATCCTGGGGGGCGAGCGCAGATGCAGGAGGACAGACAGCACAGGGCGCACAGGGCGCAGCAGGAGCAGCAGGAAAGACGGCAGCAGGCACTCCCGCATGGATGATGGGAGGATCCTGGGGGGCCAGCGCGGATGCAGGAGGACAGGGCGCACAGGCCGCACAGGGGGCACAGGGTGCTGCAGGAGCAGCCGGAGCGGCAGCAGCAGGGGGAGCAGGAGCAGGGGCAGCAGGAGCGATGAGATGGGCTCCTCCCAAGGGCGCTCTGCCTGCGAGTCTTCTCTCTCTGCTGGACGATTTTCCTGGAGTTTCTTCTCCGGGCAAGGCGGTTGGTGAATGGACCTGCAAGGAGGTAGTGGTGAAGAGTGGAGGGGGGACAGCCGAGGGAGGACGGGGGGAATGGGGTGGTGTGGGTGTGGCTGGGAGCGGTAGAGGGGAAGGGGCGTGGGGAGAGGCAGGGGGTGTGAGGCTGGGGAGTGGAAGAGAGGGGGGCGTGAGGGATGAAACTCAGGTGGACGAGAATTTCGCGGCTGGAGTGCTGCTCGGTTCGGAGCGGTTGAAAGGGGTCCGTGATGGGGCCGGGGGAGCCGAGTTGTGTGCTGAGAGGTTGGGAGGGGATGGAAGGGGAGAGGGGGAAGCTAGCAGGAGACAGTTGGAGGGGGAAGGGGAGGGGTTAGAGGGACGGCAGGCGGAACAGGAGGAATCGGATTGGGATTCAGGGTCGGAATGGGATTCAGATTGGGAGTCGGATGGGGGAGGGGAGGAGGAGAGGAGGGAGAGGAGGGAGAAGGGAGGAGAGGCGCAGGGCGGAATGAGTGCATCAGAGGGAGCAGCAAGAGGAGACGGAACGGGTGATGAAGTCACGGCGGCTGACATTGTTGCACGCAACGGAATGGGAAGCAGTGGTAGAGCAAAAGGCCTTGAGGGGCTTCGGGTGAAGTTAGACGCGGTGGAAGGGTTTCAAAGAGGGGGAGGGGGCAGTGGGGGAGGGGGGGACGGGTGGGGAACGGGAGCAGGACAGCGATCGGGACGGGGAGAGAGAGCAGCAGCAGCGGCGGCAGCAGGAGAGGCTGCGGTAGAGGAAGCAGCGGCAGCAGTGGTGGAGGGGGACACGAGCAACGCGCACTTCCACCTGCCGCAGTCGGTGCTGTCGGCGGTGGGGTGTGCGTTGCAGTCTGATATCACCATTGCCGCTGTGCTGCAGAGTGATAACCGCATTGCGGAGACGGTTCTGTGCCACCCTCCGGGGCTTGTCTCCCTGCCTGTGCGCCTCACCAAGACCATCCTCAACATGTCGCACGGCAAGGTATTGTTGGGGATGTTTAGGGGAAGGTATGTTCGTTGATGTTGTTGCAGGGGAAGGTACGTTCGGGGATGGGAGAATAGGAGGGGTGGGGCCACCAAAAGATTTTTCCTGCCTGTGCGCCTCACCAAAACCATTAGTAACATGTAGGACGGACGGCAAGGTATGTATGTTGGGGAAGGGGGAGAGGGGGCTAGGCCCAGGAGGGACTCGGGGAGGAGGACTAAAGGTTGCTCTCTTTCAGATGGCTCTGCTTCCTGCTGTTTTGCAGAGGTCTAGGAGGGGAGGACTGTGTAGATCTGGGGCGATTTGGGGCAGGCAATTACTGTCTCAACTCCTCCATTTCCCCTCTTTCCTCTCCCTTCCTCCCCCCCGCCCTCCACTCGCCCCACCTACCAGCTAATAAACACGGACCGTCTGCTCCTGCCCAGTGTCATCACGGCTGCTCTCGGTGCCCGCCCCCGCCGCTACCTCGCCACGTCCTTCCATGCCGAGGGGTACGCCTGCCACTGCTGCTTTCTCCCCGCCGCGCTGCTTGCTTGCTTGCTTGCACATGCTGCCGTTCTTTCCTGCAATCCGTGTCTCGCATGTCACCTTTGCTTTGCCGCCATCCTTCCCTACAACGCCCCATCTGTCACTCCGTCACCCACTGCGCCCGTCCCACTGCACCCCTCTCCCCGTTTTGCCCGCCGGCCCCTCCACCCTCCCCCCAGCTACGACGGGCTGTGCTACGCTCTCTGGGCGGACCCCTCCCGCGTGCCGAGAGCCGCAGAGGACATCATGTCAGACGCAGTGCAGGCGCTGCCGCTGCTGCTCGCCAACCGAGTGCGCGCCATGTGCTGCGAGCGCATGGGGCGGCGCTTCGACGCCATTCTCGCCCGCATGCCGCAGGCCGTGGTGTTTGTGAACGATGGCATGGGGCCGTGCCTCATCAACCCCGCTGCTGCCGACCTGCTGGACCTCCCAGCGTGAGTTCTGAGATGGCCTGGATTGAGATTGTCTGATGTGCGCTGCGACGGTCTTCTAGGCGAACATGCTGCGTGCTGTTTGGTGGTGTTTGTGGACGATGGCATGGGGCCGTGCCTTATCAACCCTGCTGCTGCGGACCTGCTCGACCTCCCTGGGTGGGTTTTGGTGTTGTTTGGGATTGGTGTGCTTGGGGACAATCTTTTAGGCGCGCATGCCGCAAGCCATGGTGTTTGTGGACGATGGCATGGGGCCGTGTCTTATCAACCCTGTTGCTGCTGATTTACTCGACCTACCCGGGTGAGATTGACTGACGTGCGTTGCCATGATCTTCTAGTCTAGGGAAACATGCTGCATCAACCCTGCGTTGTGTGGTGTTTGTGGACGATGGCATGGGGCCGTGCCTTATCAACCCTGCTGCTGCCGACCTGCTCGACCTCCCCGGGTGAGATTGACTGGTGTGTTTTGAGGTGGTTGTGGACGATGAGCAGATGAGCTCTACATCGGATGCAGCACCCCCCAAAATTCTCGTGTTTTGAGATGTCTCGGTATTCATCCCCATCCCCATCCCTATCCCCCACAACCATAACCACAACCATCCCCATCACCATCCCCATCCCCATCCCCACTGTCTTTAATCACCTGCCGCTGGTCTGTACCTGTCAGGCCGGGGAAGTTGAGCGCCGTGAAGGTCGCAGCAGCTTTCAAGGCTCTTGTGCAACGCACCTCCACGCCCACTGAAATATTCCGGTACAGTTCATGCATTTCCCTGCACGTGCCCATGCCCATGCCCATGCCCATGCCTGCAGTTCCATTTGTTACTCCCATCGGCCCATTCCCCATCTCGTATCTTTCTTTCCACCCGCCACTTCTCCTGCCTTCCTTCCCATCCCATTCTCCCCACCCTCTCCCCCTCCCCCACCTCATCATACCCACCACCTGCCTGTACACTGTATCCAAAGCCCCTTATATAGTCCTCTCCCTCCCCTCCTCCCCTCCCTCCCGCCCACTACAGCTGGCTGCGCACGGTATCAGCCTTCCTGCACGACAGCATGGAGGCGGTGTGGCACGTGCAGGAGCCGTGGTGTGTGGTGTGTGGTGTGTGGTGTGTGGTGCCTCCTGCCTGATCCCATTCCCACGCTCACCTCCCCTGCCTCGTCTCCCTCCTCCCCCTCCCCCCCTCTGCATGCCCCTCCTCTCCCCCGCTGGCAGCTGGCTGCGCACGGTATCAGCCTTCCCGCACGACAGCGTGGAGGCGGTGTGGCACGTGCAGGAGCCGTGGTGCGTGGTGCGCGTGCAGTCGTACCCCGTGAGCAGCGAGGCCACGCACGGGCGCGTGTGGCTCTTTGACGACGTCACCGCGGAGCATGAGGCGAGAGTGGCGGTGGAGCAGGCGGACAAGGCCAAGGCGCAGTTCCTCGCCATGATGAGCCACGAGCTGAGGACGCCCATGACTGGTGTGTTGAGAGGGTTGTTTTTAGAATTTTAACAAACATGCATGACTGGTGAGCCAGTGGGAGGTGTGGGGGAGGAGAAAAGGGAGGGAGGGACAGGAAAGCCGTGCTGCGCATGATGCCTCTCACTCCTCTCACTTCCTCTCCTCTCCCCCTTTGTTCACCAATGCCGATGCCCATGCGTGCAGGCGTGCTGGGCATGCTAGACCTGCTGCGGCTAACGCCGCTGACAGGGGAGCAGAACGGGCTGGTGCGCGTGATGCAGGGGTCAGCGGAGGGGCTCATGCAGGTGCTGAACGAGATCCTGGACTTCTCAAAGATCGAATCTGGCAACTTCTCCCTTGAAGAGGCCGACTTTTCCGTCTCCGAGCTTCTTGACCAGGTATGGTGTTTGAGAGGTCTCAAAAGATGTCTCAGAAAGGGGTCAGCGGAAGATCTCTCATGCAGGTGCTCAACGAAATCCTGGACTTCTCTTCTCCAAGATCGAATCCGGCAACTTTTCCCTTGAAGAGGCCGACTTCTCCGTCTCTGAGCTCCTCGATCAGGTATGACTTTTGAGACGCCTCTCCTCCTCTTTGGATCTGTGTTGCTCTGCTGCCTCCCGCCTCTCTGCTTCTCCCTTGAGGAGGCTGACTTCTCCGTCTCCAAGCTTCTCGACCAGGCATGCATCGTCACCTCTCTGCCGCTCTGCCCCTCTGCCTCTTTGCCTCTCTGCCGCTCTGCCCCTCTGCCTCTTTGCCTCTCTGCCGCTCTGCCTCTCTGCCCCTCTCTAACCCCACAACCCACCAGGTGGCAGCGCCGTTCTGAGGGTGAGTGGAGGAGCGCCATCTATCGCTCACCGTGCCTCCCTGTCGCTCTGCCTCTCTACCTCTCTATCTCTCTGCCACTGCCTTGACCTGACTATTCACGTGCATGCATCCTCATCCCCCTGGCCCACACTACCCTCCCCACCCACCAGGTGGCAGCGCTGTTCCGAGGCCGAGTGGAGGAGCGCCATTTATCCCTCACCGTGCACAAGCCGCATGTCAAGGAGCAGGCTGTCAGGGGCGACCCCAACCGCCTGCGACAGGTGGGTGCTTCCTTTCTCCTGCCTCGCTCTCGCTCTCTGTCTTTTTGCAGACTTGTTTGCATGGGTGGTTTCAGTCGCGTAAACCGAGTTGGTATTTTGAGGAGCATAAAGAGGCTGGTTTTGTCTGTCTCTCTGCATGGATGTACGCGTGGGCGTGGGTGGTCAATCGTGAAAACCGGGCTTTCGGCTGTGCCTGTTATGTTAGTGGAGAGAGAGCCGAGTTTTGCATGGAAGGATGGACTCTTACACATGTGGTGTGGTGTTTTCGAATCTCTGTGATTTCTTACGAATGTGTTGTGGTTTCTGTTTCAGGTGCTCACGAATCTGGTGAGCAACGCCATCAAGTTCACAGAGCAGGGAGGTGTGACCATCACGTGGAGGCGAACGCTGCTGCCCCGCTCCGCCTCCTCCCTCAGCCTCGCCTCCCCTGGTTCTGCCCTCGCCCACACAGACCCCACAGGGGCTGCCGCTGCTGCTGGTGGTGCTGGTGCTCTTACAGGCGCAGTGGCAGGAGGAGCAGAGGTATCAGGTGCAGGTGTAGGGGAAGGAGGGGGAGGGGCAGGAGCAGGGGCAGAGACGGGAGGCATGGGGGGCATGGGGGGAATGGGTGGCATGGGCATGGGCATGGGGCGGAATCAGCAGCAGCGCAAGGAGCAGCAAGGGACGAGCATGGCGAGGAGTATCAGTGGGCGAGACAGGCACCGCCCCTCGGGGAAGAGCATGGGTATTGGTGTGGGCGTGGGCGGGGTGCAACCAGGGGGGGCGTTTGCTGCCGTTGCTGCCGCTGCTGCAGCGGCTGCTGCACAGGCAGAGGCTGAGACTGCTGCTGCTGCAGCTGCTGCAGCAGGGGGCGCAATTGACGGAGGAGCAGGAGGGGTGGGAGGAGTGGGGGGAGCAGGAGGAGCGGTAGGAGCAACAGCAGGAGGAGTGGAGCTGGGGCGATTAGAGGCAGTGAGCGAGGGGAGGGAACGGATTGCAGAGAAAAGACATGGGGCAAGACATGTAGATCTATCTCATACCCCACCAGTCTCTGCTGCTGCTGCTGCTGCTGCTGCTGCTGCTGCTGCTGCTGCTGCTGCTGCTGCTGCTGCTGCTGCTGCTGCTGCTGCTGCTGCTGCTGCTGCTGCTGCTGCTGCTGCTGCTGCTGCTGCTGCTGCTGCTGCTGCTGCTGCTGCTGCTGCTGCTGCTGCTGCTGCTGCTGCTGCTGCTGCTGCTGCTGCTGCTGCTGCTGCTGCTGCTGCTGCTGCTACTGCTGCTGCTGCTCCAGCTCCTGCTGCTCCTGCTTCTGTGCTGCCTGCGATTGCAGAAGGGAGAGCAGCAGCAGCAGATCGAAGCCTTGAGAGCAGAGCAATGGTGGCGCCTGCGGCAGGCACAAGAGCAGGTGAAGACGTGAGCACCAGCGGTCATCGACTGGGTATGGCGGGGAACCTTGCTTCAGGAGCCACGGAGGCAGCAGGAAGAACAGCTCTAGGAGCAGCTTCACCTGCTGCTGCTGCTGCTGCTGCTGCTGCTGCTGCCGCTGATGCTGATGGTGGCGGTGGCGCTGCCACTGCTGCTGCTGCTATCCCCGCCCATGCCGTTTCTCCCACTGATACTGCCGCAGGACCTGTACCAACGGACAGGTCTCCCGCTTCCTCCTCACGACCCACCTCCCCTTTGTTTGTGGACGATTTAACTCGAGAGAGAGGCCTGAGGATCAACATATCGAGGCAACCGATACAGAAACCAGCGTCTGCTGGGAGCACTCCCGGGCGCCACTCCTCCCCGTTCGCCAACCCCGCTTCCTCCGCCTTTCCTTCCACTAAGTCGCCGCTCACCTCCTTCTCACTCACCCCCCCTCACGGTTTCAGACCTGGCTTCCCTGCCTCTCGCTCCCCTGAAACGCCTCCGTCTCCCACGAACATGTTCTCTGCTAGAAGGCGGTTTCCATCGCACTCGTCGTTGCCTGCTAGGTCTCCTTGCTCCTCGCCTTTCACCCTCACCTCGCCTCCTCATGTGGAGACTGTGAGGGAGCAAGAGGAGCGGGACCAAGAGGAGTGGGAGCAAGAGGAGAGGGAGCAAGAGGGCCAGGAGCAAAAGGATCGGGAGCAAGAGGGGCAGGCGCAAGCCGGGGGGGAGCAGAGGAATGAGGAGGTGGGGCTGAGTGCGTGGTTGAGAGCAGGTAGGGCGGATGAAGGGCATGGTGCGGAGGAGGTTTGTTCTCAGGATGGCAGCATGGGGGGTGGAGGGAATGGAGCGAGGAGAGGGAGAAGCCGCACAAAGGTACAGTTTGAGGAGGTAAATGAGGAGGAAGTGGGGAGAGGAGATAGGTGTGAGAAGGGTCGTGTGGGCGAGGAAGTGCGGACGAGTGAAGGAGAGAGCGAGGGGGGGGAGGAAGAGGACGAAGAAGAAGAGGGTGAGGAAGGGGAGGAAGTAGAGGGAGAGGAGGAAGAAGAGGAGGAGGAAGGCAGCATTAGCCGAGAGGAGCGAGAGCGGGAGGGCGAGGGCTCGGGAGAGGAAGAAGAAGAGGATGAGGAGGAAGAGGAGGAAAAGGAGAAGGACTGTCGGCCGCGGCTGTGGTACGAAGTGAGAGTGAAGGACACAGGCATCGGGCTCTCCCCAGAGCAGCAGGGGCGGCTCTTCAAGTCGTTCTCACAGGCTGATACCTCCACCACACGCAAGTTTGGAGGCACGGGCCTCGGCCTGGCGATTTGCAAGGGGCTTGTGAACGCCATGGGTGGGGAGATCTGGATCGAGAGCGAGGTGGGGAAGGGCGCGGCGTTTGTGTTCACTGTGCCGCTGCTGGCGCCGCAGCGGCCGGAGAGGTTTAGGGTTGAGGAAGGGGGGGGGATGGGGACGGTGGAGGGGGAGGGAAGGGGGGGGAGCGCGCTGCGGTCGCAGGTGGGCGGTGCGGGAGGGAGTGGGCTGCATGTGCTGGTGGCTGAAGACAATGTCGTGAACCAGATGCTGATCAAGAAGATGCTGCGGCACTACGGGCATCAGGTGCGTGCCGGCAGAAGTGCGTGTAGGTAGTGGTAGGGTGTGGTAGGGTGTGCAGGCAACAAGGTGTGAGACTCTTTTTGTGGATGCTACATTGGCTTGTGTGGGGGCTTGGGTGATTTTGAGGGGGATTGTGAGGTTGAGTTGAGGCGGCTTAGGATCATGGCTGGCTGGCTGTCTGCATGTGTGTGGTGGAGTGGATTCTGACTGAAGAGGATGTTGAGAGGTGGTAGACACTACAGGCATGCTTTGACTTGAGGATTAGTGGCCTCGTATTTTGAAGGCACTCCTCGTCTCACTCTCCTCCTGCTCCCGATCCGCCCTTCCCTTCCCTTCCCCACCATTCCTCGTGCAGGTTGACGTGGTGGCGAATGGAAAGCTAGCAGTGGAGGCTCTTCAATGAATGAACGGGCCAGGGGCAGGGGCAGGAGGCGAAGGGGGGGCAACTGAGAGAGCAGGCACAACAGGAGAGGGACGGGGACAGGGAGGGCAAGGAGGACCCTTGGCCCCAACTGCCGCTCCGCCTCGCTCTCTAGTCTCTGCTTCCTTTGAAGCCACTGAACCCCCAGCCTTTGCTGCTACCGATGCAGCAGCAGCAGCAGCGGCAGAAGCAGCAGGAGCAGCAGCAGGGGGAGGGGGTGCCGCCGGGTCGGTCGGTGGATATGATATGATTCTCATGGATCTCCAAATGCCTGTTATGGATGGGCTCATGGCTACTCGCACCATCCGTGAGCTACCTGCTCCTCTCTGCCGCATACCCATTTATGCACTCACAGCTGATGTACTCACACAGGCTTCAGGGACTTTGGAAGAAATGGGGCTGGATGGGTATTTGACCAAGCCTATTGACTGGGGCAGCCTTTCTAAGGTGATTCAGCAGGTGGGGCTGGCGAAGCTACAACCAGACATCGCTGCTGCTGCTGCTGCACTGATGGAACGCGAGGAGCAGGAAGAGCAGGAGGCAGCGGGAAGGGATTGAAGAGTCGGTTTGAGAAATCTCAGCGTATGGTTATTGCCGCAAGGGAGGAGCAGAAGGCTCATTCTTGAGATTGACATGATTGTAGGCAGGGTAGGGCAGGGTATAGCCACCATTGATTGGCTAGCTTTGAGTGGCATGTCCCTTATTTCTCGTGTGCTTCGCTTCCTTCTTGTAAATGCACTTTCCTTATTCTTGGTCTGCTCGAGTTTGTGCCTGGCTTCAGTTCAGCAGCTGTCCCGGTTTTGAAAGCACTTGGGCAACCCGTTTCTGCATGTGACATTACCGTACCACTCATGTGCCATCACATTGTTCAGCTGCCAGCAGTGTCCTGTAGGGTGGTACTTTCCAACTCGACGCGCCGACACGAAAGTTAAAGATGCTTGAAAGGGAGTGAAACCGACGGCTCATGATTGGGAAATACTGAAGAACGCTGACAAGACTCCGTCCTCCGCCCATCTCCATGAGTTTCGAAAGCGGAATTCTCTTTTCAGAGCAGGCTTTTAGTCTTGAAAATGTTGCAGCTAGAATCCATGAAGGAAGAGTTTGCCGGGAGTGAAAAGCACCATCTTCTAAGCGAGTTCATGACAAGTCGAAGAGACGAGCAGCTTGTGTCACTAAAAATAACGACCAGCTGTCAGCTCCGCTGTAATTCTAAACCCTTTATCCCTCCTTACAGTCACACCTTCCATATCAGATGGATGGATGTCCGAGACGAGATATCTTCCAGTTTCCCTGAATGATCCAGGTGCGAACAGCTTTTCGCTCATGATGGGAAACTCTCTCGCTAAAACGGATCTGAAGAATTCAGACCAGTGAGTGGAAACAAAGTCAATCATTTCTGTTTGCCATGATTGGCAGGAGGTACCGCATTTCGCCCCTCTTCGTCTCCTCTACACCACACGGTAGCGCATTCACACAAGATTCAACCAGCTAAAACCCATTAAGTAGCTGAACCTAGTCTTAGCTCAAGGTGGTCTTTTGAGCATTGAGCATACATTCAGCATTGCTGTTCCCTAGATCTCTTGCATGTAGTCAGCGACATGAGTAAAACCATGGCAGCGTGTCATGCATTCAGCAAATGCATGTCCTTTGTGTCAACTCATTGTCTATCTGTCAGCTCAATCCTGCTGCCATTCTTAAACTCAATGCTTCAACTCCGACCTTGAAATCCTTGTCGCGAAATCAACGCATCTGTTGCACGCATTATGCCATTTTTAGGGAATGAGCAGCATCATGTAACAGAGTTTCTCATCTTTGAAAAGCGTACATACCTCTGGCGCTTCCCTCATTTCGCATTATGAGTATGCCTTCTGTTTTCTGTCGTCTCATATTACGAACTCAGATTCGCCATTTCTGACGCTGCAAGAGCGCTTTGTCACCGTCAGATTGTCAACTGAACAAGACACTTTGTTGGAAATCGACGAGAGTGTCAAGGTGAGGGATGAACATGTTGTAAGTAAAGTCTATTTCCTGCTCAGTATCATACTTCGGGTCTTTTTTTTTTTTTTTTTTTTTTTTTTTCAATATATTGGCAAAAATGACCTAATTGCTTCCTCTTTTGTTCTATTCAGGACTCGAATCTCAGCAATAGATCACCATGAAGCGGACAACAGGTTGCTCTCGGCTTCTATCGCTTCCAGACGAGATCCTCAGAGCCATATTTCAGTGTCTTTCAATGTCGGATTGGCCCAATATCGCTCTCACCTGCTCACGCTTTCACAACGCGATGAAACAAGCACAGCTTACACTCGATGAGATTGCCTTCCCCTTGGCGGTCATACCACGATTGACTCGCTTGTCCAAAGCCAATTACACCTGTATTTCATGTCTGCGCTTCTACGGAGGATCCACCACTTCAGAAGAGACTTCACGACTTTTGATTGCCATTGGCTCAACTTGTCCTGCATTGGAGAGTTTATTGATCTTTGGCGACTTCGAAGAGAGTGCTTGGAGGAATTTGGCTGAAAGATGCAGGTGAGTACAAGCTTGGATCTCCAGTTGCTTCACCGTTTTCATCCTAGCTGTGTCTTAAATTCATCGTGTTCACCGTTTTACTTTCTGCTGGCTAATCTTTTTTTTTTTTCTCAGGCTCCTGTCCATGTTGGAGATTCATTTCTCATCGCCACCTGTCGTTTACCCTCCATTTGACATATTCAGCTCACTGAAATCCCTCTCGCTTAACCTTCACAAGCCTGCCTCACACGTTCCCTCCCTCGGTCTCTGCGCCTCTTTGACTTCCCTCACCCTCTCGAGTTCCAACGATCTCCAACTCTCCAAACTTGCTTCCTCCTCCTCCCCTCTTCCCCCCTTACGGTCTCTCACTCTCCATTTTTCACTTCTCACACGCTCTTTATCATCTCTCGCGTCCTTTCCCAACCTTGCATCACTTTCCTTCCACTCGTGTATAGGGCTGGATGTCGGTGATCTGCAAGCTCTTGCCTGCTCTCTTCACAGCCTCACACACTTGACACTAGACAGCTGCCCTTTGGTCTCAAGTTCAGGTGTAGCAGCAATTGCTGAGAGCAACCCAAAGCTCACGTCTCTCGTTTTGCAACGAGTTTCACATCTTCTACTCAGTCCAGCGCGGTTCAAGGGTTTTCTTGCGTGCTGTCCCCAGCTTTCTTCGCTTAGCCTTCCTAGTAGACTTGTAATTCATCCCAGTTTGCTTGCAGACTGCAGCAGTCTTCAGAGTCTTTCCATCAAAGAAGGAAGCGGGTCGCTAGAGGGCTTGGCTTTGATGCTGCTGCGGGTGGAGAAGGCAAGCACAGATGGAGGGAACAGCTTGAAGCAGGAGGCGGCTGGAAATGGGGAAGGTGTAAGGCAGGGGGGAGGGAGATGCGGCAAGGAGGTCAATAAGGCATTGCTATGGGGACGAAGAGGCTATCTGGTTCGTGCAGCTGCCAATGCTGCTCGACAAAACACGGAATCGGCTTTGAGGCAGTGGCGTGACTTGCATGAACACTGTACGTGTAGGGATGGATCGGTGGAATGGGAGCTGTCGAGAGATGTACGCATGTTTGAGGAGAGAGGCCAAGCAGGTTCGCCTTTTAGAATTGAGGTTTCACTAGCTCATTTCAAGCTGAAGATCGTTGGTTGTGGTCTCCTAAGGCAGGTGCATGACGAAGCCGCAGCTGCCTTGAAGGGCGAGGAGGCTTTAAAGAGACTTCTCTTGGCTGCTGACGACTCATCAGCTTTTATTCTGAGGCCTGGTGAGGCAGCAAGAGCAGTGGAATCAGCAGAACCAGCAGCAGTACCAGCAGCAGCAGCAGCTCCAGAATCGACGCAAGTATTAGCATCAGAACAGGAGCAGTTTGAGAGTAACCTCAACGCGCTGAGAGCAATGTCCAGCCAGGTTAGGGCAGTAGATCAGACTCTTCGCGATCCTGCTCCAGACCTGGTTTCGAGGCCCACATCACCTGAGCTGCATCTGTCCGGCAGTCTGACGGTGGAAGCACATGGCATACAAAGCCCAGGTGAAGTTGTAACAGTCAATTTCTCGGGCCCTCTGCTTCGATCCTTGTCCGTGACTGCTTTCCGTTTTTTCCGCTCAACAGAAGTAGCCTGGCTGCAGGAAGCCTTTCACCAGCAGCCTAACTCACCCTTCCCTGATGCCTCCTCTTCGTCCGCCTTCAACTCGTTCGAGCCGCATGACTCATTTCGGTCTTTGCTATATACTACTGCATTTGAAGGACTTCAAAGCCTCTCTCTCATATGCTGCTTTGGTCTTTCAGAAGATGACCTCGCTGTTTTACTGAATTCATTCGGAGGCTTACTTCATCTGACGATAGACAAGACCAGCCACTTCACTGACAGGGTGATAAAAGCGACCAGACTGTTGCTTCTTTCGTCCTTGAGCATGCTCTCATGTGAGGGAATCTCTGCTGATGGTGTTGACGAGCTTCTGATAGGTTTTCCAAGGTTGCTGCGGGTAAAGGTGGAACTATGGAAGGTAACTGAGAGGATGGGTAGGGTGCTGAAGCGTGCGGGTGTGATTGTGATGGGTAGTTGATACAGTTGGCAGTGTACCTTGTACGAGGTATACATGTCTGAATCATGCTGCTAGAGATTAGGATTCTTGGTATTTTGACCGTCTTTTGTCTTTGACAGACAACATCACCAAGCTGGATACTGCTGGATGCTGACTGGTTATGCTAGTTGACCTGTGTATTTCAGGGTTTTTTTTTTTTTCCTGACCATTATATGTACTGGTACCTTATTAACACTGCTGTTTCTCCTGCATAGTTCATTACTCGCACTCTTGACATGCACTAAGAGATGAAAGTTTAAAATACCGTAGTGAAATATACTCCTTGAGGTTACAACGAGTGTGGAGCCCCGGGCAAAGCATGGAAATAGGGATACTACACAGAGTGGAGAGACAAGGCAGTTGATGCACCTCTCCCACCAGAGTTTGGACCACGTCTCTGCTACTTGCTGCAGCAGCTAAACGTTCCCCCATGGTGCGTTGTCAATCCTGGTTGAAATGGACGGCAGGGAGGGATTGCACCTGAAGGCGGGTGAGTGGATGGGCAGAGGGGAGAGAGGAAGAACCGGATATATGTGATGTGAACAAAGGGTAATACAAAGAGTGTGAAAAGGCCAGACATTTCCCCCGCCTACCATGTTATTTTTTAATTGTACGGGGCAGTTGACGGGGAAACAGCCAGCTAGCAGGTGACATACGGAACCTCAACAGGGGCCATTCCCACTGTGACACCAGCTGACACACCTCAACTGTATGCACGTAAGACAATGCATGCACTGCTCCACTCACCTCAATGCGTGCATGGTTGTTCAAAGCTCCATCCGCCAGGGCCAGCAGGCACATCTGAGCATGCACCATGTTGCCTGCCTTGTGAGGTGCATCAAAGGCACCATGAACCACACGCTCCTCACAGGCACACCTCACTCCACTCACCTCACTCCACTCACCTCACCCCACTCACCTCACTCCACTCACCTCACCCCACTCACCTCACTCCACTCACCTCACCCCACTCACCTCACTCCACTCACCTCACCCCACTCACCTCACTCCACTCACCTCACCCCACTCACCTCACTCCACTCACCTCACCCCACTCACCTCACTCCACTCACCTCACCCCACTCACCTCACTCCACTCACCTCACTCCACTTACCTCACCCCACTCACCTCACCCCACTCACCTCACCCCACTCACCTCACCCCACTCACCTCACCCCACTCACCTCACCCCACTCACCTCACCCCACTCACCTCACCCCACTCACCTCACCCCACTCACCTCACCCCACTCACCTCACCCCACTCACCTCACCCCACTCACCTCACCCCACTCACCTCACCCCACTCACCTCACCCCACTCACCTCACTCCACTCACCTCACCCCACTCACCTCACCCCACTCACCTCACCCCACTCACCTCACCCCACTCACCTCACCCCACTCACCTCACCCCACTCACCTCAATGCGTGTGCAGTTTGAATGGCCCCATCCGCCAGAACCAGCAGGCACATCTGAGCATGCACCATGTTGCCCCCCCCTCACCATCACAGCCACCATCGGCTCTGCCCACCCAATCAGCCCCCACCCGCACATTACAAGGGAGAAGAGGAGAAATGGTAAATGCCAATACAAGACATGGGTGCACACAGGAAGGCATGAGAACATGGTGGTAAGTGCATCACTTCGTGACTGATGAAAAAAGCACCACCAGCATGCTTTTTTTTCGGCACCAACCAACAGCCCTACAGAAGTCTAGAGGATTACCCTGACTCTCATTTCTTGACTTCATTGTTAAAGTATCGCTGCATGTGCTCCCCTGCTCGCATCAACAACAGCGCCACATCTCAACACGTCAGCCGAGCTTAAGACAGAGTCTCCCTACACACCCTGATGACGTTCCGTGATTCGCGGAGCTCGACACTCCGACACGGAGGTTAGTTGATGCTTAAAGAAACGCATTTGCAGATGGACGGTTGACAGAAGGGAGGAGGGAGTGAAATCGACGGTCCAGAATCGGCCAAAACTGCCAAATGCTGACAAGACAGCGTCGTCCGCCCATCGCCATAATGGAACGGCATTTGCATTTCCTCTCTCTCCTCTCTCTCCTCTCTCTCCTCTCGCGCCTCTCTCTCCTCTCTCTCCTCTCCCTCCTCCCTATCCTTGCCCGCACCTCATCACTGCCCGCACGGCCCGAGCCAAGCGCTGCACTCGCACGGCGCCCCCAGCAGCATCCCATGGCGATGCACACCCCACCACGCGCCCCAGCTCAGCGCCCACCGCTGCTGCCACTGCACCCACATGCACTGGCGGTGGTCGTGGTGCTGGCACTGCTGGCACCGCCGCCGCCGCCGCCGCCGCCGCTGCTGCTGCTGCTGCGGGCTGCATTGGTTGCTCATGCGCTGGTCTTGTGAGGGGCTTGAGTGGTAAGGGTGGTGTGAGTGGTGAGGGAGGTGAGGGTGGTGCAAGTGGCATGGGTGGTGCGTCCGAGTGGCGTGCGAGTGGCATGGGTGGTACATGTAGGCACGGGAGGGCAGTGACGAGAACACACATGTGCATGGCGGCATGCAATCATCTCAGACACGCTCTCCAGCATGCCCCATGCTGCCCTCTCGCTCTCTTACGCGTGATCACTCCTCCCCTCACCCCCCTCCGCCCTCTCCCGTGGAAACCGCACCAACCGCCCACCAAATACCCCTCCCCTCCTCGCTCCTCCTGCTCCCTCTCCTAAACCAGCAGCACCTGCCATCCCCAACCCCAACCCACGCGCATCCCACGCGCATCTTCTCTCCCTGCCACCTTCTATTCGCCCTCCCCCCGCTTGCCTCTCCGCATCCCTCGTTCTGCGGGCGACCTCTCTGCGCCCCCCTCCGCCATCTTACCCGCTCTGCCTTCCACTCTGCCTGCACCCGCTCCGCTCGCCCCCGCCCCCTCTCTTCCGCGCCCCCCCTGGGCTTCCGACAGCTGCGCGCTCAATTCCCCTCCGCGCTTTCTTCCACGCACTCCCCAGTATTCCGCCATTCGCCGCGAGTTCACTCTCCCGCTCCGCCACTTGCCGCCGTCCCCATCACCCGCCAACTGCGCCTTTCCCCGCCGGCGCGCACTGCTATCCGGCCGGTCCAGATCACTCTCGGACAGTCTCCTGCCTTCAACCCCAGCCACTCCGCCTCTCGTTTGCGCACGCGCCGCGACCAGCGCTCCTCATCCAGTGGCCGAGGCGGAGGCGGAGGCACAGGCGAGGCGGTGGGGGTGCAGGGCGGCAGCGCTGCACTGTGACGTGCGCAACGAGGGCGCCCTGCAGCTGTACCTGCAGCACGGCTACCGCCTTGTGCGGCCCCCTCTGGGTGCTGTGTGGCCCCAACCCATGGCCTCTGAAGGGCAGGACCAGCAGCTGCTGCTCAAGCGACTGGGATAGAGGGAGAGAGGGGTGTGGCATTAAGGGGATGGGGAGAGTCGGGTGTGGTTTGTGGGGTTTAGGTGGAGTTATTGAGGAATGGGTTGGAGATGGTTTAGGTTTGAGGATTGCGGGGATGAAAGAGGGGTGGATGGATGGCATGCAAATCGAGAAGAGCAGTTTGGCTTGGCTGTGGGGGCGTACCTGATATGAAGGCGGCATACATGGAATGAAGGCGCAGAGGGAGGGCATACCTAAAAAGAAGTCGCAGAGGGGAGGGCGTACCTGATATGAAGGCGCAGAGGGGAGTGGTGGGTGCAAGTGGTGCGAGTGGTGCTGAAACATGGCTGAGTCAAACGGATGAAGGCAGCGGTGCGTGGTCCGTGAGATGCACCATTCAACCACCTATGCTACCACACCATTCAACCTTTACAATCACAATCCACTCAATCCCACACCCCTCGCTCCCAAGTCCCTCACTCGTTCGCCCCTGACTCACGCTCTGGTCCCACGCCTTGCCTTGCCGGTCTTCTCATTGGGCCACAGGCGCACATTCGGGATCTTGCGACACCCGCGCGCCCGCCACATGCGTACGTGCGTGCGTGCGTGCGTGTGGGTGGGTGTGTGTGTGTGTGTGTGTGTGTGTGTGTGTGTGTGTGTGTGTGTGTGTGTGTGTGTGTGTGTGCGTGTGTGGTAGCGGGAGAGCATAAGAGCATAAGCGCATGGCCAGGCATGGTTGGGGCGAGAGGGACGAGTGGGAGAGGCTATCATTTGCACAGGCACCGACCCCACATGCACGCCCACACATGCACTGGCATGCCCGCATGAGAATCTCAACTCATCACTGCCACCTGCGAAACAAACGCCTCCCATTACCGCCTCCCACACCGCCTCACAGCCCACACATCATCGCCCCCTTCCCCCCATCGCCCCTTTCCCTTCACCGCCCACACCACCCTCACATGTAGTGGTAGTCGTGCTCGCCGTCCCCCGCCATCACCCCCACCTGCACGCGCGCAGCCCCGCGCCGATCTCCGCCATCACGCGCCCCCCCACCTGCGCGCGCAGCACAATGTTCCAGTCACCAGAAACATGCTGCGTTCTAATCTGTCACTCGCCTCGCATAAAACGCTTCTATGGCTGCCAGCACGCACAGCCCCGCGCCGATCTCCGCCCCCACCTGCGCGCCCCCCGCATGCCGCATATGGGAGGCACCTATCCCCCACCCATCCCCACGCCTCCGCCCATGCCCCCTCCCATGCCATCCCCATGGCAATCCCACCACTGGAGGGGCGGGTCCCATCGCTCCCGGCACTCCCATTGCTCCCCCCAGCTCTCCCAGCGACCCCAGTGAACCCCTTCCCTGCGCTCCAAGCGCTCCCAGCGACCCCAGTGATCGCCGCACAGGATTTCTGCCGCCGCAGCGAGCGCGCGCGCAGCAGCCCCGCAGCCCTGTCGCGCGCGCGCGGATCCGCGCGCCCGGCGACGTGCGCGGCGGCGAACATCTGCGAATCCTCGGCGAGCCAGACGGATCGCAGGAAGTCGTCCATGGGCCTGGATGCGACGGCGTGCGACGGGCCTGCGAACGTCGCCTGGAACTCGTCGAGCGTGAGCGGATGGATGGACGCCTGCCGCGCCAGCAGCTCCGGGAACGCCATGGCGCGCGGGCGGAGGGACGGAGGGCGGAGGTCGGAGAAGGGGGCGGAAAATTGCAGAGGCGGAGAGGAGGAGAGGCGGGGAGGCGGAAAGGCGGAGAGGCGGAGGCGGGAAAGCGGACTGCCCCCGGAGAAAGAATTATGTACAAATTGCGCGTCGATTTCAAGAGACCGTGACGAGCGAACGATCCGCGATGAATTGGTGGCGCGAGAGAGGAGTTGGTATGTACAAGGGTAAGGCGGCTAGAGTTAGGCTGCACTATCACAGAACGGTTCGGCCTCTCACGCGCCTATCACAGCCCGTCCTCAACGGCCCCTCCCATTCCCCTCCCCTCGTCGCATCTTCGCGAGGGCGAGTGGAGCGGGGTGATCGCAGGGACGAGGCACGCGCACAAACACGCCAAGGGCACGAGCATGCTACGGCACGGCCTGAAGGAGAAAACATATGCGAATTCAAGGAGAGAATAGAAGGAGGTGCGGCGGACGGATTTCCGAAGCGGACCACGAATTCTAAACTGGTTCCAGACGCGACAGTTATGCGCGTGGAGAGACGCGACTCGGGGTAGGGGGAGAAATAGTAGCGGAATGAGGAGCAAGCAGTTACGAACAAGTGATTTGCCTACTCTACAACCCGCTAAAGGCGGCCTCGTATTAGGTACAGAAAGGTATGGAACCTTTCTCACTGTATTCTCAACTCATTAGCGTTCCCTCCAAATTTGTTGCTGACGCGACTCACGGCTGATTGGTTCGCTACTCCCAGGTCAGCAGTGTCAGCAGCCCATTGCCCGTTAGCTGGCGAGGGAACTGCTCTGCGTCCGTTACAAACAGGGTTCCATTTCACAACAACTAGATACACTTAGTACATTACGTATACCTCTAGAGTCCAATCCCCCGATCCTTGAGTTCCATTTCATTCCGTTTCGAAACTCCACTATTCTTCCCCTAGCACTTAGACATCATCAACAGCCGCGTCGCGCGTGCTCTAAGTCTCCACCAACAGCAACTTTTTCCGCCCCGCCAAAGAAATGAGCTCCGCCGCTCAGTGCGGGTTCCCCAGTGATTTTCTCCGATCGTATTTCTTCTGATACGCGCAGCGTTCCCCGTTCCGCGCGATTTCTTCCCATGGCCCTCCTCATCCACCCCGCTTTACCCACGGGAACGCGCCCCTTGTCGAGTGTGACACTAACAAGCGAACTCAATAGGTGGGTCGTCGCCGCTGCGGCGTTTTCGCAAGCAATGCGCGCTTTATCGCAAGCCCGCGCTGCCTTCTTCTCACGCGGTGTACACCGTTCCTGGCTTCGCTATACGCTGCTGCGGTATGAACGACATCTCAGAACAAGAGCAACTGCACTCCCCATTTCCGATTCACCTACCCTTGTCCTCCTTCTGGCCGCATTTCTTGCCCACTCGATTCTAGCTCCCCATTCTCCCCGTTTTCGACTCTCGCTCCGTTCTCTCGCCCGTCCCTCTCCCTGCCTCCCGTTCCTTGCTTCCTCTCCCATCCCCCCACTCCCTTGTTCATTTCCTTATCTCCAGAATACCCTTGCCCCGCGCCGCGCCTACTCTCCTCCGCCCACTCGCTAGCCGCCGTGTCCCCCCTCCACACCGACTGCTGCGCCACTCCGCCAAGCGCAGCGAACGATCCCCATTACAGGCGGAGGGCGTGGCGCGCAGCTTCTGCAGGGGGGGCGGGGGAAGCGGATGCGGGGGCGGCGCCGCTGGTGAACGCTGCAAGCGATGGCGCTGTGAGGGCGGATGAAAGGGGATGGCGCAGTGAGGGCGGGTGAAAGGGGATGGCGCAGGGAGGGCGGGTGAAAGGGGATGGCGCAGGGAGGGCGGGTGAAAGGGGATGGCGCAGGGAGGGCGGGTGAAAGGGGATGGCGCAGGGAGGGCGGGTGAAAGGGGATGGCGCAGGGAGGGCGGGTGAAAGGGGATGGCGCAGGGAGGGCGGGTGAAAGGGGATGGCGCAGGGAGGGCGGGTGAAAGGGGATGGCGCAGGGAGGGCGGGTGAAAGGGGATGGCGCAGGGAGGGCGGGTGAAAGGGGATGGCGCAGGGAGGGCGGGTGAAAGGGGATGGCGCAGGGAGGGCGGGTGAAAGGGGATGGCGCAGGGAGGGCGAGTGAAAGGGGATGGCGCAGGGAGGGCGGGTGAAAGGGGATGGCGCACTGAGGGCGGGTGAGAGGGGATGGTGAGAGCGGGTGAATGGCAGTGGCGCGTGGAGGGCGGGTGAGCGAGGTAGCTTTTCCTTTCCTCCCCTCCCCTCCGCCCTTCTCCCCTCCCCACAATCATCCAACAAGCTGTCCGTTTAAATTGCCAGAGTTCAATCCCTGCACCCTTCCCCCATCGCACCCTTCCCCCATCGCACCCTTCCCCCATCGCACCCTTCCCCCATCGCACCCTTCCCCCATCGCACCCTTTCTCCTTTCCCTGCACACTTCACTTCACCCTTTCTCACCCTTCCCCCACCTCACCCTGTGTCGGGCGGATTGGGGAGTCCAACGGGGCGCCCATGGGCTGCCACTCCCACTGGTGGTGGTCTCAAGTGCCTTCCCCCTTCCCCTACCCCTTCCCCTTCCCCTTCCCCTCCTCCTCCTCCTCCTCCTCCTCCTCCTCCTCCTCCTCCTCCTCCTCCTCCTCCTCCTCCTCCTCCTCCTCCTCCTCCTCCTCCTCCTCCTCCCCTCCCATGTCCTCTCCTCCAGTCTCCGCCACTCGATCCGGTCTCTTCCGCTCGCCAGTGTCAGGCGGAGTGGAGAGGTGCAGTATGCGCAGGAGGGGTGGAGAGCGCCCACGGACTACCCGCCTCAGCAGTGGCAGTGCGCAGCCTGGTGGAGCACATCTCTGCTCCATCATGCCATGGCTTGGAGTTCCTGGCATAGCAGCCTTTCCTCTCACTTCCACCTTCTCACTCCCCACCTTCTCACTCCCCACCTTCTCACTCCCCTGTTGCCCAACTTCCTTGTTCCCTCTCCCTCCTCCCCTCCCCCTCCTCCCCTCTCCCTCCTCCCCTCTCCCTCCTCCCCTCTCCCTTACCATCACTTCCAGTGTCCGCCACTCGCCCCTGTCTCTTCCGCTCGCCCGTGTGCGGAGGGGTGGAGAGCGCCACGAGCGCCCGCGGCCTGGCAGCGCCAGCAGTGGTGGTGGCGGTGCGCAACCGGGTGGAGCGGGCGCAGTACGCGCAGCGCAGCTCTGCTCCATGATGTCCCGCTTGCACCACCGCCGCAAGGGTACCCCTTGGTTGGTGGCAGCGGGGGAGGCGACCTGGGCGGGCAGGACCTTGCAGTGCTGCGGGAGAAGGTATGAGGTGGTGGTCACAGCTGCCTTCGTGTGCCCCCCTGCTGCTCACTGCTGTCGCACCTGTGTGCACTTTCTCTGACGTTATGTCCCCTCCCCCCTCCGCTTCCACTTTCCTTCCGCTCCAGCACTTGACCCACGTCTCGTGCATGTTTGTGTTGACCATGTGCTTGTTTGTTCTTGCATGTTTGATTGTGCCCCCTTGTTTCATGCTGCAAAAATACACTACGGGGCATCGCTTGCTATCCGCGGGGGCCTCTCATCCCCTTATCACTTGCCGCTCATCCCCATCTCCCCCCCCCCCCACCATCCTTGAAGGCCGTGGCGGGCTCGCCCAGCAGCAGCAGGCTGGTGGTCAGGATGGTGGTCAGGCTGGTGGTCAGGATGGTGGTCAGGATGGTGGTCAGGATGGTGGTCAGGCTGGTGGTCAGGATGGTGGTCAGGCTGGTGGTCAGGCTGGTGGTCAGGCTGGTGGTCAGGATGGTGGTCAGGATGGTGGTCAGGATGGTGGTCAGGATGGTGGTCAGGCTGGTGGTCAGGATGGTGGTCAGGATGGTGGTCAGGCTGGTGGTCAGGATGGTGGTCAGGATGGTGGTCAGGATGGTGGTCAGGATGGTGGTCAGGCTGGTGGTCAGGATGGTGGTCAGGCTGGTGGTCAGGCTGGTGGTCAGGCTGGTGGTCAGGATGGTGGTCAGGATGGTGGTCAGGATGGTGGTCAGGATGGTGGTCAGGCTGGTGGTCAGGATGGTGGTCAGGATGGTGGTCAGGCTGGTGGTCAGGATGGTGGTCAGGCTGGTGGTCAGGCTGGTGGTCAGGCTGGTGGTCAGGCTGGTGGTCAGGCTGGTGGTCAGGATGGTGGTCAGGCTGGTGGTCAGGCTGGTGGTCAGGATGGTGGTCAGGCTGGTGGTCAGGATGGTGGTCAGGCTGGTGGTCAGGCTGGTGGTCAGGCTGGTGGTCAGGATGGTGGTCAGGCTGGTGGTCAGGATGGTGGTCAGGCTGGTGGTCAGGCTGGTGGTCAGGATGGTGGTCAGGATGGTGGTCAGGATGGTGGTCAGGCTGGTGGTCAGGATGGTGGTCAGGCTGGTGGTCAGGCTGGTGGTCAGGCTGGTGGTCAGGCTGGTGGTCAGGATGGTGGTCAGGATGGTGGTCAGGCTGGTGGTCAGGATGGTGGTCAGGATGGTGGTCAGGATGGTGGTCAGGATGGTAGTCAGGATGGTGGTGAGGCTGGTGGTCAGGATGGTGGTCAGGATGGTGGTCAGGATGGTGGTCAGGCTGGTGGTCAGGATGGTGGTCAGGCTGGTGGTCAGGCTGGTGGTCAGGATGGTGGTCAGGATGGTGGTCAGGATGGTGGTCAGGATGGTGGTCAGGCTGGTGGTCAGGCTGGTGGTCAGGCTGGTGGTCAGGATGGTGGTCAGGCTGGTGGTCAGGATGGTGGTCAGGCTGGTGGTCAGGATGGTGGTCAGGCTGGTGGTCAGGATGGTGGTCAGGATGGTGGTCAGGATGGTGGTCAGGCTGGTGGTCAGGATGGTGGTCAGGCTGGTGGTCAGGCTGGTGGTCAGGCTGGTGGTCAGGCTGGTGGTCAGGATGGTGGTCAGGCTGGTGGTCAGGATGGTGGTCAGGATGGTGGTCAGGATGGTGGTCAGGCTGGTGGTCAGGATGGTGGTCAGGCTGGTGGTCAGGCTGGTGGTCAGGATGGTGGTCAGGATGGTGGTCAGGCTGGTGGTCAGGATGGTGGTCAGGCTGGTGGTCAGGCTGGTGGTCAGGCTGGTGGTCTGGCTGGTGGTCAGGATGGTGGTCAGGCTGGTGGTCAGGATGGTGGTCAGGCTGGTGGTCAGGATGGTGGTCAGGATGGTGGTCAGGCTGGTGGTCAGGATGGTGGTCAGGATGGTGGTCAGGATGGTGGTGAGGCTGGTGGTCAGGATGGTGGTCAGGATGGTGGTCAGGATGGTGGTCAGGCTGGTGGTCAGGATGGTGGTCAGGATGGTGGTCAGGCTGGTGGTCAGGATGGTGGTCAGGCTGGTGGTCAGGATGGTGGTCAAGATGGTGGTCAGGATGGTGGTCAGGATGGTGGTCAGGATGGTGGTCAGGATGGTGGTCAGGATGGTGGTCAGGCTGGTGGTCAGGATGGTGGTCAGGCTGGTGGTCAGGATGGTGGTCAGGATGGTGGTCAGGATGGTGGTCAGGATGGTGGTCAGGCTGGTGGTCAGGATGGTGGTCAGGATGGTGGTCAGGATGGTGGTCAGGCTGGTGGTCAGGATGGTGGTCAGGATGGTGGTCAGGCTGGTGCTCAGGCTGGTGGTCAGGCTGGTGGTCAGGATGGTGGTCAGGCTGGTGGTCAGGCTGGTGGTCAGGATGGTGGTCAGGCTGGTGGTCAGGCTGGTGGTCAGGCTGGTGGTCAGGATGGTGGTCAGGATGGTGGTCAGGCTGGTGGTCAGGCTGGTGGTCAGGCTGGTGGTCAGGCTGGTGGTCAGGATGGTGGTCAGGATGGTGGTCAGGATGGTGGTCAGGCTGGTGGTCAGGATGGTGGTCAGGCTGGTGGTCAGGCTGGTGGTCAGGCTGGTGGTCAGGCTGGTGGTCAGGCTGGTGGTCAGGATGGTGGTCAGGATGGTGGTCAGGCTGGTGGTCAGGCTGGTGGTCAGGATGGTGGTCAGGCTGGTGGTCAGGATGGTGGTCAGGCTGGTGGTCAGGCTGGTGGTCAGGATGGTGGTCAGGCTGGTGGTCAGGATGGTGGTCAGGCTGGTGGTCAGGCTGGTGGTCAGGCTGGTGGTCAGGCTGGTGGTCAGGATGGTGGTCAGGATGGTGGTCAGGATGGTGGTCAGGCTGGTGGTCAGGCTGGTGGTCAGGATGGTGGTCAGGATGGTGGTCAGGATGGTGGTCAGGATGGTGGTCAGGATGGTGGTCAGGATGGTGGTCAGGATGGTGGTCAGGATGGTGGTCAGGATGGTGGTCAGGCTGGTGGTCAGGCTGGTGGTCAGGTTGGTGGTCAGGCTGGTGGTCAGGATGGTGGTCAGGCTGGTGGTCAGGATGGTGGTCAGGATGGTGGTCAAGATGGTGGTCAGGATGGTGGTCAGGATGGTGGTGAGGCTGGTGGTCAGGATGGTGGTCAGGCTGGTGGTCAGGATGGTGGTCAGGCTGGTGGTCAGGCTGGTGGTCAGGCTGGTGGTCAGGATGGTGGTCAGGATGGTGGTCAGGATGGTGGTCAGGCTGGTGGTCAGGCTGGTGGTCAGGCTGGTGGTCAGGCTGGTGGTCAGGATGGTGGTCAGGATGGTGGTCAGGCTGGTGGTCAGGATGGTGGTCAGGATGGTGGTCAGGATGGTGGTCAAGATGGTGGTCAGGATGGTGGTCAGGATGGTGGTGAGGCTGGTGGTCAGGATGGTGGTCAGGATGGTGGTCAGGATGGTGGTCAGGCTGGTGGTCAGGATGGTGGTCAGGCTGGTGGTCAGGATGGTGGTCAGGCTGGTGGTCAGGCTGGTGGTCAGGATGGTGGTCAGGATGGTGGTCAGGCTGGTGGTCAGGATGGTGGTCAGGATGGTGGTCAGGCTGGTGGTCAGGCTGGTGGTCAGGATGGTGGTCAGGCTGGTGGTCAGGATGGTGGTCAGGATGGTGGTCAGGCTGGTGGTCAGGCTGGTGGTCAGGATGGTGGTCAGGATGGTGGTCAGGATGGTGGTCAGGATGGTGGTCAGGATGGTGGTCAGGATGGTGGTCAGGATGGTGGTCAGGATGGTGGTCAGGATGGTGGTCAGGATGGTGGTCAGGCTGGTGGTCAGGCTGGTGGTCAGGATGGTGGTCAGGCTGGTGGTCAGGCTGGTGGTCAGGCTGGTGGTCAGGATGGTGGTCAGGATGGTGGTCAGGATGGTGGTCAGGATGGTGGTCAGGCTGGTGGTCAGGATGGTGGTCAGGCTGGTGGTCAGGATGGTGGTCAGGATGGTGGTCAGGATGGTGGTCAGGATGGTGGTCAGGCTGGTGGTCAGGATGGTGGTCAGGATGGTGGTCAGGATGGTGGTCAGGCTGGTGGTCAGGATGGTGGTCAGGATGGTGGTCAGGCTGGTGGTCAGGATGGTGGTCAGGCTGGTGGTCAGGATGGTGGTCAGGCTGGTGGTCAGGATGGTGGTCAGGATGGTGGTCAGGATGGTGGTCAGGCTGGTGGTCAGGATGGTGGTCAGGCTGGTGGTCAGGATGGTGGTCAGGATGGTGGTCAGGATGGTGGTCAGGATGGTGGTCAGGATGGTGGTCAGGATGGTGGTCAGGATGGTGGTCAGGATGGTGGTCAGGATGGTGGTCAGGATGGTGGTCAGGATGGTGGTCAGGATGGTGGTCAGGATGGTGGTCAGGATGGTGGTCAGGATGGTGGTCAGGATGGTGGTCAGGATGGTGGTCAGGATGGTGGTCAGGATGGTGGTCAGGATGGTGGTCAGGATGGTGGTCAGGATGGTGGTCAGGATGGTGGTCAGGATGGTGGTCAGGATGGTGGTCAGGATGGTGGTCAGGATGGTGGTCAGGATGGTGGTCAGGATGGTGGTCAGGATGGTGGTCAGGCTGGTGGTCAGGATGGTGGTCAGGATGGTGGTCAGGATGGTGGTCAGGATGGTGGTCAGGATGGTGGTCAGGATGGTGGTCAGGATGGTGGTCAGGATGGTGGTCAGGATGGTGGTCAGGATGGTGGTCAGGATGGTGGTCAGGATGGTGGTCAGGATGGTGGTCAGGATGGTGGTCAGGCTGGTGGTCAGGATGGTGGTCAGGATGGTGGTCAGGATGGTGGTCAGGCTGGTGGTCAGGATGGTGGTCAGGATGGTGGTCAGGCTGGTGGTCAGGCTGGTGGTCAGGATGGTGGTCAGGATGGTGGTCAGGCTGGTGGTCAGGATGGT
This sequence comes from Closterium sp. Naga37s-1, assembly GCA_947471745.1. Taxonomy (NCBI): domain Eukaryota; kingdom Viridiplantae; phylum Streptophyta; class Zygnematophyceae; order Desmidiales; family Closteriaceae; genus Closterium; species Closterium sp. Naga37s-1. The sequence goes on from CANJKZ010000509.1 coordinate 297,558, forward strand.
GGTCAGGCTGGTGGTCAGGCTGGTGGTCAGGCTGGTGGTCAGGCTGGTGGTCAGGATGGTGGTCAGGATGGTGGTCAGGCTGGTGGTCAGGCTGGTGGTCAGGCTGGTGGTCAGGATGGTGGTCAGGATGGTGGTCAGGATGGTGGTCAGGATGGTGGTCAGGCTGGTGGTCAGGATGGTGGTCAGGCTGGTGGTCAGGCTGGTGGTCAGGCTGGTGGTCAGGCTGGTGGTCAGGCTGGTGGTCAGGATGGTGGTCAGGATGGTGGTCAGGCTGGTGGTCAGGCTGGTGGTCAGGATGGTGGTCAGGCTGGTGGTCAGGATGGTGGTCAGGATGGTGGTCAGGATGGTGATCAGGATGGTGGTCAGGCTGGTGGTCAGGATGGTGGTCAGGCTGGTGGTCAGGCTGGTGGTCAGGCTGGTGGTCAGGCTGGTGAGACCCGCCCCTCTGTGCCCCGCCGTGACATAGGAGAAGCCGGTGTGCGAGGGGGGGATGTAGGGGTGTCTGTGTGTGGGGGGGAGGGGGGGGTGCTGGGGCGGATGAGAAGAAAAGGGCAGTGCATGGAGGAGGAGAGTGGCTGGAGGGAATGCGGCAGTGCAGGAGGGGAGACAGGTGTAGAGAAACGACCAATACATGGCGAACTTGGCACTTGGTGGGTGCAGGCGAGTGAGTGAGTGGGTGAGTTAGTGAGTGAGTGAGTGAGTGAGTGAGTGGGCGAGTGAGTGAGTACGAGGGTGAGTGAGAGGTTGGTGGCAGCGCAGGCTCTTTGGTCGAAGGTCGAGAGCGGCCTGCTGCTGGCCTTGTTGCTCCTCCATGCGTGTCTCTTCCTCCGCCGCCAGCGGCACCAGCTCTGCTGCCATCAGTGCAGGGAGGAGAGCACAGGAGAGGAGGGCACCCCATGGCGCGCTGCTCGTGCTGTCATGCCCCACACGCCCTGGGTTGGACGGATCAGGCAAAAATCATGGTAGCATGGTGGCATGGTAGCATGGCAGCATGGCGGCATGGTAGCATGGCAGCACGAAGCAGACAAGCCGTGTTCCATGTACCCACAACTTCCCCTGGCAGCTCCCCCTTCCTCCTCCAATGTTCATCGTTAGTCTCCCCACTCTGCCCCCACGTTTTATCGCCCAACGTCCCATCTGGCGCCCATCTTTTCCCCTCCCCTCCCCCCTCACGCACAGTTGCTGATGCCCGGGTAGATGCCGGCGGTGGTGATGGCTGGCACACCCCCGGCACTGCAGCCCCGTGCAGAGCCCGCGCGTTGACAGCGACCGCCACGTCGCCACACACGCCCACGTAGGGCGTCTGGGAAGGAGGGGGGGATGGGGGGAGGGAGACGGGTGAAAGGGAGGGGATTGGGCAGAAGCGATGGCGCTCTGAGAGCACAGAGCAAGGAAGCGGCGCTGCAGGGGATGAAGCAACAGGGGAAGGATGGGAGAGGCGAGGCAGCAGCAGCTGCACTGGCAAAGAATGGCACGGGGAGGCACGCCGTGGTCCATGGGAAATGTGCAACTTATGGGTGGGAGAGTGGGGGCTGAAACCCCTTGGGTGTACTGTGTGGCATGTTACTGTGTGGCATGTTACTGTGTGGCATGTTACTGTGTGGTACAGTGTTGTATGATACAGGTGGTGTGATACAGTGTGTTACCATACAGTTTGGTGTGATACAGTGTGGCATGATGCAGTGCGGTTGGATGCTCAGGGGTATGATTCAGTGTGGCTTGTTTCAGTGTGGCTTGTTTCAATGTGGCTTTCTACTGCGTGACATACTGGGGTGTGCCATTGTATGGCATGGTGTGACATGTCATTTGGTGACACAGCATGGCATGATATCATGCCATATCCAGGCGGGCAGCATCTGGAGGGCAGTGGAGCACGATGGAAGGCAGGGAAGACAGTGTGGGAGGGAAGAGGAGGGAAGTGGGGTGGGGGAGTGGAGGTGTGCCATGCGGCAAGCATGGCTGCCTCACCTGCCATGCCCTTCCAATGCATTGCACGGAGGGAAGAGGAGGGAAGAGGGGTCTGGTTGGGGAGTGGAGGTGTGCCATGTGGCAAGCATGCTTGAGTGCGGAACAAGACACTGCAGCGTATGAGCGTGCGGTGCAGCATATGAGCGTGTGGTGCAGCGTATGAGCAGGTGTGTGCGGTGGGAGGGAAAGAGCAGGTGTGTGCGGTGGGGCGGTGGGAGGGGAAGAGCAGGTGTGTGCGGAGGGGGAGAGGTACATGGGGGTAGCCCTGCCAGCCTTGTGTGTGGTGTGGCAAGACGGGGTCGGGCAAGACCACACGAGTGCCCCAGGCTTGTGCGGGTGACGCGGGTGGGCGAGGCAGGGTGTGGGGGAACCTCCCTTTCCTTGGGCCCCAAACCCCTCCCTCTCCCTAGTTTCTCTATGACGCTAGGTATGGCTCTTCCCTCCCAGGGGTTTAAAAGTGAGGGAATCTTTGTGTGTGATGATACAAGTGAGGGAATCTTCGTGTGTGATGATACAAGTGAGGGAATCTTCGTCGAAATCACCCCTTCCCCTCACCCTCTCCCCCCCCCCTCCACTCCCCCCCCTCACCTTCCTTTTCTGCCCCCTTTCTCCTCCCCCTCCCTCCCCCATTTTCCCCACCCCAGTTTCCAGTCTCTACGAGGCTCAGTTGAGGAGAGTGGCAGTGCTGGCGACGGCGAAGCGTGAGTTTTGATACGCCTCAAAAAGCTCCCTCCCCTCCGTTTCCTCTCCCACCCTCCTTCCTCTCTTTTCCTCCTCTTCCCCTCCCCCCTCCCCTCCCCCTCCCCCTCCCCCTCCCCCCCCCCCTGTGTTGATCGAGGCACCTCAAAAGGCGGCGTCGGTGGTGGGAGGCGCTGCTTTCTGCAGCCATGGACGATGCGCGGGCAGCATGCTCGCGTGCTGCCTCGCTCGGAGGTGTGCGCTGAGGTGCGCGCGGCGCTGGCCACTGCCGTGATGGAGGAGGTGCCGTCGCCAGGTGAGATGCACCAAAGGGGGCGGGGAGGGGAGGTCGTGCTGGGGAGGGGGGAAGGTGGGGAGGGGCGGGCGCAGTGGGGAGTGCGGCAGGTGGGGAGAGGAGGGCGCAGTGGGGAGGGGAGCACTTTGGAGGTGCCTCAGAAGGCGCAAGGGACGGGGTGCAAGGGGAAGAGCGGGTGGGCGTTGCTGTGCCAGTCGTCTCCCGCACTGTCGTCAGCAGCATCGACTTGAGGCTCACCCCATATTGCGCCACTGTGTGGCTCAATGTCCCTTGATAATGCGCGACTCAGCGCTCATCTCGCTGCCCCTGTTAGCCCCTCACAACGTGGCCCTCTGTCAATCCTCCGCTCGGACGCACTCGACTGTGCTGTGCTTCTCGTGTTCTCCCCTCCTCCTCCTCGCGATCCTGTCCGGTCTTCTACGCTCAGTCTTCCCCGTGTATCCGCACCCCTCTCGCGCGCGCTCCTTCTCTTGTGCCCCTCCTCTCGTGCGCACTCACCTCATTTGCACTCCCCTCAGGCACATGTCTCTAAAGCACCATTCTCCCCTTCCGCTCCCCCCTCCCACCTTGCAGTTTTTGAACGTGCAGATTTTTGTTGCAGGCTGTGCACTGGACGTGGAGAATTTCAACGGCGGCATGCGGCCGTTTGCGTATAGCATAAAGACAAAGACCCATATCAAGGTTTGGGGGGTGTCACAAAAGCCTATATTGTATAGTATTTGGAGTTAATACTTCCTATTCAATTATTCCCCATAAATTTCAGTCCCAGCACTCGCTGGCGAGATCATTTTATCGTCAAATGCAGAAATCCAGACAGGTGTCAGTTCTCAAATGGCGACTAGCAAACTTCAGTAGATGAGGCCGACAGTGCTGGTGAGATGGCGTTTTCCACTCGATGGAATCTCAAACGTGTTCCAGCTCAGCTCGCCACACTATACCACGTAGGGCGTTCCACTTGTGGCGTTACGGTGCAAGTTTTCCATGGTGGAGCTGATTGTGGGCAATACACCAATGGCAGTTTTCGACACCTCTGCGGCAATCTGGCAGTTGCTGGTGCTGGAGCAGTGACATTAATTGCCATATCCCCCTCTCGTTCCCTCCATTCTATCCCACACTTCCTGTTTCTCGAGCTTCTGTCCTCCCTCCTTCAGTCAGCTAGTTTTCGTTCTAGTTAGTCTCAAAAATCATTCGTAGACGTTTTCCTTAGCACCCTAGCTACCTACTTACTTCGTCCAGCACCATTTCCTTTCGCTGCGCCATTGCTTTGTTTCGTTTCAAATTTGTAACGAAGAATTAACTTTCGCTTTTTTTTTTTCTCTGTTTCGCAGCACGTTCTTACGATACAAGAAGGGTACTTGCCAATGAAGTAATCACCTTCGATATCGCCCTGTTTCGTCACGTCTTCAGAATGTAGTATACATTTAGCAGAACTTACGTCTGTAGTTTTGTATGTTTGCGGATCGACATTTCCTGGTTAGCTTTGAGTCGAAGTGCTTATTGATATGTGTCGCCTTGGTGTCTCTCAGTACGAAAAGCATGGACATGCTTTTTTGAATCACTTTCAGATGCAAGCCAGGCATGTTATCCACCCAATCTGCAAGCTTGGGTTTTCAAGCTTTAATATCTAACGGCTAATGTCTGTCCGCGGCCCTGTGTTGAGCGTTGTATTAGGGCGTGTCCAGCGCGTACGTTTACAGGTACTATACAGTTCATTCGTCGTGGTCTGGAACGATATCAGGTGGTTCTCAGCGGTTCAGAAATTTCACCGTTTTAAACCGTGACGCAATACATACTACCGCACTGGATGAACTGTAATGTACGGAAAACGTACGCGCTGGACCCGCCCTTAGCATCTCATGTATACTGTTGTGAATTGTTTTTTCGTAGTGGTTACTATATTGGAACCTCCTTGATTTGTTATGCTGTTTTTTGGGTTGCGTAGCAACCTTATACATTCGTTTTCACTTTTCGGTTGACTGACGTGAACAGTGATTTTTCCCCATCCATATTGGAAGAATCATTGTTCACGTAAGTCCAACAAAAATGTGAAACCAAATGTACCCAATCAATCCATAGTCGTCTATAAATACGGCGAATGGAGTAATTGGTACGGTCGGACAAAAAACGAGGGACAACACCATAGACCCGAATACACAAATTACAATGCGCACGAGCGAACGTGTACAAAAACCGCACTTGGAAATCGTGCATGTTTCGAGGCGAACACTAAATGCATCAATGCTGCAACCGAGGTTGATATGGTACGGAAGAGGCAAGCAAAGCTCCCCCACCGACGATGACAACCCCAATTGCATACACGAGGCACTTAGAATCACACCCCAAAACAGACACAACACGTTACACAAACGAGAGCACACGAACTCGTACAAAAACAAGGGACAACAGTTGTTGTGAATGCTTCGAAGCTAGTGCTAGAATGCATTGATGATGCAACTGAGATTGATCTGGTATGGAAGAGGCGAGCAAAGCTGCCCCACCAACGATCACAACCCCAGTTGCATATACGAGGCACTTAGCACCACACCCCGAAACAGACACAAACAATACCAACATACGTTTACACATGTATGCACAGACACATACAGGCTCACTCACACATACACACACACGCAAACAAACACAAAAGCATACTACCGCTATTGAACATGCAATGCAAGCGTAACGAATGGAGTTCAGACATGCATAAATCATCGTTAGCCTGTCCCACATTCCCCTCCCTCCCTCCCTCGTCTCCCATCCCCCCCTCCCTTCCAATATCCCCTATTTTTTCGACCCTCCCGTATCTGTTTACCCTCTCTCAACCCCTCCCCTTTCTCCACAAGAAAAACCAAATAGTGCAGCTTGAACTCCCTGCACAAGAAAGCACAAACAGCGCATTCAGCTCACACTCCCTTGACAAGAAAGCAAAAAACAGATAATGCAGCTGACACTCCCTGCACAAACAAAAACAAAAGCAGAGAATACAACTTGCATGAGCTGCACAGCACAGGAAGACAAATCACAGGAATTCAGCCCACCCGATGCACAAGAAACGAGGTAAGCATTATAGAAATATACTGATGACAAATGAAGTACTTGAAATAAAGATGAGGGACGAAAACAATCAAATTTGACATCTCGCGAAGGTGATTCGGTATAAGACCTCATGTCTTCACACATACCATGCCAGCATGCACGCAATACCTCGCAGCCACCCTCGCAGCCACCCTCGCCTTCACCCTGACACTCATCCTCGCACCTCAATCTCGCACTTCCTCTCACATTCACCCTCGTACACACACTCGTATGCACCCTCAAGTGCATGCATGCACTCACTCTTGGACTCCCGCACTCATTCCCTCACACTCTCTCGCACTCACGCTCGCAACCACTCATGGAGACACAAGTACTTTCAACCGTTCTTAGACACACTCACAGAAACACACATAAACCCTCACACTCACCTACGGACTCGCGCTCGCGCTCACCCTCGCACTCACTCGAACACGCACACGACACACAGCCGCACGCACACTCCAACTCAACTCGCACTCACACCCACACTCGTACCTACAGTCACACCCACACTCACGCTCACACTCCTTCTCGCACTCATACTCGCCCTCACTCTCCCACTTGCTCTTGGACATACTCGTGCTCACCCTCGCACTCACTCTTACACTCACACCGCGATCACCCTTGCACTTAACATTGCAGCCACCAACTCACTCACTAAGCCTCACACTCTCGCACTCACTCTTCACTCACACAAATATACTCTCAACTCTTCGTTGACGCTCACAAAAGCACACACACCCTTGCACACATCCCGCACTCACCCTCACACACACTCGAACGCACCCTCGTGCTCCCTTGCACTCAACCTCGCACGCACACACACACACTCACGCTCGCTCTCACCCTCAAACTCGCCCTCGCACTCACTCTTAGACTTGCTTTCCCACTCGCTTTCTCACTACTCTCGCACTCACTCATGCACTTGCTCTCTAATTCAACCTCGCACTCGCCCTCCGCTCACAACCGCACTCACCCTCGAGTGCATGCGCGCATCTCACTCTCGCACTCACACAAGCACCTAGATTCACACCCGCACTCACCCTCTCGCACACCGACTCACTCTTGCAACCGCTCACACACACTCACGCCCTAAGCGCAAGCGCCCACGGTGCAGAGCACTAACCGCAAGCGACATAAGCGCAAGCGGATTAGGCGCAAGCGCCCACGGCACCCACGCAAACGGCGCAAGCGCGCACACACTCTCTCTCTCTCCCACACGCACTTCGTGCTCCCTCCAGCTCTTCCTTCGCTCTCGCATACGCTGTCTCACGCGCACTCTCCTGCGTGCTCGCTTCCCCTCGCGCTCCCTCTCTCCCCCTCTTCAATTGTTAGTGCAACGCAAGACGAGGCAAGTCTACACAGAAACTACAAATAAGGTAGAAAACCGATGGAATTTCATACGGGTGGGAGGAATAAACGCACCTGCAAATAAAGGTGCCTCGAAGACCAACCCGCGCTTGCGCACCAGCTCTCGTTCGCGCACCATCCTTATCCATGCTCTCAAACCTCCCCACGGCGGGACGGGAGGGAGTGGCGCGGCGGGGATGAGGGAGAGGCGGCGGCGGAATGGAAGGCGGCGGCGGGATGGGAGGGAGTGGCGACGGCGGGATGAGAGAGAGTGGCGAAGCGGGATGGGAGGGAGAGACGGCAGCGGGATGGGAGGGAGAAGCGGTGGCGGGATGGGAGGGGAGTGGCGGCGGCGGGATAGGAGGGAGAGACGGCGGCGGGATGGTAGGGAGAGGCGGCGGCGGGATGGGAGGGAGTGGCGACGGCGGGGTGGGAGGGCGAGGCGACAGGGGGGTGGGAGTGAGAGGCGACGGCGGGGTAGGTGAGAGAGGCAACGGCCGGGTGGGAGGGGACGACGGCAGGATGGGAGGGAGCGGTGGCGACGGGATGGGAGGGAAAGGTGGCGGCGGGATGGGAGGGAGAGGTGGCGACGGGATGGGAGGGAAAGGTGGCGGCGGGATGGGAGGGAGAGGTGGCGACGAGATGGGAGGGTGAGGTGGCGGTGGGATGGGAAGGAATGGCGACGGCGAGGTAAAAGGGAGGGGCGACGGCGGGGTGAGAGGGAGAGGCGACGGGTGTTAGGAAACACTAGTAGCAGGATGGGCGATGGTTGGGTTGGGAGTAGGGTTTGCGGTTGGGAGAGAAGGTAGAGAGAGCAGGTACGGGAGGAATTTGAGGAACCAAGAAGAGAGGAGACGAGTTGGAGCTGACAGCTGGGAAAGGGAAGGAGCTTGTTGGGGTGGTTTGTCCTGCAGGTAAGTTTTTTTCTGTCAGAAAAAAAACAACGCTTGAAGAGTTCTCTGCACAGAAAAATGAAACCGATGGGGCGAATTACAAAACATAAACAGAATCTGGGCACTTCGAAAGCCAAAAAATAAATGCACCCAACATTTGGAAGCTAGTGTCACGTGAACTCACACGCGCGACACATCTGAGTCAGATGCAAAACACAAACCCAATATTGTAACGTGTAATACAATAAAGCACACCGATTTCTAGATCGTTATCCGTTCTTTAAAACTTCAAAATTGTATTTTCAGAAAACAAAATCTACTCATATTAGGGCATTAATGAGCTTGTTTGGTCACAGTATATTTAGATGTGGAAACGTAGAACAAATAATTCTTTCAGTATAATATAGTAGAAACCTTCGTTACCGGTATCTTTTATTCTACCGTACGAACGTACCTTATACGCAACCCTTCCGACGTTAGCGTCGAGTCTTGTTTTGTTATGCTGTTGGTGAGGTTTATCTTGAAAGCACACGGTATTATAATTTGAGCACTAAAGGCCCACAGTTCACAGTAATTGTATCGTCACTGTGGGAACTGAAAATGTCTTGTCTGCATCACTCTATAAATTGTGATCACTGAAGAATCAAATGCGTCACTGTAGAAATTGTGATCAAAGGAAGTTGGGAGTGAATATTGTTCAATCGAATTTGCAGACAACGTTTATTCTGCTAGACGTAAATGATGTGTTCTATGTAATTTGTTGTTCACCTGTGTAGTCGCGAAGTGTAGATTTCTACTATTATGAAATAATGTTAGCCTCCGAAGCGCATTCTCGATGTCCTGAGCGAAGTCCTGCGGGATTCCCGAGGGATTTCCTGAGAAGTAGGTGTTCCGTCATGAATTCCTTGAGCCTGGTGTTCTGGCTTATTTTCGCTGCTCCAAGATAAATGATCCTCTGGTCACAGCGTTTCCAGGATCGTCGTCGGAGTCAGGGACCAGACTCGCGACACCCCTTAACCTGCGATCTAAGATGGATGCCGTGAACCATGGCGGGAAAACGACCACTGTAGAGAAGTGTGTGGAGGTTTATCAACTTCCCACTCGCTTGCCAACGCTCCGGTTAATTTTCTTCCTCTGATTGATTTCGCAGTTCCGTCGGATATTCAGAGTTCCTGTTCTACGCATCGTACTCTTCTTTTGCGCCTGCTCGTTTGTCCGCTTTGCCCACCTATCTGCCTCACTCTCCCTCACCCGTCAGGCCGGCCGCGGGGAGCAGCCTCGCGAGATTCCCCATCAGCGATCTGTACGACGTGGAGCGTTACCTCGAGGCGGTGCAGCGACAGCACGTCGTCGCCAGTCGCAACCTCCTGGATCGGCAACACCATAATGGAGCTCCTGGCGCGCACGACGGCTCAGACCAGACGATTTTGGAAGTCATGCTCAGCTCCCAGAGGGTAGGATCCGGGGCTAGTGGGTGATATAAACACTTTTTTTTTTTTTTGCCAAGTTGATGCACGGAAGCTGCTACGTAGACGTATTCGTTTACATACGAGCTGTAATTTAGTCACACACATACACATGCACAGTGCACACACACATGCACAGTGCACACACACACGTGCACACACATACACATGTACAGTTCACACACACCCACACATGCACAGTGCCTCCCTCTCATTCCTCCTCACTCCCATCTCCGTCCTCCCTTCTCCTTCCTTCTCATTCCTCCTCACTCCCATCTCTGTCCCCTCTTCTCCTTCCCTCTCATCCCTCCACACTCCCATCTCTGTCCCCTCTTCTCCTTACCTCTCATCCCTCCACACTCCCATCTCTGTCCCCTCTTCTCCTTACCTCTCATCCCTCCACACTCCCATCTCTGTCCTCCCTTCTACCTCCCCCTCATCCCTCCACACTCCCATCTCTGTCCCCTCTTCTCCCTCCCTCGCATCCCTCCACACTCCCATCCCTGTCCCCTCAACTCCCTACCTCTCATTACTCCACACTCCCATCTCTGCCCTCCCTTCTCCTTCTCTCTCAACCCTGCTCACTCCCATCCCTGCCCTTCCGTCTTCCTCCCTCTCATCCCTTCTCACTCTCCTCTCTGTCCTCCCTTTTTCCTCCCTCCAATTCCTTGTCAGATTGATTCCAATGTTGAAGGATGTGTTTGGCGAATTCCAAGCATCCGAGTTCAACATCGGCAAGGTGCACGGCCTTGTGCATTTGGTCGATGACATTATACGCTCCAGTGTCCCCGTTCACTACAACGCCAACATGTTCGAGTTTCTTCACCAACCTCTTGTAAAGAGGGCGTACCGTGCAAGCAACAAACGTGACGCTATGCCTCAAATCGTGAAGCATAGTGTCATGGCACGAATGCTGCAAGCTCTTGATTACTCGGACCACAACAAGGAGGATTCACACCATCGAATGGTCGCCCTACAAAAGGTAGATGAAGCACGGTATAACATAGTCCTCTAAACTGCTTCTAACCATCTTCTTTATGTTTAATAACAAGTGCATCCCAATCTGCACCGCAGGCCATGGAAACTGGGAGAAACACACTCGTGGCCACGTCGCACAAGGTGAACTGGAGGGACTCTCGATTTGTTGGCGGCGATCTCTGGCGGGAGTACGAGACAGCAGCACCTGGCGACATGTTGCAGCTCCGCGCCTTGTTGTCACAACGACAAGCCGATGGCGTTGAATTAAGCGACGAGATCCAAGTCAGAAAGGGCATGGCTATACCAGGTGATGAGGATTTCACAAGGTATTCTAGTCAAACGCACTATGTGCGGGCAACTCCAATGTTCATGAAGGCACCTTGGTTCAGTGATGTTGCTGTTTTGGGAACTGAGGTGGAAGTGTTACCGGATGGCACGAGGAAGCCCAAGGATGTGATCTGGTATGCGCGATTGCTGCTCTTGTTCGTAGTTGCACCAAAGGATCGAGCAGCAGAATTGGCGGACCAGAAGGAGCGTGCGTTTGTTAGGTTCTACCGAGTTACAGACGAGGCGCATGCATCCCATTGTCCTGTGCTAAGGTGGGAGGAACCGGATAACGAGTATCAGGTGGTAGAGATTGACAGTATTTTGAGGGTGGCTCATGTGGTTCCTGTTGCTGGGAATAAGTTTGTCATGAATAAGTTCAAATTCTATTGAAATACTCTTGATATACATTTTTTTTTTAGATGCAGCCTTTCACAACGGTTGCAACACTCTCATAATCAGTAGGAAAACCATGAGGACCAAATTAGCCCCATTATCCAACAAGTACAACCATAAACTATGAAGTTGGTTCAAAAGAAATGAGTATCTGCAACTGGTATTACTAAACCTGTGAGTTCAACGTTTAGAAACACAATCGACCTATTCTTAGCGAACCATTCTGTGAAGAGCATTTGTTGTTCATTCATCTGTTTGTTTTCTCACGCGGACCTGCGAGGATTTCAATGTCGTGACTGCGACACTGTTTTGCTAAACACTGGACATGTTATGCCGTGCGAGGTGCGAATCATATGTTTACGCTGACATTTAAACTCTCGGTAAACTAGGCCGTGGTGACGAAATCGGTTTCTTGATATGTTTTTTTTTTTTTTTTTTTTTTTTTACACAGCTCACTCGATTGTTAACTGCGGCACTGTTTGGCAGCACTATCACTTTCGTGTTGTCTCTTTGTGCCAGCAAGTTGGTCTGTGGGCTTGGTACAGTGTACATTACAGTTTCGGTAGGATTTCTGCACCAAGTCTTCTGGTGAGCTGTTGCCTTGCTGGCAAGCCGAGGCGCTGTGCGAAAAAACAGGCGCGAAAACTGTAGCAACACTCTGACTCTGTGCTTTGCAAAGTCGACTCGGTTTGCCCTGCTGGCTAGTTGCGCGACAAAAGAGCCCACCATCGATGTGCAGTGTTGACAGCTGGATGTTTCTGACTGTTGACATGTATGTGCATCGATCAAAATGTGGGCAGGGTCAATATATTTTGTTGCGTGATTGCACGGTGCGGAACTGCAGAACCTTCTAAACATTCTTCTGTTCGACTCAAAAAAGATGTCGAAAAAAAAAATGTGTGCTGTATCTGCCCGTCCGATCTGATCGGCAGTTCGCTAAAGTCCAGAAACACCGACGTCTTCTGTCCACGTCATTCCGACCTCATTCCGTTTTGCTAAACCGAGTCAGAAAATACACAACTTTCTGTACCGTTGGGGAAACCGCGCCATGCCCTTTTGCTCGCTAATTCGCCAGTAGCCACATTAACAGACACTTTCACGCACCGCTTGTGCTCACAGTATCCCGCCTAAACAGATTCACAACGGTAGAAGCCAACGGGTAGCCTTTACTTCCCTGCTCTGTACCATATGCCATGTGTGCTCCAGCTATTCCTGGTGTTATGTGCTTTGGACGGGGTAATTAAAAAAAAAAGAAGTACTGCCCCACAGCCATCAATCCCGACCTTTCGTTTCCATCGCTGTCCCCACTCTCTCTCCACCAGCGGATCCTCGTCCCCTCATGGCTGAACTCCCTCGTGAGTTTCTGGAGGGTCGTGCCAAGAGGAAGAAGAACATCCCTGCTAGGTTTCGTAATTACGAAACAGAGTACCCTGGTTCACGCGGGCGAGCAGTAGCACATGGAGAGTTAAACAAAGCACAGAAAACTACTCAGGCAGGTACACCAGTCAACCCTGCTCCCTTGGTTGGTAGTCCTGCACCTGCCGCAAGCGGTCCTCCAACGGTTGCAAGTGATTCAGCCGTGGTAACTAATGGTGCTACCGTGGTTGGAGTTACTGCAACGAACGTCAGCGCAGAGAGCGTGATTGGTTCTCAGGAGGACGGCTCTCACGACAACCTTGCCGTCTCAGGGTCCGACCTCGCCGTCGTCCGCACAGGTACTATGCCTTTTCAACCCACGAAAACTATTGGTTTTCTTCTTGTGTGGTTCACTTTACTAAACCGTTTTGTTGTTTTTTTTTCTTTTTCAGGGACCCCAATCTCCTCAGACCGGAACGTGTATCATCGGGAAGTTAACACGTTCAACTCGCTGGAGTCAAGTATTCGCGTTACACTCGCTAACATTGTGGATACGCTCGACAGCGTCAACGAGAGGCTTCGGCACACCGAAGAAACACAGCGAGCCCTCCTCAAAATCGTCACCGAACTTTCCAAAAACATCAATCTACCTAGCTGGGGGTCTGATGTTCAAGTCCAGGTGTGTTTAGTTAACCGATTCGTTAACCATTCCGTTTTCGCATCAATGGTTTCCACCATCAAGCTAACAAACTCTTCCGTTGCTCTTTGCTGCAGGAGAAGTTTGGCGAAGTGTTTGACACGCTGTTGAACGGTGCTAAGCTCGAGAATTGGAGGATCTATCAGTCCACCGAAGAGTTCAAGGCCGTTTTGTCTGATGTGCTAGATGTGCAGGTCGAAGAGGCTGCTAGGTTCAACGCTGATTTTAAGAACAAAAATTGGGGCGATAAAATGATCACTCTTTGCAATGGCAGGAGAGGGAAGCTTAGCACCAAATTTTGGCAGTGTGCATATGCTCTTCTTAAAGATCCTCTTGACAAAGTCGTCCCGAATTGAGAGAATGAGAACGAGAATGAATGAACTATGAAATGAAGTGAGTACAAATATGAAACCCTAATTGGTTGTACCCCCTATGGGATACCCCACTATAGCCTACACAACAGCATAAGCTATAATGTTCTGACACACCCCCATAGGCAAAGTGGGGGAGAACAAGGGGTCACAAGACCAGTCAAGCAAAGCAAAGCAAGCTCAGGGTGGATCACAAAGTCACCACACAGTCTGAGCACAGGGTCAAGGCCACACTGCCAGTTCACATGCAAGAGTACACACATATATATAAAGCTAGACAAGCAAGAGCAGGTATATATATATGTGAGAGTACAAGCAAGGTCAAGAGGAGAGCAAGTGAGGCAAGACGGGCACAAGACCCAGCTGAGTGCAGAAGCGCTGATGATCACAAGGCGGAAGTGCCTTGGTGAAGACATCAGCAGTGTTGGCCTCAGAGGCCACGTACGCAAGCCGCAACTGTCCACGTTGCTGTAGCTCACGAGCAAGGAAGTAGCGGAGAGCAATGTGCTTTGTTCTGTGCTCCAGTCGCTGCTCTCGACACAAGGCCAGCATGGCCTTGTTGTCTACGTACAGGACTGGAGGAGAACGAGGCGGCTCTCCAAGGTCGGTCAGCAGGTAGGTGAGCCAGCGAAGCTCCTGTGCAGCCATGGCCTTAGCACCCCCAGGCCCAGCACCCCTAGGCTCCGCACCCCCAGGTACAGCACCCCCAGCCTCAGCACCCTCAGCAGCACCAGAGTCACCAGTGACCTCGACAGGCTCGACTGCGTCTACCTGGGACACACCTGAAGGGGCAGGACCCTGAGGGGGGAGGGGGTCTACCTGGGGGGGACCTGGTACCAGGAAGAGTGGGGGTGGGGGGAGGGACGGAGTGCGGTAGGGGAAGAGGCGGTAGTAGGGGACCGACTCGTCAAACGTGACGTCCTGGGAGGACAGAACACGGCGAGAGGTGGGGTGGTAAAACTGCCACCCAGGCGCGTCAGGGGGGAACCCCAGGAAGACGCAAGGAGCAGCACGAGGGGATAGTTTGTCCGCAGACAGGTCGCGGACAAACGCCCGAGATCCCCAGACCCGGAACGCCGACGCATCGCCAACCTTCCCCGTCCACAGCAAGGCTGGGGAGGTCTCCGGCCTGGAGACCCTGGGGTGGAGGTTGATCTGATGCGCCGCGTACCTCACCGCAAACGGCCACAGAAAATGGGGGGCAGCCGCATGCATCATAGACGTACGAGCGACGTCCATGACCATGCCAATGCGGCGCTCAGCAATCCCATTTTGCTGCGGTGAGTCCGGAAGCGTGAAGGTCTGACGGATGCCCCGTGCACGACAGTAGGCACGCAGAAGGCCAGAGGAGAACTCTCCGCCTCTGTCCGAGTGCAGACGCAGAACAGGAAAGTCCGAGCCGAAGCTCTGCCTGAGCTGGAGACGAGCTGCGCGGATCCAGTCGATCAGCACCTCAGTGACATCACCCTTGCTGCGCAAGGGGAAGACTGTGGTGTAACGCGAGTAGTCGTCAACAACGAGCAGGAAGTAGCGCTCGTGACCCTGTCCACGGACGCGGGCTGGGCCCCACACGTCCATGTGAAGTGTCTGCAACGGGGCCTCTGTCGAAGGAAACTGGGAGGAGTGAGGGGCAGCACGCTGGCGCCCCTCGACACAGGGGACACAGGCAGGGCCAGGGCCCTGAGGAAGGGGAGGGAGGGACCGGGGGAGACCGGACACAAGAAGACGGGAGGCCATACCTCTGAGCCGAAGCAGAGAGGGGTGGCCAAGGCGGTGGTGCCAGAGGAGAGTCTCGTGAGACAGGAGACGACACGAACAGGGGGCAGACTCAGGACCAGACCTGGACGCCGCAGCAAACACCTGACCCGACGTAACTACCCTACCAGACTCAGCAACTGGAGGAGACGCAGTGGTCAGAGTGTACAGGCTCGACCCCGGCTGACGGGTGAACGTAGCCAGGTGTCGGCCTGTGCCAGCCTCTGTACAGTGGGTCACTCGCTGACGTGCAGGAGTGAACTGGTGGACACCCGCATCCTGTAGGTCAGCACCACTCACCAGGTTCGTCGAGAACGAGGGGAGGTAGAGACCAGACAGGGTGCCAGAGGGAGCCGCCGGACACGGGAGGACTGTGGAGAAACGAGACAGGACCGGACCCCCAGAGGGGTCAGCCAGAGACACCGCAACCGGCCGACTAAGCGGCGTGAGTGTGGTGCGGTCCCGAAAGAAGGAGCGAGACGCCCCAGAGTCAAGAGTGAAGGTGAGGGAGGCCGAAGCCGACGCGGTACCTGAGAGAGCAGACTCACCAGTACCTGAGGACGCAGACACACCAGCACCTAGAGCAGCAGCGTCGTAAGCACCTAGGGCAGCAGCCTCACCAGTACCTAGAGCAGCAGTCTCAATGCCCGGATCGGGCTGGAAACACCGGTAACAGTCACCCTCATCACTAATAGACACAGCATACATGGCAGAGAGAATAGCATCAAAGTCCAGATCAAAGATGGCAACCCCCGCCCTAGACAGCTCGTCCCAGCGAGGGATCTCGGAGGCCTCCGGGAACTGGTGACGCCATGCGTCCGTCAGGCGGCCAAAGCAGCGCGGAGTGGGGTGCGCACCCCCACACTGCTCACCCGCACGGTCGCCGGTGCGCAGGACGTAGGTACACGGACCAAAACCCCCACCCCGCTGGCGTGCAGTGTACCACTCACGGAGCTGCTGAGGGGACAGGGTCGCACGACCACGCTGCTGCTGCTGGCGCGAGCCACCACCGGAGCCACTCCTCTGCAAAGACCCGCGACCAGCTCCACCGCCACCCCCACCGCCTCCACCGCCTCCGCTGCCTCCACTGCCGCCGCCGCCTCCACCGCCTCCTCCACCGCCGCCTCCTCCGCCACCTCCGCTACCACTGCCACCGCCACCGCGGCCTCCGCCTCCACTGCCGCCACCGAACCCCCCACCCCCACCTCCACCTCCACCGCTACCCCCACTCCCCCCACTGCCTCCACCTCCACCTCCACCGCCCGCTCCTCCAGCTCCCTTGTCCCCCTTGCCCTTGCCAGGGCGGCGTCTCCCGCTAGGGGCAGACGCCGCACCGACCGACTCAAGACCAAGGAGGTCGGCCGAAGCAGCAGAGGCAACAGAGGGCAGCAGGGGGGAGGGAGAACACCCCTCAAAGATGGGGGTGCGCGGGTCACCTCGAGAGGCTCCTACAGCGACTATGCTCTTTTCTATCGCGAGGAGGGCCTTCTCGAGGAGGTCTACAGTGAGTGTGGTGGAACAGACTGAGAGAAAGTGGTCCCTGACTACTCGAAGGGAGTCAGGGAGGCGATTGACTAGGAAGTACAGAGTGATGTACATGGGGGGGGGGTTCGCGGTGCAGAAGTCAGCAGGAAGTGCAGCGCGGTAGCGAGTGTCACTAGTGCGGAGGTGCGTAATGAGGTCAGCAACGGTGGGAAAAGAAGCAAGGTCAGGGAAGAGGTACGGCAGCATGAGACGGCTCAGTGCAGCAGTGGAAGGGGAGGAGTAGCGCGCGACTACAGCGGCGTACAAGGTCTGAGCACTCTTGTACTGACTAAAGTGCGCACGCTCGGAGGTAGGGAGGTGGCGACGCACAGCAAGACGTGCAGCAGCATCGCGCGTGGCCCACTGGGAGCGAACAGTGGCGTCAGCATCAGCAGCAGGGGCAGGGGAAGCGCCAGAGGTGAGGTCAAAGAGAGAGAGGCCGTCCGCCCTATCGCACTGTAAGAACAGCTGTAGGTCATCTACCCAGACCTCAAAGTCAATGGCCCGACCCTCAGCGTCAAAAGTGAGGACACTAGGGGTAGCCATGACAGCAGTAGACCAGCAGTGCAAGGAGTAGGGGAAGAGCACGCAGTGACAGAGGGTCTGTGCTCACCGGACAGGGCTGCTCGGGCGGCTCGGCTGCAGGGCGGCTCGGCCGCTGGGCGGCTCGGCGGCTGGGCGGCTCGGCGGCTGGGCGGCTCGACAGCTGGGCGGCTCGGCGGCTGGGCGGTCGGCTGCACGGCGGCTCGGCTGGTGGGCGGCCGGGCGGCTCGGCTGCAGCGCGGCTCGGCGGCGGGGCGGCTCGGCTGCTCTGCTGCTGGGCGGCTCGGCTGCGCTGCTGTTGGGCGGCTCGGCTGGGCCGCTGACGTAGGGCGGCTGGGCCGCTGTAGAGGAGTGGCGGGGCCGCTGCAGAAGGACGGCGGGGCCGCTGGGTAGTGAGGCGGCGGGGCCGCGAAGACGGGCGGCGGGGCCGCTGCAGAGAAGCGGCGGGGCCGCAGTGAAGGGCGGCGGGGCCGCAACGAGAGAGGCGGCGGGGCCGCAGCGAGAGAAGCGGCGGGGCCGCGAAGTCGGGCGGCGGGGCCGCTGAGTAGGGCGGCGGGGCCGCAGTGAGAGGCGGCGGGGCCGCAGCGAGAGAGGCGGCGGGGCCGCGAAGACGGGCGGCGGGGCCGCTGAGACGGGTGGCGGGGCCGCAGTGAGTGGCGGCGGGGCCGCAGCGAGAGATGGCGGCGGGGCCGCGAAGACGGGCGGCGGGGCCGCAACGAGAGAGGCGGCGGGGCCGCAGAAAAGGGCGGCGACGGGCCGTAGGCGGCGCGAAGCCGCAGGTAAGGGCGGCGACGGGCCGGGGCGGCTCGAAGCCGCAGGTAGAGGCGGCGCGAAGCCGCGGGAAGGGCGGCGACGGGCCTGGGCGGCGCGAAGCCGCAGGTAGGGGCGGCGCGAAGCCGCCGGTGAGGGCGGCGCAAAGCCGCGGGTAAGGGCGGCGACGGGCCGGGAAAAGGGCGGCGCGCCGCAGCCGCTAGGGCGGCTCGACGCGACCGTAAGGGCGGCGCGACAGGCCGCTAGGTGCGACTCGACGGGCCGCTAAAAAAAAAGGCAGGCGCGACTCGAGGCGCGCTTCGGTGGGCCCAAGGAACAGTCCCTAGGAGGGGACCTGCTCTGATTCCATGAGAGAATGAGAACGAGAATGAATGAACTATGAAATGAAGTGAGTACAAATATGAAACCCTAATTGGTTGTACCCCCTATGGGATACCCCACTATAGCCTACACAACAGCATAAGCTATAATGTTCTGACACGAATGACGTCGACGCTCGACGGAACTACGCTACGAACTACCTGTGTGGTGAGTTACTGATGTGCTGATTTCACTATTTGTGACTACTCTGATTTTTTCTTTTTTGGTCGCTGCAGAGTTGTTTGGCCTGCCATGGCATGCTCTGGGTGAAAATCCCCTAGCTAGCCCAGCCTTTATCACCGCCGCCAGTGCGTGGTACAAGGAACCCCCCGAAGATGTTGCGCTCACGATCGATCAAGTCTGCTACACCCTGTATGCGGTGAGTGGTTTGAACTGTTTATATATTAAATGTAAAGCTCCTTTTTCTGTACTGATCAACTCTTCGTGTTGTCCGCCAGGTTGAGAACAGCATGATCACAAGCATGAATAGTCTGCATTCGGAACAGTCATCAAACAAGCGGGAAATGGACATCAGGAAGGCCCAGATTGAGCGGTGGATTGACAGGGCCAATATTCCTCTTATAGCTGGTCATTATGATTTCGGTGAAGTGTGTGTCCTCAATTGGCGTAGGTAAAATGTACTGCCTTTTTAATTATATTGTGATTTTTTAATCCAGCCTAATTTATTGCATATAGCGATTAGAAATTAGCATTTGAGAAATTGTTTTACGTGCGTGCGTATATCAGTGTACTAAGTTTCGAGTATATCGGATGTATCTATTCCATGCCAATTTGAGTATAACGGATGTATGTATTCCAAATTTGATTCCATATAGTGTCGTATCTTTTGTGACTCTAAAGGGAGTCAACTTTTATCCGTTTTTAGACCCTTGTACAAATAATGAAATGTTACGAAATGACATGTGTAACAACATTCCATCCAAACCCTGCTGACATGGCAACATTTCGCGTGACTCCCAGCAGTCTGCACGTGGTTGGCGAAGCTCCAGCATTCTCGAACACTTCAAGCACACTGTTTCCATGCAATCGCTACCCAGTATTTCGCACCAACATCGAGAACCCAACTGTCAGGCACATTCGAACCTGACTTCCAGATATTGGCGGGAATACTCAGGAAAAGGTGCGATGAGGGAGAAAGGAGGACAGAGATGGGAGTGTGGAGGAATGAGAAGGAAGGAGAAGGGAGGACGGAGATGGGAGTGAGGAGGAATGAGAGGGAGGGAGAAAGGAGGACAGAGATGGGAGTGTGGAGGAATGAGAAGGAAGGAGAAGGGAGGACGGAGATGGGAGTGAGGAGGAATGAGAGGGAGGGAGAAGGGAGGACAGAGATGGGAGTGAGGAGGAATGAGAGGGAGGGAGAAGGGAGGACAGAGATGGGAGTGTGGAGGAATGAGAGGGAGGGAGAAGGGAGGACAGAGATGGGAGTGAGGAGGAATGAGAGGGAGGGAGAAAGGAGGACAGAGATGGGAGTGTGGAGGAATGAGAAGGAAGGAGAAGGGAGGACGGAGATGGGAGTGAGGAGGAATGAGAGGGAGGGAGAAGGGAGGACAGAGATGGGAGTGAGGAGGAATGAGAGGGAGGGAGAAGGGAGGACAGAGATGGGAGTGTGGAGGAATGAGAAGGAAGGAGAAGGGAGGACGGAGATGGGAGTGAGGAGGAATGAGAGGGAGGGAGAAAGGAGGACAGAGATGGGAGTGTGGAGGAATGAGAAGGAAGGAGAAGGGAGGACGGAGATGGGAGTGAGGAGGAATGAGAGGGAGGGAGAAGGGAGGACAGAGATGGGAGTGAGGAGGAATGAGAGGGAGGGAGAAGGGAGAACAGAGATGGGAGTGTGGAGGAATGAGAAGGAAGGAGAAGGGAGGACGGAGATGGGAGTGAGGAGGAATGAGAGGGAGGGAGAAAGGAGGACAGAGATGGGAGTGTGGAGGAATGAGAAGGAAGGAGAAGGGAGGACGGAGATGGGAGTGAGGAGGAATGAGAGGGAGGGAGAAAGGAGGACAGAGATGGGAGTGTGGAGGAATGAGAAGGAAGGAGAAGGGAGGACGGAGATGGGAGTGAGGAGGAATGAGAGGGAGGGAGAAGGGAGGACAGAGATGGGAGTGAGGAGGAATGAGAGGGAGGGAGAAGGGAGGACAGAGATGGGAGTGTGGAGGAATGAGAGGGAGGGAGAAGGGAGGACAGAGATGGGAGTGATCATGCACGCTCTTGATCTTGGCATCTTCATGCATATCATCTCCTGCATCCGAGCCATGCTAAAAAAGAGGAAGGAAACACACGTGCTGAGAGAGCTAGATTCAGCCCTGCAAACGATAGCAAGTGATACTCGAATCAGTGGTTTCCGGCTGCCGGGTGGAGAGAAGGGGGGTTACTTTGCAGGAGCTGCAAAGTTTGCAGGATTACGTAGATCTTGTAAGGCATAAATCCGGTCCCGCATAAATCCGTTGCTTTCCGTCTGCTGTGTAAATCGGTTTCGCCCACAAGACAAACCCCTCATGGTTCTTACGCTCCGAAAATAGCGACTCTATAGCCTTGGAGAGTGATGTTAAATAGAGTATAGCGACGTGGTTACTGTTGTGACTAACATCTACTGACTCCCACTCCTCTATTCCTGTCATTTGCACGAGCAATGTCTTGGCATACTTATCCATGCCTGCTCTGTTTGTGTAGCTTGGCCTCTCCGCTGTAGGCCTGCAAAACAGTGCTAAAATGTTGTTGGTGTCCGTAGCAGACAAACCCATGCCACCGTTGCAATTGTGGACGACCTTCAGAAACGCTTTGTCAATATCAAACGCCGGTACTGCTGCTGGTACCTCAGATGGAAATTCATACCGTGGCAACTCTGGGATCTCATCTGCTTGCTCTGGCTGAGCGCTCCCGGGTGCTGCATCTGTCCTCACCGTGTCTGCTGGCAGTGCTGTTGCTGAGCCTGAGTTCTCCTTGCTCTGATCCGCCTGTCTACGTCTTATATGCTCGATCAAATCTTCCACCTCCTCCCGCTCACGTGGTCGTTTTCTGCAAGCCTTTCTATGGTTCTCATATGCTCTCCCACTTGTGAACGACCTATTACAGCACACGAACAGCATGATGCCTTACAAGATCTACGTCCGCCGCCATGGAAACCAGCAATATAGTAGAGCTGCCAACCCTCAATGCAGGCCTTTCAGGCCTCCTATGAAATCTCCAGATTCGGAGGCTAATGTCACCGCTAACGCCACCAGCTCTCTCGCCTCTCGTTGCAGGCAAAACTGCAGCTCAATGAAGCACAGGTTCAATCTGAGAATTGAAATAGATTTGGAAACTAACTTCGCCAGGAGATTAAGATAAATTATAAGTCCAACAAGCTCCACACGATCACCAAGCTGAGAATATGTGTCCCACGAAACGGTCTGCACGAAAGCTTGAAGAGCGCTGTGAAATATGTGTAGTTGCATCTATAATTTTACAAAGCATTCGGATACAAAACTGTTTTTTAGTTGGCCATGCCATGGAAAAAACGTCTCGTTGTATCTGATCGCTAGGCACCAGAGGCAGATCGGGTGATCTAACTGGCGCCATTACGATGCCAATGAACTCTGAAACGGGCGGTAAATATGGCTGTTGAAGGAAACTAAGTGCAGCGTAACGTTAACAATCACAAATTTTACTACAGTCAGGGCCGTTGGAGGATGAGCCTTTGGAAGAAGGTGAGCAAGCAGGTGGTGTTTGTCCCTACACACAATGTTGACCAGGTCGCAAGGGTTGGGAATGCAACTGTGGACGAATCACGTTTGTGCTCTGCACCAACGACGGTGTCGCGCGAAATATCGTACAGTACAATGCGACATGTTATGCGAAAATCGCATGATGCGACACCAGGAAAGGCGAAATTCGCAGGCAGGGAAAAAACCGCAGGTCGCGACAGCTGGCAGGACGAAAATCCACGTACAGACCAATCGTAGCCCTTACCGAACCCCAGGTTTGTCGCCAACGAATGTTGACTGGCAAGGAACCCAGTTTCCGTCATAAGGGTGTGCCAGGTTGGAATATTGCAACTGTAAACATTGTGGCATGTTTCTCCCTATACATGCTGTTTCTAATTAATAAATCACTGAGCACTATGATAAAATAACCAGACGTAAACATGCTAGGCATTATTTATTTATTTTTTACTTGAAAACTGTAACAATAAAACATTTCGTCATTCACAAATTCCGTAATTGCAGGCACTGATGAATTTTCTATGACCTTTGATGTTATACTTAAATTACTACTTTCGTAACTGAGCAATGACTTTTTGTACCATCTATCGAGACCTTAACTCTATACGCGGGATATTTGATTTCGCCAATGTGGCACCAGCTGCCCGCTTCTGAGATTGTTGTTGACCATAGGCAGGCAGATTTCGTGTGCTGCCCGCACGCAATTTCGTAGCCAATACAACTCGCCGGAAGCATGCGCGCCAATTCCCAGATCCGTGCTCACGCAACATTCCGGAAGCCATCATCAGCGAAATCACTACTCGCAACCTGCGAGGCAACAAATGTAAATGTGCGATGCGTTGATGAGCTGCTCGCGCTGAAGACCGGCCGAACGCTAAAGACGGAGGTGTTTCTCCTGGATGACTCGTTCGAGGAGGTCGGGTACGACGCGTCAACAACTGCCGCGCAGATTCTGGAGGTAAGTTGTGATGTGAACGGAACTGGAGCACACTTTTTGCCCTCTGATTATTTAGATGCTTCTATCACTATTGCTGTGCTTGTGCAGAGTGTGGCGGGCAGTATCCATTTGGAGAGGTTTGAGACGTTTGGGTTGTACGAGCGCAGGAAGTACATAACGCTCGCCAACAACAATGCGGAAAACTTCTCCAGTGAGTCTCAAGCTCACTGGGCGATCCATGCAACATATCAACATGGTTTTCCTGAAATTATCATTTATGCTGGCATCAAACGCATGGTCGGTACAACAGACTAGTCCGTCAGTCCATGGTTTATTTCTCTCCGTTTCCTTTGCTGCGCAGATGAGTACGTGCGCATTGACAAAAATGCTTATATGGGGGACGTGATGGCGGGAATGATGAGCTTCAGGGAGAGGAGCGAGCCGCAGGTGGAGCAGTGCCTCCTCTTCCGCAAAATGATCTTCCGGAAAAACGATGAGGCGATCACGGATCAGGTGTTCGTCCACCTATGTTATCTGCAAGTGAAGAAAGATTATGATGAGGGGAACTACCCCGCGGCGCTGAGGGATGAGGTGGCACAGCTGGCGGCGCTACAGTTGATCATAGACTTCGGCTCGCTGCCCGAGCCTGAGGTCACCCTGTGAGTTTATTTGCATGGGAGGGCTGCGTTGGAAATGTTTCTGTTGTGCTGATGAGGTTTCTCGCTTGAGGGCTTGTTTTTCGCTTGAGGGCTCCTATTAAAAGTAGTCAGTCTTTTCTGCTCATGTGCCTCCCTCACTTCCATCCACCCTCATCCCTCATTCGCTTCCACCCTCCCTCCCCCCTTCCTCCCTCCCTCCTTCCGATCCTCATTTCACTCGCTTCCTGTTAGAAAGAAGAAGTCGTTGAACTAGAAAGGAAAGGGAGTACAAGTACCTAACCCTAGAATTGTGTACCCCCTAAAGGCTAACCCACTGTAGCCTACACAAATACAACATATATAATGTTTGACACACACCCATAGGCTAAGTGGGGGAGAGCTAGTGGTCACAAGACCAGTCAAAGCAAAACAAAGCAAGACAAGCTCAGGGTGGATCTCAAGGATACCACACAAATTCCGAGCACAAGCAAATGGTCACAAGACCAGTTCACATGCAGTTTGATAATAGAACAAGAGGTACAGTGATCACAACCTAGCAAGTGTAAGCATGCAGGTATATATATAGAGACCATAGTACAAGCAGAGTCAAGAAGTGAGCAAGTGAGGGAGAGTAGGCACAAGGCCTAGAACAGTACAGAAACGCTGATGATCACAAGGCTGAAGCGCCTTGGTGAACACATCAGCAGTGTTGGCCCGAGTGGCCACGTACGAGAGACGAAGCTGACCCCTCTGCTGCAGCTCTCGCGCTAGGAAGTAGCGCAGAGCGATGTGCTTCGTTCTGTGCTCCAGTCTGTGCTCCTCACACAAGGCAATGGCTGCCTTGTTGTCGGCGTACAGCACTGGAGGAGAACGAGGCCGCTCTCCGAGGTCGGTCAACAGGTAGGTGAGCCAGCGTAGCTCCTGGGCCGCCATGGCTGTGGCGTAGATCTCAGCCTCACAACTGGAGCTGAGAACAGAAGAAGAGCGTGTAGAACGCCAGGAAACAGAGCCAGAGCCAAGGCTGAAGGTGTAACCCTGAGACGACCGCTGCGTAGCCTGGTCGTCAGCCCAAGAAGCGTCTGAGTGTCCAGTGAGGACAACGTCGTGCCGTCCTCCAAGCACAAGCCCCATGCCCGACGTACTGCACAGGTAACGCAACACCCTCTTAGCGACATCCATGTGCTCCTTCCGGTGACGGCCAGGAGCGACATAGCGTGCTAGGATGCTAAGAGGGTATGCAAGGTCAGGTCTAGTGCAGGTCATCAAGTACATGAGGCAGCCCACAAGCTCTGGATACGGGCCACTCGGCTCTACGGACTCATCCGAAGGCAGAGCTGAGAGCGAGTGACCGGTAGGCAGAGGAGTGGGCTGAGGCGAGGAGTACGTGAAGCCGAAGCGCTGAAGGACCTGCTGCACCATGTGTGACTGAGTCAAGGTGATGGTGCGCTGTGCTCTGTCCCGGGTGATCCGCAAGCCAAGATAGCTTGTCAGTTCACCCAGGTCAGTGCACGTGTGTCTCTTCTGCAGCTCCGACTTCACGTGGGCGAGTGCCTCAGTGTCAGCAGTAGCAAAGACCAAGTTGTCGACGTACACGAGAACGTAGAACGGCGGCAGAGTGGTGTCGGTGCGTAGAAACAGCGACGGGTCAGCAGTAGAAGGAGCAAACCCAAGAGCCGCAAGCGTAGTCCTCAGTGTGTCGTGCCACTCACGGGGTGCCTGGCGGAGACCGTAGACTGGCCGCCGGAGGCTCCACTGGGTACCAGGAGGGAACGACCCAGTGAAGCCAGGTGGGCGGCGCAGCCAGATCTCCTCGTGCAGGCTGCCCTGTAGGAACGCAGTGCTGAAGTCAAGAGAGTGGAGCTCGTAGTCACGCTGAGCGGCGACGTGTAGCAGAACCCGAAGAGTGGTCATCTTCGGGGTCGGGGAGAAGGTATGGAAGAAGTCAACTCCCTCTTGCTGACTGAAGCCTCGTGCAACGTAACGCGCCTTGAAGACAGGCGGAGAACCCGGCGGCCGCTTCACCCTGAAAATCCACATGCCACTGACGATGTTCGCCCCAGGTGGGGGAACCTCGTCGACGTAGGTGCCTGTGGATTTCCAGGAAGCCATCTCTGCGTCCATGGCTGTCTGCCACTGAGAGGAGTAGAGACCCTCCATCGCCTCTGCGTAGGAGCGTGGGGTCGGGATGTCTGGTGCATCCGGGTCTCCCTCAGGGGCAACTAGCATGGACACGAGATGAGGCAAAGCAGCGGCAAAGCACTCAAACTCCTCCTGTCTGTCCTCAAGGACGTCCGTGCCAAGAGCACACTCACCCCCGACGGATGGAGAACAGACAGACTCAGACTCAGCAACAAGGCTAGCGGCGTAGTCTAGACGACAGGCGGCAGCAAAGTCAACAAGCTCAGCGACTAGAGCAGACGCAGCAGAGGACTCGAAGGAAGGGTCAGTGACAACAGTGGCAAGGAGACGGGTGACAGTAGGACTGGCAGCACGAAGAGAGTCAGACTCCGGGTCAGCAAGAGCAGGAAGAGAGGACGCAGGAGGAGACGGCAGAGGGACACGCTGTGGAGCAGTGGAAGGACGCAGAGTCATATAGTGAGTGCCAGGGACAGGAGGACGTCGCTCACGCGGAGCACGACGACCAGAGCGGGCAGCACGGACAGGTGACTCTGGACGCGACTCAGGCGACGCTGGACGAGACTCAGGCGACGGAGGACGAGACTCAGGCTCACAACGCTCCGTAAGACCTCCCGTCGGCTCAGCGTAAGGAGAAGGACCAGGCAGTGGAGAGGCTGGCTGTAACTGTGACTGCGACTGGACAGGCGGTGGACTCAGTAGGGGAGGAGAAGGACCAGTAGAGGGTGGGAGACTAAGAACGTGCTGAAGGAGCAGAACGTAGTACGGTCACGGCCGCTCAGCACTCCAGCGACAACCCCCTCAGCAGGCCCAGTCCCAGCAGCTCCAGTACCTCCAGTACGAGCACCCCCAGGACCAGCGGCTCCAGCAGCTCCAGCAGCACCAGCACCAGCAGCACCTCCAGCAGCGCCAGCAGCACCGCCAGCAGCAGCAGCACCTCCAGCAGCTCCAGCAGCACCAGCAGCACCTCCAGTAGTAGCAGTACCTCCAGCAGCTCCAGTAGCACCGCCAGCAGCAGCAGCACCTCCAGCAGCTCCAGCAGCACCAGCAGCACCTCCAGTAGTAGCAGTACCTCCAGCAGCTCCAGCAGCACCAGCACCAGCAGCACCTCCAGCAGCGCCAGCAGCACCGTCAGCAGCAGCACCTCCAGCAGCTCCAGCACCAGTAGCACCGCCAGCGGCAGCAGCACCTCCAGCACCAGGGTCCGCGGCACTAGGAGCGCCACTCCGGAGACTGCAGCGCCGAGTGTACCACTCTCGGAGCCGCTGGGGAGAGGGCAGCTCCCGCCTAGGAGGGGAAGCACTAGCACCAGCTCCAGCAGCACTCCTAGCTCCAGAAGCACCCCTCCTGAGGCTGCAGTACTGTAAGTACCACTCTCGTAGCTGCTGTGAGGAGAGAGCTCCTCCAGGTGAAGCACGCTCAGTCTCAGCACCCTCAGACGTAGCACACCCAGGCTCAGCACCCCCAGACTCAGCACCCGCAGGCTCCGCACCCCCAGGCTCAGCACCCCCAGACTCCGCACCCCCAGGCTCCGTACCCCCAGGCTCAGCACCCCCAGGCTCCGCACCCCCAGGCTCCGCACCCCCAGGCTCCGCACGCTCAGGCTCCGCTCGCTCAGGCTCAGCACCCCTAGCAGGACGAGAGTCGACAGCTACCTCGACAGGCTCAACCGGGTCTACCTGGGACACACATGAGGGAGCGGCACCCTGAGGGGGGAGGGGGTCTACCACAACAGCACCTGGCGCGAGGAAGAGAGGCGGGGGGGGGAGCGGGGCAGTGCAGTAGGGGAAGAGGCGGTAGTAGGGCACGGACTCGTCAAAAGTGACGTCCTGAGAGGGCAGGACACGGCGCGAGGTGGCGTGGTAAAACTGCCAACCAGACGCGTCCGAGACAAAGCCAAGGAAGACACAAGGAACAGCGCGGGAGGAGAGCTTGTCCGCGGACGTATCGCGAACAAAAGCTCGAGAACCCCAGACCCGAAAACGCGACGCATCGCCAACCTCTCCTGTCCAACGCAGCGTCGGGGAAGTCTCCGGCAAGGAGACACGGGGCCAGAGGTTGAGCTGATGCGCAGCGTACCGGACCGCAAACGGCCACAGAAAGTGGGGGGCAGCCGCATGGATCAAGGAGGTACGAGCGACCTCCATGACCAAGCCAATGCGGCGCTCAGCAACCCCATTCTGCTGTGGAGAGGCCGGAAGCGTGAACGACTGGCGGATGCCGTGCTCCGCACAGTAGGCTGCCAAGAGGTCGGAGGAGAACTCATCACCTCTGTCAGAGTGCAAACGCAGGACAGGAAAGTCCGACTGGAAACGCTCACTGAGCTGGAGACGAGAAGCGCGGATCCAAGGGATCAAGACATCAGGGACCTCACCCTTGGTGCGCAAGGGGAAGACCGTGGTGTAGCGCGAGTAGTCGTCAACAACGATCAGGAAGTACCTCTCCTGACCCTGTCCACGGACGCGGGCTGGGCCCCACACGTCCATGTGGAGCGTCTGCAAGGGAGCAGTCGTCGGGGGAAACGAGGAGGAGTGAGGAGCGGCGCGCTGCCGCCCCTCGACACAGGGAAGACAGGGAGGAGCAGGCGAGGGTGGGAGGGGAGGGAGAACCCTGGGAAGACCAGAGACAAGGTACCGTTTGTGCATGGCACGAAGGCGCTGCACTGACGGGTGACCAAGGCGGTGGTGCCAGAGGACGGTCTCGTGTGCTAGAGAGCGACACGAGCAGGGGGCAGACAGCTGACCTGAAGTAGACGCAGATGCAGCTACCTGAGGGGACTCAGTGGTCAGTGTGTACAGGTCCGACCCCGGCTGCCGAGTGAAGGTAGCCAGGTGACGGCCCGTCCGAGCACACGTGCAGTGTGTCACGCGCTCGTAGGCAGGAGTGAACTGGTGGACACCCCCGTCCTGGAGCGCACAACCCGCCACCAAGTTCGTAGAGAACGAGGGGAGGTGGAGACCTGACAGTGTGCCCGACGGAACCGCAGGACAAGGAAGAACAGTGGAGGAGGTCGCAATGACCGGACCCCCAGAGGGGTCAGCGAGGGAGACAGCAACTGGCCGAGTAAGCTGCTCAAGGGCAGTGCGGTCACGAAAGAAACAGCGAGAAGCACCTGAGTCCAGTGTGAAGGTGTGCAGTGCCTCAGTAGACTCAGTACCAGGGGGCGCAGACTCACGAGCACCTAGAGCAGCAGCCTCACCAGTACCCGGGGCAGGAGACACGGGAGTACCTGGAGCGGCAGCCTCACCAGCACCTAGGGCAACAGACGCACTAGCACCTAGAGCGGTAGCCTCACTGGTCCGAATGCCCGGGTCGGGCGGAACACGCAGGTACTGAGCACCCTCTCCACTAGTAGACAACACATACATGGCAGTGAGAATAGCATCAAAGTCTAGAGCATAGATATCAATGTTTTTCTTCATCAGATCAGCCCAGCGGGGCAGCTCAGTGGCATCAGGGAACTGAGTACGCCAAGCGTCGTCGAGGCGGGAGAAGCAGCGCTGCGTGGTGTGCGCCCTCCCACACGTCTGACCAGTGCGGTCACCAGTGCGGATGACGTACGTGCAGCTAAGGCCACCCCCCCCCCGTGCTGAGAGTACCACTCACGGAGCTCCTGGGGCGACGGAGTGTGCTGCTGGCTCTGGCCACTGCCAGCGCCTCCACGACCACCACCGCCGCCGCCACCCCCTCGACCACCCCCTCCCCTGCCGCCGCCGCGTCCACCGCCGCCCCCACCACCGCCCCCGCCCCTGCCACCTCCCCCGCCGCTGCCGCCACCACCCCCACCGCTGCCACTAGTCCCTCCAGCCCCACCACCACCCCCACCGCCGCCACCGCCCCCACCACCGCCTCCCCCGCCGTCACCTCCGCCTCCCTTGCCCCCTTTGCCCTTGCCGCTGCGGCGCCAGCTCGAAGCGGATGCAGTCCCGACCTTCTCAGCACCAAGGAGGTCGACAGCAGAAGCAGAGGCTACAGAGGGAAGAAGGGGGGAAGGGGAACACCCCTCAAAGAAAGGGGTGCGGGGGTCGCCACGAGAGGCACCTACAGCGACTATGCTAGCCTCAGCTGCAAGTAGTTCCTTCTCGAGGAGGGCAATGGTGAGTTCAGTGGGGCAGCGAGCTAGGAAGTGATCCCTGACTGCACGCAGAGTGTCAGGGAGGCGGGTGACTAGGTGGTAGAGAGTGAGCCAGAGCGGGGGGGGGTTCGTGGCAAGAAACTCATCAGGCATAGCGGCACGGAAGCGGGCCTCACTAGTACGGAGGTGCGTGATGAGGTCAGCGACTGTGTGGAAAGAGGACAGGTCGGGGAACAGGTAGGGGAGTGAGAGACGGCCTAGCGCGGCAGAGGCAGGTGAGGAGTAGCGGGCAACGACAGCAGTGTACAGTGCCTGTGCAGTCTTGTGCTGGCCAAAATGCTCGCGCTCATCTATCGGCAGGAAGTTGCGAATAGCAAAGCGAGCGTGGGCGTCACGAGTCTGCCACTGTGAGCAGGTAGTGCTGTCAGCAGTAGTAGCAGGGGCAGTGGCATGGCCTAGGGCGTGATCGTACAGTGAGATGTCCTCCTTGGCAGTGAGCTGTAGGAAGAGGTGCAGGTCATCTAGCCAGGTGTCAAACTTCACTGGGCGGCCCTCAGCATCGAAAGCTAGCACAGGAGGGCTAGCCATAGTAGCAGTAGGAGCAGCAGTATAGTAGCAGGAGCAGTAGCAGTAGTAGCAGCAGGCGAACCCTAAAAGCAGCAGGCAGCGCGACTCAGGTAGGGCGGCTCGGTCCAGAGAGTGCTGCTCAGTACGGGGAGGGCGACGCGGCTCGGTTCGGGCGGCGCGGCTCGGCTCGGGCTGGGCGGCTCGGTTCGGGCGGCTCGGTTCGGGCGGCCTGGTTCTGGCGAGGCCGTGGCTGTCGCGTGCGGGGCGCTAAGGGGCGGCGCGTGGGGTCGACAGGGCCGACGGGGCCGCTAAGGGGGGGGGGGGGGGGGGGGGGGGGGGGGGGGGGGCTCGCACGGGGTCGACGGGGCCAACGGGGCCGCTAGGTGGGGCGCGCGCGGGGTCGACGGGGCCGACGGGGCCTCTAAGGGGCTGCTCTCGGGGTCGACGGGGCCGTGAGGTGGGCCGCTAAGGGGCGGCGCGTGGGGTCGACGGGGCCGACGGGGCCGCTAGGTGGGGCGCGCGCGGGGTCGACTGGGCCGACGGGGCCTCTAAGGGGCTGCGCGCGGGGTCGACGGGGCCGACGGGGCCTCTAAGGGGCTGCGCGCAGGGTCGACGCGGCCGTGAGAGGGGCCTCTAAGGGGCGGCGCGCGGGTCGCTAAGGGGCGGGTCGCGGGTCGCGGGGCCTTACGGGGCCGTGAAAGAGGGGCGCACGAGGGCGCTGGGGGGGAGGCGCTCGAGGGCGCTCCGACAGTAGGGCGCACGAGGGCGCTAGTAGGCAGACAGTCGTACGGTGTGGTGGGCCCTAAGGAGCGATCCTAGGTCTAAACCTACGCTCTTAATACCATGTTAGAAAGAAGAAGTCGTTGAACTAGAAAGGAAAGGGAGTACAAGTACCTAACCCTAGAATTGTGTACCCCCTAAAGGCTAACCCACTGTAGCCTACACAAATACAACATATATAATGTTTGACACTTCCACCCTCCACTTCCTCCCTCCCTCCTTTCCCTGGTTCTCGTCCCTCCAGCGACTGGCAAGCGGAGGTGGAGAAATGTATCCCCATGGAGCTCCAGCACATGAGGCAGAAGCGAGAGTGGGACATGGATGTCCTCACTCGCTATATGACGCTGGTAAGCTAAGTGCCTTAAAATAGGAACTAGTATGCCCCACTGAGCACTCATGAGGTTGAATGAGAATGGGAATGAGACATGAACTCTATATCTAAAGCTTTTGGTGTACCTTACGTTGTTGACTCGTTACAAAGCTCTCGCAATGCTCGCCTTTTGTAAACCATGTTATTACTGCACAATGTGCACATGATCTGAACGCAGCATTTTGCATGTTACCTGTTTTCTCGCTCACATTTTTGCCCTATTGCTCCGTCCTCACGTTTTCATTTCCACTGGGGCAGGACTTGTTTCAGGGCCCTGAAAAAAGAAGACACAATATGGGGACACATCTTGTTAAGCTTTTCTCGTGGCATATCACACTCACTCTATCTGTCTTTTCGCCCCATTCCCCCACTCCTTTCCTGTGTTGCATTCGCGTGTGACGCCTGAAGATGCGAAGCAGCAATACCTGAAGATAATCCGATTCCTTCCCTTCGGCGGGTCTGCCTTCTACCACGTGAGGTGTATCCATGACCCGATTGGATTGCTGCCAGAGCGAGTGATGATCGGCATCAACAGGCGCGGGGTAAGTTGCCCCACTCTACCTCGATGTGGTTCCTGTTTCTGGGTGAAATAGACCCCTCTTTGTTTGATTGTTTAACATGTGTGAGGCCCTCTTTAGACCTCATAGGGTTGTTGCCTGGTGGCTTCAACAATAAGGGATAACAGGTTTCGTCACTACGTCTCACTTGAGTATACTCAAGCTTTGAACTGTATCATACAGACTCGAATCATCTTCGGCCGTATGACCACCTTTAGGTAAGTCCCAGGGTCAGGAAGCACGTGTCTTCATGACATTGCTGCCCCCTCCATACACGCACTCCTGTCTTCATGGCATTGCTGCTCCCTTCACACAGACACACACTCCTGTCTTCATGGCATTGCTGCTCCCTTCACACACACACACTCCTGTCTTCATGGCATTGCTGCTCCCTTCACACACACACACACACTCCTGTCTTCAAGGCATTGCTGTCCCCCCCCCCCTCCCCCACACTCCTGTCTTCAAGGCATTGCTGCCCCCCCCCCTCCCCCACACTCCTGTCTTCATAACCTTGCTGCCCCCTCCACCCACACACCCCGCCTTCACAGCTGCACTACTTCCAGCCTGCCCCAAAGGAGTACCTCTATTCTACATATCTTCCCGAAATCATGGAGTATGGCTACAGCCGCGACGCCGTGGGATTCAAGATACACGTGGGGGACTCGCTGAAATTCTTCCAGTTCCAGACCTCCCACGGCAGGGAGATCCACCATGCCATGCAGACGCACTTCAACGACGACAAAGCTCACCGCGACGCCAGGCGAAGGGAGTGCCAGCACAACGCGCCGATGCTGGGGGATGGGGGTGGGGCGGCTGGGGATGGGGGTTTGGAGGGGGGAGGAGGAGGAGGGGGGGTGTTGGGGGAGGGGCAGGGGCAGGGGCCGCATTCGATAACAGAGTACGAGGATCGGACAAAGGAAGAGTTGTTAGAGAGCTTGACAAGGGCCTTGATGCACAGTGAACAGGTAGAGAGACTTGTCTGTCTGCCTTGTTGTGCATCTTCCAGCGTTTTCCCCTAGCAGCTGCCTCTCTCCATGCATATTTGCCAGCAGCTCTTACCGTAGCCGTGCGTTTCTGTTTTCCCCTTTATCGAGCCAGGAGAAATGTTTGTTTTGCCTTTATGTACGCTCTCATATTCTCCTCTCATGTGTGTTGTGATACTCCGGTCTCTTCTTGCGGTGCTAGTTGCCGTTATTTTCTTTCTTTCTTTTTGTTTTTTTTCGGCAGGATAGAGGTCAATCGCATTTCATTGGGTGCTCGTCTTACCCTTTTTGCCTCCCGTTTTTCTTGGTTTACCTGTTCCCGCCATCCCCCTTCACCCACCAGTTGAACCAAGAAGTGGCAGCGCGGGTGGCAGCAGAGGCGAAGCTTCAGGGTGAGCTGCAGACAGGGAAGGCTTTTGAGTTGTCTCAAAGGTCTTCTCTTTTTCCCTGTGTGCTAGTACGCCCGTTCACGCCGTCCCCCTTCACCCACCAGTTGAACCAAGAAGTGGCAGCGCGGGCAGCAGCAGAGGCGAAGCTGCAGAGCGAGCTGCAGGCGGTGAAGGAGGCGCTGAGGCAGAGCGAGGTGGCGCGCGAGGAGGTGGTGGAGGAGCGGGCCAGGCTAGCCTAGATGCTACGGGTGAGAGGGACAGGGAAATGGCGGAGCCGTATGGGGCTTTTTGGGCAGCTTAGGGAGCATTTCCAGGTGGTAGAGGGTGGCGCTTGGGCATGGGAGGGATGGCTGGCGCCAGGACACGAGATCTTGAGTCGCAGGTGAGTCTAATCAACTTCAAAGTTGGTTGGCATGTGTTACGGGAGCAACATTGCCTTGGTAGCACGTGCAGCAACATGAGTCTGCTGAATGGGTCAAGGGCAGTATTGGAGTCGCAGGTGAGTGCGAGGTCGGAATAGGGACAAGAACAATGGGCGAGCAAACAAGCAGCAAGCGAGCAAACGAGCAGTCACAGATATGCAGCGCCGCAAAGCCCATCCGTTCTCATGTGCGTTTTGGTTGCCCGGGCTCCCTTGCTTCTCGCTGACTCAAACTATGTTATCTAGTTGAAGGAAGTGCAGTTGGAGTAGAAGGCGGTGCGGATTGGAAAAGCAGAGAAGCAGGCAAAGTTTCAAAGTCACACACTTTTTGTTCCTGCTGTCTCACTCAACCCCCACACACACACATGCCCCATGCAAACACGCGCACTCGTCCCCATTTCGTCCCATTCGTCCCCATTTCGTCCCCATTCGTCCCCATTTCGTCCCCATTTCGTCCCTTTTCGTCCCCATGGACTCGCATTGCATATGCCGCAGTCGAGTCACGAGACGGAGTTGGTGGTGGCGAACGATCCCACCACCCCTGGCACAACTATACCTGGTGTTGGTGAGGGAAACGTGCCCATAACACCTCATACTCCGATGAAGATTCGTCCTGAGGTTTGCATGTTCCACCTCTTTGCTTCTCGCTCGCACACTCTTCCCCCACCTTCCCGCTTCTTCCTGCCCATCCCTTCCTCTTTTTTCCAAGCCTGCTTGCGCTGGATTGCTTTTGGTGCAAGAAGTTTTATCAAACGGCCGTCCATTACCTAAGTCAGGGTGAATGGTTCGCAGTGGGTACAGCGCAACCCCCCCTGTCATTCGCCGGACCCAGTAATCCGTTCTATCCACTCTTTTGTCGTCCCTCCTCTTCACTGGTCTTACCTTCCCTGCATGACACCAGGGGGTGGTGGTGGCGCGGGACCCGCACGTCGTGATTGACGACTTGGCTTTGGTGGATGCTGCGCTGCGTGAATGGTAAGATGCGGAGATGGTGTGGCGCATGGTTGGGGGGATGAGCAACCGAATGGGAAGGACGTATACTTTTGTCGAGTGGTGAACGCCTGCTGCATGGTGCTACCCACGCCATGGCATGACTAAGCGTTTGTCTGATCATGTATTCTGTTTTTTGTCTCTGTTTTCTTCTTGTTCACCATGCCATTAACCTGCAGAGGATGGGAAGCTAAGGCGCACGCGGTAGGCAGCTATAGTAGTATTGACTGTGGCAGGAAAGGGGAGGAGGGAGGGAGGGGATTTCGATCAATGCGCACATAGGATTCAGATTTACCGTACTCAGAGCCAATGTTCACTCATCTGATGACTGGTTTTGGTATTGTGTACAGGACAGAGTAGCTGGTATGTTTTCTGTTTTGATGCAATCTCCTCTATTCCCTTGTTCATTGAACGGAAGGATCGTTGTTACAGTTCAAGTTTTACTATAGCATTGTAAGAAAGTGCATCCTCTATTTTTCATGTAATGGATCAGGTTTGTGGAAGATAGTGCAAACATGCTGAGGTGCACTTCTCGTGGTCCAACCACAATGCTCACATAAGCACTCTGCAGTGGTCTGCCCCAGGAGCTTTGGAAAAACCATGTATCGAGAGAGAGCGAGGAAGTGCTGATCTTCTCCTGATTTAGAGCAGATTGAAACATTTGGAGGAGCGCATGGGATGGAAGCAGGCCACCCGCTATCATTTTTACTAGGAGGCAACCACCTATTTGAGGCAAAAACAACAAAAACACTCATGGCTGAGAGTCAGACTGCCGACCGCACCCATAAAAATGCAATCTGGGGTAGTCAAAGTCAGGGAGAATCAAGTAGGGCTATTCAGGGGCTTGCATACAAGAGGGGCGGTGGCGAGCGGCACGGGTGTAGGCGTGGGCTGCGTGGATGATAGGGCCAGGGGGGAAGAGGCGGAGGAGGGCATGAGGGGGCGTATGAGAGGGGCGAGGGAGCAGAGGAGGACGGTAGCAGTGACTTGTGCTGCACACGATGCTGCCATCAGGGCAGCATCTGTGGAGGGTGGAGGAGCGGTTAAGGTGGAGAAGGTAAGGTTGGGGGAGGAAGGGCTGTTGGTGAAAGCACGAAAGAGAGCGACAGAGAGGTCGCACAGAAGGGAGAAACTGGCGGGGCGGATGCCGTGACTCAAATCACACCTGGTGGCATGGGGTGTGAAAGAGGAGCGCGCAAGCACATAGTGCACAGGCATTGGCAGAACACATGTAGCGGCGACACAGTTGCATGGGCCACGGAAGCAGATCGGAGAGCAGCATGGGCGTGTGAAATGGCAGGCAGGGAACGACGAGGCTCACGTGCGAAAAGAAAACGGAGGGTTTACAGGGGAAGGAGGAGAGTGGCGAGGATCTGAAACAATGCAATGATTGGCTTGTGGTGACACTATGGCTGGAAGAGAGGCGAGGGAGGTGGAAGCGAGGAGGGAGGCCCCAACGTGGTTCAACTGCACAACTAAAGGGGTTGGGAGTTTTCTAGGGAAGTTAGCTGAAGGGCAGGATAGTGAAGGGGGCGCTGTAGAGCGCTTGGGGCGAAGCATTGGCGAATCAATTGGAGAGTACTACGAAGCGGGGGGAATGGTAGTGAAATGAGGGGATTTAAATGGAGAGAGTCCAATAAGGAGATGGGGGAAAAGGGAGGGGGATTGGGGGTGAAAGAGAGTGTGAAGAGTTTTAAATTAGCAATATTAGCTGGAATATGATCGCAACGGAAGTACACCTGATAGTGGCCCTTGAGAGCAACATAGCGTCACCTGTAGTCAGCCTGGCGTTTAGGTGGAGGCAGCGGCACGACGCTGCTGAAGAAGTTGTTTGAGATGTCACTGTGATGTGGGCGGAGGGCCCGAGGGGGGAGGGGAGGGGATAGAATGCAAGACAAGAACAAGGAAGGAAACAAACAGAAATGACAGGAGAAGTTGCTGATGGTGCTGCTGTGACGGGGGGAAGAGCAGAAAACAGGGGACAGGAGAAAGGCGACGGGAAGCAGAAGGCAGAGGGCAGAGGGCCATAAAAACTTACCACATGACAAGCCATAACACGATAGGGATGCAGGGCAGGGCATGGCATGGCATGGGGGTATTATACGGGCAATGGCACGGCATGACATGGCAGGGCAGGGCATGGTGTGGCATGGCATGGGATGGCATGGCATGTAACAGCATGGAACAGCTTGACATGACTCACACATTGGTTGGTGAGCAGGGAGGGGTGCCAGAGGTCAGCTGGTAGTGGGTCGTAGAGGCAGTTGGAATGCAGATAGCTGGGTTATGGGGTATGGAGGCACAGGGGCATGGGATGGGGGATGGGTTGGGTGGGATGGGAGGGGAAGGGATGGAATGGGATGGGATGGGATGGGATGGGATGGGATGGGATGGGATGCGATGGGATGGGATGGGATGGGATGGGATGGGATGTGATGGGGAAGAGGAATGGACGACAAGGGAGGGTGTGGTAGCAGAACTGATGGAAAGCGAGCGAATCTGGAGAGCGTAACAAGAGATTAAGTCCGCCGACTTCGACGGAACATTGCGTGCAGCTCACGTAACCTTAAACTATGAGCAGGTACGCGTTGGAAAGGTCTTAATCTCTACTTTCCAGAATGGTAACGCACGCCTTCAACCAAGATCTAGGCCGATCGCTTTCGCGATTTAAGTGCGACGGGGTATTCTGGCGGAATCAATAGGCAGCCATGGATTAAATCAAGAAAGTAGCTTTGGGAAGAGTTCAGATCTGAAAAGTGACGAGTTGGTCAAACCCTACCAACCCAACCCTCGCCCTACAACAATCCTCAAGAACCCAAAGTGCTAAACTAGCAACACCAAAGGTGTTGTAGTGAATAGCAAAGGTTTGTTGGTGCTTGTTGGGTGCGAGATCAATTCCAGCCCGCAACAAGTCTAATCACCACATTTTGCCCAAACCCTTAGCCCACAACCAGCTAGAGCAAAATACCACAACCACCTACACAATCAACACTCCCCCTTGCTCGTGCTGGAGGTGGCTGAACACCACTGGGCAAAATCCTTCACTTCACTCCCCCTTGCCCTGGGAGGGGCGCCATCCACAGCATGAGGTCGTCAAGGCAGAGAAGCACCAGTCCTCCCACATCCTGCTCAGGCACCATGCTGACATGGGGCTGCATCCCCATCAAGGACATGCACACACCATGCCGCTCAAAAGGGAGGGGTTTGGTGAGTAAATCTGCTGCTTGACGGTTGGTGGGGCACCACCGGAGGATCACCTCACCACACGCCACCATCTCCCTGATGAAATGCCACCGAACTTGCATGTGCTTGGTGCGGCCATGCAAGCATGCATTCTGTGCAAGGGCAATGGCAGACTGGTTGTCCACAAACACAGGCACACCACCAGCAAACTCATGCCCAAACTCCCCAAACAAACGCTTCAGCCACACACCCTCCTGAATGCACTGACACAGACTGATGTACTCTCTCAGTGGTGGACAATGCAACCACCTGTTGCCTCTTGCTCTGCCAAGAGATGGCTGCACCATTAAGGCAATAGACATAGCCGGTGTGACTCTTGCGATCAGCTGAATCTCCAGCATAATCAGCATCACTAAAGCCCACCAACTCAACCTGAGGCTTGCTGTGTGCGGGGTAGAAGATACCTGACTTGACACAACCTTTCAGGTACCTTAACACTCTCTTCGCAGCCTGCAAGTGAAATGCCTTGGGATAAGACACCACCTTGGACAGCTGTGACACTGCATAAGCAATCTGGGGCTGTGTGGTCGTGCTTGCATACATGAGAGACCCCACAATGCTTTGATAGAGCTGGACCAGCTCATCTCGCAGCAAGGGCTCGTCAGCATGTGCATACACGTCGAACCCTGAAGGGAGAGGGGTACGCACGGGGTTAGCCTCAGAAAGGTCAAATGACTCGAGCATGTTCAGAATGTACCTCTCCTGATTAATCAAGATGCCACTCTCAGCCCTATCACCTGCCCCCATTCCCCCTTCAACTCCTCTACCAGCATCACGCTTGCGAGCCTCATCAGAAACCAACACCTCCCATATCCAGGCCTTGGTCCATTTCTGCTGCTCTAGGTGAAGGTATTGTAGTAGAGCCTCGTTTGCTTCTTGGTCCAGCCCCTGTAGTGCGGTGTAGATAATCTCCTTCTCGTCTACTTCATAGTTCAGCATCTCCAATGTCTTCACATACTCATCCACCCTCTGGAGGTACTGCACCATGGTCTCCCCATCGCCATAGTTGCATTCCATGGTGTAGAACCGCTTCCTCCAGGTGAGTATGCTTAACAACCCTTTTTGCAGATGTCGATCTTGAACTCTCTTCCATGCTAGTGCAGCTGCTCCTTGCTTGCCCTTCAGGTCAATCAGCATTTTTAGGAGCTCTAGTTGGCCTACCAAGGCCCAACACAGGTACTGGAACGCTTGCTTGTCCTTGCGGTCCCATGCTTCCTGTGCCTTAAGAAGCTCCACTGTACTAAGCCGTTGCCTTCCCGTTCGCAGTGCTGCTGGTCCACCTCCACTTCCCTCAGTTATGGATGAGCTAGAGGCTCCCCCAGCCCCTTCTCCCACTTGGCTAGAGACTCCAGTAGATGCCTTTCCTTCATCAGCTTCAGGTCTTCGCTCCGATCCTACCTAGCCAAAGCGTAAACTGGAACCGCCATAGCGAAAAATTCGAGCTGGTGAACCTAGGAGGGCCATCTAATTTCTGGGCCATAACCAACCCTAGATCTGGAGGTTCTTAAGCCAATTCGAAATATAATAATAGGAGAGAATGTCGCAGGCCTAACCTGCTCTGATACCACTGATGGAAAGCGAGCGAATCTGGAGAGCGTAACAAGAGATTAAGTCCGCCGACTTCGACGGAACATTGCGTGCAGCTCACGTAACCTTAAACTATGAGCAGGTACGCGTTGGAAAGGTCTTAATCTCTACTTTCCAGAATGGTAACGCACGCCTTCAACCAAGATCTAGGCCGATCGCTTTCGCGATTTAAGTGCGACGGGGTATTCTGGCGGAATCAATAGGCAGCCATGGATTAAATCAAGAAAGTAGCTTTGGGAAGAGTTCAGATCTGAAAAGTGACGAGTTGGTCAAACCCTACCAACCCAACCCTCGCCCTACAACAATCCCCAACAACCCAAAGTGCTAAACTAGCAACACCAAAGGTGTTGTAGTGAATAGCAAAGGTTTGTTGGTGCTTGTTGGGTGCGAGATCAATTCCAGCCCGCAACAAGTATAATCACCACATTTTGCCCAAACCCTTAGCCCACAACCAGTTAGAGCAAAATACCACAACCACCTACACAATCAACAAGAACTTCCCACCGAAAAAGACAATCGTGCTTTATGTCCCATTCACCCCACTACCTCCCGCTCACCCCACACTCCACTATCTGCACTCCGCACCCCTTGCCTTTCCATGCTCCCCCCTCGTCTGGTGCGGATGGTTTTGGCATGGAGGAGTGATTGGTGGGTGGCTATGGTTGCTGGGTTTTGAATGCTGCTTTCTGTTCTCTAAAGTTTCTATTTAAAAACATGCTACTCAACCCATGCCCTTTTCTTGTATATAGCCTTCTTGTGCAACCCGACTGTAGTCTCGTTTCTCTGTCAGCGCACTGGTTAGGAGGCAGGAACATGGTAGTACCGTCACGCGTTGATGTTAGAGCATACTTACAATGCACAGAGTTCAAGGGAGACTGCATGACATCGTAATACCACTACAAATGAGCTTGAAGTGCAACACAGAATCCACAAACCACTTCATCAGAAGCTGTGCCAGCACGAAGCTGAATAAAAGGAGGGGCAGGCTTGAAAGAACTGTGTATAAAGAACACGTCAGCTGTGTTCAGCATGTTATCAAGCAAGGCAAGCAGATGATGGTTGATGGGGTTGAGCTGCAGCAGCAAGAGGGCATCAGGGCATGTGTGGCCTGGGCAGGGTGAGCCGCGGTGGCAGCAGCAGCATGGCGTGTGGCGGCAGGATAGCATGGCGGCACGATAGCATGGCTGCACGATAGCATGGCTGCACGATAGCATGGCTGCACGATATCATGGCTGCACGATAGCATGGCGGCACGATAGCATGGCGGCACGATAGCATGGGTGCACGATAGCATGGCTGCACGATATCATGGCTGCACGATAGCATGGCTGCACGATAGCATGGCTGCACAATGGAGACGAGTACCTTAAAGAGCACGATGACGGGGGAGGAGGTGCACATGAAAGCAGTGGCGAAGATGAGAGGCGAGGAGAGCAGCAGGGGGCGCTATTGCATAGCTGCCTGAATCAGGGGCAGTTTGGAGGGCAGGAGGGGGAGGTGCTCATTTCACAGAATGGGACCACAAATGGCCGCAAATGAGCGCGTCTGAATTGAAACGAAAGAAATGCAAAACGAATGGGGAGAGGTGGGTAAGTGGGTGATTCTGTGCTCGTTCTCCTCCTTCAAGTGCGGCTCCTCCGCCTCCAGCTCTGCTGTGCTCGCCTGGAAGGCACGGGGAGGAGGGGCGAGGGTGGGGAGGGCAGCACGACATGTGGCTACGAGAGAGAGAGAGAGAGAGAGAGAGAGAGAGAGAGAGAGAGAGAGAGAGAGAGAGAGAGAGAGAGAGAGAGAGAGAGAGAGAGAGCGCACCTCCACCTTATGGCATGTGGCTGAGCGGGAGGGGGAGGGTTCTCGTCCGTCAGCTGTGAACGCCTGGAGGGGGGAGGAGGGGGGGAGGGGACAATACCTCCACCATGTCTCGTGGTGTGGTGCTGTGCGGTGAGGTGAGGTGAGGTGAGGTGAGGTGAGGTGAGGTGAGGTGGGGTGAGGTGAGCTAAGGGGGGGGTGGGAAAGGAAGAGCAGCTTGGCATGTGGTAGCAGAGAGAGCAGCCACATGCCATGCTGCATGTTTCCCACCACAGACACCACTCGCACCTCCCCTCACCCACCTCACCTCACCGCACCCCTCCTGCCCCGAAGCCGAGTAGCTAACTCTCTGTTTCGTTGATCATCCTCTTCTGCCTTACTCCCAAAATCCCAAGATTCTTCACTCACTGTGGCAGATCATTGAAACATGACAATAGGAAAACACTTCCTCACCACACCTCACCGCACCACACCTCACCTGTTTCTTCACCCGGGACCGAGCGGCCGACTCTCTGTTCTGTTCTTGATCGTCCTCTTCTGCCTCCTCTCAATGTCTCAAGAGACTTCACTCAGCGTGGCAGAGCAGCGAAACAAAAAAGTCACAAAAAACGCTTCCTCACCACACCCCACCTCACTGCACCTCATCACACCGCACCCCACCTGCTTCCTCGCCCAGGACCGACGGCCGACTCTCTATTCTTGATCATCCGCTTCTGCCTCCTCTCCACGGGCGCCCCTACCCCCTCCCCACTCCGCTTCCTCCCCCTCCGCCCTGCACTCCCCCCCACGCCCCCGCTCAGAGAGTGTCCCCATCCCCACTCCTCCGGCCTGTATCCGACTGCCCCCTTCCCCCTCTGCCGTCACTGCCCCCCCACCTCTCCCCCCCGCCCCCGCAACCCCATCCGCCGCCACCATGCCCGCCCCCGCACACCCCCCCTCCAGGCCCCCTGCGCCCACACCTGCGCCCACACCTGCGCCCACACCTGCGCCCACACCTGCGCCCACACCTGCGCCCATACCTGCGCCCATAACTGTGCCCACACCATATGTAGTGGGCACCATTCCCCCACCCATCCCCATGCCTCCCCCCACGCCTCCCCCCACGCCTCCGCCCATGCCCCTTCCCACGCCCATCCCCATGGCAAGCCCAGCAGCAGAGGCAGTTGTAGCGCTCCATCATTTGATCCCAGCCACCCACCACCCCGATCATCCTGTCACCGCTTTTGCTTCGCGTGATGGGGAGAAGCGGTGGGGGACAAAGATGGGGGAGAAGCGATGTGGGGAACAATTGGGGGAGCGATGGGGAAGCGATGGGGGGAAACGGTGGGGGGCAGCAATGGGGAGCAGCCAGCATGAAAATGTGTGTCTACTGCACTGAGGGGGGGGACTGAGCACATCACTGGGGGAGCGAGTGAGCACATCACTGGGGGAGCGAGTGAGCACATCACTGGGGGAGCGAGTGAGCACATCACTGGGGGAGCGAGTGAGCACATCACTGGGGGAGCGAGTGAGCACATCACTGGGGAGCACATCACTGGGGGAGCGACTGAGTGCATCACGCCTCCTATGCCACGCGCTGCCTGCAGTAGGAAAGCGCCAGGCCCCAATTCAAGAGCGAGTAAGCATGCCGCCTGTCAATGGTGTTGAGAATTCTCAAAGGCTTCCCGCCTGTCCATGCTGAGTGTGTGGCGGTACTGCCGGCCCGCCTGCACCAGCAGCAGCTGCTGGTAGCACTCATTTGCCCGTCCATCCATCATTGGCGCCACCTCCCTCGCCACCTGCTCCTGCTGCACTCTCAATAACAGCAACCATCGGCAACGCCCGCATTGGCACCCCACTCGCTGCTCCTCCCATTACCCCACCCACCCCTGCACCCCCCTTCATACCACTGCCCTCCCCACAGGCCCCGCCCCTCCCTCGCCCCTCCCCCCGCCCACTCCCCCCAGCAGCCCCGTAAGGGGCGAGTAATAGCAGAGCATCTGCAGTGTGCGCCTCTCCCCTGCTCTCCCTCGATACGCGCCCACATTGTGAGGCGCCTCAGCAGTGCGCCAGCCATGCAATCCCCAGTTGCCCCACGGCCACCACATCCACATGGTCCAGCTGCAACACGCGCCCAAACAGGGCAATGGCACGGCCTACTGAGCATTCTCAGAAGTGGCCTCCGTTGTGGCCTCTGCAGCCCTGCCATGCCATGCCATGCCCATCTCGATGCACGCCTGCAGCCCTGCGCGCAGGCGGCCACACTGATGGACTCTCAGGAGCTGGAGCATGCACATTGCTCACCTGCCTAGCCAACCCTGGCTGGCAGCTCCTGCAATGACTGAGCTGTCTTGTCGCCAAGGATGGAGGAAATCAGCTTCCACAGCGCGCTGAGCCTCCCCTCCCACAGCTTCTAGCCTGATGCCGGCAGACTCTTGACGGCAATGGCAGAAGACTTCCCCGGGATGAGAAGCCTGGTATGGAGTGAGGCGAGGAATGGAAGGCAGAGCAGGCGAAAGGC
This sequence comes from Closterium sp. Naga37s-1, assembly GCA_947471745.1. Classification (NCBI taxonomy): domain Eukaryota; kingdom Viridiplantae; phylum Streptophyta; class Zygnematophyceae; order Desmidiales; family Closteriaceae; genus Closterium; species Closterium sp. Naga37s-1. Next base: position 342,080 of record CANJKZ010000509.1, read on the forward strand.
ATAGTGTGAGGTGCGGTAGTGAAGTGAGGCAACCCCAGTGCTTTCCTTAGGATAATTTTCTTTCCCATGCAATGTAGCCATGACCCTGTCTGGTGCTGGTACTGTGAATGGTGGTTTTACACTCTGAATGTTCCTTTCAAATACTCACACTACAAAAACAGCACACTCCGATCTCTTACTCCCATTCATTGGTCATTAGTTCTTTGCACACAACTCCCTTCCCTTCTTGCAACACATACATCACTCAGATCTCTCTTTCTTTTACTACAAAATCTTTCACATAGAAATACATGCAAAAATGCAGCACAACTCCCTGCATGCATTTCCTACCCATTCCTATACAACTTCTATCCCCCTTCACTCCATCCTGAGCTATACTACCCACTCCTCTCCTTTCCCACAGTATCTCCATCTCCCCTCACCCACACCCAATTCATCTACCCCTTCACACCCTCGTGGTTCAGTCGGCGCCATACCCTTTCCCAAAGATAGTAAACGTTCCCGTCCTACCTTGATCTGTAAGCAGAGGACAATTGGAAACACTACACTTCTGCAGCAAAGGCAGATCGCGGATGAAGGGTGGCAGCCGAGCTAGGCGCTCACACCTCTTCAAGTGCAGCCACCTTAGACGAGTCAATTGCTGTAAAGAATCCGGGAGGCTGCGGAGACTCGGAAGATGAGACAAATCAAGACACTGGAGGGAAGATAGATTCCCAAAATTACGCGGAAGGGAAGATACATCTATGCAGTCGTGGAACACAAATTTTCGTAGCTTGGGCAGTTCACACACTGCTTCCGGCAGCGCTTCGAGCCAAGTGGCATGACGGATCAACAAGTCTCTCAAGTTTGACAACTGAGAGATGGAGGCCGGAAGTGCACCCAGTCCACGAATATTCAGCTCCAGCGTTTCCAGCGAAGAGATGCGCGCCAGGGAAGGATCAAGCACTTTAAAAGCAACTTCCATAATCTTCAAGATTTGCAGCGATGGAAGCACTTCCACTTCAATGCTCTCCACATTGCTGCTGCTGCTGCTGCTGCTGCTGCTGCAGTTGCTTCTCCCCCCAACGAAGGGGCCCACAGCGCTCCTTCCGCCCAAGGACATGCAGAAGCGCACATCCAGCTCCCGCAGTCGAGGCAGCTTCAAAAGCGACCGAGGAAGTGATTCCAAACTGCCTAGATTTGAAAGATCGAGCTTCTCCAGCATTTGCAGCTGCCCAATCTCCTCTGGCAAAGACTTCAGCGCCATGCAGCCGCCCACCGCCAGGCTGGTGAGCGAGAGAGCTAATCGAGAGAGTGAGGCAGGGAGGGAAGTCAGAGTCGGGTTGCTGCGTAGAGAGAGAGCCCTAAGGCGTGGAAAGCTGCCGAAGTTCTCTAGAAGGCAGCCTCTCAAGCAGGGAAAACCAGACAAGTCTATAGCTTCGAGTGATGAGAGGCGGAAGAAGGAAGCAGGAAGGGGGGTGTCGCAAACCAAAGTCAGCTGCCGAAGGTGGGGTAGGGCATTCCCCATCCCCTCTGGTAGTGCAGTTAACCCTAAGCAAGCGATGTTCAATGTCCGAAGGGAAGACAGCAGGGTAAAGGACTCGGGAAGATGGCTGAGAAAGTCTAGCCCGTCCAAACTCAGACTCTCCAAAGCACTCAGCTGCCCAAAGTCCTCGGGCAGGGACGAGATACCTTGACGACTTACGGCATTGACGGTTTCTAGCTTGATGCTCTTAAGGTTTGAGAACCGAGTGATGGCGTCTGGCAGATCTAAAAAGCTATCCTGCCCCAAGTCGAGTCTCGTGAGGGTCTCGTGAGAGATGAGTCTAATCTCTGGAAACACCGTATTCGCCTCCATCACCCTGACGACTAGGCACTGCAATGCCGGCAAACTCCCGAAATCCTTAGGCAACGGCAGGAACTCATCGAAATCAACAAGCTGAAGCTCTTTCAGTTGTTGAAGCTTGGAAAGACCACCTGGTAATGGGAATGTCGTGCAGTGGTTGATAGAAAGCTGGTGTAGATTGGAAAGATGCTCAATGGATGTTGGTAGAGAGCGGTTTAGGGCTTGCCCGATCTGGTTGGGCTGAGCAGCGCAGTGCAGGATCTTGGCGAGCAAATCGTCATTCCGGAGGACCAGCTGTGCGGACTCGTTTGACATTGCGACGGATCTAGGGCGACTGACACGCACGAGTGACGACTCCATGAGCTTCTTGTGAAGGCAAGGCAAGACCGACGGGAACTACAAGCTTTTCCGCGAAGCGATCTGTCCTGGCAGACTAAACAGGGGGGAAGGAAGTACTAACCGAGATCCACAGGCTTATGTCACGGAGGCTTGGCGTGGCTGAGTGGCGTGTGCCTGAAGAAATGACACGGAGGGATGGAGGAAGGGGAAGCGCGAGGAGAGAAATGTGGAGCTTGAGAACACCTAAAGGAGAAGTGTGCGACGCGAAAGCGGCAGCAATGTGGATGATGGTGAATTGCAGGTATTGATAGGAACCGGAGCGCCATCGGTGAACTTGAATGAGTAAGGGAGCGCCATCGGTGAACTTGAATGAGTAAGGGAGCGCCATCGGTGAACTTGAATGTGTAAGGGATGCTGGAAGGGAATTCAGCATGGTAGGGGGGTGGACTTCTCTGCCTACTGGGCTGCGATGGGACATCGAGTTGAGATCTGAAATAGGAGGGAGGGGTGTGGCGTGGCTATGTTAGATGGGATGGATGGGAGATTCACTGCTTGAAATGTCACCAACCTCTGGTCCCCCGCGTGGTACTGTAGTATGGATGTAGGTTTGAGTTCCTGCACGTGGCGGCGTATGGTTAGTCAAGTGCGTGGCGAGGGGGGACCACAGCTGTTACGCATCAACGTCCCGTGGATGCTCGTCCTGATCTCGCATGCTGAATGCGAAAACGTTGGCGAAAACAGCTCTGCGTGGTATCTTCAAGAGCGAATCTACTCTGGCGAAATACATCACTCTTTCGATTAGCATACGACATTGCGTTTCTTTCCGTTTCAACTGATACATCCCCGTTTTTGCCGTTCGAAATAAAGCATTTCGCTCATCCCGTCAGATCTAGACGACATTGAAGGTGTGTTTCTGCCACGTCGTTGCAGTGTAAGACGTTTTCGCCAGAAACTGCGTCATGTCTTTCCTTCTGTTCGAGGCACATCCATTCTCGACTCACCTCCCTTATATCCCTCCCGTCCCCCCACTCCCCACCCTCACTTTCCATTACCCTCTCCCGCTCCCCCCATGCCCTCCAGGCCTTTCGTTGGTCAATCGTTCGACCTCTACCGCCTCCCTCTTCCTTCCGCACCCTCCCCCAACCAACCTCCCCCCTCCCACCACCTCGTCCGCCTCCCCCCCCTCCTCTCCAACTCGTCCCCCTCGACCCACGGCCCGGTGGTGTTCCTTCCGCGGATGCACCAGCGGCGCCAGCAGCATGGGGACGCGGTCGGGCTCACTGTGGGGGTGACGGCGCTGCTCTTTGTAACACGTTACAGTGAGCTGCAGCGTCACCTGCACGGTCAGATGTGATGTGTTTAGATGTGTTGCGATGCAGTGTGGTGTGACTGGATAGGATGGAATGAGAATGGGATGGAATGGGAATGGGATGGAATGGGAATGGGATGGAATGGGATGGGATGGGATGGGATGGGATGGGATGGGATGGGATGGGATGGGATGGGATGGGATGGGGTGGGATTGATGTGATTGTACGAGATGCATGCAGAGCAGAAATAGGACCCAGCGCCGTTGGCCGCACCACCACCCACATCCTCGCCCTCCCTCTTCCCTCCTGTCTTCCCTCGCCTCTTTCCTCCTCGCTTCCTCCCCGCTTCCCTCCCCGCTTTCCACCTCACCACTTCCGTTCTCCTCGCGTCCTTCCGTTCTTCCGCTTTGTCTTGGTTTGCTATGCACCACTTCTCTTCAGATCCGCCTTGACATCACATGATGCATCCCTACCATGCTTGCTCTTCTCCCCCTCCACCCATGCCTCAGCAGCTCTTCCTGTGCAGCGTGGGCGTTTCATCAAGGCGTTGCGGGAGTGCAAGGGAGCGTGTAGCAGTGCGGAGGGGCATGGCTGTGGTGCTGCATGAGCGCCGTCACAGGTTCCCTCCCATCTCCTTCATTGACCGCTCGTGCCAACAGGTAGAGTTTGGGTGTGGTTCAGATGGCAAGGAATTTCACATTGGGTTGGTTAATTTCACATGCACGGGGGGGATGGAAATAGACAGGGGGAATTCGTATGGGCGGAGAGGGGCTTATTAAAATGGTTTGCATTGTCGTCATTAACTCACTCCCACAGACTGCCTTTCCTCCTCACTCTCTCCTCCTCATCGCACATTCCCCCGCCTCCCTCTTTTTTTGCACCACCCTCCCCCAAGCGTGCAGGCAGGGACGATGCAACCTGTTTCCATGCCACAGATTTTGGGATCCTCATGCCATGCCATTTAACTCTCTCCGCTCCACTTGTCAGTCCTTTCTTTGCAGCTGCCTTGTATTGCTGTTTCCATGTTCGCTCCTTGTGTGTGTGCCTGCTGGGTCACTCCGTTGCTCCCCCGTCTGTGTCATCGTGTCTCTGCCCCCACCGAAGCAAACGTGCTGGCGGCTCACATCCTTGGGTGCTTCTCATGCCGCCTCTCGCCCGCCCAACCACTTCGCTCGTCACTGCTGCCACTCTGCAGGTTAGATTTGGTAGTATGTACCTAGTGGGAGGGCATTGGCAGACCTTCCTTATTTCATGGCACGTAGTATAGTGTGCAGGAGCTACACTGCAAGTTGAAAGAGATTGATGGGTGCAGACTTTATCAATGGTAACATGTGTTTGTCAAGATCCGAGAAGCAGTAGATCGCACGTAGGCGCATACACCAGACCTGCCATGGCAAGTACTGGTAAATGCCATACGCAGGAGTCTACACATGCGCGGTCGTCATTTGTATCTCAGCATCAAGCCTGCGAATTGCATGCCTGCCATGGGCAGCACAGAGAACCTGACCTCGTGCTCTTCCTCCTATCGCTCGCAGTAGCCCACACAGCACTGCATCAACTTTCTGGCGCTTGATCTGGTTCATATGCTGGATGTGGTCCAGTCGCTTCAGTCGCTTCAGGCGCTTCAGGCGCTTCCTCCATCCGTCACCCTTCTCTACTGCCCCTTCCTCCCCTTTCCCCATCTTGAGAGAAGGGGCCATCGTATGAGCGGGCAGTGCAGCGTATGAGCGGGCGGTGCAGCGTATGAGCGGGCGGTGCAGCGTATGAGCGGGCGGTGCAGCGTATGAGCGGGCGGTGCAGCGTATGAGCGGGCAGTGCAGCGTATGAGCGGGCGGTGCAGCGTATGAGCGGGCGGTGCAGCGTATGAGCGGGCGGTGCAGCGTATGAGCGGGCGGTGCAGCGTATGAGCGGGCGGTGCAGTGTATGAGCGGGCGGTGGCAGCGTAATGAGCGGGCGGTGCAGCGTATGAGCGGGCGGTGCAGCGTATGAGCGGGCGGTGCAGCGTATGAGCGGCGGTGCAGCGTGTGAGCGGGCGGTGCAGCGTGTGAGCGGGCGGTGCAGCGTGTGAGCGGGCGGTGCAGCGTGTGAGCGGGCGGTGCAGCGTGTGAGCGGGCCGTGCAGCGTGTGAGCGGGCGGTGCAGCGTGTGAGCGGGCGGTGCAGCGTGTGAGTGGGCGGTGCAGCGTGTGAGCGGGCGGTGCAGCGTATGAGCGGGCGGTGCGCGTGTGAGCGGGCGGTGCAGCGTGTGAGCAGGCGGTGCAGCGTGTGAGCGGGCGGTGCAGCGTGTGAGCGCGCGGTGCAGCGTATGAAGCGGGCGGGGTGCAGCGTATGAGCGGGCGGTGCAGCGTGTGGAGCGGGCGGTTGCAGGCGTATGAGCGCGCGGTGCAGCGTATGAGCGGGCGGTGCAGCGTATGAGCGGGCGGTGCAGCGTGTGAGCGGGCGGTGCAGCGTGTGAGCGGGCGGTGCAGCGTGTGAGCGGGCGGTGCAGCGTGTGAGCGGGCGGTGCAGCGTGTGAGCGGGCGGTGCAGCGTGTGAGCGGGCGGTGCAGCGTGTGAGCGGGTGGTGCAGCGTGTGAGCGGGCGGTGCAGCGTACGAGCGGGCGGTGCAGCGTACGAGCGGGCGGTGCAGCGTACGAGCGGGCGGAGTCGCTCGCGAAGAGACACGAGAAGGTGCTGTGGGGTGGTTGGGGGGTTGGGCGGGCTGGGGGGTTGGGGGGTTGGGCGGGCTGGGGGGTTGGGGGGTTGGGTGGGGGGTTTGATGGATGATTTCAGGGTTGCGTGGGTGAGGGGATGGGTGCGTGGATGGGTGGGTAGGTGGCTGGGCTAGCAGAAGAGCAATCAACACAGTGCTACTGGCAGCATGCGTGGGTGGTTAAGTCGCGTGGCAAGGAGAAGAGCGTTAGCGAGGAGAATTTGGGTGGCTAAGTTGGGTGCTCGCGTGCCTAAACCCTGGGGGCATCTGGTAGCGCATCGAGACATATCACACAGGGAGTTAAAATATCCTCCTTTGTGGCATATCTGACCACCCCGTTCCATCAATTCTCACCCCTCGCTCCCCCTTCCCCTCTCCGTGTCCCTCTCCTTGTCCCTCTCCTTTTTTTCTCCCTCTCTTCTGCCTCTCCACTTTCCCCGTCGCGTCCCCTCTCCACTCTCCTTATCTCTTATTTTTCTCCCTCTCTCCATCTTCGCCACTTTCCCCGTTCCCTCCCCTCTCCTCCCCCCCCCCCCCCCCCCCCCGCCCCTTTTCCAACTGTGCTCCCTGCAGGAGCGGGAGAAGCAGGCGCGCAAGAAGGCAGCAGCAGCAGGTGTCCCATACGTGGAAGGGGCAGCAGAGGCGCCAGCAGAGGGCGACGCCCCAGACGACACCACCAGAAGAGCCTCTGCAGCCGAGGAGACCAGCAGAAGAGCAGTTGAGTGAACATATATGAGTTCCAGCTAATCTCACCTTCCCCTCTCCGCTCATATATGATACCAGCGCCGCTGCCAACAGCAAGGGCGACGCGGGCAAGGGCGGAGAGGAGGAAGAAGAGGCAGGGCTGGTCGAGGAGGGAGCAGCGTGGGCGGCAGGCACTGGTGGCGCTGAGGAAGAAGAAGAGTGGGTGGATGAGTGGGGGTGCCCTTTGGGGGGTGCCGGGCTGGTTCTTGTTATGCTCGCTATTATCATCGCTTACTTTGTGGTGAGTGTGGTGCGCTGGTTGCGAGTGTGCTGAGTGTGGGTGGTTTGGTGATCTAGTGGGAGTGTGAGTGGCTGGCTTGTCTCGCACGCACACGCATACTGTGCCCTGCACCACACTTGTGCATCATGTGAATATACCTGGCTCCCGTTTCCCCCTTGTCTCCCTCCCACCATCTCTTCATGCCTCTGTCCCAAGCAGCAGAAGGCACTGAACCCGGCACAGCCCCATATTTGAGGCTGAAAGTTAGATGCACTGCAGCCTGGCACACGCCACGGCGGTTGGTGCAGTCCAAGTGCTTATACACAAGCAGCATGTTTGCATGAGTTACTTTCTATACACTACAGGAGGAGCACCGTTGCTGTTAGCTCTAGCAAGACTTGTCTGTGGCAATCCATAATCAGTAGCAGATTGTTGCTTGCACCATTGGCCTTCATTGCAGCTACCAATGCATGGGCACTGAATCACTGATGATGCTGTTCTAGTTCCAGTGTTCTAATAGTACCATTTCTAGGATTTTTATCAACTTTCAACATCTCGTTTCCGCACACCTGGGCACCAGTGAAGCAAACAAGCACACACGTATCAGAGCCTGAATGTTTGTTCCCAATCGGACGACTTTGTCTATGTACAATGCATACAAAGGAAGTTAGCATGTCACCTTTCTGCCGAACCAAGCAACAAAGCACGTCACTGCAAGGCAAGAAGGTTTGCAGAGCGCACAGCATAACTGGCCTACCGTATCATCACTCATCCCATCTCCCGTTCAACTGACTGGACTCCAGCTTGCTTTCAACCCACCCGTCCCCCCCTATCCACCACCGTGGCATTACAAGCAGGGTACCGGTAAGAGCACACGGCCATTGCAGCATGCAGGATGGTATCCATGTGCGTGCTACATAATTCCTGCCCACACTACATCAGCGCAGGAATGAAGAAAAGGGTTTACCGTTTGAGTATCACCTGCCGCAGGCAGTCAAGCTGGTGGAAAAGCCTCTTTGGGTGGTGCTTGTGCAGCAAGGCGTAGCGGCATTTCAGCTTCAGTCTGCGCAGCCGAGACAAGCAGGTCATGCCTTGAGGTAGCGCCAACAGCTGAGGTGCTTCAATCGTAAGTGACGTCAGAGAACGGAGCTCTCCAATGCTTTCTGGCAGCTTTTTTGGTGACGAAGAAAGCAGCTTCAGCTGCCGCAGCTGTGGCATGGCTGCCCCCATGCTTTCCGGGAGGCTACAGACTTCAGGCGCATCTATCAGCAAGCTGCGCAGGCGGGGGAGAAAAGTCAAGGGGATTGGGAGCTCTAGCTTGCCATAATCCAAACGCATCTCCAGCGTCTCCAAATTCTGCACCTGCACCCCCTGCCCCCCCTGCCCCCCCTGCTCCCCCTGCTCCCCCTGCTTCCCCCGCTTCCCCCGCTCCCCCCGCTCCCCCTGCTCCCCCTGCCCCCCCTGCTCCCCCTCCTCCCCCCGCTCCCCCTGCTCCCCCTGCCCCCCCTGCTCCCCCTGCTCCCCCCGCTCCCCCCGCTCCCCCCGCTCCCCCTGCTCCCCCTGCTCCCCCTGCTCCCCCTGCCCCCCCTGCTCCCCCTGCTCCCCCTGCTCCCGGCACGGCAACCGGCTGCTCACTGCAGGCCCGTGTCGCACCCCAACACGGTTCAGCTTCAGCACCCTCAGCTGCCACAGCCCAGAGATGTCCACCACGTGATCACAGCCTTCCACGAACGGTCCCAAGCAGAGGGTCTCAAGATGGGCCGGCCACCGATCAGGGGGGCTTTGCAGCCCCTCACACTCCGTCAGCACCAGCGTCTTCAGCCCCACCAGCATATCCATCCGAGAGGGCACCTGGGAGAGCCACTGGCAGCCCCTCACCTCCAAGATCTGCAGAGCTGTAAGCCTTGTCAGTGAGCTAGGAATCGTGGCGATATAAACATTCACCATCTTCAGCTCGCGGAGGCTGTTGAGTGAGGCCAGGTCTGGAAGCTCGTCGTTACAAAAGCATGATTCCAGCTCAAGGCTGGTCAGGGAAGTTAGCTGGGTGAAGGAATCTGGCAGGGGCTCCTTGTGACAGTGTAACAGCTTGAGAGCCTCAAGATTTGCAAGGGCCCCCACGTCCTCTGGCAGTAAAATATCTCCAGATCTTGCTATGCAGAGCGTCTTGAGAGTCGTCAAGCGACAGAAATCTGCTGGCAGCTTCTCAAGCTGGCGGCAATCATCAATAACGAGTGCCTCGAGACACGTGAGGTGACAGAAGGAAGGAGGGAGGTCACTGGAATGAGAATCAAACAGCACCAGTAATCTGATGGCAGGCAGGTGACCGAAGTCGCTGGGTAAAGTGAAGTAGGTACATGACCAGATAACGAGCTCTTCCAGACGGCTCAGAGAAGTGAAGCTCTCGGGCAGGTGAGTGAAATTATCACACTCGCGAATGGACAATTTGCGAAGGCGTGGCAGCAAGTCTCCGATGTGGTCAGGAAGGGTCTCTAGCTCGCTGCAACTAGTGATCATAAGCTCTTCTAGCCTAGTGAAGGGGGATGCTGACGGGAAGATGGTGCCAAAGTCGGGACAAGAGACCATGAAATTGAGCGATTTCAGGCAGGTTGTCTGAGTCGCTCTTGCAGCACCAAGAAGCTCATGATTTTTGTGAGGTGTGAAAGTGTACAGACGGGTGAGTCTTGGGAGGTGAAGAAGGGTGGAGAGGTGGTGTTGGTTCCAAGGGAAAGTGATGTACAAAGTGGCAAGAGCAGTAAGGTTGGCGAATCCGGGCTTTTTTACGGTTGAACTCTTGGTGAGAAGGAGTGTGTGCAGTTGCCTCAGCTGAAAAAGTGAATCTGGTAGCTCTAGATTCTTGCGGAGGCAGAACAGGGTAACTTTCTCCAATCTCGGAAGCTTTTGAAAGAACCCATCCAAGCCGCCTGTAGTGATCCTATGGTTCTCTATTGCGCGACCATGACTCTCGTGGTAATCACGCTCATCTAGCAATCGCCACCTCCCTCCCACCACGTAAGCACACTCATCGGGCACTTGCCAGCTCCTTCCGACGTGAAGAGCCGTCAGCCTCGGGCATGAAGATGCGAGGTGAGCGAGGAACTCATCGTCGAACGACTCGAAGCTGCTTTCACCTAGATGGAGATCCGTGAGATTTGGAAAGAACGCGACGGCGACTGAGAGATGCTCGAGGACACTACGAGGTCTGATTTAACGGAAAGAGCCGTCACGTGATGCTTCGTCAAACGACGCCAACGTCGGCAGACGGACGCGAGGAGGAGAATCTGAGCAACGTCTGCTAGGGGAGGAGGGGCTGCTACGGGCGTCCTGGCTATCAAATCGCCTTGTAATACATGATCATCGGGGGGTGAATCTGCGGATGTGGGCGTCCACACGCGGCTGTCAATATACGGCGTGCATGGCGCGCCAGGCTGCTTGCAAGAACGCTTGAGGATCTCAAGAAGGAGGCAGTCGGACAGATCACTTATGTCAGTGCTAGCCTCCATACTCGAAATTCTAAAACAACCGCGTAACTTGCGCTAAGAAACGTCGAAGACGTGGCGTGAAGAGGCTGATGACAGTGAGGATGGGAATAAGGAGGGGTCGGGTGAAAGGGTTTGCAGGGGAAGAAGATGCTAGGAGATGGGCGAAAGGGACGACAAGATAAACCAAGGCAATGTAAACTTTCTCAACACTGCACCGCGTTCGACATGTGCTATACAGCGGTGGGAACCGGCGTTCGGCAAAGTTTCGATTTTGGATCATTCAGGATCGCTCCGTTGGATCGTCCCCGGAATCCAGTATCACTCATTGATTGTCGCAGTATCACTGTTTCTGTAGTGTTGAGAGTGTAGGTTTCGGGGTTTTGTTGTTCGTTTCAGTTGACAGAAGGCGACATGTAGTGGAGGGGAGCGCCGCAGCTATGTATGCGAGCTTCGCAAATGTGGTAACCTGCAGCAACCGGGCCGGTCCCCTAAGCATGTGCCACAAAAAAGTTTCACGCCCTAATAACCTGACAAAAAAGGTTTCTCGATCGACTTCCGCCGCTGAGGGAAAGCTGTCTGATCAACTACTGCGTGACAGTAGCTGGACACTGGTGAGAGAAGGTGCTTGGATTTGCCGTCGAGCTTCGCGGAGGAGGAAGGTCCCATGTAGGAAGGTGGACAGAGTTGGTGGGAACTAGGCCGATGGCGGGGGATGCAGTGGCGGTGCAATGAATAGTTGCCGCTGTGCCACGGGCGCATGGTCACGTGTTTACTGCATTGAAGGCGGCCATGCGGAGAGCTTGAGACGCCAATATCCATCGCCTCGCCGTTCCATGTCGTGGCGTGTGTGAGATGCTGAGCACCCCTCGAGCGAGGTCAGCGTGAGTTCCTCGCGGATCGCGCGCCTTTTCCGCCCTTCTTTTCCCGAAGCGGAGCTTTCGCCGCGATAAGATCAGGGCAGCGGTTGGGGCATGTGGGACAGAGGAGGCGGCACAGCGCGGGCGAGACAAGGTAGATGAGGCGCGCGGCTGGCAGGGCCCCAGTTTACGCGCTTTCCACCTCCTTACTGCTCCTTCAACCTCCTCGCCTTCGCCTTCCCGCGCGCTCTTTCCTCGCCGCCCCCCCTCTCTGCAACGCCTTGCCCCTTGCGCCCTCCCTGCGCGCCATGCCAACGCCGCCCGCCCTATCGCCTTGGCCCGCCTCGCCGTCACCCGCCCCTCGCAGCGTCGCGCGCAGCCCTTCCGCTGCCGCGCCTGCTCCGACCGCTGCTGCCCGCACTGCCCACCACGCCGCGCGCCTCGAGAAGCGCGCCTGTCGCCCGCTCTTATGCCTCGCTGCCCGCCAGTCCATGCGCGCCCCTTCCCCCATACTACCGTACCTGTCCGCGCGGCACCTCCTCGCCCCGCGCGCGCTCTCCGCCACCAGCAGCGCCCCACACTACTCCGCGCGCTCATGCGTGGTGGGCGCCGACTGGGGGAGCAGTGCGGGTAATGCGCAGGGGGGGGCGGCAACGTGGGGAAGAGCGAGGTGGCGGAGGTGGGAGGGGCGGGCGGCGCAGAGTGGTGGGGGGCTGGAAAGGCTGTGGATGAGGGGGCGGCTGGTGGGTGCTTACTCGGCGTATGGGCAGGCGAGAAGCACACATGCGGTGACCGCACCGGGGGCAGGGGGGGAGAGCGACGAGGCGCAGGGGCGAGGGCAAGCACAAGAGCAGGTGGCGCAGGCTCAGGAGCAGCAGCAGGTGGGCGCAACGGGGGAGGGGGAGGCGGGGGGCAAGGAGGAGGCATCGGCAGCAGCAACGCCAGCGTCGCGTGCGGAGGTGCAGCAGGCAGGCGCAGCAGAGGGAGCGTGGCAGGCGGGCGGTGGTGGTAATGGCAGTGCAGGCCGTGCACCCAGCTCCTCGCCCTCACACGCGGTGGTGCATGGCGCTGTGCCGGCTGCGCTTGGGTGGCAGGGGGCGATGGCAGCGCGGGCAGCAGCAGGAGTGGACGCAAAGAAGAGGCTGGCGGCTCAAGTGGCGCGTAGGCACGCCCAGGGAGGCCCATTCGCGCCCCTGCATGGCGGGGACAGTGGTGCTTCGGATGGGCGTGCAGGCGTGGCAGCGATGCGTGGGGCGGGAGAAGGGGAGAGGAGCAGTGCAGGCGCACAGCACAGCGGCGGCGGCAGCACGAGCAGGAGGCACAGCAGTTGGCGCAGGGCGAATGGCAGCGCTGCTGGCCCCCCGCAAGCGTCCATGGCGGCAGGCGTGGCGGTGCATGGGCACAGGCCTGGAGGTGGCGCCCCGCACAGCTCAGGGACGCGCAGTGGCGAGGCGGAGAGGCAAGGCTCCAGTGGCACCTCGCACGCCCCTTATGCCCCTCGTGCTGCCCTGCCGCAACACAGGAAACACAGGTCCCATCAGCACAGGCAGCGCGCAGCAGAGGAGGCGCAGGTTGAGCTGGTGGGCACGGTGACTCGCGTGGTGGCAGAGAGCAACGGGTGGATGGCCTTCAAACTCAATGTCTCCACCATGCTCTCTCACCCCACAGTGCTGCTCTCAGAGCTTCCAGGGGCGCACGTGCAGCCTGGCAATGGTGCACGTGCAGCGGAGGCGGGGGCGGGCAGCACGGCAGGGGAGGGTGTGGCTGCTTTGAGTGTTGAAGAGGGCGGGAGTGTGGAGCGCGCAAGAGCAGCAGCGTTGGTGGCGCGGGGCGGGGGCGAGGGGCTGAGCGAGGAGGAGAGGGCGACTCTTCAGCTTCACATGCTGGCGGGGCAGTTGGCAGTGGTGGGCGTGGTGGGGAGTGTGAAGGCCGGGCAGCAGCTGCGCGTGATGGGGCGGTGGGTGAGCAGCAAGTATGGCCCACAGCTTAAAGCGAGAGAGGCGCACGCAGTGCTGCCCCAGGAGACGGAGGACATAGAAACGTCAGTGCTGCACTGCTCCCTCTTATACCTGCATCGCTCAACGCACGCTCCGCTTCCCACACTCCCGTCCTCACCTTGCATCGTGACCTCTTTGTTTCCCACGGCTCTCCATGATCCATGCCTTGGCCGCCACCCCGTGCTGCATGCCTTGGCCCACTCCATGCTGCGTGCCGTGCCTCACCGCACAGGTACCTAGCGGAGCTGCTCGAGCTGCTCCCAGGCGTGGGTCCGATTTTGAGAATTCTCAAAAACGGTGCCGTGCCTCACCTCGCAGGTACCTAGCGGAGCTGCTCCCAGGGGTGGGCCCCAAGACAGCCCGTGCACTGCTGGACCACTTTGGTGCCGGCGTCTATGACACGCTCAACAGCTCTAAGGCCATCACATTGCTGCAAGAGGTGCGCAGGGGAGGCACGTGCGCATGCTTGCATGTGCGTGTTGTGTGGTGGGGTGGGGTGGGATGGGTGGCACCACCTGTGACACCATGCATTGCCGTGTCATTGTGTGTCATGGTTTCTGGACGAAATAACTCCCATGTTCATTCCTAACCCTCCTGTATTATGCCTGTGCCTTGTCGTGTTGTGTCCCATGGCGCGTGGCATGAGACTGGCATGGCATCAGGTGCCGGGCATAGGGAAACTGACAGCGAAGCGCATCAAGACAGCATGGGACAAGGCGAGGACAATGCGGGAGGGGCACAACCAGCTGGTGCAGCTGGGCATTCCCCCCCTGGCCGTCGTGGAGCTCAGTGAGTGCTGCACTGCACGCCTCTCTCCCACGCCCTCCCCACCATACAGCATCCAATCCAACCCTCTGCTCTGCCATGATGACCTGACCGCTCATCCATGTCGCTGCAGGGACTTTTAACAACTCTCGAAAGTTCCCTGCAACTCACCCATGCCTACCTGCGCCCTCCCTGCTCTTGCCCTGCCTCCCCACTGCCGTGATCCCCTCTCTCCCTTGGGCAGTAAGGCAGCACCCAATGGACCACGCAGTGAGTGTGGTACAAGCGGATCCCTGGGCGGCACTGCAGGCCGTCCCAGGCGTGCCATTCGACCTGATCGACTCCATGTCTCCCTGCGCCTGCCCTGCCACCCCACTACCCCTCTCTCCCTTGGGCAGTAAGGCAGCACCCAATGGACGCAGTGAGTGTCGTCCAGGCAGACCCCTGGGCGGCACTGCAGGCTGTCCCAGGCGTGCCGTTCGACCTGATCGACTCCGTGGCTCGCAAGCTCGGGTGCTCCCCCGCACACCCCTCGCGCCCCTGCGCTCTGCTGCAGGCGTCGCTGGTGGACCTCTGCCCCAACAACTGCCATGTGTTTGTCCCCTGGTCGCACCTGCTGCGCTATGCCGCCCGCCTGCTCGCTTCCTGCCACGAGGAAGACCCGTATGAGGGCGGCCAGGGGGAGGAGTGGCAGCAGCAGCAGCAGCAGGAGGCATGGGAGTGGGGCAGGGCGATGGAGGAGGGGCGGCTGGAGGAGGCGATGGGGGAGCTGCAGAGGAGGGGCGTGGTGGTGGTGGAGAGAGCCGAGGACGATGGCAGCAACGGGCGTGCAGAGCGTGCAGGGCGTGCAGCGAGCAGTGGTGGCAGTGGTGGCAGTGGGAGCAGTGGGAGCAGTGGGAGCAGCTCTGGGTGGAGCGATGCGAGTGGGTGGAGTAGTGGCAGTGAGGGTAGTGGGAGTGAGGGCAGTGGGGATGGCGAGTGGGAGGGGGGAGTGCGTGGGGAGCAGTCAAGCACAGAGGGCGGAGGGTCAGCATTGGGGCGCAATGACCGATGCTACCTCGCATGGATGCTACAGGCTGAGGTTCGTTTCGTCCTTGCGCTCTCTTCTCTTCTCTTCTCTCTTGCTCGTGAATCCATACAGCCCTGAGCGCTGCTATGGGGACTTGAACTCGTCCCAATAACAGCGCCACCACCACCCTCTGTCGCCGACTCACCACACTTTGTCGCCACCCCACCACCCCTTGTCCCGCACACTCCCCCCCGTCCCTCCCCTGGCGCTCCATGGCAGAGGGAGGTGGCGCAGCAGATGGCGGTGAGGGCGAGTCGGGGCGTGCACGAAGCAGAGCAGCTGCAGCACGTGCGCGAGTGGGTGCGGCAAGAGGAGGGGCACGCAGAGCAGCACCTCACGGCGCAGCAGTGTGCCGCGGTGGAGGCAGCAGCGCTAGCACACGTGATGGTGCTCACGGGGGGCCCGGGCTGTGGCAAGACGTACACCACTCGCCTCATCACTCGCCTCTGGACCGCTCAGGGCAAACAGGTGCGGCTGGCACCCCACACGCTATTCCACGCACATTAGATTGCAACCTGCAAGTGCCCTCTCACTGCCATCTGCTTCCGCCTTGCTTTATTCTCCCCGCCCTGCTATGTGCGCTGCTATCTGCCCGCCTCCCACCACCCCTATGCCTGCGCGCTCTCAGGTGATGCTGTGCGCGCCTACAGGGCGGGCAGCGCAGCGGCTGGAGGAGGCAACGAAGCAGAAGGCGCACACCATTCACAAGCTGCTGGGGTACTCCTCTAATGCTGCGGACCAAGAGCTTAGTGCTGCTGCCATGGGTGTCACAGGAGTGGGTGGGGCGGGCATGGTGTGCGATGATGCACTGGGCAACGACCTGCCGCTGTTTAACCACAACAAGGACAACCCCCTTAAGGTGCGCTCCCCTCAAAGTGCCGTGCCGTGCCAAGCCACGCACATCCATCAGCATTCAAGTGGCTCCCTCCCGTCCTGCCTGCTGTCTTGTCGAGCTGGTGTATTCTCTTGTGCCCCCAACTGCACAGTCACTTGCGCTCGTTCAGTGATGCCCCGGTGCGTGTGTGCTACGGCATGTGAGCAGGCGGACGCCATAATAGTGGACGAGGCGTCGATGCTGGATGTGCCGCTGGTGGCAGCGCTGCTAGCAGCGTGCCCTCCGGACTGCCGGATCCTCTTCGTGGGGGACAAGGACCAGCTGCCACCCGTCGGACCCGGCAAGTTTCTCGCTGATATCATGGGGTGCGTGCTCCTCTACCGTGTACCATGCTCGTTGCACAGCCCTCTTATCCCTGCATTTCTCCTTGTCCTTACCAATAGAATGCTTCCCATGCTCATTTCGAAATCTCTTTCGCTTGCTATGCTGCCAGGATCACCTATCCTTGTGTGTGGGACCTCTAAATCCCGCCCTCTATGCTGAGCACTCTATGCTGAGCCCTCTATGCTGAGCCCTCTATGCTGAGCCTGTGCCTGTTATGTGTATGTGAGCGGGGGAGCAGGTGTGGGTTTGTGAAGGTGCATCGGCTGACGCACATATTCCGACAGGCGCAGCAGTCGCACATAGTGCAGCACGCCCACGCCATCCTCAACGGCACGCGCCCCTCCTTCTACGCGCCCTGGCCTCGCTTCCATTCTGCTGCCGTCGCCTCTGCCCTCTCCTCCTTGCCTCCCCCCCCCTCCCCCCCCCCCCCCCCACCACCACCACCACCACCACCACCACCACGGATGCTGATGCATCTGCTCCCTCGCTCCCCGCTGCTGCTCTTCGTGCGGAGAGTGCTGGAGAGGGTGACCAGTGGTGGACCAGTCTCACCTCCGACTGTGTGCTCTTGCACGTGCGTCCGCACCTAAACCCCTCGTATTTCGTTGTCCCTCATGTCCCGGCTTATTCCCATTCTTGTTCCTGCGCTTCTCCACCCATGAATTCCCCTCGGTAGTTCTCGTGGCCCATGTGTCTCCTCCTCTCACTCCTCTCGCGTCTCTCTCTCTCTTGCCTCTCCCCTTTTTGTTTATTAAACCATGTAACGCCCATTTTCTCCCCATCCATCCATTCACACTCTTTTCCATCTCTCCTTGACGCCGTTCACTCTCCTCCCTTTCCTACCCAACTCAAACCCCTCTCCACCTCCCCCATCGTGCCCTGGGCAGGCGCGGACGCACGGGGAGATGGAAGTGGTGATGCAGCATGTGCTCACGCGCGTGCTGCCGCACCTCACAGCATCGCCACGGGACGACGTGCAGGTGCTGGCGCCCGTGCAGCGCGGCCACTTCGGCGTCATGCTCCTCAACTCCGTGAGTGCACCACACACCCACTCTCACGGCTGTAATACACGGGCTCTCTGGGGGCTGTAATACACAGGCGCTATGGGTGCTGCCATGCGCTGCCGCACTGTGGGGTCGAGGGTGAGGGGGGCAGCTTAGGAAGTGGAAGGAGAAGCGAACACGAGAGGCAGAGTAACATGTATTTATGAGCAAGGGGAGGAGGTACTGAGATGACTTTTCCGTGCATCATACTACCCGCCCTCCTTCTGGCAGCGTCTGCAGCAGCTATTGAACCCGCCGTGCAGCAGCAAGAGGGAGCACCGCGTGGGGCCAGACATGGTGTTCCGAGAGGGCGATAGGGTCATTCAGCTGGTGAGTCGCTCAGCTAGCCATGGGCAGTCCATCAGTAGTCACATGAGCATCCCACCACAACCCCGCCCACACTGCTCACGCTCAAAGCGCAAGCCAAGCCTGCATGCGCCAATGCTCCTCTCTCTCTCCACCGCCTCACTGCCATGCGCCCTGCCTGTGTTTGCGTGTGTGTGCATGGGTGCCATGGGGCGAGTAGCGCAACGACTACATGTTGGATGTGAGCAACGGCGACCTAGGGATCATCACCAGGATCGTCCACGGCGATAAGAAGGTGCGCCCCACGCCTGTCGAAACATCAGGCTAAAACGATAAACAGGAAAGAGGGGTTTTCACTAGCAGTAGTTGAGATACATATAGGAAACCCTAATTGGGTTGTACTCGCTATAGAGTACCCCACTGCAGGCTAGACAAACATCGACATTCTGACACACCCCCATAGTCAAAGTGGGGTACAATCAACACAACAAGCAAGCAGAGCAATAGTTCACACGGATAAGCAAAGCTAGAGAGGCTATCACAGAGGGCAAGTGAGGAGGAGGAGAAATTGTGGGGGCGAGAAGATGCGAGACGATGGCTGAAGCTGCAGACACACGGGCAACAGGAGTGCGCAGCACTGTTGCTACCAGGCTAAACCCGGACTACACGGCGACAGGCGCAGCTGGCTCGCTGTGCTCTTAGGAGTGCTCACACTGTGGCTACCGGGCGCAGAGCCCCGGACTACACGGCCACAGGGGGTCGTGGCTCTCTGGATACCAGGAGTGCTCACACTGTGGCTACCGGGTCAGAGCCCCGGACTACACGGCCACAGGGGGTCGTGGCTCTCTGGACTTCAGGCGCTGCGGACGACAAGACGACTGCCTCCACACAACTTCCCCCAGCTGTCCCACACCCCTTTCACACACTCCATGCTGCACCTCTAGCACTGCTCACACGCCACCCCCCTCGTACCACTCCGACGGCTCCAACACATCCACCCCCCTCAGCGGCAGCTGCAGCAGTGGGAGACGGAGGAGGAGGAGGAGGAGCAGGGGACGGCTCACACACCCGGCACCCCCATACTCTCCACCCCCAAACCCTAACACAGGAGCGCGGGCAGCAACAGGGGTGGGGCGCGGTCAGAAGCTCGGGACGAACCGCACGCGGGCTGCCCGGGCCGCTCGCGGGCCTGGCGCAGCCCGTACGGGCCGCGCGCGGGCTGTACGGGCCGCGCGCGGGCCTGGCGCAGCCCATACGGGTCGCGCGGGCCGCGTCGGTCGACGGGGGGCGACGCAACGGTCGACAGGGGGCGACGCGCGGTTCGACGGGGCAGAAAACCGCCGCGCGCCCCGAGCGCGTGGCGGGAAGAAAAATCGCTGCGCGCCCGGAGCGCGCGGCAGGCAGGAAACAGCACGCGCCCGGGGCGCGCTACATGCAGTAGAGCAGCGGAAGCATCGGGTGGGGCCCACCCACAGGATCGACCCAGGAGGGTCGACCTGCTCTGATAGCATGTCGAAACAGCAGGCTAAAACGATAAACAGGAAAGAGGGGTTTTCACTAGCAGCAGTTGAGATACATATAGGAAACCCTAATTGGGTTGTACTCGCTATAAAGTACCCCACTGCAGGCTAGACAAACATCGACATTCTGACAACCCCCCTATACAGCGCCGCTGTTTTGAGTTGACTCAAAACACGGCGACCTAGGGATCATCACCGGGATTGTGCACGGTGACAAAAAGGTGCGCCGCGCTTCCATCCCCTCATACAGCGCCGCTTGCCTGTACCAGTGCTCGTGGTTCTGCTGCTGCCTCCTGTGCTCCCTTGCACCAATGCGTGTGTGTGCACACGCTGTGCCGTGTGCCCCCTCCCATGGCCCCTCTCCCTTTGTCCTCGTGCATGTGTGTGTGTGCGCGCATGTGTTTTTGTGTGTGTGTGTGTGTGTGTGTGTGCGCGCGCATGTGTGTGTGTGTGCGCGCGCGCGCGTGCACCTGTGTGTGTGAGTGTGTGAGGGCGAGTGAGAGCAGGTGGAGCTGCATGTGGACATGCTATCGGGCAGCACCGCCGCCCCACAGCGAGTCATCTACACCAACGACCATCTCAAACACCTCACTCAAGCATGGGTGCACACAATATGCCTCTCACTCTACTCCATTCCTCATGCTCCTTCTCCCCCTCCCCCCTCCCCCTCCCCCTCCCCCAGTCGTTTGCTTCTTTCCCTCGCACTTTCTGTCACCTCGTTCTAGTTCCATGTCTCCCCCTAGCGATGCGCCCTCGTGTCCTGCTTCACCCACACTATCCATCTGCCACTTGCCCTGTTAAACACAGAAGCTTAGGTCCTCTCCTCTTGCTGCTTCTTCTCATGTGCCAATGAGCCATGTCATCTCCTCGCCAGCTCAGTGTGTGGCCCGGATTATGTGTGTGTGTGTGTGGCATGGGTGGTGGCAGAGCATCACGGTGCACAAGGCGCAGGGCAGTGAATACCCCATCGTCATCCTTCCGCTCTCTGCTGACTATGGCAACTTCTTCAGGTCTGCTCCTTGCACCTTGCACTACCATGCACGCATGCACTCATGCACCCACCACCCAACCAATCATCTCTGTCCCACTGCACTCTCTGCACACACAAATCTCCTGCCACGTCATCCCTCAGAACTCATCCATCCCATCCGTGACCCCATGCCCCTGCACCACGTGCGCGTGCCCCAGTCGCAACCTTTTGTACACGGGGCTCACGCGTGCACCTTGCGCTTGTACCCAACCATCCCTCTGTGTCGCTCCACTGCACACACCAACTTCCTGCCCCATCATTCGTCTCACATCCACAACTCATGCATCCCATCCCTGCACCATGTGCGCCTGCCCCAGTCGCAACCTGTTGTACACGGGGCTCACGCGAGCGCGCAAGTTGGTGTTCCTCATCGGGCGAGAGGAGGAGGCCATGGCAGCGCTGCAGCGCACGCGGCAGGAGCACCGCCACACGCGCTTGCTGCACCGCCTGCTCGAGTACTGGCAGTACTGCACTGGCGACTCCACACACGGACCCCTCCCACCCTCTCACAGCCCATAGGCTCAAAGTCTCTCCTTTTCTTCTCATTCCCCAGAGTGGAGGGGGGATGTGATACGGTGTAAGATCATACATAGGTATCTAATGCGAGAGTGAGGCTTCCTGCCAGCCTCCTTATTCATTGCCATCATGCAACGAATTGCCAATGGTTTATGATGGTGCATTCTCTTTCTCACACACATGCCTCCAATAGATTCCTTGTACCGTAATTGAGCGCTAACTCTTCCCAATACACAGCCTTTAATAATTACAGCAATATAAGAGGAGAAATAAGGCATGGCGATTTTATGCTGAGTGAGCGGCACATGCATTGTGCATTGTGCGCCCGTGGCTTGAGCTTGGCAAAGTGACAGCAGCACACTGTTGTCGCAATTAGAGCTTGTGGTTGTGGGAGACCAGCACGCAGGCAGCACGATGACCTTGGCCCCACGCTGGCATCTTCCCACGACGGCTACCTCACTCTCGCTCTGCAATGTCATGCAGCTGAGTCACTGCCTGCAATGCTGGCTGCGGATGTGGGTGATCTATCAATGTGTCACATCTGTTAGTGACCGTCATGCATGGCATGGGAGCATGGCATGTGAGCATGGCATAGGAGCATGGCATGGGAGGGGCAACACCACAGCTGCAGCATGGTGGCATGCTGCAGTCACAGGGATGGCGTTGGGGGCCTGGTGGGAGCGGCGGCGAGCATGCGCAGGAGGCGTGGGAGAGTGAGCGCGCCGGGACCAAAGCCGTCAAACACTGCTCGCACTCCTCTGAACTCCGCCCCTGATGTCATGCTGGCGGACGGCCACGCATGCACGAGGGGGGGTAGTGTGCAAGTAGGAGCACACATAGGGGCATGGGAGGAGTGGGGAGGACAAGGAGTATATTGGGTGGAACGTGAATGAAGGTCCATGTGTGTTGAGTGTGGTGTGCGGAGAGGGAACAGGAATGATAGGCAGGGGAGAAGCAGAGGTGATGTGCATGGCAGGGCCGTGAGTGCATGGCAGGGCGCACCTGCTGCGAACAACACATGCAGTCATGCCCACTCGCCCCGCCATTTGCACCGTGCCCTGACACCCCGCCAGCACCACACACGCTGCCGCCGGCACCCCCACCACCTCCGCTGCTGCTCGCAGCATGGCTACACCCTCCTGTGACTCAGACCTGCATCAGCACCCCACCGCAGGTGAGACGTGCAGGGCGGAAAGAGGAAGAGGTGCCACGAGTGAGCGGGGTGCTTGGTGTGTGAGAGGCATGTGGGTGTGTACACGGTCTTGCCTGTGCATGCAAGTTGGTCGCACGTGCGCGTGTTGTAAGGTGCGAGAGAGCACGAGAGAGATTGAGATGATAGCGGGATGGGTACGGGGAAGAGAAGAGCGAAATCAGGGAGAAAGGGAAAGGGGAAGGGAAAGGGAAAGGGGAAGGGAAAGGGAAAGGGAAAGGGAAAGGGGAAGGGAAAGGGGAAGGGGAAGGGAAAGGGGAAGGGAAAGGGAAAGGGGAAGGGGAAGGGGAAGGGGAGGGGCACGCACGGGATGTCTAGGTCCACTGTGAGCTTGAGCGTGCGCGCCACCTCCTCCGCTATTCGCCTCTTCTCCACCAACACTGCTCCCGTGTTGATGCCCGCCCCATGCATGCACACACGCATGCACGCACACATGCA
Source organism: Closterium sp. Naga37s-1 (assembly GCA_947471745.1). Classification (NCBI taxonomy): domain Eukaryota; kingdom Viridiplantae; phylum Streptophyta; class Zygnematophyceae; order Desmidiales; family Closteriaceae; genus Closterium; species Closterium sp. Naga37s-1. The sequence goes on from CANJKZ010000509.1 coordinate 364,656, forward strand.
CACACACGTGCACACACACAAGCAAAGGCAGGAAGACACAGAAGTTTGAGAGGTCACTGCAAGAAGGTGGAACGGTGTAGAGGCAGAGTGTGATGCAGCAACCACTCGCACAAGCAAGGCAGCAGCAGAGCAGCAGACCCACCAGCCTGAGCCATGTGCGCAGCCAGTGCCTCATCCACGCCTGCTGACGCCCCTCCTCCCAGCACCACCTGCCCGAACGCACTCTCCCTCGCCTCCCTCTCGCCCACCACGTGCACCCGCTGCTGCAGCGCCGCTGGCATGCCCCTCAGCACGCCCCTGCACGCACTCACCGAGCAGAATCGGGGGAAAAGGCAGTGGGGGAGGGGGAGGAGGAAGGCAAATTGGGAAGGAAGGCACGTCTCTGGGACCAAAAACCGTGCCAATCCAATGCTCTCAGCACTTAGATCTCGTGTTCTCCCCATCCCACCACACCCACCAGCACCACCACCCTCCCTTTACAGCCAAACGCAGCCCTCGCCCCTTCCTATCCCATCCCCGGGGCCCGGCCCATCTGCCCCTTCCTCTACCCACCTCGCCGTGTCCTCCCCACTCCGTGCCAGCCCTGCCAGCACTGCCACGTGTACTCCAGCTGTCACCGCGTCCTGTAGAAAGCTGCCACGTCACAGGCACGAGGCAGAGGGTGGGAGGTGAGATCTGGTGCTTGATGTCGGAGGGGATGGGCAGGATGGCGGTGGTAAGGGGGTGGAGAGGGGGAGAGGGTTGGCAGGGTGCTTGCTGGGACGATGGGTGGGGCTCAGAACAGGAGCAAGTGGGAGGTGCTGCGATGCAGGAGAGCAGAGATGACGAAGGGGCATGCGCGAAGGAACGGTGGCATGAGCACGGGCGGACAGAACTAGTGCGACATGGTGTGGAGGAGCGCGTGTGGAGGAGCGCGTGTCAACCAGGGGGAACACACTCCTCCACAGGACAGCACTCCCATCTCCGACCCGGCAGCACAGCATCACTGCCCCAATCTCCAACTAACTGCTCTTCAGCATCCCACCTCCACCTCGGCCACACCCCGCTCTGCCCAGCCCACTCACTCCACGAGTCCGGGCCGCAGCGGCACTGATCCCTGCTGCAGTGCACGCGACAAGGCCTGCTCCTGGAAAGGGAGCAAGGTGGAGAGGGATGCACAACCGCGGCAGAGTGGTGTGGGAATGCAGTGTGGCTTAGGTTGGAAGAGAGAGGGGCCATCGGGAGGGAATGGGTGGATCGGACAGAGGGAAGAAATGACCTGACAGGGTATTGCACGGCACGGCACAGCATGGCATGGCACGGCACAGCACGGCACGGCACGGCACGGTATGGCAGGGCATGGGGGGGCATGGAAGGGCACGTGGTATGGAGCGCACCTTGAGGTTGAGCAGGCGCTGCAGCAGTGCGTGCTTGGCCTGTGCGTCCAAGGAGGGGATGGGCCACGCTGACTGCAGGAGAGGGATGGGCGTAGGGAGGAAGAGACCGAGAGGGAGATAGCGGTCAGCAGATGGTTGGGGAGAACTGGGAGGCAGAGCGGCAAGAAGAAGAGGAGGCAGAGGAGGAGATGGAGATAGACCATGGTGGATAGAGTGGAGCTGTTGCACATGCAACTGGTTTACAGCGAGCACATAATAAGTACAGGAGAGAAGAAAGTGCAGAAACAGAGTGTATAGACACTTGAGGAATTCAAGTGTGTGGGCGGTAAGGGCCGTACAGCATTGAAGTGCGTGGAGAGCAGCAGCTCGAAATTTCCTGCACACTTCCTGATGTCCACACACACACATAGCAGTAGCAACAGCAGCAACAGCAGCAACAGGTGGCAAGGGCATTTTATTACATGGGTGCAAATAAAATATGTTGAATCTCAGTCCAGCTTGTGCTATCATACTTGAAACCACAAATGGTGCTCGGGAGAAAGGGGGGCGGCAAGGTTGGGCGCACCTGTGGAGGTCTCTGTAGCGCGAGGGGGAGAGGCGGTGCGCGTCAAACGCCAGCGACGACAGGGCTGCCCGCGCGGCCAGGGGGAGGGGGAGAGGAGACGGGGGCAGGGCGGAATTACATGGCATGAGAGACGTAGCAGTGTATGGCGATAGAGCGGCGGTGATCGGGCTTGATTGATGCACGGGCGAGTATATGTGGGCATAGCATGGTGTGGTTGCAAGCACTGAGTCAGCACGTGGGCATGAGGTTTGCCCGTGCACGCACCTGAATTGAGGGCTTCCATGTGCCCGTTGCGATGCAGGTCCACCATTACCCTGCCATGCACATGCACGCACACACGCTCACTCACACACTCGCTCATGAACGCACATCATATGCATGCCAGCTATAAATAAAATGAAAGCAGCGCCAGTGCTACCCCGTACCGCACAGCATGCACGCGTCCGCGCATCCAGCATGCACCTATGCCGCGCCCCAACCAGGCATCCGTCCAAGCGCCTCCATTCCGCTCACCCTTCCACGTCCACCAGCAGCGCCACGCCCGCCTGTCGTCCCTCCCCGCGCCACCGCTCCTCGCCGTGCGGCGACGCGACCGCGCTCGCCGCCACTGCTCGTCGCCGCGTGCGCGCGCGCCGGGGTGCAAGCGATGCCTGCGCGCAAGACCACGAAACGCGCGGGTGAGCGCCGACGAGGACGGAAACACGACAGCGTGAGGCGCGCCGAGCTCTCAGGGCGCTCAAGCCCCTGGGGTCGGGGTGCCGTGAGAAATCACAGCGCAAATTGCGGCGAGGGCGCGAAGACTGCTAGTACCGACCTGGCGAGTGGAGCCGCTGGTCGCAGCGAGTGATGACGGCGGTTGAATGCGCGCGCTGTGACGGCTGACGGTGAGCTGCAGGTGTGAGACGCGAGGCGCGGTGGGAACGTGGCACGCCATAGGCGGGGGTTGGCAGGCGCGACTCATCAGAGGAATCGCCGACTCGCTGGCGCCACGGGCGCTCTCGTGCAGAGGAAACTTGCCTTGCCCGTCAAGGAAACTACGGCTAGTGAAGGGTACGTCGCAGGACTACCAAACAGCCGCCAACTTAGAAGATGTGGTTCGTGAGAGTACTGGAGAAAGGCTGCGGCAAATGTAGGCTGGAATTCAAGCATTTGAGCGCTGCACGGCACAAACTGAGTGCACGGGCGGGAACGACGGTTGCGGATGCTGGTGTAGAGCGAGTGAGTTAGTGCGGCGCGACGAAGTTGATTGGTGAGACAGGGGGGACGCACCCAGGCTGACCAATCAAAAGCAGCTGGTCGAACAGAATGTGTGCGTGACGGAGCTCTTATTGGACGAAAAGTGGTGGTTGAGGAAAAACAGAGTGGCACACAGTGAGCCAATAGGAGCTAGTTGACTTTCTCACTGTGATATAAGAATTGTATACAGCTGTAATTCAGTCTCCATAAACCCCCTTCTAACAAAACGGAACTGTCACAAAAAATACAATGAAATCAAGTATGGCACTTGCTATGCAACAAAACATCTAGGTAATCTCTGAAAATATGTAACACATTCGATGTGTAGTGACTTGTTGAAACCCAACAGGTGGTCATTCAAAATAGACACAGCCACGTGCCCCGGGGAATAACAATGACGGAATGGTGAAGGTGCTGGCATGGAATGAGTGAGGGCGCCTTGTTGAAGCCTCGGACGGGCACAATCAAGCAAGGTATCTGAAGTTGGTGGGGTTCTCTTTGTCACGCTCCAGGTACTCACGCGCAATCAGATCCTCAATGCGCTTCTTGATCACCTTGAAGTCCGGCTGCTCACACACACTCAAGTGGTGCACACATCAGATTCCCTCCGTCACTCCTGCAGCCAAGCGGGTGGCTTGGAGAAGCGCCTGGTACAACTCACGTTCCTTGGAAGAAAAGGTACAAGACGGCAATGAGAGCAAACGGCTGGCGCAGGAGGGGAAGGCGTGTGAGGAGGGGCGTTACCTTGAACATGCGGCCTAGTTGCTCGACGCATTCGAGCACGAGCTGCTGGTGGCCCAGCACCTTGCGGCTCTTCATGATGCGCACGATGGACGCGTCTATGGCGTACCGCCTGTCCTTGTCCACGTCCTCTATCACCTTCTTCTTCTCGTCCATCGGCGGCAGCGGCACCTGCACAGCACCCACACACCACCACACCAGCACACCACCACACCACCACATGACAAGGAGGAGCAGGGGACGGGAGAGCACCCACCATGACACAAAAGAGAAGGTTGTGTGAGCCCACTGTGACATGACCTTGGGGCCACTGTAACAACAGCAGCAACACACAGAAAGCACCGCAAGGCTATGGAAACAAGAGAGTGGCGTGCAGGGCAGAGCAGGCAGACAAAGCACTGACCTTGATGCGCCGCATCTTGTCTGTGAAGGACAGGTTGAAAGCGAACACGTCGCTCTGCTCAATGGTCTTCCCAGCCGGCTCCTTCACGAGAATCTTATACTTGGCGCAGGACAGCGAGTGCAGCAAGCGCACAATATCCTCGTCCGTGAGGTTCAGCTGGTTCTTGATGTCGCTGTAGCTCAGGCGCTCAGATGCGTTGAAGAGCAGCAGCACGGCGGCCTGGTACGTGGTGACGATGAGCTCGATGGGCTTGGCCGTGAACTTGCCCGTGATGTTGCACGTGCCCAGCGAGTAGATCCACGTCAGCTTGCGGTGCTTCGTCTTCGTCTGGTAAAACTCCTTGAACACCTCCACACACCGCACCTGATGCCCCATGCCCGCCCACACCACACATGCACACACATGCACGCACGCACACGCACACGCACACACATGCACAGTCATACAGCGAGATCATCACAAAGTTTAACACAATGCAAATGACGGAGATGCCCGATGGGAAAGAATCCGGGTGAAGCAGCGAATTCTGCAGCGGAGGGCGAGGCGGGAGGGCGAGGCGGGAAAGAGAGCGCACCATTTCAGCGGGCAGCGCAAGGTCGGAGGACTTGTAGGAGGGCCAGAAGCCGGTGGTGAGCACGGTGACGGTGAGGTCTATGCCCGGACTGTGCCCGGGGTTGTCCGCCAGATACTCCTCAAACGCCGCCTGCTGCTCCCGTGCCAGCGTCAGATCCGTCACCTGTAGAGGGACACACACACATGCACGCACATGTCCACATTGGGCTTCAAACCAGGATCCCTGTATGAGAAAGACGTGCAGCTGGAGTGCAGGAGGGGACGGTGCAGGTGTGTGTGTGTGGAGGAAGGCACGGACCATGCCCTCCATCTTGGAGGTGAACTGGCCCCCGCACTGCTGCTTGAGCTTGGTGAGAATGCTGCGCTCGTGGTCGTCGTTCGCACTCTTGTCAAACAACAGCCGCCGCGCCAGCTTCTTGCTGCCACATGCGTGTGTGTGTTGGGAGGGTGGGGGGGGGGAGGGGGGGTACCCAGGACGTGAGAGGTGATGAGCAAACAATAACAAATCACGAAGCGCATGCAGAAGGGAAAAGAACTTGCGTAAACACGGAGACGGGGAAAGGATGGATACGGTGGTGAGTGTGCTTGCATGGTGAGTGCGTGACATACCGGTAGAACTCAGCAAACAGATCCTTGTCACTGATGTACGCCAGCAGCTTCACCACCTGCACAGGCAACACAGAGGCGCAAAAGGGGCAAGGAATAGTTGCAACAAAACAGCTGAAATCATGAATGGACAGCTGAAGAGAAGTAAAGAAGCACTGCCACAATGACAGCACAACACAATCCCTTACAGAATGCAAACCCCAGCCCCTCACAGCCCATGCCCAGAGATCATACACACACATATACACTCCTTCCCAGTACACACACCCCTCCCCACCAACCTCCCCCCTCCTTTCCCCCTTCTCTCCACTTCCTTCTCCCCCCACCTTCTCGAGCGTGTCTTCAATGGCCTCGTCACTGAGCTTCTCGCTGCCGCCCTTCTTGAGCAGGTTGTCACAGAACGTCGCCAGCAGCTCCGCACTCGTGCTGCCGCCCACGCCCTTGTTGCAAAACGTCTCAAACGCCTCCTTCAACGCCTGCTCGCCCCGCAACCCACCCACCCACACACGTTGCCCCACACATACATGCACGCACGCGCGTATGGCATCCAAAACACGGTTAAAGAGGTAATATGACGAGGTGCAGGAAGCAGCGGCAGAGGAGACGCGTGAGAGGGCAACAGAGAGATGCTGACAAAGAAGACCAGCTCAGGGCGTGAAGCTGAGGAGAAATAGAAATGAGTGCTGGGAACAGGAGAAGTACAAGAACATGCAGAGAGAAGAACAGAGCAGAAGGAGGGGGGGAGGAAGGGAGGGGGGAGGGGGGGAGAGAGAGGGGGAGAAAGACAATTGTGAGGGTGAAGGAGAGCAGGGGCGGGGGGGCGACCTTGTGGAAGAGCGAGTGGTTGAGGAAGCAGTGGCTGACGTATTGCAGGTACTTGTCGTGCAGCTCTATCACCTTGCGCACAAACGCCTGCTCCTGCGCCCCCACTATGTCCTTCTTCTCCACCTGCTCCGCCCCGCACAGCCCGTGCAGCAGCGGGGAAAGGAAAGGGGGAGGAGGTCAGGGAAGAGGGAAGGAGGGAAAGATGCATGATGCGGGATGAGAAAGAGAGAATGAGAATCAAGGATGCGGAATGAGAGATGCGAATTTGGGATGCAGGGTGGGAATAGCCCAAGCTAGTGAGAGCAGGGCAGGTGCTGTGGGACGCAAGAGGGCACGCACGGCACGGGGAGGAGCAGCAAGGAGGCGAGAAGGGGCGCACTGACCTTCTTGTTGCTGGCGGCATCCTCTGCCTGCTTTTGAGAATTCTCAAAAGCGACTCAGATTTTGGAGGAGATAAGTGGCGCACTGACCTTCTTGTTACTGGCCGCATCCTCTGCCTGCTTCACCAGCGCTGTGCCCTCGTCCGTCACATGCTGCTCTCGCCACACACACACACACCCACGCACACATGCACACACACACACACACACACACACACACACACACTCACGCACACATGCACACACACACACATGCACCCCCACACACACACACACATGTGCACGTGCACACACAGAGTGTCAGCAACAATGAGCGCACTGGACCACAGGGACGGTAATGCAGGAGGACAACGAGGAAGCACATGCAGAGCAGGGAGCAGGGGGGGCGGCGAGCAGACCTGGCGGAAGATGGTGGCGATGGGCTCAAGGCCCTTGGGGATGCGGCAGAAGAGGCGGTACATGCGCGACAGATCGTCCACCTGCCACCACGCACGCACACACATGCATGCCCACCCCGCAATGCCATGCCACGCACAACACAACACAACACTCTCTTAGAGACGCGCTCATGCATGAGAGAACGAGGGAACAACGAGCATAGGGCCGGGGCATGGGCAAAGCCGAGCCCCCCCAAGAAGTTGAGGGAGGAAGCACGGGGTAAGAGGTGAGCAGGGATGTGCGGGGAGGGAAGGCGAGGGAAGGAGGGAACGAGGCGGAGACAGAGCGAGGGGGCGTGGGGACTTGCCTTGTCGTCCTGCAGCAGAGCTCGGCAGCCTGAGTTATCCTTCTCCAGCAGCTGCTGCTCGTACTGCGTCAACAGCTCGTGCTGCACCTTCTGCTCTCGCCTCAACCCGCCACACCATGCATACCCAGACCCACCACACACGCAATTAGGGAAAGGGGGAGAGGGGACGGAACGAGGGATAGCGATGAGGCAAACGGTAGTAGCAGAGAGCTAAGTGAAAGACAGAGTGGAAACAGAGTGGAACAAGAGTGGGCGGGTGGGAGGAGTGAAGGCAGGAGAAAAGTTAGAGAGAGCGTACCTCGAGCAGCTTGCCTTCACTGGACGCGTGCAGGTAGTGCGACACACGCTCCTTCTCCCTCTTCAGACACTCCTCCGCCTGCACTCCACCACCACCACCACACGCCACGCACGTACGCGCACACACTCATTTATCACATCAAGCAAATCTTCACACGAGCGCGAGCCGACCAAGAGGGCAGCAGGAGCACGAGCAAGAGCAAGGGGCAAGGACAAGGGCAAGGGCAAGGGCAAGGGGCAAGGGGCAAGGGGCAAGGGAAAGGGAAGGAGCGAGAAGAGGGCAAGTGGACCTTGAGGAGGTAGTCGGGGCAGGAGTCGTCCATGATCCAGGAGGCGGCCTTGCGCGAGTAGTAGGCGGAGGTGGCGTGCAGCATGAAGACCTCGAGGTCCTGCTCGTAGTTGTCCATGGTGTCCATGCCGATCTCCACGAATATCCCCACCACGTTCTTCACCCCCGCGCGGTTTATCTGCTCGCCCTCGCGCTCCTTGTTCACCTGCACCGCGCACACACGCACACCGCACACCGCACGCCTCGACCGACCGGGTGAGTCGGCGGGGCTGCGAGAAAAGCTGCGCGCTGACAAAGCCCCCTTGTTACGACGCACAGCGGGCAAGGTGACGAGCGGCGCAGCATTGCTTGAAGCGCAGTGCGGTGGAATGCACGGGAAAGGCGCAAGGGCGCGGGGGGTGCGCGGTGGTGCGACTCACCAGGTCGAGCACGGCGTCCTTGACGCTGATCCGAATCTCCTCGTACACCTGCACTCACCACCACACCACACCACACCACGCCACACCACGCCACCCCACGCCACACCACCCCACCCCACGCCACGCCACGCCACGCCACAGGGCCACGCACACGTGCAGCCACGGGACCATTCACAATAAAGAGGAGAGAGATCGCAGGAACGGAGGCAAGCGGACAGTAAGACGACACCGTTTGTTCAGCGCACGCACGAATCTGTACGCGGCGATCTGGCGGAGGCAGGACAAGCAGGGGGTGCGGGCGCGCGAGAGGCACTCACGAGGTCCTTGAAGCAGGAGAGGCCGACTTCCTTAAGCGTGGGCAGCTGGCGGCGGGGGATGTAGTAGCGGTCGAGGTAGTTGAAGAAGCGCGAGAGCCAGCGCACCATGAGCTTGTGGTTGTCCCACCGCCGCACCAGCTCCTTGAGCATGAACTCGTCGTGCTTCTCCTGCAGCGACGGCAGCACCTGCACGCGCAACACAGCCCCACGGCAGCGATCGCGACGCACGAGCAAAGCACCAGGTGAGGTTGCGATGGGGAAAACCGGAGGCGATCAGACGGATGTGAGACGGAAAGGCGACGGAGCTACGAGGAGGTTGGAGGGGAAAGAAGTGCGAGGGATGACAAATTACCATGGCTCTGATATAATCCTCGAAGGCCCCGCGATATTTATCGTACAGCTGCTGTGAGTAGTCTTGAGGATGCTTCTGCGTGCACATGTTGTAGATAATTCTGCCAGGACGGAAATAAGTGCCACCAAACACGACACGTCAGAAATCGTGAATCGAAAACTCCTTTCAATCGAATTCGTGACAAAAAAATAGTAAAAGAGATCAGGCGGCAGAGCGAGCGTGACGCCAGCTAAAGCAAGAGGTCTGACAGCAAGGAACTCTTGTCGACGCAGTAGTCAGGTACTACGCGGCTGGGACCAAGGGAAATGTCCGACGGCCATCGTAAATTCGAGCCCTCGTGGCTTGCCAGCGATCTTAAAAAAACAAAAACTAACGCGCTCCGAACAATCGCCTGTGCATGGCCGGAATTCGCGTTGCCACTAAACAAATACAGCGCAGTGTTTCATACCCAGCGCGGTTCGTCCTACATCCGGGGGATCTGCCAGGCAGTAACGGTGGAGCGGGACGTACGTGTAAAGGTTGATGTACTCCTCGTGCGTGAAGCGCTGGTCCGGCACGCCCTCCAGAAACTTCTCGAGCTTGTCGATGCCCCTCCGCATCTGCTCCCATCCCTCCTCTAAACTGATCGGCCGCCGATCGCTCATCCTGCACCAATACCTAATCTACTGATGAGAGCTAGTGTGGAAAAGGCCACACGCTTGAGACTTATTCACGATAAGGCTGAGAAAATCGTGTGCGCAGATCTAGCTAAAAAATAAAGACTAAGATCAAATGGAGTTGACACTACACAATCCTAAGGGTCTGTACCGAGCAAGTCTTGACCTGGGAGACCTACTCCACTATACTTCCCTAATGACCTCCGAGCAAGCGGCACGACCTCGTGATAAGCATGTGGGATGATGACGGATGGGATGGGATGGGATGGGATGAAGGGACACTGCCTGCCGTGCTGTGTGCGCTGTTGCTGCTTCCTGGGGTGATTCGTGCTGGCTGGTGCTCCGCCACCACCACCACGCCCCCGCACCATCCCTCCGCCTCGGTCCCACCCTTCCCTAAGACTCACCCGCAAATGTTCAGATGGCGGAAAGCAGTGGGGGACGACCGCCTCAAACTGTGTTTTGGTTGCGTGCGCCGAGCGACCTTGGTAACTTCGTTGTTCAAAATCTTGTGAAGTCAATGATAGGTGTACCAGTATTTCATTCAGGTTAGGTGCAGGCCAACGCTAGTACAAACATGAACCAAACGTATGGTGGACTGGTTGGTGCTTTGTTCCCCCAACAGCCTTGGTTCATCCACACAACCTGTTATGAGTTGTAAAAGAGAGTGCGCAGGTAAACGAATAACGAGGCTGTGACTGAATCAACTTCGAATACAATGAATGCACAGACTAATGTAGGGCTAGCCTAGTTAGGAGGAAACCTCGGACAAGCGAGGTTGGGTGCAGGTTGGGCGATGGAAATGCCGAAGGCGACGCGAGGAGCCTCGGCAGCGTTGAAATCGGCCGAACGTGCAACTCCGAAAATCGGGTTGTACGCGAAGCAGTCAACCCCGATAAGGAATTCAGGAAAATTCCTTACACAACCCTACACTTTTCTTTTTGTTAGCTTACATAGCGATAGCATCTTATCACTACTGAAGCCAAATTCTGCTTCTACGGACACTGTATAGGAAGTGATTACTGTAAGTTGAACAGCTCAATTCAGCAAATAATGTCAGGTTCATTGCATTCTCGCATTCAAAATTGTCTTATTGCACGGAGCCAAGCACAAGATTTCTTGTTGAAGATTCCCAATGAAGCCAATGTTGAGACACGGCCATCGTGGCAGATGTATCTTAGACACTACGGAAAACGTCTGACGTCACCAGTTCTATACAAAAACAAACCACGACTAGTATGGTGCCCAAACCAGGAAATTGTATAAATTGCAGAAGGTTTACAAAGCGACGGGAAAAGGGGGGAACAACAAATCGCAATCAGCACCATAATTTACGACAACTCAATCTCATCATCCTTGAAATGAACAAAGAACTTCTTCTTGGCTCCATTGACCTCAATCTCGAACGCCACCTTGTACGGTAAGTTCGCTGACACAGGAGTTCCCTTGTACACTCCAAGGACGTCCTTCACAGTCCCTTCCGTTCCTTCCAAATCAAACTCCTTCACCCCTGGCACATGAAAGACCTTCACGGATTGGGACACCCGCACCTTGTCGCCCACAGCTACCTTGTTGTGCTCGCTGGCAGGCCCACCACCCAATTGAACGGCGACCTCGGCACGGGCACCACGCTTCAACGAGGGAGCCGCACGTCGAGCAGACGGGAACGACCGAAGCGTAGACGACGACGCGACAGCTTGCCGAAAGCCTGTGACTGAAGAAAGAGACTGAGCCACCAAAGTGGTCGAGGCAATGGATAGTGCGCAAGCCATCGCAGAGAAACTACAATAAAGAGATTGCAGGTAAGACGAGCCGCTGTCTGAAGCACCCCCCAACCGCCTCAAAGGAACCTGCTGGAAACTAGCGTGTAGGACAATAGGCCTAAGAAGCGACTGTGTGGGAGGGAACCTGATGATGGCTGGGGTCAGGTAGGTAGTGTGTGCAAGGTATTCTTTTTTACCTTCCTGCAAGAATGCTCGTGGTGGCAGTGTGGTACGAGTCGAACGGTACACGTGTTTGTGACCCCAGCCATTTTCCTAGAGACGCCTTCACGAATTCCAGAAATGCTCCTGCTGTGTCAGCGTCTAGTAGACGTGGCATAAAATTCAGCCCACCTGTTCGTGGACCTGCCCACGTAGCGGATGAGCCTGCCACGCGGGATCAGTTTTTGGTGGACCATTCATTGGTAAATGTCGAAATGGGGCCACTCCCCACATCAAGGAAACGCGTCTTCGCTATGGAGCTGCAGTGTCGCTAACGAAACCCACCTCAAGCCAAAAATATTATCCTGGAAAACTTTACAATAACTGTGTCACTAGGTTTTGCTGTGCTATAAAGGGTTTGGGTTGCTAGAGATTCCACCACTGTATGCCCTAATCAGCTATTGATTCCGTTTGTGACTGTTTTTATTTTCGTAGCACTTTATGGTTGTTATTCTTTCTTGTTGCTGTGTGGCTTCTTATTCCCCTTCTTGTCCCTTTTCTGTCGCAAAAAAAATACAAGTCATTTTATGCAGAGCCTTACTGTTACCATAGCCCTTTTGCTGTTTCTTGTTGTTACGAGTGCAATTGAGTGAACGAACGAGAATTGCACCATCGAAGCAAGAGTACAATGAGCGAAGGCATGAGGAAAACTTTACAATAACTGTGTCACTAGGTTTTGCTGTGCTATAAAGGGTTTGGGTTGCTAGAGATTCCACCACTGTATGCCCTAATCAGCTATTGATTCCGTTTGTGACTGTTTTTATTTTCGTAACACTTTATGGTTGTTATTCTTTGTTGTTGCTGTGTGGCTTCTTATTCCCCTTCTTGTCCCTTTTCTGTCGCAAAAAAAATACAAGTCATTTTATGCAGAGCCTTACTGTTACCATAGCCCTTTTGCTGTTTCTTGTTGTTACGAGTGCAATTGAGTGAACGAACGAGAATTGCACCATCGAAGCAAGAGTACAATGAGCGAAGGCATGAGGAAAACTTTACAATAACTGTGTCACTAGGTTTTGCTGTGCTATAAAGGGTTTGGGTTGCTAGAGATTCCACCACTGTATGCCCTAATCAGCTATTGATTCCGTTTGTGACTGTTTTATTTTCGTAGCACTTTATGGTTGTTATTCTTTGTTGTTGCTGTGTGGCTTCTTATTCCCCTTCTTGTCCCTTTTCTGTCGCAAAAAAAATACAAGTCATTTTATGCAGAGCCTTGCTGTTACCATAGCCCTTTTGCTGTTTCTTGTTGTTACGAGTGCAATTGAGTGAACGAACGAGAATTGCACCATCGAAGCAAGAGTACAATGAGCGAAGGCATGAGCGAAGAATATATAGCGAAACTACAGTGGTAACGGTAATGGACTGTGGTATCAAAGTACTAAACAGGAATGGATGAATTATGAAAGAGTTTGGTACAAATATGAAACCCTAGAATGGGCTGTACCCCATATTGACTACCCCACTACAGCCTAAACATATATATCATTTGACACACCCCCATAGGCGAAGTGGGGGAGAACAAGGGGTCACAAGACCAGTCAAGAAACAAAGCAAGCTCAGGGTGGATCACAACGTCACCACACAATCTGAGCACAAGCAAAGGGCCACAAGGCCAGTCTGCATGCAGAGATATATATGCAAAAGCAACAGTACAGTGATCACTACCTAACAAGTGTAGGCATGCAGGTATACAATATAGATCACAGTACAGGCAAGGTCAAGAAGTAAGTAAGTGAGAAGACACAGGAACAAGGCCAAGTGCAGTACAGAAGCGCTGATGGTCACGAGGCGAAAGTGCCTTGGTGAACACGTCAGCAGTGTTGGCCTGAGAGGCCACGTAGGCAAGACGAAGCTGACCACGCTGCTGCAGCTCCCGAGCAAGGAAGTAGCGAAGAGCGATGTGCTTCGTTCTGTGCTCCAACCTCTGTTCGCGACACAAGGCAAGCATTGCCTTGTTATCGACGTACAGAACTGGAGGAGAACGAGGCACCTCCCCCAAGTCTGTCAGCAGGTAGGTGAGCCAACGCAGCTCCTGTGCAGCCATGGCCCCTGCGTAGATCTCAGCCTCACAGCTGGAGCTGAGAACAGAAGAAGAGCGGGTAGACCGCCAAGAGACAGAACCGGAGCCAAGGCTGAAGGTGTAACCCTGAGACGACCGCTGCGTAGCCAGGTCGTCAACCCAAGAAGCGTCTGCGTGACCAGTGAGGACAACTGGACCCCGTCCTCCAAGCACGAGCCCCATGCCTGACGTACTGCACAAGTAACGCATCACCCTCTTAGCTGCCTTCCAGTGCTCTGGAAGGTGTCTCCCGGGCGCAACGTAGCGTCCCAGGATGCTGAGAGGGTAAGCGAGGTCAGGGCGAGTGCAGGTCATCAGGTACATGAGGCAGCCCACAAGCTCTGGATACGGGCCACTCGGCTCTACGGACTCATCCGAAGGCAGAGCTGAGAGCGAGTGACCAGTAGGCAGAGGAGTGGACTGTGGCGAGGAGAACTGGAAGTCGAAGCGCTGAAGGACCTGCTGCACCATGTGTGACTGGGTCAGGGTGATGGTGTGGCGTGCTCTGTCCCGAGTGATCTGCAAGCCAAGATAGCTGCGCAGCTCACCCAGGTCTGTGCACGTGTGTCTCTTCTGCAGCTCCGACTTCACTAGAGTCAGTGCCTCAGTGTCGGCAGTAGCAAAGACCAAGTCGTCGACGTACACGAGGATGTAGAACGGCGGCAGTGAAGTGTCGGTGCGTAGAAACAGCGACGGGTCAGCAGTAGAAGGAGCAAACCCAAGAGCCGCAAGTGTAGTCCTCAGTGTGTCGTGCCACTCACGAGGTGCCTGGCGGAGACCGTAGACTGGCCGCCGGAGGCTCCACTGGGTACCAGGGGGAAACGACCCAGTGAAGCCAGGTGGGCGGCGCAGCCAGATCTCCTCGTGCAGGCTGCCCTGTAGAAAGGCTGTGCTAAAGTCAAGAGAGTGAAGCTCGTAGTCACGCTGAGCAGCGACGTGCAGCAGTACCCGAAGAGTGGTCATCTTCGGGGTGGGAGAGAAGGTCTGAAAGTAGTCAACTCCCTGCCACTGACTGAAGCCACGACCAACGTAACGCGCCTTGAAGACAGGCGGAGAACCCGGCGGCCGCTTCACCCTGAAGATCCACATGCCATCGACAATGTTCGCCCCAGGTGGGGGAACCTCGTCGACGTAGGTGCCTGTGGACTTCCAGGAAGCCATCTCTGCGTCCATGGCTGCCTGCCACTGAGAGGAGTAGGGACCCTCAACCGCCTCTGCGTAAGAGCGCGGAGTCGGGATGTCTAGTGCATCCGGGTCTCCCTCAGGGGCAAGCAGCATGGACACGAGATGAGGTGAAGCAGCAGCCAGACACTGGAACTCCTCCTGCCTGTCCTCAAGGACGTCCGTGCCAAGGGCACACTCACCCCCGACGGACGGAGGACAGACACACTCAGACTCAGCAACAAGACTGGCAGCGTAGTCTAGACGACAGCGAGCAGCAAAGTCGACAAGCTCGGCAACCAGCGCAGACGCAGCAGCAGACTCAAAGGAAGGGTCAGTGACAACAGTAGCCAGGAGACGCGTGACAGTGGGACTAGCAGCACGAAGGGAGTCCGACTCCGGGTCAGCAAGGACAGGAAGAGAGGACTCAGGAGGAGACGGCAGAGGGGCACACTGAGGAGCAGTGGAAGGACGCAGAGTCATCCGGTGCGTGCCGGGGACAGGAGGAGAACGCTGACGCGAGCTACGACCACCAGTGCGAGCAGCACGGACAGGCGACGCAGGACGAGACGCAGGCTCACGACGCTCGACAAGACCTCCTGTCGGACCAGCGTAAGGAGACGGAGCAGGCAGGGGGGAGGTAGGCTGTAGCTGAGACGGCGACAGGACATGCGGTGGACACTCTAAGGAAGGGGGTGGACTAAGAGAGGGCGGGAGACCAAGAACCTGCTGAAGGAGTGGAACGAAGTACGGCCGCAGCCGCTCAGCACCCCCAGAACCAGCAGGAGCACCTCCAGTAGTACCTCCAGCAGCTCCAGCACCAGCAGCACCAATAGCAGCACCACCAGCTCCACCGGCAGCTCTAGCAGCACCCCCAGCAGCTCCAGCACCAGCAGCACCAACAGCAGCACCACCAGCAGCTCCACCAGCTCCACCAGCAGCTCCAGTAGCACCTCCAGCAGCTCCAGCACCAGCAGCACCAACAGCAGCTCCACCAGCTCCACCGGCAGCTCCAGCAGCTCCAGCACCAGCAGCACCACCAGCAGCACCCTCAGAACCAGAACCAGCAGCGCCAAAGTCTCCAGCTGCAGGACCTGCAGCAGCCGCACCCCCAGGTCCGGAACCTCCAGCTCCAGCGTCTACAGCAGGACCTCCTCCAACACCACCGGCCCCGGCAGCTCGAGTACCTCCAGTACGAGCACCTCCAGTGCCTGTGGTGTCAGCAGCACGAGTGTCGCCAGCTCCAGCAGCAGTACCGCCAACTCCAGGACGCCGTCGCAGTCGCTGACGAACCGCAAACCACTCCCGCAGCTCCGTTGGCGTAAGGGGCCGGCGAGAAATCGGTCCAGCTCCCTCCGGGACCTCACTCACCGGCACAGCACCCCCAGGCTCCGCACCCTCCAGCACCTCACGGACCGGCACAGCACCCCCAGGCTCCGCACCCTCCAGTACCTCACGCACCGGCACAGCACCCCCAGTCTCTAGACCCTCCAGCACCTCACGCAGTGGCTCAGCACCCCCAGACGCAGCACCTCGAGCAGTACCACCCTCAGCAGCACCTGAGTCACTAGTGACATCGACAAGCTCAGCAAAGGGAGGCGGGTCTACCTGAGACACACCTGAAGGAGCAGGACCCTGGGGGGGAAGGGGGTCTACCGGAGGGGGACCTGGAGTGAGGAAGAGCGGCGGGGGAGGGAGAGAACTTAGCCGTGACATGCACCGTCGCGTGACATGCACCGTCGCGTCATTTGACATGTGGTTGTCGCGCGACGGGCTTGGGACTGGGGTTGGGAAAAAGTGTCGAAGCGGAGGCCCGGAGCGCGGGTTACCCGCCGAGCCGTGAGGTCGGGGTGCGATGTGCGAAGGTGGCGGGCGGATTGTCGATGCGAGGGTTGCGAGTGGTAACTGTGCTGACTGTGGCGCTACAGTGATGTACGCGTTGAGCAGGGATGCAAAGTAAGGAAAAGGAATTTTCCTTACACTACCCCCCCCCCCCTAAGGAGGTCCTCCTTACGAAAGTGCGTGTACATCCCTGAAATTTCGGCTGCGCATATACTCGGTGAGGACGGGGTGGTTTTCAATTCTGTCCAGGGGAACCCAATTGTCTTCGGTGGGTGTACAGTCCTTCCAGCGGAGTAAGAACTCGATCCTTTGGGCTCCTCGAGGGTCGCGAACTCTGTGACTCAGGATTTTCTCGGGGGTGATGATTGGTTCAGTTGGTGGTCTTGTCATGCTGGCTGGGCGATTGCGTGGCAGTTGGCTCGTGGACGGGACGTAAGGGCGAAGTAGGCTGACGTGGAATGAGGGGCTGATGTACCAATCAGCAGGGAGGAGGAGGTGGGCGGTGACGGGTGTAAGCATGTGGCTTATGCGAAATGGCCCGCAGTATCAGGGGCGGAGTTTCGGGGTGATGGGCAGTCGGAGGTTCTGAGTGTCAAGTAAAACTAAGTCGTCGGGCTGGTAAGTGACAGGTCTGCGGTGGCGGTCGGCGTTGCGTTTAGCGATGATGTTCGATTTTTTTATTGCGTCTACTGCCCGGGTCCGTGCTGCTTGTAATATTTCGGCGAACTGTTGTGCTCGTGGTACTGGGTTGTCGGGATTCGAGGTCATGGGTACTGTCGGGTCTTGTCCGTAGTTTAGGTAAAATGGTGACTGTTGGGTCGTGGCGGATGGCGAGTTGTTGTACGCGAATTCGATTAGTGGCAGTTGCTGTTCCCACGTGGTCGGGTCGTCACACGTGGCCCTGATGAGCTGTTCCATGGTCTGATTTGTCCGTTCTGTCTGTCCGTCGGTTTCGGGGTGGTATGATGAACTGAACTGTAGTCGCTTGCCGAACTGCTGCCACAGGTTCCGCCAGAAGTTGCTGGTGAATTTCGTGTCGCGGTCGCTGATGATCACGGCTGGTATCCCGTGCAGTCGAACGACGGTGGAGATGAAGAGGCGTGCTGTTTCTTCGGCTGTGATTGATTTTTTGCAGGCTGCGAAATGTGCCATTTTCGTCAGTCGATCGACGACGACCAGGATCGCGTCGTTCCCACTCGCCCCGGCTGGTAACCCCGTGACGAAGTCCATCGTCACCTGCTGCGAAGCACGCTCTGGGGGTGGTATCGGCTGCAACTGTCCCGCCGGCCGCTGTCGTGATGATTTCATGAGCTGACAAGTGGGACACGATGCCACGTGTCGTTGTACGTCGGTCAACATTTCGGGCCAGTAATAATACCGCTGCAGCTGCTGCCGTGTTTTTTCTACTCCGAAATGCCCCGAGGTAACTCCGTCATGTACCTCCTGTAACAGTAATTCCCGTAGCATTGTATACCCAGGCACCCAAATGCGGTCAGTCCCGGTTTTTACGTAATAGACTCCCTTTGCTGCTGCGAACTGCTGCGAATTTCCTCCTGTGAAGAATGGATCCGTTTGGTACCCGTGGGTGAATAGGCCTGTCAGTAGCGGGCTTGTCTGGGCGAGTAGTATTGCGTGGATCTGGGCAGTGGGGCGGTGTGGGTCGGCGATGCGCAAGACGGGCGGTGAACAGAGAACATTTTTCAGGGCAGAGAAGGCAGCTGCTCTTTCTCCCCCCACGTAAAAGCGACCCCCTTCCGTAGTAACTCCGTCAGTGGGGCAGTTAACCGTGCCATATCGGGGAGGAACCGACGCACATAATTAACGAACCCTAAAAAGCTCTGCAGCTCCGTGATGTTCGTCGGGGGATGCCACGCTTTTACCGTATCCAGCTTCTTTGGGTCGATTTCAACTCCAGCCTCCGAAATAACGTGCCCCAAAAATTCTAACCTATCCTGGAAGAACTCGCACTTGGAACCCTTGGTCAGTAATCTGTGCTCGTCTAAAACCTTAAACACTGCTTCCAGATCTGCTAAGTGCTGCTGCTTATCCCGACTGTACACTAGAATGTCGTCGAGGTAAACTATTACACATTTATCTAAGAGCGGCCTAAATGCCTCGTTCATGGTCATCTGAAAAGTCGCCGGTGCGTTGGTCAGCCCGAATGGCATCACAGTGTACTCGAACGACCCGTACCTAGTCCTGAAAGCTGTTTTGGCGCAGTCCGATGGTTCGACCCTAATCTGATGGTAACCTCCCCGTAAATCTATTTTCGAAAAAACCCGTGCTGTTCGCAGTTGGTCGATCAGTTCGTCGGCGCGGGGAATGGGGTACCGCGACTTGACTGTTACCCTGTTCAGTGCTCTGTAGTCGATACACATGCGAAAACCTCCGTCTTTTTTCGGCGTGAATAGTATCGGTGCGGCGAACGGTGACGAGCTCGGTCTGATGAATTTTTTCTCTAACAGGTAATCTAGCTGCTTCCTTAGTTCGTCGAGCTTGGGATGTGTCAGTCTGAACTGGCGCTGTACGGTTGGCTGTGCCCCCGGTTCTAATTCGATTCGGTGGTCATGTGCTCGCTGAGGTGGCAGTCCTTCCGGTAAGTCGTCGGGGAAAATCCCGGGGTATCGTTTCAACAGTTCCTGTAATTCAGGCGGTACGGCTGCCAGCAGTTTCTTGAAATCACTCGGGTGCTCCGCTTCCTCTATTACTGCGATGTCTACTGCGTACACGTCAGCTCCAGCAGCGACAGCCCGTTTCATTGTGATGGCGTTGACGTGTACCGTTGAAGACTCGGGCGACTGCCAGCGAGGTAGCTCGACCCAGTTACCACTACTTCGCACGGTGCAGCTACCCGTCGTCCAGTCAATTCGCGGGTTATACCGTCGCAGCCAATCACGTCCCAGTAAAATATCGTGCCCATCCAGTGTCGTTGCGAGCATTTCCTGTGTAAACCCGAAAGTTCCCCCGCAGCGGACTTTGACTCTTTCTACCTTTTCCCGTATGGCCAGTGGCGTGCCGTCGACTAAGCGTGCGTCTATCTCCGGTAAACAACGGCTAAGTGTCAGTTGCAGTTTTCGTGCGGTTGCGGTATTAACTAAACTGTGGCTTGCTCCTCCGTCGATAAAAATCTTCACTGCTGCTCCCTGTATTTTCCCGTGGATCAGTAGTGAGCAATCCGTCGGTGTACCCTCCTTATTCGTCCGAGTCCGATCGATAGCATGAATCGGTACTGTGACTCGGTGAGGGTCGGTGGGGTTGGGCGAGCAGGCAGTCTCGTCAGTAGTTGGCCCGATTCCTACTGACTGCTGGCGTTTCCCTGCTTTAGAGACTCCCTCCCCTGCTCTGCTCCGCGGCGCCTTAGCTCCTCTGGGCATTCGCTCTTGCGATGGCCCGGCCTGTTGCAAGCAAAGCAGCACCCCTTAAACGGTGCGGCAGCTGCATTCGTCGCAACAGCGTGTACAGTGGCGTGCTCGATCGGTCCCCGAGGACGATGTCCATAGTAGGACCCCGGTCTCGGACGGCGTAAAATGTCGATTTTCTCGGCGAGCGCGAGAATCTCGTTGAAGTTCGAGAGCCCGCGTAGCATGATTTCGTGCGAGATGTCCGGCTTCAGCCCTCCGACGTAACGGTCCACCCGCTCCGCTTCGTGCATGTAGCCGACTTGCTCGCATAATGCGAGAAAACCACTCGTATAGTCTTGAACCGATCCAAGCTGCCGCCAAGTGCGCAATATCTGACGCGCCGAAATAGAAGCCGCGATTGGCTCGAAGCGCGCCCGAAGCCCTGCGCACCACGCATCCCACGTGCTGTATTGGGCGGTCTCGCAGAATGAACTCCAGGTGATAGCTGGGCCCGTGGGCCCTTCCTCTTGCGACGGTGGCTCGTAGGCGCGTGGCGACGTCACGATGACTCGCCACCAGTCCATGGCGGGGCCCCTTAGCAGCGAAACGGCATACCGAATCTTCGCTGCGTCCGACTCGACGTAATTCGCGTCGAAGAAGACGTTCATCGTGAAGACCCACGATTGAACCGTCGGACCTCCACGCTGGCTCGGGTCGAAGCAGGGCGGGCGTTGCGGCTTGAGTGGCATTGGTGCCATAATGGTCTGTTCGCCACTTGTCGCCGCGAACTCCACGTGTCGACGGGCTTCGCGAGGCTCCCGCGGGCTTGGTGCGACCCTGTTTCCTCCCATGCCAGGCATCGGCTAGGCGGCGCCATCGCTGGCTGCGCCTGAGCGCTGTCCCACGCTGTTGTTTTGTGTTGGTGTGCCGGACGAGATGACGATCGGCTCGTCTGATTGTGCAGATGCATTTGTCGGTGCATGTGGTGGCGCTGGAGTGTTCATCGTTGATTGCTGACGCGCGGAGTCACGTTCCGCCGTGAGCGTCGCAATTTCGAGCGCCGAATCTTCAAGTTGGCGCACCAGACGGTCGAGCTGCTCCTGCGTCAATGTGGCGAGCGTGAATTCGGCCATGGCGGGGGTGTCGGGCGAGCTCAGCGAGAGCCTCGGTCGTGGCCGTGCGTGCTTACGAGAGAGCACTACGAGCGGCGGTGCTGTGTCGCTGAGAGACGTCTACCCCCCCCAAAAATTGAGATAGTGGGGAAACGAAGGTGTGGGTGCGGTCCGAGAGGAGATCGTAGGCTCTGAATACCAAGTGTTACGAGTGCAATTGAGTGAACGAACGAGAATTGCACTATCGAAGCAAGAGTACAATGAGCGAAGGCATGAGCGAAGAATATATAGCGAAACTACAGTGGTAACGGTAATGGACTGTGGTTGTCGCGCGACGGGCCTGGGACTGAGGTTGGGAAAAAGTGTCGAAGCGGAGGCCCGGAGCGCGGGTTACCCGCCGAGCCGTGAGGTCGGGGTGCGATGTGCGAAGGTGGCGGGCGGATTGTCGATGCGAGGGTTGCGAGTGGTAACGGTGCTGACTGTGGTGCTACAGTGATGTACGCGTTCAGCAGGGATGCGAAGTAAGGAAAAGGAATTTTCCTTACACTTGTCTACAATGACTGTTCTTTTTCCCGCGTCTTTACAGATTTCCTAGCAAGAGTGATGCTATGGTCTGACTGACCGTCACGTTGACACCCACCCTTCCCTTCTGCCCTCGAATTCATCGCTGCAATCCCGTTCCCCTTGTCACCTTGGGCACTCATCCCGGTGCGCGACATTTCAAATTCTCAAGTTGAGAAATCTCCACCACCTCTCCTGCCTGCCTCCCTTATCGAACCCTCTCGTCGCTGCCTCGCGCGTTCGCCTCTGTCGCTCTCTTACTCCCCCTCCCACGCCATCAGCACCACGTGTCGCGCGTTATCTACTCGTATTTTCGAGGGCTGTCGGTAGGCAGTAGGTGAGGCGCGACTGCTGGCGAGTATAATATTGTTTTCCGCAATCCCTTTTGTGACAGCAATTGTTGCGTCGCACACAGTTTTGCTGTCGTTACACGTTGCAGCGGCTGGTGGCTGATCCGCCATGCGCGGAGCAGATGCGCGCGCGACGATCGACGGGCGGGAGGAGCGGGAGGAGCGGGGGGCACTGGAGGAGCGGCACTTCTCGCGGGGTGTGCGGAAACGAGAGGCGGAGCGGCTGGGGTTGAAGGCGGGAGAGAAGTCCGAGAGTGTTCTGGACTCGCCAGGTAGCAGCGCGCGCCGGCAGGAAAAGGCGCATATGGCGGGCGATGGGGACGGCGGCAAGCGGCGGAACGGGAGAGTGAACGCGGAGGCGAATGGCGGAATACTGGGGAGTGCGTGGAAGAAGGCGCGGAGAGGTGCAGCGAGCACACAGCTGTCGGAAGCCCAGGGGGAAAGCGGAAGAGACGCGGCGGGGGCGAGCGGAGCGGGTGCAGGTAGAGCTGAAGGCAGTGCGGGTAAGATGGCGGAGGGGGGCGCAGAGGGCGCCCGAAGAACGAGGGACGCGGAGGGGGAGGCGGAGGGAGGGCGATTAGTGAAAACGGTGGGCTTTCATGGAGGAAAGGTGGCGCGGAGAGAAGTTGCGCGCGTGGCGGCTATTGGTGGCAGTGGTGCTGCTGGTCCAGGCGCGGGAGAAGGAGGAAGAGGGAGGAGGGGAGGGGTATCTGGTGGGCGGTTGGTGCGGTTTGCAGAGGAGAGGGCGGAAAGGGGTGAGGGAAGGAGCGATCACGCAGAGGAGAGTGAAAGGGCAGCATGGGGCGTGCTGGGGAGCGTGTCTGAGATGATTGCATGCCTGCATGCCGCCATGCACATGCGCGTTCCTATCACATCCCTCCCATGCCTGCATGTGCACTCCTTGGATGCACCACCCACGCCACCCACACCACCCTCGCCTCCTTCACCTCTCGCACCACCTCTGCTCCTCACCCCCCTGACAGCACCAACGCACAAGCAGCCAGTGCAGCCCGCAGAAGCAGCGCCAGCGCTGCATGTGGGTGCAGTGGCAGCAGCGGTGGGCGCTGAGCTGGCGCGGGTGGTGGGGCGTGCTTCGCCGT
This sequence comes from Closterium sp. Naga37s-1, assembly GCA_947471745.1. Taxonomy (NCBI): domain Eukaryota; kingdom Viridiplantae; phylum Streptophyta; class Zygnematophyceae; order Desmidiales; family Closteriaceae; genus Closterium; species Closterium sp. Naga37s-1. The sequence goes on from CANJKZ010000509.1 coordinate 387,941, forward strand.
GGGATGCTGCTGGGGGCGCCGCGAGAGTGCAGCACTTGGCCCGGGCCATGCGGGCTGTGGTGAGGCGCAGGCGAGGAGAGGGAGGAGTGATTGGAGAGAAAGGAGAGAGGGGAGAGAGAGGAGAGAGAGTAGATAGAGGAGAGAGCGGAGAGAGGAGAGAGCAAGGAGAGCAAGGAGAGCAAGGAGAGGGAGGAGAGGGAGGAGAGACAAGGGAGAGGGGGAAGAGAGGAGAGGGAGGAGGGAGAGGAGAGGGAGGATTGGGAGGAGAGGGGGAAGAAAATGGAGGTAAAGGAGAGGTGGAAACGGGAGGAGCGAACGGTGAGGGAAATGGTGGAGAGAGGGATAGTGGCAAGGGAGGGAAGGGAGAGGAAGAGGGGCCAAACGGGATTGGGGAAGGGGGTATGCAGGCTGGGGCAATGGCAGGTGAAGAAGCACGGAAAGCAAGGGCAGGGAACCGTGGTGAGCTGTTAGGCGACTCTGATGCTGCTGGTTCTGGTGCTGGTTCAGGTGCTGCTGCTGCTTGTGGTGCTGATGGCGCTCGTGTCGCTGATGCTGTTGGTAGTGCTGATGGTGATGGTGCCGGTGGTGCTGGTGCTGGTGATGGGGGTTTGGGTCAGGAAGGGGCGGAGGGGAGGCACGAGGCAGCACAGCAAGGCGGGCATGGGGCTGCTGCTGCACCGGACACGGGTGCTGCCATGGACACTGAGAGTGCTGGCCATGACACCACGCACATGGAGGTGCATGTCCCGCAGCAACCCCAGGCTTCCCTGCATGGTGGGTGCCTGTGTGTTGTGGGCACGCTTATGCACGCACTCCGCACCATGTCTTCCTTGCTTCAATCCCCTGTCTGTGAATTCCCACCCACCCCTCTTACTCTTCCCCTTGTTGAATTCTTTTCCTCCTCCCCTCCCTGGCAGCACCTCTGTCTTCCCTTCAACCACAGCAGCAGCAGCAGCAGCAGCAGCAGCCCAGCACCGAAAATCACCCTCCGCCACTGCCATCCATCACCGTCACTGCACCCGTACCCGCTGCCCCCCCGGCACAGGGCAGGGCAGCATGGGGGGGGCGGTGGGGAATGGAGGGGGCAGTGGTGGCGGGGTCAGAGCGGTGGGGCGAGGAGGAGGCAGGGCGTGTGATGGCGGAGGTGGCAGCGGGGCATGGCACCATGGTGTTGCTCCGGGATGAACAGCAGCGCATGGCAGCAGCTGTGGCGGCCATGCACATGGCGTATGGCATTGAGGCGCCACCACATGGCGGGGATGGCTCAGAGGCTAGTGATCAGGTGATGCTGCTACGTGTGTGTGCGCTGCTCGCTCGCCCCTGCTGCTCACCCTGTGTGGCATGGTTGCCGTTTCCTGTGCCGTACGTGTCGTTAAGCATTTGCATCTTCTTACAATATACCATGCACGTGCATCCTTCATCAATGCACGATATCTCATTCCCTCATGCTGACCCTTCTTTCTCGCCATCCCTCCAACCCCCCCCCCCCTCCTTATCCCCCACCAGTCAATCAAGCAAGGCCACGCAACGCTGTCCGCAGCCCATCCCACTCACCCAGTGCTGCTGCTGCCATGCATGCTGGAGCTGCCAGTGCTGCCCTGCGCCGTGTGCACGCGCCCTGTCTCCTCGCGCACTGCTCTCATCTGCGACACCTGCGACCGCCCCATTCACACCCGCTGCCTCGCCACCTCCCCCGCTGCTGTCACCGGGAGGGGCAGAGGCAGGAGCCGGGGCAGGGGGCGGGGGCGGGGGCGGGGGCGAGGGAGGGGGGGGTGGCAAGCAGCGGTGGGGGAGAGTGTGGTGGAGGAGTGGCACTGTGGTGCGTGCAGGGCCCAGCGTGAGGCCAGTGGTCAGGTGGTTCTACCCAAGTATGGGCCGCTTAGGGCACGGGGTGATGCTCGTGCTGCTCAGGGTGCTGCTCAGGGTGCTGCTCAGGGCGTTGCTCAGGGTGCTGCTCAGGGTGCTGCTCAGGGTGCTGCTCAGGGCACAGCACCATCCACTGCTGAGCGGGCTGAGATAAGTGGGGGGAAGAGCACAGTTGAGTAGGTGGCAAGCAAGCAACGGCATGGAGCACGCTTAGACATGTGCTCTCACACCTTGTGGTGGGTGGCATGTGTTGCCCCTGCAATATGGGTGGAATCAATACCACACTTCATAATGAATGTTCCCAAGCTTGCAAAGCACATTGCCTTCTAAAACCCACTGCAGGGTAACAATACATGCAGCGTCATTTACTAGGCCAACTCACCCCCTGTTGTCAGAGATGCACATGCAGATGCTGGGTTTCCTCACACTTGCAACGGCTGTCACAAGGGGCTAGGCTGACACGAGCTGAGCAAACCTACATTTAGGGCTACTACACAAATTTATCACTACCACTGACTAGTTCAGTGGTACAGTATACTCGAGCTTTACTAGCAGACACCGTAAGATTGCTTTAGGGGAGGCGTTTCAAGCCAAGTTTCCCTCTTTCGATATGCCTCTGCACCTTTTTCCACCTCATTCAACCCCTCCACGCACAATGCACCTCCCAAGCCATGTGCCTCTCAAATAAGTGCTAACTCTTCAGTCACTGCCATACACAACAGACTTGCTCCACTCCACTCCACCACACCCGCACACCCCTCCCTCTGCTCCATTGCTCAGTAGAACTCGTCACCATGGCCCCCCTCATCACCCTCCTCCAACACCACCACCATCTCCTGCATCACTCGCTCCCCCTCTCCCTCCTGCGCCACCTGCTCCGCCCTCTCTGCCAGGGCCACTTCAGCTGCTGCCAGCGCTGTGAGTGTCTCATGGCACGCGTGCCTCGCCTCCTCCACCTGCCGCAGCACCGCCACAGTTGCTGTGTTACCGGCCACCTCGCTCCACTCCTTCCACTCAAAGTACCGCACTGCTAGATCCAATGCTCCCTCGTTGCTGCTCCTGCTGCTCACCCTCACAACACTTCGCCCACGCGTGCCGCCACCTCTTGTCTCGCTGTTCGGCCCTGCTTGGTCCACGGCCAGTGCTGCTGTCTCTGCTGTGCCACCACCACCAGGGGCAACCGAAGCTGCAGCATCATCAGCAGCAGCAGAACTCGCGGCATTTGCTGTCACATTCTCAGAGGCTGTCTCAGGCTCATGGCCATTCAAAGCCGTGTGCTCCAGCTCCTGCTCCTGCCTTTTCCCGCTGTGCTGTGTGCTCTGCTCCGATGTGCCACTCTCGTCGCCCCCCTGCTGCAGGCCTGCTATAGCTGCCTTGAAAATTGCAGCCAGCTCATGTGATTGCTTGCGCGCCTGACGCCATGCGAGGAAGCATGGCAATGACGTGCGACACACACAAACAGCAAGAAGAAACATGAGACAAGCATGACCAAAGGCAGAAAGAGAGTACAAAGGCCAAGGCGGGAGGGGGAATGAGGGGGAGTGGTGGACGGGGCAGGGCGGGGTTAGTGCGGGGAGCAGCGCACGGCTCACCCTGAGGGCGTGGTGCAGGCGAACCTCCAGGTCCCTGCGCGTGCACTCCAGTGACCGCGCTGCTGCTTCACTCGCTGCTGCTGCCGCCCTCACATGCCGCGCTGCTGCCGCCGCCTCCCCCGCCAGCAACTCGTACTCTGCATTCACAGGGGGGAAAAAGGGGGGAGGGAGCGGCGAATGGGGCCATGTGTGGACGTTACAGCATGGCATTAACGGGGACAACAAGAGTAGAGTCGGGTGGGAGATGAAGGGTGGTATGTAGAGCAGCGGTGCTTCTGCCTGTGCTCTCTTCGTTCTCGCACACACCTCACCAAACGCACTACCGCATCGCCTCCCACACCATTGCCCCTCACACACTCCCATCCCCCAAGACACGGCATTGGTCTGACTGACCAGCTTCGAGTCGCAGCAGGCTGTCAAAGGGCAGGTGCACGCGCAGGGCCTTGCTCACTAGCTCCTCCAGATAATCCTCTGATACCTCCTGGTAGAGGGACATGGGGACACACATGCACATGCACACATGCACATGCACACACAGCGCACACACGCACACAACGTGCACACACATGCACACACGCATGCACACAACGAAAGGGGGGCACGGTAGCGAGATGATGAGACGGATCAACTGAAACGGCATGTCTGGTCATGCCATGCGTGTAGTGGGAACGGAAGGAGAAAAGTGACATGGTGCGTGCTCCTCCATTCCTCCTTCCGCATTCTACCATCTGCCCACCCACTGCAGTGCTTCATGAAACATCCCCAGCCGTACCCCCCCCCACTTCAGTCACCTGTGAAACATCCCACCCACCACCATGCAGTCTGCCGTCTCCACTGCACACTCCACTTCCCTCCCACTGCTCTCACCCCCCCTCCTATTAGCTGTTCTCAAGCCCTGAAAATGCCATCTCCCTTCCCCAATGCCTCATACCCCCAATCCCCCCCTCCCCCCAAGGCGTGCCTTGAGTTGCAGCGGCAGCTCGACGCGCAGGAAGTGCATGGCATACTCCATCTCCGGACACTGCTGCAGCTGCCGCTCACACACCTGCCATGCCATGCCCACACATGTATACACGTATGTCGTGACAAGGGGTTAGGGCAACGTGGGGTGGAGAAACGGAAAGGAGAGGGAGGGGAAGGGAGGGGAGAGTAGGGGGGTGGGGAGGGGAGAAAGGAAGATTAGGGCAAGAGGGTGCAATGTGGTGGCAGTGAGCGATGTTAAGAGGTAAAGTGCAGCTTCCCCTGAGGTGGTGCTGTGAAAGTGGAATGGAAGTGGAGGTGGGTAAAGACAAGCACAGGGTGGTGACAGAGCAAGCAGCATTGTGGCATGTCCAATGGGTGCGAGCGATGCACAAGTGGCAGCACAACACAGCACAGCACAGCATGGCACATCAGAGCAGAGGTGAGACCCACCTGCAGCAGCACCATGCCAAGCTTGAAGACTATGGCCGTTGTCTTATCCGCTGGTGCATGCACACACACGGGGCACACGCACACACACAGGAGGGAGGGGCAGCACAAGCGCATGAGGCAATGGCAGGAGACTGGTGTCATCTCAATTGTGCACACGAATTAGAGAGAAACGTAGCGAGAACGCCAAGTCAGTGGGACGGCGACTGTGCAGTGCTGAGCTTGGCGCCACTCGCATTGGAGACCGCGGTACTGCTACCTACTCCCCCCGGCCTTGTGGAATAGATGCATGCATGTGGCGGGCACGCACCACAGATGATGTCAAAGACACGGAAGACAATGTAGTGCGGCATGGTGCGAGCAAAGAGCGACAGGAACCAGTCCGCTGCATACATCACCTGCTCACACGAACGGGAGAGGGGAGGGGAGAGAGGGGATGCACACACATGGATGAGATGGGTGAGAAGAGAAGGGGTTTAGGGGAAGGGAAGAGGAGGGGAGTTAAGATGATGTGGCAAGGATAGTGGGGACGGTGGAGGCATAAGGACGCCGGGGAGGTGGAGAAGAAGAGCGGAGGTGCAGCAGGAGGCGGATGGGCGGAGATGAGCGTGGGGACTCACAGGCTTGACATCGAGCTCCTCAAAGTATGCGTGCACTTCCGGGTGCGCGTCTATGAGCAGCTGTGATAGCTGGTACATGCGCACTTGCAACTGCAGGGAGAGAGAGGGAGGGAGGGAGGAGAGGAGAAGGAGGCGAGTGGGGGACAGGAGGGGGAGGTCGGGAGGGGAGCTGGATTAGATATACGTGCAGTTGGGTGCACATGGCAGGCACATAGCTGCGTCTCGAATGGCAGCAAGCACAATGTATAGCTGTACTCACCGCACGAAGCAACACTCAAAGCACAGAGTGCGAGTGCACGGGCAGGGGCACAGGGCAGAAGGGCAGCAAGGAAGCAGAAAACGAGGGAATGAGCGCAACGCGGCAGGGGCGCACCTGCTGCATGTCAGGCAGGAAGACTCCTCGGAGGCCGCACTTGTAGAGCAGGAAGACGAGGCAGCAGAAGGCGTCCTCCTCGCCCATGAGCAGCAGCAGCGTCGCCACTATGAACCCCATGCCCTGGCAGTACCCCACCTCCTTGTCCAACACCTGGGGCGAGGAGGGGGAAGGGGGAAGGGGGCGACAGAGAGTGGGGGCGGACGGGGAGAGGGGATGTAGAGTTTGACTTTTGAGGCGCCTCAAATCCCATGAGCAGCAGCAGCGTCGCCACTATGAACCCCATGCCCTGGCAGTACCCCACCTCCTTGTCCAACACCTTGGGGGGGTTGGGTTGGGTGTGTGAGCGGGGAGGCAATGAAGAGAGGAGGTCGACGGGGAGAGGGAGGGAAGGGAGGAAGGTAGGTATGGATTGAGGGCACGAACGATCAAGGGAGAGACGAGAAATGCAGGAGGGGTGGGGAGGAGCGGGCTTTGAAGGAAGTGGCTCACGGAGGATGAGTTGAGAAAGCTTGGGTTGGGTCTGAGCGAGGGTGGGGGAGAGAACGAGAGCAAGAGAACGAGGGAGAGGGAGAGGGGCGAGGGTGTGGGGAAGGGCAGTGCAGCGTACGGAGTAGGCTTTAATGACGTTGAAGAGTGCCTTCTGCCCCGCGCCCTTCTCCTCCTGGAACATGCTGTGCAGTGGAAACGTGCGGTTCACATCCCGCTGTATCTCACTGCCGTCGCAGCAGTGGGGGAGGGCGGGGGCAGAGTTTGATTAGACCAGGCAGCATGGGGAGAGGAAGCGAGTGGTGTGAAGTGATAGAGTGCGATGGCAACGGAGCGGGGCAGCAGGGAGAGGAGAGAGTGTGGAGATGGTGTGACGACTCCGGTGCAGAGCAGTGTGGTTCCAAGGCGATGCATTAACGACAGGGAGGGCACGCGAGAGAGGGACTAAGAGAGAGAGAGAGAGAGAGAGAGAGAGAGAGAGAGAGAGAGAGAGAGAGAGAGAGAGAGAGGATTAGCCTCTCCCCTTCTACCCTCTGCCCTCTGCTTTCTGCCCTCTGCCATGACTACTTAAGGCCACGGCGGCCTCTCCATCTCTCATTCTTTCAGTTAGTGCTGAAAATTTTGGTGTTGTTCGAGAGAGCGAGAGAGAGAGAGGATTAGCCTCTCCCCTTCTACCCTCTGCCCTCTGCTTTCTGCCCTCTGCCATGACTACTTAAGGCCACGGCGGCCTCTCCATCTCTCATTCTTTCAGTTAGTGCTGAAAATTTTGGCGCTTCGCGCCGGCGGCCGAAGGCCGCCGGCGCTCGCGTGCGCGGCCTTCGGCCGCGCGTTAGGGATGGCAAGGGGAAACAACAAGCAGTAGTAGCTTAGGCAACCGATACAAACAAAGCAAGCATAGACACTTAGCAAGTAGAGGATGGAACGGGTCTATACGCGCAAGGGGGGAGCGCCTACATGCGGTCCGCCTCTACCGCAGCGAGCATTCCGCTCGTGTTCAACCACAACTGGCGGACCACAGACACGGTGGCGCCTACAACGTCAACAGGAGTACCAGGGCCTGCTACAAGCGTCCTCAGAGCCAGGGCCGAGTCAGCCAGCTGGCTGGCCGAGGTTGCTCCCGGCGAGGGCGCTACCTGCAGTGGCGTTACGAGCGCGAATAGCGCTGACGCCGCCGCATGACAATCTGCTCGCGGTTTCTGAGAGAACCTGCTCGGAGGGCTCACCGGCATGGAGTCAAATGACTCCTGGAGAATCCGCTCAAGGCTCTGCAGGGACGCCGCCAACGACCATAGGCGGGCCAGGGTCGCCGTGGGAACTTCCTTCATCGGCGGAAGCAACGCAGACGCGCGGGCACGGTGAGACGACACGGCGAGATCACGCGGAGCAGGAAGAGGACGCGGCGGAGCAAACTGAGCCCACGGCGGCCCGCCACCAGCACCTACGAAGCCCATCCCCGCAGGCAGCGGCCGCTCTGAACGCGCCGGGGATCCAAAGGGATTGTGGGGCAGGAGCGCGGAGAGAGGGGCGACGGGAGCAGCGCGAGGAGCTGATGGTGACGCCGACCCCGCACGCGAGCGACGAAGCTCCTTCTCCACGTCATCAAGCCTATCCAGAAGACGGCGCTCCATTGCGGACGGCGCTGGACCCGCTTTTCCGCCGCGACTATCACCTCCCCGTCGCCCACGACGCGCACGCCCACTTGCGCTCGAGCGCACAGGCGACTGCGGGCGAGATGGGCCCTGTTGACGCTGGCGGCCAGGAAAACGGTCCCCGCGACGAGGGGAGTAGAGCCGTTGGCACTTTGCAGGAGGGGGCGAACGCGGAGCTAGGGGCCGACGCCCAGACGTCTGGCGGGCAGGCGACCGCTGGCGAGATGAACGATGAGGGGGCGAACGATGACGATGCGAACGGCGGTCACGGGATCGGCTTCGCGACGCCACGCGACGAGGCGAACGAGGAGACAGCGGCGAACGGGCCGCACCGTGACGATCATCGCGGCGGCTCTCCCGCTTATCGTCGCGAGCTGCCGATGAGCGACGGCGAGGCGAACGCTCCTGGTGCGCCACAGCCTCTGCGCCGGAGCGCAAGACGGACCCCGCGCGCAGGGGCTCCGGCGGTGACAAGGACCTGCCCGCGCGCCGAGCCAGCTCGCGCTGCTGGTCCTCGAAGCGGCGGCGGATCTGATCAGCGGACGCCGGTGGAGCAACAGGTACGCTCGCGGCAGGGCGTGCAGGAGGAAGCGGACGGGGAGCGGGATCGCTCTCCGCGGTGCAGTCGCGGCCCAGAGCGCCGAAGAAATCCATCAGCGAGCGCTCAGGGCGCTCCACTGCCACAAGAGGAGCCGACGACGCCGATCTCCCAAGCGCAACAGGCGGCACCTGTGGCAGCCACTCCGAGGAGCGGACGGGGAAGCACGCGGGGGAGAGGCGGGGGTCGAGGAGCGCGCGGAGGACAGCGGAGTGCAGGCCAAGCGGCGAGGGGGAATCCGCGCCAACTACCGAGCCCAATCTGGTTGGGGGAGCCGGCGGAACGAGTCACGCGCCAGTCGTTTGCTAGACGCGGGGGGAGAGGGGGAACAACAGCGCAAGCAATGAGAATCGGTGATACAAACGCAGAAGGGAGCGGCGACGAATATGTACCGTCAGATCTGAGGCAACCCGACAACCCCGACTCACCTCTCGCGGAAGCGGGGGAGGACCAGGCGCAGCAGCAGGAGAGAGATTCTAGACGCCGACGGAACCGCAGACCCCAACCCCCTCCGGACCAAGCCCTGTCAGCGTCCCAGCTGGCATCGAGGGAGGATCTCTTTGAGATCGCGACGAGCTGGGACTCTTCAACCCTAACGTCAACCACCCACCTGCCTATCGTCCGCCGCCTGCCGCCGCAGATACTAAGCGACTACTCCACCTGTATGCTGGCCGCCCTCTTACGGATCTCCAAACTGCCCAACTGCGCGGGAGCGTGGCGGGTCCTCATGTTCCTGCCACGTCTCACCTTACGACTTAGCAGGAGGTCCAGCTCTAAGTGGAAGGTGCTGCGAGAGCAGATGCACCTATTCAGATGTGGCCACTGGAACCAGCTCTACAGTGACTACGTGGGGTCCCTGCACCAAGCTGAGCCACCTCAGCACCAAAACGACCCCCTGGGAATCTGCTCACGTGTGGAGGGGCTGGTGAAACGGGGTAACCTGCGAAAAGCGTTGGCAGCCCTTTCACCCTCGCCAGCGGCCCCTGCGACGATCGCAACATTGCAGCAATTGGAATTGAAACATCCCCAACCCCAAGTTGAGCTGCCCGACTGGGTCCACACCTACACAACACCCACGCAATTTTCGTGCACCGCGGAAAGTTTCTCAGACGTCCTTGGGGATTGCCCCAGCGGAGTTGGGGCTGGTCCATCCGGGTCAACATTTGAACACTACCGCGACCCAGCCCTAAGCAACATCGAAGTGCTGGGGCACCTACACTCCGCCGTAACACATCTTCTCTCCACGAATCTTTCCACCGAGGTTGCAGCACTACTCTCGCCATCCCGCCTCATCGCCTTCGCGAAACCAGGGGGGGGGGGGTACGCCCTATCGCAATAGGGGAATCCCTACTCCGGTTGGCAGCAAAGGTGGCACTCTCGGAACTGCAAGGAGAAACAAGGCGATTTTTCTTACCCCAACAATTCGGTGTGGCTGTCCCAGGTGGAGCTGAGTTCGTTATACATGCAGTCAGAGACCTCACCACTTCACAACCTTCCAGCCTAGTCCTCCAACTCGACATTGAAAACGCTTTCAACTCCGTAGAGAGGAAAGCGTTCTTCAACGCACTCACCAACACACCGCTAGCACCGCTCATACCTTTCACCCGCTCCTTCTACGCAACGCCTTCTCAGCTGCTGACCGATCCCCGCTTGAGCACGACGGCACTTACCAGCGGAAGGGGGGTGAGGCAGGGGGACCCCCTCGGACCCCTGCTGTTCGCGGCATCAATCCAGCAGCACCTCAGACGCACAGCAGCAGAGCACCCAGAAGTCACGATCCTAGCATACGCAGATGACATCACCATGATCGGACCGGCGACAGCAACGCTCGGCGCGCTTAAGTTGCTGACGCCGCTGCTCGCCCAGGATGGCCTCACCTGCAACCTCAGAAAATCGTCGGCGTGGTCCACGACGCCGCTTGAGGGTGACGAGCTCCCCGAGGGCCTCCCACTCACCCACGAGGGGGTACGGGTGTTGGGAAGTCCCGTGGGGTCACAGCGCTTCTGCGCTGACCTGGTCCGCAGTACTCTGACAGACGCGGCGGCACCCCTGGGCTCCCTAGCATCCATCCATCCACAGCATGCCCTCCTGCTCCTGTCCCGCTGCATCAGCCGCAGAATCGGCTACTTGCTGCGCACCACCCCAGCGGATGTCCTTCCCCTCTCGGAATGGCACGCGTGGTGCGCCGAACTGCTCAACACCGCCCTGACTGCCGCCAGCATCCAACCACCCCGCCGCGAAGCCGAGTTCAATTTTCTCATCCGCCAAGCAACCCTCCCAGTGGCCCTAGGTGGACTGGGCCTCACGGATCCCACAACAGAAGCAGCACCAGCCTACCTGGCCTCAACGACAGAGGCACTACGCCTGCTCCGCTCACTCGACCTGCCAGCAACCGCGGCGTTAGGGAGCAACAGCAACGCCCTGCAGCCGTCTGCGGCACACTCGGTCACCATCCAAGACATGGAGGGACGACTGCCGCCGCTGGCGCTGCAATACCTCCGTGAGGAGCAAGAAACCCCGTCCCAAGACCAGCTGCAGCGGGCCCTCTCTGAGGAAGTGCACGCGGCAAAGGCCGACACCCTGACAGAGGAATCACGCTCAATCAGGTCAGCCCCCGAGATGGGCCACACGCTCCGCCTCGTTAGCCTGAGAGGCGAGGGAGCGGGAGCATGGCTGCAAGCCCTACCCCTGACCCCAGACCTCTGCTTCTCACCAGGGCAATTCCGAACAGCCCTGGCCTTCCGCATGGGCATCCGACAGAACGTACCTACTGTGTGCGAGTGTGGAGAGCTCGTGGCCGACTGCAGCCTACCCAACCACCTACTCCGCTGCAGCACAGGCCCGGACAGAACGCGCACACACAATCAGCTGGCCTTTGCCGAGGCAAAAATGGCGAGGGAGGCGCAGCTGGTGGTATACCTGGAGAATGCAATGTACTCACCACCGGATGACCCGAAGAAGGCCGATGTGATCGTGCGTGACCCAGACAGTGGAGAGACCTGGATCACAGACACGACTATCACCGACCCTGTGCTACAGAACCGGGACCCCACAGCCCGCAAACCCCCACGCTGGGCTGCAAGGGAGGCTCAGAAGCGGAAGGAAAGGGATTACTACCGGCACACAGAACACGTGGTGTTTTGCGCCCTGGCCGTCGAGACCTATGGGGCAAACGCGCCCCCCACGACGGCGTTCCTGAAGCTGCTGGCCACAGCAGCAGCTAGGAACCGGTTCAGGGCCAACCCCCTGGCGAAATCGGCCAAGAAGATGGCCTGCCACTTCAGCCAGCGCTGGTCAGTGGCCCTCCAGCGCTCCCAGGCGAATGCCCTGCACACCAAGGCCAGGGCGGGGATTGAGGCAGCGCACCCCCAGATGGCAGCGGACCCCTGGCCGCTGCACCTGGGGGACATCCTACACACGCTAGAGGGCTAGAGGGTCACTCAGGGGGGAGGGGAGGGGAAGAGGGGTGAGTTGATGGGCTTATGGGATAGAGGTTATCATGGATAGAACTGCATGTCTGTACCCCTGCTGAATTTATACAACGGACCATTTGAGAGAGAGAGAGAGAGAGAGAGAGTGTGTGTGTGTGTGTGCAGGTAGGAAGAGAGGAGAGGAGAGGGTGGAGCGCACTTGGCGGAGACGGATGGCTGCTTGAGGAGGTTGCGGTAGTTGCGACGACTCATGATCTCATCCTGCCATGCCATGCCACGCCATGCGATACCATACCATGCCATGCAATGCCATGCCATACAACCACACGGCGGAAGGGGCAACACATCGGTGGTGGTAAGCTCATGCGACACACGCAAGCGTTGCATGGCATCCGTCCCATGAAACAACATATGGGATGATCCCATTCCACCACCCATGGCAAACCCCTGAGGCAGCAGGATGCATGAGGCCCACCCCACACATCAGTCACCCGGGATTCAAGTGTTATTCCGGCAGCTGCAGTGTTTCCCTCCCATGGCGTTCTGTGTGCAGTTTCTCGTCCCCCCACCTCCTCACCTAGCCAGCCCTTCTCCTCACCATGTCCCCCTTTCCCTCCTACCACTCTTCCCCTCGGCTCAGCATGGCAGCAGCAGCACGCACCTCGGGGTCAGCACAGGCGATGGCGAGCCATGTCTTGGCGCGCTGCTCGCCCTTCACCTTCCCCTTGGCCAGCGCTGCCAGCAGCTCCGGGCCCACCACTGGCAACTGCTGCTCCCCCTGCCCCGCCTGCTGCTGCGCATGGTGATGCTGGTTGTGACGATGATGTGGGGTGCCGCTGTCAGGGGCATGGTCGTCCAGGTGCGGGTGTGACCCGGGGGAGGCAGACTGGGTAGGGTCCTGGTAGCCACAGTGGCAGGGGGATGGGGTTGGGAGGAGGGCAGGAAAGGAGATGGGGGATGAGAGGGAGGGGAGGGAGGGGGATAAGAAAAAACAGGGAGAATGGGGATGGATGGTGGAGGAGGCAAAAGAGCGAGAGAAAGGCTTCAGCGGTAGGCGTGGTAACGGTGGAGTAGCAACACAGCACCATGGGGGCTGGCATGGCACCCACAGAGCACATGCTCAGTCAGCAACAGCTACTCTGCAACCCAGAAAATCCGTCTGCACAAAACAGGTGCACTGCTCCCTGTGCCTTCCCCATCATCCCTCCCCCACCTCCTCACCTCAACGTCCACTCCGCCAGCGGACGGCATGATTCGTCTCATCCGCTCCCACATGCGCATCATCTGCCTGCCGCCCGACACAGCAGCCTCAGCAGCCACCATAGCTGCCTCCACCCCACTGGACCGGTCCAGCCGTGCTGCCTCCTCCCTCAGCTCTGCCAGATCCACACTTGACCCAATCGTCGCCACCCTCCTGTGCCGCTGCCGCCGCATCCCCACTGCCCCAACCCTCCCTGCTACCCTCCCCCCGGCCAAGCCTGCGCCCCCACCTGCTGCTACCACAGCCGGGTGCAGAGGGGAGGAGGACGGGGAGTGTGTCGCGTGTGTGGCACTGAGGGCATCTGTGATGGTGGAAGGAGAAGGGGCGGCTGGCACGGCGTGGGACAACCCAGACGCAGCCTGGGAGGGCCGGTGGAGCAGCAGGGTCGGGACCTGTGCAGAGGAGTTCAATGCGGTTGCCGCTTTCAGGTTTGGCGAAACGGAGGCGGTGGGGGTGGAGGAGGCGATGGAAAAGGCAGAGGCCCGAGGGGTAAAGCGCGTGGTGCGTGGGGTGATGGGGGGCAGCACGGACGACGAGTAGGGTGCGTGATGGGCCGCGTGAGGGGTGTGTGAGGACGAGGAGGAGGAGGAGGGGAAAGGGGAGTCGTCGTGGTGGTTGGGGCCGAGGTGGGAGGCGCGGTGGAAGATGGGCGTCATGGCAGCGGAGCACATGGGCGAGGGCGGGTGGGCCGTGGGTTCAAACACCGGCAGCGATATGGGCACCGGGCACCTCGGCCCGCGCACGCCTGCAGAGAATGAGGGAGGTTGCAGTGGGCGAGAGAGAGAGAGAGAGAGAGAGAGAGAGAGAGAGAAAGAGAGAGAGAGAGAGAGAGAGAGGATTAGCCTCTCCCCTTCTACCCTCTGCCCTCTGCTTTCTGCCCTCTGCCATGACTACTTAAGGCCACGGCGGCCTCTCCATCTCTCATTCTTTCAGTTAGTGCTGAAAATTTTGGTGTTGTTCGAGAGAGCGAGAGAGAGAGAGGATTAGCCTCTCCCCTTCTACCCTCTGCCCTCTGCTTTCTGCCCTCTGCCATGACTACTTAAGGCCACGGCGGCCTCTCCATCTCTCATTCTTTCAGTTAGTGCTGAAAATTTTGGCGCTTCACGCCGGCGGCCGAAGGCCGCCGGCGCTCGCGTGCGCGGCCTTCGGCCGCGCGTTAGGGATGGCAAGGGGAAACAACAAGCAGTAGTAGCTTAGGCAACCGATACAAACAAAGCAAGCATAGACACTTAGCAAGTAGAGGATGGAACGGGTCTATACGCGCAAGGGATAGAGGTTATCATGGATAGCACCGCATGTTTGTACCCCTGCTGAATTAATACAAAGGACCGTTTGAGAGAGAGAGGGAGGGTTTAGTTGGGGGTGGTGTAAGTCCTGCTGCCTACCGTTAAGCATATGCTTGCCCGAACGAACACAAAGGTAACTGCGCAACACCTCAAACCACTTCTGACTCTCGCGATGCAGGTTCACATCTACACCCCATCCCACTTCCTTCACATGCATTTCCCTTCTTTCTTACAACAAGGCCACAATCTTTCGTCTTTGCAATCAACCATAACATAACCACCATGCATGCACGGCACACCCACCCTTCTCGCTGTCCCCCGCTCCACTTAGGCCAGGCGATCCCTTCTCGCGTTTCTCCCCCTCCCCAGGCCCTCTGCCCCCTCCCCTCCCACCACTCCCCGCACCTCCACTCCGTCCCGCACCTTCTCCCCTCCCCCCTGCCCCCCTCTCCACACCACCAGCCACTCCTTTCCCCCCCGCGCCCCTGCCTGCCCCCGCTGCGTCCTCCCCTTCTGCAGGCCCCCCGTCGCTCCCTCCGCGGCGGGAGATGGCGGTCTGCTGCTGGTTCGCCAGCAGCTCGTTCTGGCGCTCGATCTGACGCCGGGGGCAGCCGCAGGGACCATGGGGAGAGAGAGCAGAGCGAAGGAAGGGGCAGGGAGACGAAGGAGAGACGGGTGAGAAAGCAAGGGTGCATGGAATGGAAAGCGTGTGACATGACAAGACAGCTGCAGTGGAGCCGTGGGTGGGAGCAACAGCAGCAAGCAAGAAAGCAGAACACACGACCTGACCGCCACGAGCATGGCAGCACTGGCAAGACACGCAGGTGCGTGCAAGGGCGTGCCGGGAGGGAGGGAGGGAGGGAGGGAGGGAGGGAGGGAAGGCAGGCAGAAGGGCAGCGTACCCGGAGCAGGAGGATTTCTTCGTAGAGGTATTCGAGCCATTCGTCGTGCATCATGTTGCTGAACAGCTTCTCCTCGCCTATGCGCCCCGGCGCATCGTCCTCCTCCACCTCCCTCTGCGCCTCCTCCGCTGCTGCCGTCACCCCCTTGCCTGCTGCTGCCACCTCCATCTCTGCCCCCCCCCGGATATGAGGGAGAAATGACAGAGGCACAGAAGCATGTGCCAGACGCACAGGGAGATTGGTGTGAGAGAGATGTTGTGAGGGAGAAGGGGACGAGAATGGTGGAGTGGAAAGGCCGTTTGCAGCTTGCCAGTATCCGTATTCTATATGTGCTCCGTGGCGTGGCGTGGCGTGGTGTGGCATGGCATAGCGTGGCGAGGCGTGGCGTTGCATACCCATACCTGCTTCTCTGAGGGCGACCACCTCGGGCTCTGAGAGAACGGCGTTGAGAAACACAGAGCGCGCCCGGGACATGCTCGCTGATGCGTCCTCGCCCGCCCCTGCTCTGCTGCCCCCGGCCCTGCTGCAGGTCCGTGAAAAGCACACACGTGAGAGGGGCGGAAGGGAGTCGAGGGCGGGGAGGGAGAATGGTGGGGTGGGGGGTTGAGTAAGGATGGGGGCCGAAAGAGTAGGAAGACGAAAGGGGCTGAAAGAAGGAAGAAGAAAAGTGAAGGCAAGAGGGATCAAAGGTGGGAGGCGGAATTAGGAGCTAGCAAAAACAAAGTAGATCACAATGTGCTGATGAAGGAGTGTGGGGACGGCAAGGACGGCAATGGGAGGGAGGTGAGGGTGGCCCACCTGACATCATCGTCCATGGGGCTGTCCTCCACGATCTGCCACAAAACACAACACAGGACAGCAACACACGACGTGCACCACTCTGTTAGTCCATCCATCCACCCACCCATTTATGCATCCATCTAATCTAACCTGCCCATGCGACTTCGTGTCTGCTAATGCGTGCCATGCCTTGGCAGGTGATAGCAAGACAGAGCAACGGTATAAGACAACCCCCCCTCAGCCTGTTGGCATGCATGGAAAGGAGCTTTAATGCGCATGCTTTCAGTCATGGCTCAGTGCTGTGCGGCCCTGGTCGATGCTTGTATTCTCCAAGAAAAGGTGATAAAAGCACGCTATGGCGCAAAGGTCGCGCGCGTGCGGCGCACAGCGTGCAGTGCGCTTTGCCGCTCCCAGAGTGACGCGCGCGCGCCACCAAAGGGGCGAGGGGGGGCGGCAGAGACGAAAGAGACAAAACGGGCTGTGCAAGAAGGGCGATCAGACAGAGAGAGGGAAACGCGTGAAAAGGAAAGGGGTAGGGAAGGTTGGCGGAGTGACCTTGATGGAGCCGGAGGGTTTCAATATGGTGAGCTGGTCCTGGCTCACCCGGCTTACACCCAGGGCGTCCATCATGCCGCGCGCACCTGCGTTAAAGGGCGGTATTGAGGGGGGTGCAGGAGACCTTGCTCGAGGGAGAGGCGACGCAGCGGGAGACGGCGCAGCGAGAACCAACGGGATTGGACGCGCAATGAGGCGAGGGGGGAAGGGGCGAAGCGTGATCGCACACTAGCGCGACATCTCCGTGCTAAGCCACAGGGAACGTGCTTTCACGGCTGCCGCTATCGATAGTTTCCCGTGAAGCAACGACTGGATTTCGAATGACCTAATAGACATGTGCTATGGATGAACCCTACCTGGCGGCAACACCTAACGGACGGATATAAATAGTCGATGCAGCTGGAAGTGAGAGCGGCTGTCGATCGAACGAGCAATAAGAACGCGAGGCTTTGACTGTTATTGCCTGAGTCCGGCCGACGAATCATTGCCTGCAAAGACCACGATGACACGGAGAACAAATTTACGATGGACTTGGACTGTATGGAATGTCAGCCATTTGAACATTGATGTAAGGCTCTCACCAGAAACGGCAATTGCAGAGAACGGCAAATAAGTTTCAGTGTACTTCCGACCAGGCGGCAGCGTCAAGGTCATCAGGTGCTTTTATTCCCAAGCATATAATAGGCTAGGAAGCTTAGGAATCGGTTGGATTGGAACCTGGAAGGCCGGGGCCTCCACCGTATCGACCATGTACGGGGCCTCCACCCAGAGAGCCCCGCCTTCCACATCGACATCGTCCCTCTCCCGATCCGCCAAATCTACGTTAATCCCCCCCATGGAAGACGCCGCTCGAAGCAGGATGACACGGGCTTGCGCACGTTGTAACGCCACCCCGATGAGCGCCTTCAGTGACCCTAAAAGATAAGCCGAAAACACAGTGTCGTCCTCTCGACAAGCCCCCCGCGACACAGCTAGCCCCACGTGCGCATCCCCCTGCTGACGAAGCCACCGCTGAAAACGACCGCCGAGACACCCCCACGTCTCAACTATCAAAGGGGTGAACTGCACGCCCCGGTTGCGTGCAAGCAGAGGCGCGTAATCACTCGTTTTGCGACGCTCCCATTCCCTTGCCGCCACACCTATTTGACGCCCGCACTGTCCCAGCAGTGATGGAGACAGCGATAGCGGGTCCGCGACGCTGATCTCTAGGGCGTGAGCCTCTCCAGCCATTGGACGTCGCACCGCCACATCAACCCGCTTCCCTTGCAGCACCACACTATCCTCCAATGTCACCACCCCCCCCCCCGACGCCTTAGAGATCTTCGCCACCGCAAACTTCACCTCATCATGCACCCGAGAAGGACCATGCTGGTGCCTGCATCTCAGGGCATGGTGCGGGTCTGCTGGGTCAACATACGCTGTGCCACAAACACACCTCCCCGCCACCTGCAGCTGCTGAATTGGGAGGCCGAGCCGTATAGCAGCAGCAATGCCCCACTCAGCCGCAGTGAATGTGAGATCTGAGTGAGCCGGAACCGCCGAAACCCATGCACCTGCCCCCGGGCCCTGAAGGGATGTGAAACGGGCCAAGGTAGCATCGTCACGAGCCAAGCGGCGCAGTGCCTGGAGCTCCTCTACAGCTAACTGCCGCTGACGCGCCTGGAAAAGCCGAACAGGAGGGGCCGCTACACACAGAGGTAAGCCCGGTATCTCGTGGCGGATAGTCGCTGGCAGCTGCTCGAGAGCCTTGACAAACCACGGGTCAAGAAACTCTGCCCCTGTCGAAGTGGTGAGGTACTCAGCAAACATCGCCTCCTCACCCGCCACCCCTAACTGTGCAATGTCCCGCGCGGCCTGCGCCCACCCGCAAACATAGGACAGTGGGCTCAAAGAGGCCGCCGCCCGGATCCCGAACCCACCGAGACGCACAGGGAGATGCAGCTGCATGCGTGCGCGCCTAGACCGGTCGGGGTCCTGCTCCCAAGTGCCAGGTGGGAAAAGCTGATCAAAGCAATCCTCTAAACAGCTGTCCCAATCCCTAAAAGCCTCAACCACCTCCGGACGCGGCGGCATAGTCCGGGCGAGGTACATCGGCCGCGCTGAAACTGCAATGGCGAGGAGGTGTGAAGCCATCTGGGGGTGGTCGAGCAAGGGGAGCCATGGCAGTGGCGCCTGCAACTGTCGAAGCCGCTCCCGTAGCCGGACCACCTCCCAAACCTCCTCTCCAATAGGCACGCCCACCACAGTAAGACCCTCATCCACCCGCTGCATCCCCAATGGCAGTGCCCGCTCCACCTCCTTGCCCTCGCGCTCCCGAAACCGGCACTTGTGCGCCTGCACCTCCAGCCCCACCCACTCCAACCGCCCCAAATTCGAGGTTTCTACCTCCGTGAGTCTCCTCAGTAAATCTCTTACCATTTCGAGGACAGGAAATGGGTACCGAAATCCTGCATAGCGAGATAATCCAGAGAAAATCGCACTGATTTGAGCTTCTCCCACCTGGGAGGGAGGAATGCGATCGCACGCATAGAATAGAACTACCCCTTTATTTCTTTCCTTTGCTCTTGAAGCGCACGGTTGGGCTGGACCCATGCCCCAAATTATCAGGGTAAAATACCCTGTTTGCCCTGATGAGCGGCCGCTTTTTCCCAGCTACCCTTGCCAAATCAGCCTATGGAATTTTTTACCCTAGTGGAAAAAGGGTAAGGTTTTGAGTACACTGATAACAATTTCGGTTACCCTGCCGGTTTCAGGGTGCGCTGCACATTACACTGATACCGAATCATCTGTACGGAGGATACAATCAACCCCGTCAGGTTTCGATCTTGCGATTTTTCGACACCAAGGTAAATATCTAACAAGCTGGGACATAGTGCGCTGCCACAACAGTGCAGTCTATACTTATGGCACGATATAAACATTTTTACACTACAAACAGTGTATCAACAATTTTACCCTGACACAAAGAGTGTATCTGACATTTTAGGCTGCTGCCATCAGTGTACGGGAAGTATTACCCTTGGGGTCAGGGTACTGGGGGCCTGAAACCCTGATTTGCAAGAGTGGCCCAAAACCAATTTTGGGCCCTGGCTGGACCACAACCAGTGGCTGCTTGTACAGTAAGCAGGTGGTTCTTTACAAACATCGAGCATTATGCTTCACTACATTCTATACAAGCTACAGCAATGTATTCCCAGCAAATCAAAAAATACTTCAACTTGTAAACAAGTCTCAGATTAACCGCTGAAAATCTCTCAGAATCTCTTTTTTGTATCTTAACCCTGCGGTGTTTTCAATTGAGGTGTCTTAGTCACAGCCTTTGTTTTGCAACTTCGTGAAACAAGTCCCATCTATGTTACTGCTGATATATCACTTATCGGTGGTGTTCATATGGAGTTACGGATGTCGGTTTTCACTCACTGCTGGTCGCCTCTGTCTCTGCCATGGTCGTCAGAGATGGCGAAATTTGCGCGACGCGCCGGCGCGCGAACTTTTCTCAATCCCATTGACCAAACTCGCACCGCAGGTAGGGCGACCAAACCCCTCGCAAATGAATCGACCTACACACGCTTACGCGATACTGATAGCAAATTCAATGTGTAAGAATTGGTGGTCTTCCAAATTGTCACTGTTTCGCGTGGGATAATGTTTGCCAGGTGGTTTTCGTGTTTTTGGTAAAAACAAGGTCGCAATTGTAGCTACATTGCCGTGACCTTACAAGTTTCGGTTGTTTTGTCTGTTTCTGATGGCGCAAAAATGTTTGGGAAATTATACGCGCAGTCACAATTATGGCCGTATTATCACGTTTGGTCACGGGGTTATCACGGACAGTCACAGTACAGTACTTCGCTATCACGCATGATCACAGCGCTATCACGCTTGATCACTCCTCGCCCCGCAGGGTTATCACGTTTGGTCACTCGTTGAAACGCCCGCCAAAAAGTCGAAACTCTCAAATCTACTGTACAGATTCGGGTACTTTTATCTCGCGCGCGTTTTGTCTGTAGTGAAAAACGTGATGTGACTGTCGAAATATACTCGGTCCTTGTTAGGGACCGATGCAGTTTAATGCAGAGTCCGCATTTTGCAGTGAATATACGCGATCAATAACAGTTTCGATTATATAATCACTCTTCTCTTTGTAATTGATACCTTGACATTATGTTTTGCACACGCAGTAATAAATAACCCAATTACACAATGTCATTTGCATATCAACCACCAGTCAATCTTGGATTTGAGTAGGCATACGATATGGTGAATTAAACAAGCTACAGGGAGGGAGGTATCAGAGGTAATTCTCCCTCTAGCAAGCGCTTGCCTGCAAGCTAACGTAAAGGGCAAGAGTTTACATTATATCATTTGATTGTTGCCTCTGTAAACTCTTGCCCTTTACGTTAGCTTGCAGGCAAGCGCTCGCTAGAGGGAGAATTACCTCTGATACCTCCCTCCCTGTAGCTTGTTTAATTCACCATATCGTATGCCTACTCAAATCCAAGATTGACTGGTGGTTGATATGCAAATGACATTGTGTAATTGGGATATTTATTACTGCGTGTGCAAAACATAATGTCAAGGTATCAATTACAAAGAGAATAGTGATTATATAATTGAAACTGCTATTGATCGCGTATATTCACTGCAAAATGCGGACTCTGCATTAAACTGCATCGGTCCCTAACAAGGACCGAGTATATTTCGACAATCACATCACGTTTTTCACTACAGACAAAATGCGCGCGAGATAAAAGTACCCGAATCTGTACAGTAGATTTGAGAGTTTCGACTTTTTGGCGGGCGTTTCAACGAGTGACCAAACGTGATAACCCTGCGGGGCGAGGAGTGATCAAGCGTGATAGCGTTGTGATCATGCGTGATAGCGAAGTACTGTACTGTGACTGTCCGTGATAACCCCATGACCAAACGTGATAATACGGCCATAATTGTGACAGCGCGTATAATTTCCCAAAATGTTTCGTGCGCGTGTCACGTTTTGTTGTCTACATGCTTAGTTTTTTTCGCCGCGTGTCAAACATCTACGGAGCTCAGAAAATAGCAGGGGCTGAAAAAAAAATAAACCCCTAAAGGCAGGAAAGCAATTCGGGAGGCATCAACCCTAAACACGGGAAGCATAGTGTATAGGGTTAATGCCTTGAATGTGGTGCAATCTGGGGGGGATCAACCCTAAACCCCCATAAATGTCAAGATGTTTAGGGTTGATGCATTAAAAGTGTGCCAGGCTCCCTACGGGGTTTAGTTCGTTTTACACCGTACAAAATACCCAGCCAAACAAATAGAACATAAGACAAGCCTTATCTGCACGACCAGACTGAAATGATTAACTCGTCGCAAAATTTGTCTTTCATGAAAGGATTCGAAACCCCTAGCTGTAATCCCGCGATTCTGGCTGTAAAACAAAATTGCACCTGTAACGCCAAAAATAACACGTTTGCAGCATGAAAATATCGAGAAAGCGCATGTAGATCGATCTATTTGGACGAGGTTCGGTCGCCCTACCTGCGGTGCGAGTTTGGTCGATGGGATTGAGAAAAGTTCGCGCGCCGGCGCGTCGCGCAAGTTTGCCCGAAATGCGTCTTGCTCAATGCGCGTCAGGGGAAGGGGTTGGCCTACAGTTTCCCACCACAACCGACCAGGGGCCAGAAATTCAAATTTGCAACGACGGTCGCGACTCGGCAGAGATGACATGCGCCTCGGCTCGAGTTCAGCGGCCTATGCAAGGGGCCACGGAAGGATGGATTTTCATGCTCATACCACCATCTCTCATTGCCACGGGGGTAAAACGCTCGTCATGATGAATGGGCATGGAGTGGGACCAGACGAAAACGAAGCGAACAGCTGACGGCTGAGCAACCCGTGTCCGCCACAGTCTATAGAAAGAAGCC
This sequence comes from Closterium sp. Naga37s-1, assembly GCA_947471745.1. Classification (NCBI taxonomy): domain Eukaryota; kingdom Viridiplantae; phylum Streptophyta; class Zygnematophyceae; order Desmidiales; family Closteriaceae; genus Closterium; species Closterium sp. Naga37s-1. Next base: position 410,656 of record CANJKZ010000509.1, read on the forward strand.
CGCGAAAGGATTTGAGCGTGCTCAGGCTGTGCCAAACTTGCTCTTTTTGGAGTATGGTTGTAGTGCAAGCGAGGTGACGGCAAAATTAGGAAAGCAGTGAGCCGACATCTTTCCACTCCAGCTCGTTCACAGTAATGGTCTAGATGGAAGCTTATTAGTGCCTGCTCACCTTAACCATTCATAGCACCAGACCAGAACGTTCCAGTAGTAAACTAGTGTTGCCACTCGCGATAACTCGTACATCTTGAAAACGGTCCGAAAATAAAACATCGCTCCTTACCGATAGCGCCGTCGCAATGGCGCAAAGAGTCGTCACCGTCTGCCGCGCACGAGTCCTCCTCTTAGCGTTCCTTCTTGTCCACCTGCTCGCCCTTCCTTATCTCGCCGTGAGCGCGCAAGAAGCGGGCAATTTACCAGACGCCCCATGCGACGCGGACATCAGTCAAACCGCGCACTTCTGGTGGCCGTGGAGTACCACCCCACGCAAGTTTACCGCTCGGCGATTGGTCGAAACACCCTCTGCTGAGCCAACAGCCACCGCCGGCAGAATGCTCGCGACGAAGGAGACCTCGACATTGCCGAGTAGACTGCCGGATATGCCATCGCCCACTCCCACTGTAACCACGTCAGCCACCTCTTCGCCGTCTGCGAAGAAGAGCAAAGCGCCCAAAGGCAGCGTCAGCACAGGCGTCATGCCGCCCGAATCCTCTAAAAAGCCCACCCCCGCAAATCCCAAGCACACCTCGCCATCACCAAAGAAACCCGCCCCCTCCCCCAAGACCCCCGCGCCAGCTCCTGGGGGAAAGTCGCCCGTTCCGAGCGGGAAAACTCCGTCGACGAAGACCCCTTCGCCTTCGCCGAAGGGCGGTGGCACTCCCCCCGAGAAAAACCCTCCCGCCACACCGAAGCCCTCTCAGGGCAGCCCTAACATCCGTAAGTCCCCGCCTTCGACGCCGTCCCCACCCAAGAACACCAGCGCTTCCGGTCAGAAACCTCCCGCCTCACCCACCTCCCCTCCCGTAAGCCCCCCCCCACCTTCCCCCAAGCCCACGCCCCCGCCAAAACCGCGCCCGACGAAGCGGCGCGACGCGAACGAGACGGCCCCGACGGGGCCGAGCAACGCGGTGGGATCAGCCGACTGCCAGTACCAAGCCGCGAAGGAGCTCGCGTCGTGCGCCATGGGGTTCGCGCAGACGGCGGGCGTGAAAGGCGGTCAGGCGCTGGAGGTGACGCGGTACATCGTGGAGAACGAGTTCGACTCGCTGGACGGCTCGCAGATGTCGGTGGGGTCGCTGCGCTGGGCGGTGACGTACCTGCGCGACGGCGCGTACATTCGCTTCGCGCGCAGCATGGAGATCGTGCTGCAGGGGAACCTGTTCCTGCGGCCGCGCACGACGATCGACGGGCAAGGCTTCCACGTGCGCATCACCAACGGCAGCATTGTGATGCAGAACGTCAATGACGTCATCGTGCACAACATCGAAGGTACGCCGCTCTTGCTCCCGTCGCTCCCCCTGGATCCTTCCAGCGCCGTGCTGCCACTGGCAATCTTACTAGCAATAGCACTAGCACTACTATTATTCCCAGTCCTAGAACTAGTTCCTTGGTTATCGATCACACGTGAAGCCTCCCGTCCGGTCTTCTTACTCTATCACTCTCTCCCGTCCTCCCCCCCGTTCGCTCCTCCCCAGTGTCGGGGCAGCCGCGCGGCGATCTGATCCCGATCTACAACAGCTCGCGCGTGTGGGTGGACCACTGCCGCCTCTTCGGCGGGCTCACGGGCACCGTCGACGTGGGCAAGGGCAGCACTGACGTCACCGTCTCCAACAACTACGTCAGCAGCTACGGGCAGACGATGCAGCTGGGACTGTCCGACGTGGAGAACGCCGATACGGCGATGCGCGTCACGCTGTATCGGAACTGGTTCAACGCGTCGGGCGCCATGCAGCCGCTGTGCCGCAAGGGGTGGTGCCACGTGGCGAATAACGTGTACTCCAGCTGGGGGTACTACGCGATCGCGGCACGCAAAGGCGCCGTGATCCGGTCTGAGAAGAATTTCTTCCGGCCTGACCCGGCGGGCAGGCGAAAGGAAGTCACGCCGTACTGGAAAGGCATGCCCCCGACGGACGGCAGCTACGATCCGACGGTCACGATCGTCTCGATCGACGACTTCCTAGCAGGCAACGCGACGTTCTCGGACACGGCATATCGCGGCCCGACGCCGGTATTCACGCCGCCGTACACGCTGACGTTTCCGAAGAGCACGCGCATGCTGGAGACGTGGGTGCAGTTCAACGCGGGCCCGAAATACGACGCGCTCCTAGAGCTCGATCCGCCCAACCCGGCCTTCCTCCCCCCCGCGCCCTCGCCCCCTCCTTCTCCCGACTCCTCTGCCGGTAATGGCACAGCCGGCAACGGCACTGCTGGCAACGCCACCGCGGGCAACGCCACCGCCGGCAACGGCACCGCCGGCAACAGTACCGCGGGGAACGGCACTGTGGCTTCGCCTCCCCCTCCCCCACCGCCGCCTCCCCCGCCGCCCGAATCCCCCGACTGCCAGTACGCTCAGAACGCGAGCGGGGCGGATGGGCTGGCGGCATGCGCCGTTGGGTTTGCGGCCGCGGCGTTGGCAAGCGGGAATGGCAGCGCTGGCAACACGACCGACGGGAGCAGCGGTGAGCGACCGGTGTACGTGGTTACCCTGGACGAGGACTTCGCAGCGTCGTCGCGACAGGGCTCCCTGCGGTGGGGCATCTCGAACTACGCGCGCACGGGCGCGGTGTTCCGCTTCGCGCGCGACATGACGATCCAGCTGGCGGCGCCGCTGTACGTGAAGTCGCAGACGACCATCGACGCGCGCGGCAGGAGCGTGAAGCTGGTGGGGGACAGCCTGCTGGTGCAGCACTCGCGCGGCGTCATCATCCACAACATCGAGAGTAAGCCCACGCGCTGCCGTCCTCGTCCCCTCATCCACTTCATTTCTCTGCCTTTTCCATGCCTCCGTGACCATTTGCTCCCCCTCCCCTTCACATTCTTCCCTTTTTCTGATTTCCATGGTTATTATTCACAGCAGCAACTAAAACCGAGAAAAGTTAGAACCGTTGCTTCCATGACCAACCTCTGCAGGTTGATTCCATATTGGTCATGCGTCGCTCCTAACCCCCCTTCCTCTCCCGCCTCTCTACACCCCATGTGCGCAGTATCCGGCAGCGTGCGCGCCCCAGCGCACATAGCGCTGTACAACAGTACGGGCGTGTGGGTGGACCACTGCCGCTTCTCCAACACCTCCACCCTCTCCGGCGCCATAGAGCTCGCGCGCAACAGCACAGGCGTCACCATCTCCAACTGCCACTTCGCCTCCAACCAGCAAGGCTTTGCGCTGCACCTCGGCCAGTCTGACTCCGACAATATCAACGCCGGCATGAACGTTACGGTGTACCGTAACTGGTTTGACAGGTCCGCGGCGCCCGCGCGGCAGCCCATGTGCCGGCTGGGGCTGTGCCACGTGGCGAATAATCTCTACACGGGGTGGACGGGAGATGCCATGGAAGCACGTGTGGTGGCGCAGGTGCTTCTAGAGCAGAACCAGTTTCAGGCGGGTGCGGCGTCGCGACAAGTGGTGGCGAATACCACGGCGCCGGTTCCTGGGCTGGTGGCAGCCGTGAATAACACGCTGCTGCAGTGGACGGATGGGGGGGGAGCGGTGGCTCCGGTGTCTGTCACTTGGGGCCCGGTGTATGTGGCGGTGGAGGGGGGCGTGCAGGTGTTTGTTCCCCCGTATGGCTTGGATCTCATGCTTTTGGATGGCAACTTCACTGCGTTTGTGAAGGCCAATGCTGGCCCTCACGCCAAGTAGTAGTAAGTACCGTACTAGGATGACATCTGACTAGAGCAGTGGAGTCTGGGCTGTGGCCCGCCCTTGCTGCTCTGCTGCTGGGACTGCTGTGGCGCTGAAGCTTCCAGATGCTTGGAAGCAATTAGGAATGTAGTTACTAGGAAACACAAACCAGATCGGTTTGTCAAAGCAAGTTGTTGACCCGCTCAGGTAGACGCCGGTTGACTAGTGTTTGCTTGTTGCAAGGGTGTATGACATGACGAGTATCTGGTTGATCGATACAAATGCCGAACCATATTTGCATTACACAGTCTGGTTGTACACTTACCAGTCACATCCTTTATGACTGGTATTTGCAAGCTGTAGACGCTGTTGTAACCAGCAGCTTTGAGTACTTCGTAACAAGTAACCTACTTGTATGGTAACCAGGGCTGATTTTATCAGGGTAATTACCCTGATTTCAGGGTGATTTCAGACTTCTCACCTTGTGGTCCCTGCAATTTCAGAATATTATTTTTTTTGAAAGTGTGTAACACTTTCTAAAAATGTGTATTTTGAAAGCGAAGCTGCTTGTAATGCAGCAATGGCAACGGCGAAGTGCTAGACGCTCTTCGCCAACTATATAGCAGGGGGTGGAGGCCATTTGGCCTCCACCCACGTCTTCGTTTGAAATTTCAAATGTCTTATTTCCCACCCACCCACCCTAGCAAAAATTGCATGTTGTCATGTGTAATGTAGGTACCATATATATCCCGGACGAGAATGATGTAATGCCCATTTGAAACGAAGCTCGTTGCCATTGCAAACACAAGAAAGCAAGCTTTCTAAATTTACGCCTTGTGAACACTGATCCATTCAGACTAACGCTTTAGCAGGCCCTGAAATTTTGTATACACGTTCAGAGTAGTCTTCTTACGGACTCTGTCATTACAGAGTACGAGTTCTGTGGACCCCGCGAATGAGACATTATCGAGAGGAGGTTTCTCCGAAATTTCTTCTCGATAACCTCGCCTTCGGATTGATCGCATCGCAGCACCCCCCAGGTGCGGAATCCCCCTTCCCCCACTTTATCGAAACGAAACTTCTCAGAAATTTCGTCTAGATACACCCACCCACCATCGAGATCGGCCGAATCTGCAATGCCAGATATATGTTGCTGTGATTGGTCGAAATGGTTGTGCTCTGACAGCGGCTGTTGTGCCAGGGCCATTTCTCTGTGATCGGGCGAATCTGTTGCTCTGTACTGTACGGCGCGAATGCACTTTGTCAACGCGAATTTGCTACAGTATGACGCTGGTGTTGTGATGTGACCAGTCAACTCGGGTCTAAATCACCAGTCACATACAGTGTGCAACCAGAAATCTGAAGAACGAACGGTCGTCCAATTTGATTGGTCATCAAATCCACACAAGATCTTCTAAATATCCGAACCATGCCAAGTTTCGATAATGCACAGCGCGTTACTAACCCTGATCCTGACTTCTCAACCCTGAGCAATCAGACTACATAACTTTCTGTCAAATGTAATTCTATGCTTGTAGGCTGCAGTGAGTAGCACAATAGGGAGTACAGTTGTTAGGGTTGCATATTTGTACTTCCACACTTCCTAGTTTCATCATTCCGTTGCATTCCTATTCTCAGATGGTATCACGAGTAGGTTAGATCCTCGTTCGGTCTTAGCTAGCCTCCGCGCCCTACGCGCCCTCCGTGGTCTCGCGCCCTCCGCGCCCTCCGCGCGCCTAGCCCGCGCCCTCCCGCGCAATCAAGCCCGTCGCGCGCCCTCCTTAGACCACCGCGCGCCCTCTCCCACCGTTACGCGCCCTCCTAAACCGTCGCGCGCCCTCCTTCGACCATCGCGCGCCCTCCTTAGACCGTCGCGCGCCCTCCTTAGACCGTCGCGCGCCCTCCTTAGACCGTCGCGCGCCCTCCTTAGACCGTCGCGCGCCCTCCTTAGACCGTCGCGCGCCCTCCTTAGACCGTCGCGTGCCCTTCCCTCCGCCTGTCGCGCGCCCTCCTCCGTAAATCTTCCCGCACACCTGCGTGCACTTACCGCACACCTGCGTGCGCTCACCGCACACCTGCGTCCGTGCACTTCCAGCACACCTGCGTGCACTTATCGCACACCTGCGTGCGCTCACCGCACACCTGCGTGCGTGCACTTACCGCACACCTGCGTGCCCTTACCGCCCACCTGCGTGCACTTACCGCACACCTGCGTGCACTTACCGCATCCCTTTGTGCGCTTACTGCATCTCTCTCCCCTTCACCTGTGCCCCGGTCCCACGCCATTCCTACTGCACTTGACTCCCGGCTCAGCGTCTGGCAACCGCTCTTCCCTCCGGTAGCGCCACCTAGGTTCGGTTAGAGCCCCGCCCCACGACTATTTTCTCGCCGACTGTCTCTCGTCGGTTTCCCCGCTGGCGTCCCTAGCCCTCCGTAGTTTTCCTCCTCGTTCTTAGCTCCGCCTCCACCGTGCTCCAGTCACCACTAGCATGGGCTCCGCTATGGAGGCCCGTCGCCTCCGTTTCGATGCTGAGGGACGCCCGATCGAGTTCGGTACCTGGCAGCGCCAGACCACACGTTTCCTCACCAGCCAGCGACAGGACGGCACCACTCTGTGGGCTCACGCGTCTGGTGCCCTACAGGCCCCCCCGTCCCCCGCCGCCCTGCCGACCACCCCGGAGCCGACCCCTACGGCCCAGGCGGAGTACGACCGTCGGGTCCTGGCCAGGGACGTGTGGCTCTCGCGTGACGCTGCCGCCGCTCTCACACTGTCGGAGCTTCTCCCCCCGACTGAGGCCGCCCACTTTGACCAGGTGGAGACAGCCCAGGGGGTGTGGGATGCTATTGTTGCCCGCTACTCCACCCCCTCCTCTGCCTCCCTCAGTCGCCTCCTCATGCCGTTTGTGTTTCCCGACTTAGGCTCGTTTGCGACTGTTTCCGACCTAGTGACTCACCTCCGTTCGCTTGACGCCGGTTTCCGTGCTGCCTGTACCGACGCACAGCTCCTTGTTGCTCCCCCCCCCATGTGGCTCACTGTGCACTGGTTAGTCACCCGCCTCCCTGACCGCCTTGCCACTGCCCGCAACGCGCTTCTTCAGAAGCACCCCACTGAGCTCACTATAGACCTCCTTCAGACTGCTCTCGGGACCATCGAGAGCAGCCTCCTCACCGTTGCCTCCGCCACTGATGCGGTGGCCCCCCGTCTCTTTGCGGGGTGTGCCGCCCCTCAGCTTCCCACTTTCACCTCTACCCGCGCTTCTGCTGCTGTGTCGGTCTCTGAGGACACCGCTGCCGTTTCTGCCGCAGACTGGCAGAAACGGGGCAAGAGTGGCAAGAAGGGCGGGAAGGGGGGAGGTGGGGGCGGTGGAGGTGGCGGTGGAGGTGGCGGTGGAGGTGGGAGCGGCGGTGGTGGCGGAGGCGGCGGCGGCGGCGGCGGTGGTGCGCCAGGGGGAGGGGGCCTTGGAGGAGGTGCATGACAGACAGGCCCACCCACAGGTGGTGGCCCGACCGGTGGGGGCGTTGCCCCCCAACAGCAGCAGCCACAGCAGCACCAGCCACAGCAGGGACAGCAGCAGCAGCAGCAGCAGCAGGGACAGCAGCAGCAGCAGCAGGCACCGCAGCAGTTCCAGCAGTGGGGGCCCCCGCTGCAGTGGGGCCCGCAGCAGCACTGGGGTCCCCCGCCGCAGTGGGGTCCGGGAGGCCCTGGGAGCACCGGCCGCAGCAGCAGCTCTTCCAGCTGGGCCCCTCGCCCCCCTCGCCGTGACGCTGGCCCCTGCACCCACTGGTGCCTCACCGGGCCGGGCAGCCCCTGTCTCTGTGGTCGCGACGACCACTCTGCCGCGCGGTGCTTCCGCCGCCTCGACGACCTCTACCGGGCTCGTTGGGGCCCTCTGGCGGTCACGCCTCGCTGGTCTCGTCTGTTAGCCCGTAAGATTGATGTTTTTGATCTGTCCATGGACGATGCGCGTCAGCATGCTTTGTATGTTGATGCTGACTTAAGTGCTGATGGGTCTGTGTGCTCGCGTGTTCGTAGGTTAGCCTGCTTGCCTCCTGCTAGTGTAGCCTTGTGCCTGTCTAGCTTAGGTGCTTGTGTTGCTGCTCTAGGTGCTTGTGTAGCGACTGGGTCAGGTGACCCTCCGGCTGAGGCCTCTCTGTCGTTCACGATGGACTCGGGCGCGTCTCAGTGCTTCTTCCGTGACCACACGACCCTTACGCCACTCCTCACCCCTGTGTCGGTGGCTCTGGCTGATCCTACCTCTGGACCAGCCGTTGCGCGTAGCTCCACCACCCTCCCGTGCCCTGTGGTCCCCTCTGGTGTCCTGCGCGGCCTCCACATCCCCTCGTTCACTCGGAACTTGGTGGGTGTTGGATACCTCCAGGACAGGGGGATCACGGTTACCTTCGTGGGGGGTGGGCGGACTGCAGTCTGTACTGACGCTACCACAGGTGCTGTTCTGGCCACTTTCACCAGGGAGCCCCGCTCCGGCTACGTTCTCCACACCGAGCGCTCCCCGGTCGCGTCCTCCCCTCAGGTCATTGCGTCCCCTCCGGCCCAGGTCCCCAGTCCAGTTGCTGTGTCCAGCCAGGTGGTCGCTGTGTCCAGTCCAGTCGCTGCGTCTTGCTCCTGTCGCTCTCTCGCCCACCGCACCGTCCTGTGGCACCACCGCCTTGGCCACCCGTCGATCCCTCGCCTTCGTGGCATGCTCAGTCAGGGACTTGTCACAGGTCTCCCACGCACCTTCCCGTCGCTCCCTCCCTCGCTTGCCCCTCCTTGCTCTTCGTGCGTCGCCGGTCGCTTACGCGCCACTCCCCACTCCTCCTCCCTTCGTCCGGCCACCGCTCCCTTCGAGACTCTCCACTTGGACGTCTGGGGCCCTGCCCCGACGCAGGGGTCTGGGAGAGAGCGTTACTTTCTGGTGGTCGTCGACGACTACTCCAGGTACACCACAGTGTTCCCTCTTGCGAAGAAGTCCGAGGTGACTGCTACGCTGATCAGGTGGCTTCTAACCACTGAGGGCACTCGTGGTCGTCGAGTCAGTTGTCTTCACTCCGACCGTGGGGGCGAGTTTCGCTCCGGCATTCTCGGCGAATTCTGCGGCGAACAGGGCATCACCCAGTCCTGGACGCTGCCAGAGTCCCCACAGCAGAATGGGGTTGCTGAGCGCCACATAGGCTTGGTCATGGACATCGCCCGCACGTCCATGATCCATGCCCGTGCGCCCCATTTTCTGTGGCCTCACGCGGTTCGCTACGCTGCACACCAGCTGAACCTCCAGCCGCGTGTCTCGCGGCCCGAGGCTTCACCGACCAGTCTTTGGACTGGTTCCCCTGGTGTTGGGTCGGCCTTTCGAGTCTGGGGCTGCCTTGCACTTGTTCGCGACACCTCCGCGGACAAGCTCTCGGCACGCGCCGTCCCCTGTGTCTTCAATGGTTTCCCAGTGGACTCTGCCGACTGGTCCTTTTACCACCCGCCCCTCCACCAGTTCCTAGACTCCCGTGACGTCCGGTTTGACGAGTCTGTGTCCTACTACACCCGGTACCCCTGTCGAGGTCTCCCGGTACCCCCTCCCCCCCTGTTCCTAGCACCCTCTCCTCCTCCTGCTCCTGCTCCTCCGGTACCCCCGCCCCCCCCTGGTCCTGCCCCGTCTGGTGTGTCCCACGCTACCCCTCTACCCTCGGTCGCGCGTCAGGTAGCGTCTCCCTCCCCGCAGTCCTCCTCGCAGTCCCCTCAGCAGCCTTCGGCACTTCCGCGACAGGTTACTGTGGACTCGGTTGGTGTTGGAGCTGGAGGTGCAGCCGCTGGCGGTGCTCGGTCTAAAGGTGCTCGGTCGCGGGGTGCTGGAGCTGGAGGTGCTGGCGCAGGTGGCGCTGGCTTTGGGGGTGCTGGAGCTGGAGGTGCTGGCACTGGAGGTACTAGTTCTGGGGGTGCTGGAGTTGGCGGTGCTGGCACTGGCGGTGCTAGTTCTGGGGGTGCTGGAGTTGGAGGTCCTGGCACTGGAGGTGCTGGTTCTGGGGGTGCTGAGTCTGAGGAGACTGACGCTGGAGACCCTGGTTCTGCGGAGTCCACTCCGCCTCCCCACCGCCACGACACGCGTCTCCAGGCTGCCCGTCGGCGTGAGCGTGAGGAGCAGGAGCGGTTGGAGAGGGAGCGGCAGGAGTTGCGGGTGCTAGACCTTCTGGAGCAGCAGCGGCAGCAGCAGCAGCAGCAGCAGCAGCAGCAGCAGCAGCAGCAGCAGCAGCAGCAGCAGCAGCAGCAGCAGCAGCAGCAGCAGCAGCAGCAGCAGCAGCAGCAGCAGCAGCCGCAGCAGCAGCAGCCGCAGCCGCAGCCGCAGCAGCAGCAGCCGCAGCCGCCGCTGCAGCAGCAGCAGCCGCAGCTTCCTCTGGAGCGGCAGTTGTTCCCACCTGTGAGTGGCCTGCGGGCCCTTGGCCTTTCCTCCTCTCCTCCTGTCCGCTCCCAGTCTCCTCCTGTGTTTGTTCCTCCGTTGCCTCCTCCTGACGACCGTCCGGCGGTCTGGTTTTCTCCTCCTCCTCGGTCTCCTCCTCACTCTGTCCGTCACGACTTGATCACTCGTTGTCCTCCTCGTGCTCGTCACTCGTCCCCTGTTACTGACCTCCACACTGCCCTCCTTTGTTCGTCCCGTCGTCGTTCTCCTTCTCCTGTGTCCATTCTCCCGTCTCCTCCTCCGTCCTCTCTCCCAGCCCTCCCCACTCCTATAACTGACTACTACCGCACTGTTCGTCCTGTTGCCGCACGTGTCCTCGCCACTCTTGTCACTGACTCTCGTTTCCCTCCGTCGTCTGCCTCTGCTCTTACTGCCGCTGTCGCTGAGTTTGCTGCCGCCAGCCGCCTTGACTACGCCACCCGGGTGATGCCAGCTCCTCCCTACCGTCCTCTGTCCGTCGGGGGTGGGTTTGCCCTTGGCTGTGACGTCCTAGAGGACAGAGAGTCTGAGCTGGAGTACTGGGCAGCCGCTTCTCCCTCTGTGTGTGCCATGCTGCTCTCCCCTGAGGGAGACCCCGACGCCCTTGACATACCGACTCCTCGCACTTACCGCGAGGCAGTGTCAGAGGCGTGGGCCTCTCAGTGGAAAGCGGCTATGGACTCAGAGTTGGCGTCTTGGAGATCCACAGGCACCTACGTCAACGCAGTTCCCCCTCCCAGGGCGAACGTAGTCGATGGCATGTGGCTCTTCAAGGTGAAGCGGCCGCCTGGAGCACCGCCGGTGTTCAAGGCGCGCTACGTGGCTAGGGGCTTCAGTCAGCGTGAGGGAGTTGACTTCTTCCAGACCTTCGCCCCGACCCCGAAGATGACTACTCTTCGGGTGTTACTCCACATAGCAGCACAGCGAGACTACGAGCTGCACTCCCTCGACTTCTCCACTGCGTTCCTCCAGGGCCGACTGCACGAGGAGATCTGGCTGCGCCGTCCTCCTGGCTTCACTGACACCTTCCCACCTGGGACCCAGTGGAGCCTGAGGCGACCAGTCTACGGTCTCCGCCAGTCGCCCCGTGAGTGGCACGACACTCTTCGCTCCACGCTTCGTGACCTTGGGTTCAGCCCGTCCTCCGCCGACCCGTCGCTGTTTGTTCGAGCGGGTTCTACTCCTTTCTTTATCCTTGTCTACGTCGACGACTTGGTGTTTGCTACAGCTGACAGGGCAGCCCTAGCTCAGGTGAAGTCCGAACTGCAGAAGAGACACAAGTGCACTGACCTGGGTGACCTGCAGCGCTACCTTGGCCTGCAGATCACCCGGGACAGAGCCGCTCGCACCATCACACTGACGCAGTCACACATGGTGCAGCAGGTCCTTCGGCGGTTCGACTTCCAGTTCTCCACCACACAGCCCACTCCTCTTGCTGTTGACCACAGACTCACGGGCCCCTTTCCTGACGAGCCCTTCGAGTCCAGTGGACCCTACGCAGAGTTGTGAGAAGAATGAAGAACGAGGATGAATGAACTATGAATGAGGTGAGTACATATAGAAAACCCTAATTGGGTTGTACCCCCTATGGGATACCCCACTATAGCCTACACAACAGCATAAGCTATATATGTTCTGACACACCCCCATAGGCAAAGTGGGGGAGAACAAGGGGTCACAAGACCAGTCAAGCAAAGCAGAGCAAGCTCAGGGTGGATCACAACGTCACCACACAGTCCGAGCACAACGACAAGGCCACAAGGCCAGTTCACATGCAGGAGTACACATATATATATAGAGCTAGACAAGCAAGAGCAGGTATATATATGTGACAGTACAAGTAAGGTCAAGAGGAGAGCAAGTGAGGCAAGACAGGTACAAGACCCAGCTGAGTGCAGAAGCGCTGATGGTCACAAGGCGCAAGTGCCTTGGTGAACACATCAGCAGTGTTGGCCTGAGAGGCCACGTACGCAAGTCGCAACTGACCACGCTGCTGCAGCTCACGAGCAAGAAAGTAACGGAGAGCAATGTGCTTCGTTCTGTGCTCCAAGCGCTGCTCTCGACACAAGGCCAGCATGGCCTTGTTGTCTACGTACGGCACTGGAGGAGAACGAGGCGGCTCTCCAAGGTCAGTCAGCAGGTAGGTGAGCCAGCGAAGCTCCTGTGCAGCCATGGCCCCGGCGTAGATCTCAGCCTCACAACTGGAGCCGAGAACAGAGGACGAGCGAGTAGCTCGCCACGAGACAGAGCCGGAACCAAGACTGAAGGTGTAACCCTGCGACGACCGCTGCGTAGCCTGGTCGTCAGCCCAAGAAGCGTCCGCGTGCCCAGTGAGGACCACTGGACTCCGCCCTCCAAGCACTAGTCCCATGCCCGACGTACTGCACAAGTATCGCAACACCCTCTTCGCTGCAGCCATGTGCTCTGGTCGGTGTCTCCCAGGAGCAACATAGCGTGCAAGAATGCTAAGAGGGTATGCAAGGTCAGGTCGTGTGCAGGTCATCAGGTACATGAGGCAGCCAACAAGCTCTGGATACGGGCCACTCGACTCTACGGACTCATCCGAAGGCAGAGCTGAGAGTGAGTGGCGAGTAGGCAGAGGAGTGGCCTGAGGCGAGGAGTACGTGAAGCCGAAGCGCTGAAGGACCTGCTGCACCATGTGTGACTGAGTCAGGGTAATGGTGCGGCGTGCTCTGTCCCGGTTGATCTGCAAGCCAAGGTAGCTGCGCAGTTCACCCAGGTCTGTGCACGTGTGTCTCTTCTGCAGCTCGGACTTCACGTGGGCGAGTCCAGCAGTGTCAGCTGTGGAAAAGACCAAGTCGTCGACGTACACGAGGATGTAGAACGGCGGCAGAGAGGTGTCGGTGCGTAGAAACAGCGACGGGTCGGCAGTAGAAGGAGCAAACCCAAGAGCCGCAAGCGTAGTCCTCAGTGTGTCGTGCCACTCACGTGGCGCCTGGCGGAGACCGTAGACTGGACGCCGGAGACTCCACTGGGTACCAGGAGGGAAAGACCCAGTGAAGCCAAGTGGGCGGCGCAGCCAGATCTCCTCGTGCAGGCTGCCCTGCAAGAAAGCAGTGCTGAAGTCGAGAGAGTGCAGCTCGTAGTCACGGTGAGCAGCAACGTGTAGCAGCACCCGAAGAGTGGTCATCTTCGGGGTGGGGGAGAAGGTCTGAAAGTAGTCAACTCCCTGTCGCTGACTGAAGCCACGAGCCACGTAACGTGCCTTGAAGACAGGCGGAGAACCCGGCGGCCGCTTCACCCTGAAGATCCACATGCCACTGACGATGTTCGCCCCAAGAGGGGGGACAGCGTCAACGTAGGTGCCTGTGGACTTCCAGGAAGCCATCTCTGCATCCATAGCTGCCTGCCACTGAGAGGAGTAGGGACCCTCTATCGCCTCCGCGTAAGAGCGCGGAGTCGGGATGTCAAGTGCATCCGGGTCTCCCTCAGGGGTAAGCAGTACGGACACGAGATGAGGTGAAGCAGCTGCCAGACACTGGAACTCCTCCTGCCTGTCCTCAAGGACGTCCGTGCCAAGGGCACACTCACCCCCGACTGACGGAGGACAGGCAGACCCAGACTCAGCGACAAGACTAGCAGCGTAGTCTAGGCGACAGCGAGCAGCAAAGTCGACGAGCTCAGTAACTAGGGCAGACGCAGCAGTAGACTCGAAGGAAGGGTCAGTGACGACAGTAGCAAGGAGACGCGTGACAGTAGGACTGGCAGCACGAAGAGAGTCCGACGCAGGGTCGGGAAGAGCAGGAAGAGAGGACTCAGGAGGAGAAGGCAAAGGGGCACGCAGAGGAGCAGTAGACGGACGCAGAGACATCCTGTGCGTGCCAGGGACAGGAGGAGGACGCTGACGCGAACCACGACCACTAGCGCGAGCAGCACGGACAGGCGACGCAGGGCGAGACGCAGGCTCACGACGCTCAGTAAGACCTCCAGTAGGACCAGTGTAGGGAGAAGGAGCAGGCAAAGGGGAGGTAGGCTGTAGCAGTGACCGCGACGGGACAGGCTGTGGACCCTCCAAGAGAGGAGGAGGACCAGGAGAGGGCGGAAGACCAAGAACCTGCTGCAGGAGTGGAACGAAGTACGGTCGAGGCCGCGTAGCTACGCCAGAAACAGCAGGGACAGCACCAGTACCCCCAGCAGGAGCACCCGCTCCAGCAGCACCTCCAGTAGCTCCAGAACCTCGAGCAACACCAGGAGCACCCCCAGCAGGACCGCCAGTGGTAGTCTCAGCGCCAACACCCTCAGCAGCACCAGCTCCAGTCGAACCCGCAGGCCCAGCAGCTCCAGTACTCCCAGTACGAGCACCTCCGGGACCCGCAACAGCAGCACCCTCAGTAGCCGACGAACCTCCAGCACCAGCAGCACGGCTCCAGCGCCGGGCAAACCACTCGCGCAGCTCCTGTGGAGAGAGTGGCTCCCGGCGAGACAAAGCACGCGTAGAAACTCGAGGCGGAGGACCTCCAGGCGCAGCACTCCCAGGTCCAGCACCCCCAGGCAAAGCACCCCCAGGCGTAGCACCCCCACACTCAGCACCCCCAGGCTCAGCACCCCCAGGCTCAGCACCCCCAGGCTCAGCACCCCCAGACTCAGCACCCCCAGACTCAGCACCCCCAGGCTCAGCACCCCCAGGCCCAGCACCCCCAGGCCCAGCACCCCCAGGCTCAGCACCCCCAGCAGCACCAGAGTCACCAGTGACCTCGACAGGCTCGACTGCGTCTACCTGGGACACACCTGAAGGGGCAGGACCCTGAGGGGGGAGGGGGTCTACCGGGGGGGGACCTGGTACAAGGAAGAGCGGGGGCGGGGGGGGGGACGGAGTGCGGTAGGGGAAGAGGCGGTAGTAGGGTACCGACTCGTCGAACGTGACGTCCTGAGAGGACAGAACACGGCGAGAGGTGGGGTGGTAGAACTGCCACCCAGGCGCGTCTGGGGGGAACCCCAGGAAGACGCAAGGAGCAGCACGAGGGGACAGTTTGTCCGCAGACAAGTCGCGGACAAACGCCCGAGATCCCCAGACCCGGAACGCCGACGCATCGCCCACCTTCCCGGTCCACAGCAAGGCTGGGGAGGTCTCCGGCCTGGAGACCCTGGGGTGAAGGTTGATCTGACGTGCCGCGTACCTCACCGCAAACGGCCACAGAAAATGGGGGGCAGCCGCATGCATCATAGACGTACGAGCGACGTCCATGACCATGCCAATGCGGCGCTCAGCAATCCCATTTTGCTGCGGAGAGTCCGGGAGCGTGAAGGTCTGACGGATGCCTCGTGCACGACAGTAGGCTCGCAGAAGGCCAGAGGAGAACTCTCCGCCTCTGTCCGAGTGCAGACGCAGAACAGGAAAGTCGGAGCCAAAGCTCTGCCTGAGCTGGAGACGAGCTGCGCGGATCCAGTCGATCAGCACCTCAGTGACATCACCCTTGCCGCGCAAGGGGAAGACTGCGGTGTAACGCGAGTAGTCGTCAACAACGAGCAGGAAGTAGCGCTCGTGACCCTGCCCACGGACGCGGGCTGGGCCCCACACGTCCATGTGGAGCGTCTGCAACGGGGCCTCTGTCGGAGGAAACTGGGAGGAGTGAGGGGCAGCACGCTGGCGCCCCTCGACACAGGGGACACAGGTAGGGCCAGGGCCCTGAGGAAGGGGAGGGAGGGACCGGGGGAGACCAGACACTAGAAGACGGGAGGCCATGCCTCTGAGCCGAAGCAGAGAGGGGTGACCAAGACGGTGGTGCCAGAGAAGAGTCTCGTGAGACAGGAGACGACAAGAACAGGGGGCAGACTCAGGACCAGACCTGGACGCAGCAGCAAACACCTGACCCGACGAAGCGACTCTACCAGACTCAGTAACGGGAGGAGACGCAGTGGTCAGTGTGTACAGGCTCGACCCCGGCTGACGGGTAAACGTAGCCAGGTGTCGGCCTGTGCGAGCCTCTGTACAGTGCGTCACCCGCTGACGCGCAGGAGTGAACTGGTGTACACCCGCATCCTGTAGGTCAGCACCACTCACCAGGTTCGTAGAGAACGAGGGGAGGTAGAGACCAGACAGGGTGCCAGAGGGAGCCGCCGGACACGGGAGGACTGTGGAGAAGCGAGACAGGACAGGACCCCCAGAGGGGTCAGCCAGAGACACTGCAACCGGTCGACTCAGCGGTGTGAGTGTGGTGCGGTCCCTAAAGAAGGAGCGAGACGCCCCAGAGTCAAGGGTGAAGGTGAGGGAGGCCGAAGCCGACGTAGTACCTGAGAGCGCAGACTCACCAGTACCTGAGGACGCAGACACACGAGCACCTAGGGCAGCAGCGTCGCAAGCACCTAGGGCAGCAGCCTCACCAGGACCTAGAGCAGCAGTCTCAATACCCGGATCGGGCGGGAAACACCGGTAACAGTCACCCTCATCACTAATAGACACAGCATACATGGCAGAGAGAATAGCATCAAAGTCAAGATCATAGATGGCAACACCCGCCCTGGACAGGTCACCCCAACGAGGGATCTCTGAGGCCTCCGGGAACTGGTGACGCCACGCGTCCGTCAGGCGGCCAAAGCAGCGCTGAGTGGGGTGGGGACCCCCACACTGCTCACCCGCACGGTCGCCGGTGCGCAAAACGTAGGAGCACGGACCAAAACCCCCACCTCGCTGACGCGCAGTGTACCACTCACGAAGCTGCTGAGGGGACAAGGTGTCACGACCACGCTGCTGCTGCTGGCGCGAGCCACCACCGGAGCCACTCCTCTGCGAAGACCCGCGACCAGCACCACCTCCACCCCCGCCGCCTCCTCCGCCTCCGCCGCCTCCGCTACTGCCGCCGCCTCCACCTCCGCCTCCGCCGCCGCCACCTCCGCCACCCCCGCTCCCACTGCCACCGCCGCCGACACCTCCGCCTCCACTGCCGCCACCAACTCCTCCACCCCCACCTCCACTCCCACCGCCACCCCCACTCCCCCCACTGCCGCCACCTCCACCTCCACCGCCCCCGCTCGCTCCTCCAGCGCCCTTGCCCCCCTTGCCCTTGCCAGAGCGGCGTCTCCCACTAGGGGCAGACGCCACACCGACCGACTCAAGACCAAGGAGGTCGGCCGCAGCAGCAGAGGCAACAGAGGGCAGAAGGGGGGAGGGGGAACACCCCTCAAAGATGGGGGTGCGCGGGTCACCACGAGAGGCCCCTACAGCGACTATGCTCTTCTCGGCCGCTAGGAGGGACTTCTCGAGGAGGTCAACAGTGAGAGTGGTGGGACAGACAGAGAGAAAGTGGTCCCTGACTACGCGAAGGGAGTCAGGAAGGCGAGTGACTATGTAGTAAAGAGTGATGTACATGGGGGGGGGGTTCTTGGCGCAGAAGTCAGCAGGGAGTGCAGCGCGGTAGCGAGTGTCACTAGTGCGGAGGTGCGTAATGAGGTCAGCGACTGTGGGAAAGGCAGCAAGGTCAGGAAAGAGGTACGGTAGCATGAGACGGCTCAGTGCAGCAGTGGCAGGGGAGGAGTAGCGCGCAACTACAGCGTCGTACAAGGTCTGAGCACTCTTGTACTGACTAAAGTGTGCACGCTCGGAGGTAGGGAGGTGGCGACGCACAGCAAGACGTGCAGCAGCGTCGCGCGTGGCCCACTGGGAGCGAACAGTGGCGTCGGCGTCAGCAGCAGGGGCAGTGGAGGCGCCAGAGGTGAGGTCAAAGAGAGAGAGACCATCTGCCCTATCGCACTGTAAGAACAGCTGCAGGTCATCCACCCAGACCTCAAAGTCAATGGCCCGACCCTCAGCGTCAAAGACTAGAACACTAGGGGTAGCCATGACCCTAGACGACTGGCAGTGCAAACAGTAGGGTGAGGGCAGTGCAGTGAAAGGGCGCTGTGCTCACCAGACTGGACAGGTCGGGCGGCCCGGAAGGAGGGCGGCGCGGCGGCTCGGCGGCTCGGCTGCCGGGCGGTTCGGCGGCTCGGCGGCTCCGCTGCTGGGCGGCACGGCTGCTGGGCGGCTCGGCTGCTGGGCGGCTCGGCTGTTGAGCGGCTCGGTTGTGCTGCTGAGGGGCAGCACGGCTCGGGCTGCTCGGGCGGTGCGGGCGGCTCGGGCGGCTCGGGCGGCTCAGCTCCTCAGCGGCACAGGCGGCGTGGGGACCGAGACGGCGGCGCGCGGCTGGGACGGGCGGCGCACGGGCGGCGTGGGGCCGGGACTGCGGTGCGCGGCCGGGACGGGCGGCTCACGGGCGGCGTGGGGCCGGGACGGGCGGCGCGCGGGCGTCGAGGGGCCGGGACGGGCGGCGCGCGGGCGTCGAGGGGCCGGGACGGGCGGCGCGCGGGCGTCTAGGGGTCGGGCCGGGTGGCGCGCGGGCGTCTAGGGGCCGGGACGGGCGGCGCGTGGGCGTCGAGGGGCCGGGACGGGCGGCGCGCGGGCGTCTAGGGGCCGGGACGGGCGGCGCGCGAGCGTCTAGGGGCCGGGACGGGCGGCTCACGGGCGGCGAGGGGCCGGGACGGGCGGCGCGCGGGCGTCGAGGGGCCGGGACGGGCGGCGCGCGGGCGTCGAGGGGGCCGGGACGGGCGGCGCGCGGGCGTCTAGGGGCCGGGACGGGCGGCGCGCGGGCGTCTAGGGGCCGGGACGGGCGGCGCGCGGGCGTCTAGGGGCCGGGCCGGGTGGCGCACGGGCGTCTAGGGGCCGGGACGGGCGGCGCGCGGGCGTCTAAGGGGCCGGGACGGGCGGCGCGCGGGCGTCTAAGGGCCGTGACGGGCGGCTAAAGGGGCCACTAGGGGCCAAGAGAGAGGGGAGCGCGACTCGGGTAGGGGCAGAGTGCGCTCCGGGCAGGAAAAAAACGGTGGGCCCTAGGAACAGTTCCCACAAGGGAACCTGCTCGATACCATGAGAAGAATGAAGAACGAGAATGAATGAACTATGAATGAGGTGAGTACATATAGAAAACCCTAATTGGGTTGTACCCCCTATGGGATACCCCACTATAGCCTACACAACAGCATAAGCTATATATGTTCTGACAAGTTGGTGGGCTGCCTCATGTACCTGATGACTTGTACTCGACCGGACCTCGCCTTTCCCCTCAGCATCCTTTCTCGCTTTGTTGCGACTGGGAGACACCGCCCTGTCCACTGGACAGCTGCTGTGAGGGTGGCGAAGTACCTGGCGACTACATCAGGCATGGGGCTTGTGCTTGGAGGGACTCAGCCAGTGGGGTTGACTGGTCACTGCGACTCTTCCTACGCTGACGACGTGGAGACTCAGCGCTCGACTCAGGGTTACTGCTTCAGTCTGGGAGCTGGTGTTGTGTCGTGGAGGTCTACACGGTCGTCGTCTGTGGCTACTTCCAGTGCAGAGGCAGAGATCTACGCTGGTGCCATGGCGGCACAGGAGCTTCGCTGGTTGACCTTCTTGCTCGCCGACCTTGGTGAGCGGCCTCGCTCTGCACCGACCTTGTACGCTGACAACAAGGCCATGATCCTCTGTGTCGAGAGCCTCGACTGGAGAGCAGAGTGAAGCATATTGACGTGAGGTACTTCCTCCTGCGCGAGCTGCAGCGACGCGGCCAGGCACGCCTGGACTTTGTGGCCTCAGAGGCCAACACTGCAGACGTCTTCACCAAGGCCTTGGCGCTTGGTGATCACCACAGGTTCTGTGTGCAGTTGGGGCTTGTTGAGGTAGGCCCTCGGTTGCTGTAGTCTTGTTGTTTGCTCTGCTTGTTGTGTTTCCTATTTATATCCTAGTGAACTCTTGAACTGGCCTTGTGGCCGTTTGCTTGCGCTCGGAATTTGTGTGGTGTCCTTGAGATCCACCCTGAGCTTGCCTTGTTTCTTGCTTTGACTGGTCTTGTGACCGTTTGTTCACCTTGCTTGCTTTGATGCCCCTCACTTAGCCTATGGGGGTGTGTCAAATGTAATTCTATGCTTGTAGGCTGCAGTGAGTAGCACAATAGGGAGTACAGTTGTTAGGGTTGCATATTTGTACTTCCACACTTCCTAGTTTCATCATTCCGTTGCATTCCTATTCTCAGACTTTCCAACACTGAGCAATCAGGGTGATGTTTTTCTGAAAAATGTGCACCCATAATACAGGGGGAAATTTTTTCCCGGATTCAGGGAGGCCTAATTTGAAACGTCAGCCCTGACGGTAACAATCAAACCTACTAGGGTGGGCAATGACAGCTAGCACATGCAGCCGTGCGTGGTGGCGATGGTCCTGGACCCTGGTCCATACCGTATCACTGTCCCTTGTCTGCACTGGCTTTCCTTCCAGATTGCAGTCCCAGGCATGGACTGGCATCAGTGGCAGCAGCACCATCCATGCCCGCCCCGGTATGGACTGGCAGAGGCAGTGCACCACACAGGCAGAGCAGAGAGGAAGCTGCTGAAACCAAAACATGAATGTGGAGCTGGTGAAACGAACGTTCGCTTGATTCAAGTGTTTTGTCCACGTCAAATGTTGGTGGCTGTGTTACTTACATCTTTAGTTCTTCCAGTGGTACGGTAATAAATGCGCCTTTTATCATTCATGTTTGAGCACAGGTATGATTCGTGTTTTGTCCTGTGCACAACATTGGATTGTTCAATGTAACACGGCACATCGTTTTGGTGAGTAGAATATATCCACATTGAAGGAAAGAAAGCACAAAACAAAAAGAAAGTAGCCATCCTTCCAAGAGTAAAACATGCACTCGGTCTAAAATTACAGCACCCAGCTTGTGGTAGCAGGTCACTCTGACACCACAAGCTCTTCGAGCCTGCCCTGTCTGTCTCACAGGCCCTGCATCACTTATTCATGAAACAAACTTTGAAGTACCATGCACTGCACACCCCATCGCGCTGCCTTCACCCTCCACGAGAGGGCCACACTCCACCATTCCTTGCACCCCTGCTTTTCTTGGCAACAACTGCCCAATTCCTCCGGCTCCAACCTTCCTCACACCCGCCCCTTGCGTCTCTGCCTGGCTGCTTTTGCCCCTGTGACTGCCTTAGCCTGAGGCTGCCTGTCTCCTGCTGCTGCCGATGCACACGCACCAGAGCTTCCCCCACTGCTGGGAGCAGGAGAGACAGAGCAGCTGGCGCCTTGCCCTCCAGGAAATGTCGCCTGCGCTGCCGCTGCCGCACTTGCTGTTTGCACGGGACGTGCTGCGGCAGGCGGTGCAGAAGCGAGCGGGCGAGACAGAGGAGGGAGAGGTAGGCGAGGGAGAGGCCAGCGGAGCAGGCCAAGGGGGGGAGGTGCTGCAGCTGCTGCTGCGGCAGCAGCACCCAGAGGAAGAGCGCCCAGTGGAAGAAGAGGGTGAGGAGGAAGGCCGTGGTCTGGCTGAGATGACGGTGGTGACGTAGCAGGGACTCCGACGGCAGGGAGTCTGCACAGCACACATGACATTACAGGGCGGACAAGGGAATACAGGAGTTAGACAGAGCTAGAAGCCAGTGCAGACGGGAAAGGAAAGATAAAACAGGTTGGCACAATGGTCTAGGAACCATGAGAAGGCGGGCTAGTAGTGTTGGTAGGGCACGTACCGCTTTCAAGCACTGCAGGCTCTGCTCCATCAGCACGCACACCTCCTCCCGACACACTGCCCCCCTCCCGCTTCCCCTCCTCCACCTCTAACTCCCCCCTCATTTCTTCGCTGGAAGTGCCACCAGTCGCCCCAACACCAGCAACTCCGGCGACACCCAGGGCACCTGCCATGGGTCCAGCGGTGGTGCTTGCTCCTGCAGCCCACATCTGGTGCAGGCGAGCAAGCTCGTCTCTTAACGCGCCATTCTCGTACGCGGTCACGGCCACCACCTGTCGGAGCTGCCCTATGGTTGCCTGTAGGGCCGCACACCTCCCCTCCAGCTCCGACACGTAGCTCTTCCGCCGTTGCCGCGACTGCAGCGCCGATTGCCTGTTGCGCATCAGCCGCTTCCGCCTCCGCTCCTGCTCTTCGTCCTCCCAGCTGCCCTCTTCTCCTCCTTCCGCCTCGCCAACCCCTTCACCTTCGGTTCCCCCGCCCGCTGTGCTGGCCGCCCTGGCTGGTCCGACGGGAGCGCTGCTAGCGGCGGGAGTTGGCGGGAGGCACGTCGCGGGAGGCGCGGCAGTCGGGGTTGGGGCAACGGCAGCGGCAACGGCGCGGGGTGCAGCGGTTGGAGGTGACGCCCGACTTGCGGGAGCAGGCGGCGGAGACACACGAACGGGGGCCGCAGGACGTTGTGAAACGGGGACGGCTGCAGTAGCGACGGCGGGAACGGCGGGAGTGGAAGCAGGTGGAAGGGCGACATTAATCGTTTGTCTCTCCTGCAGCGTTTGCGCCTGTGACAGAACTTGGAATTGAGAAGGTGGCTGTGCCAATGCTTCGGGCCGTGGCTGCGACTGGGACAGCACTGTCCGCTGCACAGCGCCATCTCTCCCCGCAGTAGTAGCGGATATAGCGTTTCCGCCGCACGAAACCATGGCAGTTCTTGATTGTCCCCCGCTCGCTGCTGCTGGCCCAGTCCCAGCAGCAGCCCCCCGGCTGCGCACCTCCGCCGCTACCTCCGCTGCGCCTTCCGCCTTCTTAGAAGCGAAATCTTCCGCGCCTTTGCGCGCATGCGCGCTCAGGCAGCGCCTGAGGGCGCAGACAAGCGCTCCATCCGCGCGGCTGTTCCTGCTCGTGCTCCCGCTTCCCCCACTGCTGCTGCTCCCGTCACCGCCGCTGCTGCTGCTCCTGCTGCTACCCCTGGCGCGGGTAGGCGACGCGATAGCAGCGCGATTCGCTTCACCAATACTGGGAACCTGTTGGTGCTGCTGCTGATGCAGATCGTGCGAGTGTGAAGTCCGCGAAACCTGCTGCTGCTTCGTCGTCGGCTCCCTCTGGCGCTTTCTTGTTGCCACGCCCCCCCCGTCCGCCACACGCACAGCCTCGTTCGCTTCACATGCGACCGCGCCGGAGGCAGGTGCGGCAGGCTGCGGCGTCCACCACACTCCGCGCGAAGGGTTCGGAACAGCATAACCAGCCGTCACGTCAAGGGAAGTCGACGCGCCGGTAGGAAAGACGGGAGCACTGCCACCGGCTTGCAAGGAGGCGCTTGTGTCATAGTTACCGCCGGCAGGTTGTACCTGCATGTCAACCGGGTTGAAAGCGCTCTCCTCCGCGACACCATGTGCAGCGGAAAGGACCGGCGGGGGACTGGCGCTGCCAGGTGCAGGTTCCACATTCCCTTGATGCGCAGGTTGCAAGTCCATGGAATCAGTGGTGGGCGGAACTCCCACTGCGTGCTCCTGATTCAGCTCAGTTCCCGGCGGATGTGGCTGCCCGCCGTACCCGGACTCAGGAAGAATGTCGTTTAACCAATCGCAGCCGCCTACAGTTGCGGCGCAGCGCTGCCCGTCGACAGCCGTGGCCGCACCGTCGACGAGGATATACGCGCCCGTTTCCGCCGCAGATGGCGCAGCATTCGTTACGAGCTCCGTCGAGCCGGGACCTGGTTGAATCGGCACGCTTGGGGGATCAGAAGCGTCAATTGGAGCGGTCGGTAGCCCGTCTAGAAAGTGCGAAAGCGCCGCGGAGTGATCATCAAGGTGCATCCACGTGTTATCCGCACGCATCCACGCGTCGTCGCAGTCGTAAAACAGATCGCCGTTCCCGCCGCCGCCGCCTCCGCCGCCCTGATATTCCAATTGCCGTGCGGCTCCCGGGTGAGCGCTGACGTCAGCTTGCGCAGTCACAAGCGCCGGCGCCGGAAGCGCAGAGGATCGGGAGAGGGTCATGCCGTCGATGCACATGCGGAAGCTGCTGGAGGGGTCGTTCAGAAAGTATCCATCGCTTGGACCTAGCCCGTCGCCCGCACCCGAGGTCGCGTCGTGCTCCCAGGCGACCTCGGGAAGGTTCCCGCCAGAAACATCGGACGACGAGACGGAGCGAGCGACGAGCAGAGCGGGTGGGGCGGTCATGGAGGGCCCGCCGCCACGCGCTCGCGCGGAGCGGAGAGGAGGCTCGAGGCCTGGTTGAGAGGGAAGAGACCGCAACTGTCGAAGCGTTTACGCAATGTTTGACGAACAAGCACAGGAACGAGAGGAGAATCAGGTCACAGGTGGCGGGCGATCCTGGAGCATCATAGCTTTGATTGAACGAAGACTGGTTGAATTGATCAACTGCCTGTGCTGAACGGAAGTTATATGCACGGCTACACAATTAGGATCCGCGCGCCGGGCTATGCGAGCAGGTCTCTTGTGGTCTAGGAGGCGAGCAATCAATTGATTCAGTGGTTGGGAAAAATCATGGGGAGGTGCATGGCATTGAAGTTTGTCATACTACTGTACTGTGCTCGAGGCTGGGTTTTGAAAAGAACGAGAATCGCCAAGCAGCCACGCAGGCACACAAGCTCGCACACAGGCTGGCTCTGGGTCGCTGGACTCGCGCGACTCCGAACGACACGAAGGAGGACGCCCAAGGCGAGAGGGAAAGGGACCTTCGCGGACCGTCGCGGAAAGGGGAGATTCAACCCATCTGCACACGCGACAGGAGAGGTGCATTCACCAATCACCGATCTCGTCGCATCCTCCCATGCATCAGACGAATCGGGATTGGCGGGAGGGTTCATTCGTTTTCGCATTTGTTGCGCACTAGCCTCTTGTCAGCAGTAACATCTGCGCACGAGAGGACGTTTGTGGGGGGGTCGCTCATTTGAGATGGGATGGGATCGGCGCGAAAGGACATTTCGCAACAAATGGGCAAGGTTCTTCTCTCCCCTCCGCCCTCCCCTCCCCCCACCAACTCCCTGCACCAATCCCATTGGGCGAGGAAGGTAACGCCTTGGCAGTTTCGAGGAGTCTTCCAGGAGGAGAAGGCTCCTATCCTAGCTGCCTAGCACGTCATTCCTCCAATCAGAGCGCTAGTATGTGCTGGCATCTTCAAATAACGGAAATCGGCTTCCTGTAAGTCGCATTCATAGATTTGACATACATCATTTGCATTCAAAATCATCTTATATAGTGGGATTGATTGACCAAACTCAACAATTTGTGGTTCTCCAATAAGCAACACTCGGCAGGTGTAGCGTGTCAGATTCCCAGTCACTAGACCACTGGGATAAAATGGCTTGTTCCAAATGCGGGTCATTGCACCCAAAACCCCCTAGGCTAACATGCATATACGGTAACCCCCCTAGAATCAATCAAGGATTCCCAGTGCATGTCACTCGACACCCCCAACACTTGGAGGCCCAGGACACGTCACCACACATTCTACCTCATGTGCGCACATGAGGATTCAAACCCGAGTCCTATTGCTTAGATACCATATCAGAATCCCAATCACTAGACCACTTGCATAAAAGGCCTTATTCCAAAAGTGGGTCAGTGCACTCCCCCTCCCCACACTAACATGTCCGTAACCCCCCATAGATCAGTCGAGGATCCCCAGTGCAGGTCTCTCAACATATCGGCTAGCGGGATCAGCAGTGGTGCAGAGGCGGCAAAGTGGCGACGACAGATGCATCGGCGAGAAGGAGGAGCGGCAGAGGTAAGGAGGAGGAAGAGGAGTGTCACGGACAGCTAGAGGCACACGGATATAGGTTAAGCGGAGTCGGAGTGGCGGGCCGGCAGGCAGGCGGGCCTGGTCAAAGTGCGCGCCTAGACCAAATGTGCACAAGGACCAAGTGCGCGCCTGGTCCAAGTGAGCGCATGGTCCAAGTGCGCGCCTCGGCCAAGTGCGCACCTGGGCCAAGTGCGCGCCTAGGCCAAGTGCGCGCCCGTTCGAAGTGCGCGCCCGGACCAAGTGCGCGCCAGGACCAAGTGCGCGCCCGGACCAAGTGCGCGCCCGGACCAAGTGGTCGCCTGTGATGCATAGGATCGTCTCAGGTTGATCGCAAGAAAGTGTAGCAGCGGAAGTTTGCTAAGTGATGTTGGGTACGGACTCTGTCAGTAGAAGGAGATTTGATTCTCGACAGAAGTGACTATAACAATGCGGTACAGGGGTTTATATAGGAATACAGTGGAATACGAAAGGTCCTAGCTAGCCATGTACTCTGAGGGGGTACATTCCCCTTAGGGCTAATCTAGGTGCGGCATCACAACCGTGCATCCGGTAACCGTATGCGGTTCGGCAACCGTTTGAACATTCCCGCGCTTTGCACTTCAAATTCCTTCTGCTTGTAACTGTCTTTGTCGCTTGGTCTTTCGTCCTCGCTGCAGCCATCTTCGCGTTAAGGGTTTGTTACTCAAGAATGTTTAGAACTATTCCATATCGTAACACTCCCCTTCATTCCTGGAGGAGCTAAGTCTTGACGCGTTTGGTTATGCCGCAGATGTTTCTGCAGTGATGATACTGCTGACGTGGCAGCTTCTTGGTGAGGAAGTCATCTGCCATGTCACCAGTGAGGCAGTAAGTCAAGATGACTTTGCCTTTGTCAACTTCGTCTTTGACGAAGAAGTAACGGAGCGCGATGTGCTTGGTGCGGTTGACGAAGCCAAGCTTGTTCGCGATTTTTGTCGCGCTTTGGTTGTCGCAGTGAAGTTTGAAGCTTGCGGACGTCGCAATTTCTGGTGGGCTCGAGGCGGAAGAGGAAGCCGGTTCGGGACTGTCGATTTGCAGGGTCAGCGGCATGATCTGCGTCCACGTAGCCGACGAGGTTGAAGGAGCGGGTCGTGAGAGTTGAGTAGGTGAGGCCGATGTGTGGTGTGGAGATGAAGCATTGCACTGCGCGCTGTAAGTCCAGCATGTGCTCCCCTTCAGGCCGCTTGGCATACCGAGCGAGTTGGCTCGAGATGTAGGACAAGTCAGGCCTGCATGTGACAGCCGCGAAGAGGAGACAGCCGAGTTGCTGCTGGTATAGCTGATGGTCGGATGGGTTGAGAAGTGTGGTGTTGGGAAGATGCGGGGTGGCTGGGCTGCGGTAAGGAGTGGATAGTTTGGTGGGTGGAATGTTGAACTTAGTGGCAAGCGTTTCAGCGTACTCGAATGCGGAGAGGTGAATGGCGTCAGTCGAGTATGAGATGTTGAGGCCCAGGAACTGGGTAACTTGGTTGGTGCTGGTGATTTCGACGCGGTTGCTGAGGTTCTTTTCAAACTGAGCGAGGAGGTCGTTGCTGGTGCCAGTGTAGAGGAGATCGTCGACGTACGCCGTGAGGAGGATGTAGTCGCTGTTGTAGTGAAGACGGTACATTCCGGGATCGTGGGGCAGTTGAATGAAGCCGATGTCAAGCAGGATCTGGTGGAGGTACTGCTGCTAGAGTCGCGGCGCCTGTTTGATGCCGTAGAGCGATTTCCAAAGCTGACACACGCGATTGTCGCCGTCGCCGTAGGTGTGAGGCTGTTCGACGAAGATGAGAGCGTTGACGGGGGTGTAGAGAAAAGCGTTTTTGACGTCGATTTGGCGCAGGGGAAGATGCTTAGCTGCTGCGATGGCGAGGAGGATGTGTACAGAGGTATGACGGCTCACGGGGGCAAAGGTTTGATCAAAGTCAACGCCATGTCGTTGGTCAAATCCTCGAACAACCCAACGGGCCTTGAAGCGCTCGATGGTACCGTCGGCAGTTGTTTTGACACGGAACACCCATTTGCCGGAGAGGACATGTCTCCCCTTCAAGGCAGCTCGATCAGCAAGGACCCAGGTGTCACGAGCTTCTAACGCGGCGACTTCAGCATCCATCGCAGCGCGCCATTCCTTTGCGTATGGGCCGGTGAGAGCTTGACGTGGGGTTTTGGGCTCAATCGCTTTAGGCGGACGGGACACAGCTGTGTGGAGGCCGAGGATGTGAAGGCCCGAGATGCCAGGGCTGTGACGTTGGCCACTGGTGACCTCCACGACGTCATCGTCAGAGTCATGGCCGCTGGATGCCGTTGGACTGAGTAGGGAATCCCGTGAGGAGTCCAGGGGATCGTGTGGCGGCGATTCCAGCAGTAGAGTGGGCAGGTTCCAGTCTTGTTTGTTTTCGTCGAAAACGAACTCCCCGTCTTGCGTGAACGGATTGTTGTAGCTGTTGAACTGTATTTCTTGCCCTTCAGGAGGCGGAGAGGCGTAACGGAGATGTTGCCGATTTGTGCGGCGGGTGCGGCGTCGGACACGCATCGCCATGTTGCCCATGACGTGGCGGACAGCGTTGTTCTGTGGTTGCCGCTGCATGTCTGTTTGCGGCGGTTGGCACGGGGCGAACCGATGGTCCGAAGACGGTCGGCTGGCCTGGCGTGCATGGGCTGGATTTTGAGCAGAGTTGTTGTGCGGCGCGGAGTTGTTGCGTGGTCCGGATCGGCATTGTTCAGTAGAATGACCGAAGATTTTGCAGTTCTTGCGGTAGTATTGTCGTGGTCGTATGTCGCGATTTCTTCAGTGGTCGCGATCGGAATAAAAGGCGATTTGTTCGCGGCGCGTCCCTTTTTCTTGATTGAAGTCCATGTCTTGTTGTTCGTGCAGCAGGGTAGCGCAGAGGTGTGCTTAGGAGATTATGCCCTGTTGACGAAGCAGAGCTTTGCAGGGGTTCCAGTGTGGGCCGAGTCCTCGGAGGACGATGGTGACGAACATGTCTTCAGAGATGGTGTTTTCCAGCTTTAGGAGTTGGTCGCGGACGCTGCGGCAGCGATTGATGTAAGTATTGGCCTTCTCGCCAGGCGCCATTTTGACTTCCATGAGTTCTTGGAGCAGGCGGCTGGATGAAACGGAGTCCTTGGGTTGATAGGTTTTGTTGAGGTAGTTCCATGCGGCGAGGGCGGGAGCTGGGAAGGTTTTGTAGGGACGGATGCCGAGCTGTTCAGTCGGCGCCATGTTCCGAAGGAGGACGCTATACGCCATTAGTGACTCATTGTAGTATTGCGTTTTTGCGTCGTCGGTGTCGCTGGTGGGGCCAGCGTAGCTCCCGTCAAAGTAGCAGAAGATTTGCGCGTTTTGTAGTAGTAGCTCGAGCTTGAAACTCCAGATGTAGAAGTCGCGTCCGCTAAACACGGTACTGGTGCGGATCTTGGAGATAGTTAGAAACTTGTTCTGAGCTGCGAGCACGGCTTCGTCGCTTGGACGAGAGGCGGTTGGAGCAGAGGAATTTGAGCCAAGATCGAAGGTGGTTGGGCTCGGTTCCTTGGCTGGAGTGGCCGGTTGCTCGGGTTGTTGCGCGGTTGACGGGTTGTGGTTCTTTAGTTGTTGAATTCCAGATTCCAGCGTGGCAATCCGCTGGATGAGTTGCTCCAGAAGCGCATTGCTGACGGTGGTGGTTCCCGCGGAATTCGCGGTTGGGTTGGTGGGTGGTTCGGCAGTGTTGGCTGCTTGTCCACCAGATCCTCCAGCCATGTTTCGGCGGGAGCGCGTACCGGACGCCACCTTGAATTTGAATTTGAATCAAGGGTGGTGATGCGAAGAATCCTGAGTAGCTCTCATACCATGATGCAATCCGAACAGTCTTATAGGATCGTCTCAGGTTGATCGCAGGAAAGTGTAGCAGCGGAAGTTTGCTAAGTAATGTCGGGTACGGACTCTGTCAGTAGAAGGAGATTTGATTCTCGACAGAAGTGACTATAACAATGCGGTACATGGGTTTATATAGGAATACAGTAGAATACGAAAGGTCCTAGCTAGCCATGTACTATGAGGGGGTACATTCCCCTTAGGGCTAATCTAGGTGCGGCATCGCAACCGTGCATCCGGTAACCGTATGCGGTTCGGCAACCGTTTGAACATTTCCCGCGCTTTGCACTTCAAATTCCTTTTGCTTGTAACTGTCTTTGTCGCTTGGTCTTTCGTCCTCGCTGCAGTCATCTTCGCGTTAAGGGTTTGTTACTCAAAAATGTTTAGAACTATTCCATATCGTAACAGCCCGATCCAAGTGCGCGCCCGGTCCAAATGCGCGCCTGGACCAAGTGCGCACCCGGACCAAGTGCGCGCCTGGCGCTTAGTCACGCTTGGTCACGCTTGGGCATGCTTGGTCACGCTTGGGCACGCTTGGTCACGCTTGGTCACGCTTGGCCACGCTTGGTCACGCTTGGGCACGCTTGGTCACGTTTGGTCATGCTTGAGCATGCTTGGTCACACTTGGTCATGCTTGATCACACACTTGGTCACACTTGGTGCACGCTTGGTCACACTTGGTCACGCTTGGTCACGCTTGGTCACGCTTGGTCACACTTGGGCACGCCTGGTCACGCTTGGGCACGCTTGGTCACGCTTGGGCACACTTGGTCACACAATTGGCCACGCTTGGTGCACGCCAGGTCACACTTGGTCACCCTTGGTCACGCTTGGTCACGCTTGGTCACTCTTGGTCAAGCTTGGTCACACTTGGTCACGCTTGGTCGCACTTGGGCACACTTGGTCACGCTTGGTCATGCTTGGTCACACTTGGTTACGCTTGGTCACGCTTGGGCACGCTTGGTCACACTTGGTCAAACTTGGTCACGCATCGACACACTTGGTCACACTTGGTCACGCTTGGTCACGCTTGGTCATGCTTGGTCACGCTTGGTCACGTTGGCCACCCTTGGTCACGCTTGGTCACGCTTGGTCACGCTTGGGCACACTTGGTCACGCTTGGTCACACAATTGGCCACACTTGGTGCACGCTTGGTCACACTTGGTCACGCTTGGTCACGCTTGGTCACGCTTGGTCAAGCTTGGTCACGCTTGGTCACGCTTGGTCACACTTGGGCACACTTGGTCACACTTGGTCACGCTTGGTCACACTTGGTCACGCTTGGTTACGCTTGGTCAGGCTTGGTCACACTTGGTCACACTTGGTCACGCTTCGTCACACTTGGGAACGCTTGGTCACACTTGGTCACGCTTGGTTACACTTGGGCATGCTTGGTCACGCTTGGTTATACTTGGTCACGCTTGGTTACACGCTTGGGCATGCTTGGTCACACTTGGTCACACTTGGGCATGCTCGGTCACACTTGGTGACGCTTGGTGACGCTTGTCACGCTTGGTCATACTTGGGTACGCTTGGTCACACTTGGTCACTCTTGGTCACAATTGGGCACGCTTGGTCACGCTTGGTCACGCTTGGTCACGCTTGGTCATGCTTGGTCACACCTTGGGCACGCTCAGTCACACATGGTCACGCTTGGTTACCCCTGGTCACACCTGGTCACGCTTGGTCACGCTAAGTCATGCTTGGTCACGCTTGGTCACGCTTGGTCACGCTTGGTCACGCTTGGTCACGCTTGGTCACGCTTGGTTACGCTTGGTCACACTTGGTCACGCTTGGTCATACTTTGGCATGCTTGGTCCCAATTGGTTACGGTTTGTCACCCTTGGGCACGCTTGGTCACACTTGGTCACGCTTGGTTACGCTTGGTGACACTTGGTCACGCTTGGTCACGCTTGGTCCCGCTTGGTCACACTTGGTCACGCTTGGAATTGCTTGGTCACGCTTGGTTACACGCTTGGGTACGCTTGGTCACACTTGGTCACGCTTGGTCATGCTTGGGCACGCTTTGTCACACTTGGTCACGCTTGGTCACGCTTGGTCGCACTTAGGCACGCTTGGTCACGCTTGGTCACGCTTGGTCAAGCTTGGTCACACTTGGGCACACTTGGTCACGCTTGGTCATGCTTGGTCACACTTGGTCACGCTTGGGCACACTTGGTCACGCTTGGTCACAATTGGGCACACTTGGCCACGCTTGGGCTTGGAAACGCTTGGTCACGCTTGGGCACGCTTGGTCACACTTGGTCACACTTGGTCACGCTTGGTCACACTTGGGTACACTTGGTCACACTTTGTCACGCTTGGTCACACTTGGGCACGCTTGGTAACACAATTGGTCACGCTTGGTCAGGCTTGGTCACACTTGGGCATGCTTGGTCACACTTGGTGACGCTTGGTCGCACTTGGTCACGCTTGGTCACGCTTGGTCACGCTTGGGCACGCTTGGTCACGCTTGACCACGCTTGGTTACGCTTGGTCACACTTCGTCACGCTTGGTCACACTCGGTCACGCTTGGTCCCACTTGGTTACGCTTGGTTACCCTTGGGCACGCTTGGTCACACTTGGTCACGCTTGGTTACGCTTGGTCACACTTGGTCACGCTTGGTCACGCTTGGTCACGCTTGGTCACGCTTGGTCACGCTTGGTTACGGTCGGTCACACTTGGGCACGCTTGGTCACACTTGGTCACGCTTGGAATTGCTTGGTCACGCTTGGTTACACGCTTGGGTACGCTTGGTCACACTTGGTCACGCTTGGTCATGCTTGGGCACGCTTTGTCACACTTGGTCACGCTTGGTCACGCTTGGTCGCACTTAGGCACGCTTGGTCACGCTTGGTCACGCTTGGTCAAGCTTGGTCACACTTGGGCACACTTGGTCACGCTTGGTCATGCTTGGTCACACTTGGTCACGCTTGGGCACACTTGGTCACGCTTGGTCACAATTGGGCACACTTGGCCACGCTTGGGCTTGGAAACGCTTGGTCACGCTTGGGCACGCTTGGTCACACTTGGTCACACTTGGTCACGCTTGGTCACACTTGGGTACACTTGGTCACACTTTGTCACGCTTGGTCACACTTGGGCACGCTTGGTAACACAATTGGTCACGCTTGGTCAGGCTTGGTCACACTTGGGCATGCTTGGTCACACTTGGTGACGCTTGGTCGCACTTGGTCACGCTTGGTCACGCTTGGTCACGCTTGGGCACGCTTGGTCACGCTTGACCACGCTTGGTTACGCTTGGTCACACTTCGTCACGCTTGGTCACACTCGGTCACGCTTGGTCCCACTTGGTTACGCTTGGTTACCCTTGGGCACGCTTGGTCACACTTGGTCACGCTTGGTT
This sequence comes from Closterium sp. Naga37s-1, assembly GCA_947471745.1. Lineage (NCBI taxonomy): Eukaryota > Viridiplantae > Streptophyta > Zygnematophyceae > Desmidiales > Closteriaceae > Closterium > Closterium sp. Naga37s-1. The sequence continues at coordinate 443,612 of CANJKZ010000509.1, forward strand.
ACGCTTGGTCACACTTGGTCACGCTTGGTCACGCTTGGTCACGCTTGGTCACGCTTGGTCACGCTTGGTTACGGTCGGTCACACTTGGGCACGCTTGGTCGCACTTGGCTACGCTTGGTCACCCTTGGGCACTCTTGGTCAGACTTGGTCACGCTTGGTCACACTTGGTCACGCTTGGTCTCGCTTACTACCGTATGGATGCCCAGTTTCATCTTACTCGTGCCTCCCGTCCTTCGTCGCTTCATCGCTCGTCGCTCGTCACCAGGGGCTACCGTCAACGCGCGCGACGCCACGGGGTGCACGGCGCTGCATCTAGCGGCAGCGGTGTCAACGGGAGTTGTGTGTTGGTCCCGTCCTCGCTTGGGCGGAGCCGACTTCGTGGTCGGGTGTGACGGGAGCAGCCGACCTGCAGCAGTGGCCGAGCTGGTTGACGAGGAGGTCGACCTGCACGGGGACCACTGCACTGGCACCGACTTCAGGGTGGCGCCGACTTCATGGAGGTCGACTTGGGAAGTCGACCTGCGGAGGACGTCAACTTGGTGACGTCAACTTGGGGCAGCCGACCTGGGTGGTTGGCTGACGGACTGCTGGTCGACCTGGTGGTTGGTCGACCAGGCCTGCTGGTCGACCTGATGGTGGTCGACCTGATCTGGTGGTTGGCGAAGGAGGGGCCGACGTCGACCTCAACTCAGGACGCCGAGCAGTTGGGCGTCGAGTAGCTGGGCGTCAACTTCGTGACTCCGACTTCGGGTAGCCGACTTGGGTGGTCTGCTGACAACTGCGCTGGTCGACATGAAGCTGGTCGACCAGGACTGCTGGTCGACGTGGAGCTGGTCGACCAGAAGTGACGTCGACCTCGAGCTGGTCGACCAGGGGCGTGGTCGACCTGGTGAGGTCGACTTGGAGGTGGTCGTCGACTTGGGAGGCCGACGGGCACGTAAGGGAGCAGCTGGTCGACGTGGTTGCCCGGTCGAACAGGTTACCTAGGTGACGAGGTTCTGCGGAGGAGTGCGACGGTCGCCCAGGCGAAGTTGGCGAGTCCGACCTCGGTGGTGGTATCCCGAGGTCGACATGGCGGATCAGGTGGAGTCGTCAGCACGAGGATGACATGGTGTGTGCGTTGTGCAGGTGACGAGGCTCAGCCCGCCAATCATCTGCGAGCACCTGCAAAGCGGGTGCACTGCTGTTCTGCGGGAGCAATGCTGGCACACCGTCAACCTGCGACGTTGGCATGCCGTCGACCTTGCACTGCTGGAGCGCGGTCGACCAAGTCGTGCTGGAACGCGGTCGACCATGCTGCGTTGGCAGTCGACCGACCTGAATGCTAGCTCTGATGTAGTCTAGCCATGCCAGCTTCATTGTACCATTGTTGTCAACTTTCTCTAATGAAACCCTTGCCAAATTGCCCCGTGAACTAGCAAGCAGTGTGTGCACTAGGAAAACGACTAAGGAACAGAGAACGCAGAGATCACACGAGCCCCCGTGCCTAGCCCATAGTCTACCTCCCGTTGTAGTAGTTATCTCCGCAAGCGGCGGGCCGGCGGTCAGCATCACAACGGCGTCAACGGGCCACACGTGAGTGCGGAAATGTTGAAAATGATTATCACTCGTCGAAAATAATATATATTCTGAAGCCGCAATCATGCGGTGAAAATGGGTAAAACAGTAACAGTAACCGTAACTGTAGCTTAAGCTGCTCCTTTGTAGCCCAGCCTCGGCGCTGCAACAGTTCCTGGATCTGATCTTATCCCTTGAATCCCCAACGAAGCGTGCCCAAGTGTGACCAAGCTTGACCAAGCGTGACCAAGTGTGACCAAGCGTGCCCAAGTGTGACCAAGCGTGCCCAAGAGTAACCAAGCATGACCAAGCGTGACCAAGCGTAACGAAGCGTTACCAAGCGTGACCAAGCGTGACCAAGCGTGACCAAGTGTGACCAAGCATGACCAAGCGTGACCAAGCGTGCCCAAGCGTGACCAAGCGTGACGAAGTGTGACCAAGCGTGACCAAGTGTGACCAAGTTTGACCAAGTGTGACCAAGCGTGACCAAGCGTGACCAAGTGTGACCAAGCGTGCCCAAGTGTGACCAAGCGTGACCAAGCGTGACCAAGTGTGACCAAGTGTGACCAAGCGTGACCAAGCGTGGCCAAGCGTGACCAAGTGTGTGACCAAGTGCGCGCCTGGACCAAGTGCGCGCTTGGACCAAGTGCGCGCCTGGACTAAGTGCGCGTCTGGACCAAGAGTGCGCCTGGAGCAAGTGCGGCCTGGTCCAAGTGCGGCCCGGTCCAAGTGCGCGCCCGTACCAAGTGCGCGCCCGGACCAAGTGCGCGCCCGGATCAAGTGCGCGCCCGGACCAAGTGCGCGCCTGGTCCAAGTGTGCCTCTGGACCATGTGCGCGCCTGGACCAAGTGCGCGCCTGGACCAAGTGCGCGCCTGGACCAAGTGCGCGCCAGGTCCATGTGCGCGCCTTGTCCAAGTGCGCGCCCGGACCAAGTGCGCGCCCGGACCAAGTGCGCGCCTGGGGACCAAGTGCGTGCCTGGACCAAGTGCGCGCCTGGACCAATTGCGCGCCAGGTCCATGTGCGTGCCTGGTCCAAGTGCGCGCCTGGTCCAAGTGCGCGCCTGGTCCAAGTGTGCGTCTGGACCATGTGCGCGCCTGGACCAAGTGCGCGCCTGGACCAAGTGCGCGCCCGGACCAAGTGCGCGCCTGGACCAAGTGCGCGCCCGGACCAAGTGCGCGTACGGACCAAGTGCACGCCTGGTCCAAGTGCGCGCCTGGTCCAAGTGCGCGCCTGGTCCAAGTGCGCGCCTGGTCCAAGCGCCTGGTCCAAATGCGCGCCTGGTCCAAGTGCGCGCCTGGTCCAAGTGCTCGCACTCGCGGGCTGGCTGGCTGGCGGGTTGGCGGGGCGGGCTGGCGGGCTGGTGGGCTGGCGGGCTGGCGGGTTGGCGTGGCGGGTTGGCGGGGCGGGTTGGCGGATTGGATGCCTGGCGGGCTCGTGGGTTTTGAACTTTCGACCTTCCTTTTCCACATAACTTATCTACCATTCGAGCTGGGCTACATGGCAATTTCCCTGTGTTACAATACCCAGGTGTGAAGCTAATCCATGTGTTACCATCTAATTCCCTGTATGCTACCGGTATATACCGGTTAGAGGTGGGGGGCATTCTTCAAATCCCCCCAACATAAGCTAGGATGTACATTATAGTGACAGCAGGTTTTGTTTGCTGGGGGGAAGGGGTGAGTGCTCTAGTATATCGTACCTACTACGGTCGTATATCATAAACAGTTTATTTAATTCAACACACCTACATAAGCACACCACACCACAATACATAAGGGTTGTCAACACAATAATGTAAAAGTCAGTAGTCACATCAGTTATCAGACCCTCTGCTGGCACTGTTGCTGTGAAAGGATGGCCTGGTAAAGCTCGATGTTGAAAGCCTGCAGTGGGAAGGAAGCATCAGGCAGCACATGTAAGAATCAAAGCTTAATAACACATTGGCAACAGCTGGTTGCAGTGCAATTTCATGTTGTTTTGACAGAAATAGAAACCCCGAGCAAGAAAGGGAATTCCAGGGAAAAATTGCACCCCTCCTGATTGCATGCATAATCAAGCAAAAAAAAGCTCAGGACAAAGTCAAAGAGCACCACAAGAAAACTGTTCATCACCTGCTGCTGTTGTTGTTGTTGCTGTTGTTGCTCCGCCTGCTCTTGCTGCAACCGCTTCTCCAGCTCTTGCTTCTTCTGCAATTGCATCCACCTGTGCTGCAGCTGCAGCTGCAGCTGTTGCCGCATGTAAAACGCCTCTACCGCATCACCCGCTGCTGTTGATCTTTTATCCTGACCACCCGCCTCCGCACCTGCCCTCCCCATAAGACCTGCTATCTCCCCTGCACTGACTCCCCCTCCAGCCATCAACCGGCTCATATCTGCCAGCCCCTCTGCCTCACTTGCTCCTCCCTCGCCCCCTCCCCCACCATTGCTGCACGTGCCTGGAGCTGCTGTTGTTGCTGCACTCATCGCTTGCATGGCATGCAGCTGCTGCAGCAAACGGGCACGACGAGACGACGCTGCACGCATGCCCTCCACACTTGCACTGCTGGACGTCACTCCTGCTAGCGCTTCTAATTCTGCTCCCCCTCCTCCTCCCGCTCCTGCTGCTTCTCCTGCTGCAGCAGAAGGTGATTTCCGACATGCCATACTCTCCTCTAAGGCCCCTTGCTGCTGCAGTTGCTGCAGGTTCTGTTGCTGCTGCAGATTTTGCCGCAGCAAGATCTGGTGCTGCTGCAGGTTCTGTTGTTGCTGCAAATTCTGCTGCTGCTGCTGCAGGTTCTGCAGCTGGCGCAGCTTCTGCTGCAGGAGAGTGAGCTGATCCAGGCCTGCAGGGGCCTCGCCCATGCCGCCACCACCGCCGCCACCGCCACCACATGCCATCTCCATCAGCATTCGCTGCTGGGCAGACATGGACCCAAGCTCTCCCAACCCCGCATTTATCCCCATACCAGCCCCCATATCCATGCCCATTCCCATACCCATTCCCAAGCCCATCCCCATGCCCATGCCCATATCCGAACCGGACAGCCCCAGGCCTCCAATACCCGAACCTATGCCTCCCATGCCATGTTCTGAAGGCAGGCCGGCGGCGGCACCCGAGCCTGCAAGCTGCTGCAAGGCAGCAGCGGTGGGCGAGGTAGCGGCAGGCAGGGAGGAGGGCGGTGCGCGAGAGTGCGGAGTGGTAGGAGCGGCTATTTGAGCCGCGACCGCAGAGAGGGAGAGGGAAGGCGAGGCGGAGAGGGAGGGAGAGGCGGCAAGGGAGGAGAGAGCGGCGGGCGTGGGGGCGAGGGCTGGTGGGATGCTGATGCCCGTGCGGAGAGACATAACCTGATGGCGAGGGGGACGCAGGGGGGAGCACAGGAGACAGAAGAGACGTATGAGACAGAGAGAAGGTAAAGTGCGCAGCAGGACGGTACACAAAACAGGGTAGGGATGGCAGTGTGCTGTGCAGTGGGGCGGTGTGGAGCAGATGAGCAGTGTGGTGTGGAGCAGTGGTGTGAGGTGTTAAAGGTGCGTGTGGGGGGCGGCATTACATGGAGCTGCAGCTGCAGCATCTTGAGGTAGTCTATGGCCTCATCCAGCACCGACGCCTTGTCCGTCTGCACCACACAGCACCGCACACACGCAGACGGAAAGAGAGGGAGATGGAGAGTGCGAGAGGTTAGACACGGAACGCACGAGCAGAGAAGGCAGAGGACACAGAGCAAGCGAGGGTGGGGGGGAGAAGAGCGAGAGGCGAGGGGAGCTAGCAAGGGAAGAGGGGGAGGGAGCGAAGGGGGAGGTGGAGCGAGCAGCGGGAGGAGGAAGAGCGGGCGAGGGGCGAGCGGGAGGCGGTGAGGGAGAGCGAGGGAGCGACCTTGTTGGAGTTGGGGATGAGCTCCTGCAGTGCCTTCATGCGCTCGTTGATGCGGTCGCGCCGACGCTGCTCACGCGCACACATGCGCACAAACACACAAACGCACACACAGAGAAGAGGAGCGAGTTATACGCAGGGGAGGTGGTGGCTGCAAGTTGCTATCGCACGACTCGTAGCAGTATACTGCGCGTGTGAGGACGAGTGAGATAAGCACAGATAATACCATGATGAATACCATGCGCCATGCATGGTGCACACAAAAGGCATCATCACTGACATGCATGCATGTTGCGTGTTTTGGTCCTTCCATAAAGAGAGTTAGTCATGGAAGCACTCGCCGCTCGCCACTCCGCCGCCGGAGCAGAGGCCGCCGCCGCCGCTAGTCGGCATCACGCTGCGGCGAATCGGCAGCATGGGGGGAGCGGCGGCGGGCACGGAATGGGAGGGGATAGTAGCGGCGCAAAAGGTGGTGCAACGGCGGGCGGGCAGGGTGAATTGCCTCCATTTGCGATGAGGACAGTTCACCCCCTGCCTTACCGCCGCTGCACCACCTTTTGCACCGCTACTATTCCCTCCCGTTCCGTGCCCGCCGCCGCTCCCCCCATGCTGCGAATTAGCCGCAGCGTGATGCCGACTGATGGCGGCGGCGGCCTCTGCTCCAGCGGCGGAGTGGCAAGCGGCGAGTGCATCCATGACTGCGCTGACCCGCTTTATGCTGAATACCATGCACCACGCATGGTGCACACAGAAGGCATCATCACTCACGCGCTCCGAAAGGTTGTGTACGTGAGCGGCCCTCGCGCGCTTCGCCGCGCTGCCCTCACTCCCCTCGCGCCCCGATACGCTCGCTCCCCTCATCGACCGCTTCCCCGCCCCGCCCGCCTCCCCTGCGCCGCCGGTCCGCCTCGTGTCCGCGGATTCCTCGCGCATGTCCTGGCGGAGGGACGGCGGGGAAGAAATGAAAGTGCGACGGAAGGGCAAGGGGCAGTGAGAGTGTGGGGGGCGGGGAAGTGTGGCAGCAGGGTGAGCGTGGTTGGCGGCAGAGTAAAGGTCATGCGCGTCAAGCGCGAGGGAGGAAGATTTCGTATCCCGTGACGGGCGCACGCTGCGTCTTTGCGCATGCTTTGCGCAGACGCAGCTAATGCGCAGACGCAGCTATTGCGCGGAAGCAGCGCGCGCGGCGCACCGCGAGGCACACGCGCACCTCGGACTTGCCGCACTCGCTCCCCTCGAAGGCCTTCCTCTTCCTGCCGCCGCCCCACGCCCCCGACTCGTCCCGGCTGCCCCACGTGTTGCTGGTCCACGCGCTCCGCTCCTTCATCTCGCGCAGCGCCCTCGCCACCCGCTCCTCCCCGTTCCGCATCCCCGTTCCGCCTTCCGCCCGTCCCGGCCACATCCTGTCCGCCTCTCCCGCTCCCACGCTACCCGCCATGCTGCCCTTCCCCCTTTCCCCCACCGCCCCTGTATTTGCGCTGTTGCAGCGCATGGCGGCTGCGCCCATCCCCGTCAGCGCGCGCCCCCCCGCGCCACCCGCACTGGCGGAGTAGCTCTGCACCTGCCGCTGCCTCTCCGCACTCCCCGCCATCGACGCCGCCAGCGGCGCATACGGAACTCGTTGGCCCGCAGCGAACGCGCGATTCGGCTCCCCCGTTCCGCAGTTCCCCGCAGCCGCAGACACGTCAGCGGAACCGGTGTCCGTCATCCCGCCCAAGCCTTTCCGCATCGCGAGGCCGCCGAAGGAGCTTCCCCCATCATCACCTCCCGGAAGTTTAGCGCCACTGGCGGAACCGACTTCTCCTCCCCCCTCACCATTTCCGGCGGCTGCGCGCCCGCACCACCTGTTGGCTGGCGCTGGCACCCCACCCGCACTTACTGCTGCTTGCGCGCCGGCCGCACCTTCCCTGGGCTTGCGCGCAACGGCGTTCGACGGAGATTCGAGCGGCGGAAGCATGGAGCCGGGAGCGTTCCATTGCGCGGAGTCTCCCGCCGCTGAGCCCGCGCGGGGAGGCGCAGACCCGCGGAAGGAATGAGATAGGCCTTTGGCGTGCGCGCGGCTGTAGAGCGCGGCTGGACGGGAGAAATGAGAGAAGTTGAGCGGAGGGGAGGCGCACTTTGCGGAAGGGGAGGCAGCGGAAAGCGGCTGCGGAAGGTGGTGTGCCCCCGGCAGCTGCGCGGGCTGGCGGCGTGGCGGCTTCTCCGCGGACTGCTGCGAGGGTTCCTTAGGGAAGGGCGGCGGCAATAGCTGCGGAGAAACGGGAGCGGCCATGGCGCTGCTGCCTCGCGCTTCTTCCCCCCCGACTGCTACCGCCATACCCTCACCGTTGCTCTTCGCCCCTTCCGTTCCCCCTACTCCCGCGTCTCCAACGCTGGCCTGCGAAGGCGTTTCTAACGCAGCCTCGCCGTCGCCGCGCAGACCGCCGTCATTGGCGGCGGCGCCATCTTGATCAGGCGAGGGAGAGGCGGCAGTAGTGGCGGCGGCGGGTCCTTCGGTGGGACGGACTGCCCGCAGCGTGGAACCTGACGGCCTGCAGGCACCGTCGCCGGTTTCCGGCGATTTGACATCGGCAGCGGCGGCAGCGGCGGCGGGGGGAGCGGCGGAACCCTCGACGGAGTACTGAAGCCACGACTCCATCTCGTCCTCATCGTCGCGAAACAGCGCCGCGGCAGCGCCGTCGGTGGCGGCGCCCGCGGGGCCCAGCGCCGCCAGCAGATCGTTCTGGCTGGCGGCGGCGGGGTCGTCGAGCTCGCCGTCGCGAAGCGCGGACGCGGAAGGCAGCGCGCGGGGGGCGCTGGGCGCCGCGGGGTCGGCCGCGGAGACGGGCAGAGGCTTGGCGGGAGCGCTGGGGTCCCCAGCGGCGTTCAGCCACGCGGTATCGAGAATGTCGTGGTCGGGACTGAAGGGGGGTGGGTGGGGGGAACGGTCGGGCAGGGCGGAAGGGCGATTGGCGCAAGGGGAACGGGCGGGAGGATACAGTGAGACCGAGAGACGGAGTAGGGGCAGGTAAGGAACGAGCATGCGCGCAGATGTGCAGTGAGTGAGTGAAACAAGGAGGTGAAAGAGGGAGGCGGCGAGAAAGTGAAGGCGAGGAGGGGGAGCTGGTAGACGGGAAGTGTGGGGGAGAGTTGGCGGGCGGCGCGGGGCTTACACGAAGGCGAGGTCGTCGAAGGGGGCGGACGATCGGCGGGGCGCGCGCTGCATCACCACCCACTTGGCCTTGAGCGACGGGAAGTCGTCGGTGAACGACGCCAAGTCAGCATCTCGCGACGCCATCTCAGATCGTAAGATTCGTTCTAATCGGTGAGTTCGCTAGGGGAAGTAGTAGATACTAGCGATGGCGGCGGAACCTACACGGCGCGAATGCGGACGTCGAGGGCTTGCATGTGGTCGTGAAGGGGATAGACACACTACACGAACGGCATGCGCTACTTGGTTCAAAGAAACTAGCACTGAAGGAATGCGGAAGGCTGATCAGCTGACTAACGGAAGCTCAACTGTGGGAAAACAACAGGGAGATCAGAATTCAGGACGGACGGAGGATTTCCTCTTGGCAAGCACAGAGCAGAAGCAAACACAGCCCACAGTGTGTGCATCCAGCGCACAATGGAGCGATAGCCACTGCCGGCGTTTGGCCCATTCCCTCCACACAGAGCAGCATCTCACACTTCTCCCTCTCTGCATCGGGGTGGGGTGAGCTGGGCACTTGGCAGCCCGGCTGGACGCGGCAATGCAACGGAATGCAATGCAAGCCACCACAAGGCCTCCAATGTTGGGGCGGGGGGGGAGCGGCAAGTCACGCGCGCTGGTGGTGGTGGTGAGTGTGTAGGGGCTGCGGGAAAGGGGGAGCGATAGCAGCAGAGAAAGTACAGCGGGGGAAGCGAGGAAACGGGGAGGAGGAAAAGAAGGACGCGGTTCCGGCTGGCGAGACTGACAAACGTCAGAAACCCCCAATGGAGGAATGGCTCGAGTGGCAGTTGCATAATGATGGATTTCCGTCGCGTCGCTCTCCCGCTCGTGTTTGCTGCTTCTCTATCCAGCGCAACAGCTTTCGATGGGAAATGCATCGAGCTCGGCAGATCGCAGCCGCAAAATCAGTTCGTTCCACTGTGGAATCGAAGGTGTCCGCGCAAACACAAGGATGCATGGCTGGCAGCAGCATGCGGATCGTAGGAGAAAGGGAATATCGGTGGCTCTGGTCAGTCGGTATCAAATACGTGGCCACAGCTCCTCCAAGCTGCCCGTAACGGACAGCCTAAAAAATGAAATAACAACCCGAACAAAAGTATCTTTTCCCCACACCACAACCAACATACCGTATCCTACCAAACTGCGCCCCGATTGACTCAAAATGTAACAGATAGACAAGTGTATTTTACATATGAAGAGCTAGGAAGATGCTTACAGCTAATGATATACCAATGAAGACCTGCTCAAAATAAAACAAGCAACCCTAACTAGGAGAATAACTTGAGGGCCGAAGGCAACACAAAACTGGTTGGCCCTTGAGGGCCGAAGGCAACACAAAAGGTTGGGGCTGAGGTTGTACGCAAACTATTCATGTAAATCTGGTATATAATCAAATTTCCTTACCATGAATATCTTCATGAGCCATCATAACACATAAATGAAATATTACATATTCTGGTTAGCCAGAAAGTACCAAAATACTGAAACATAAAGTTCAAGAATCCTATGGGAATGAAAATATGATTCAATCGTTTTCTTATCCTACGTGTTGCCGATTCATCATCTTTAATTGGAAACTGATTAGTGGAAAACTCAAATGGTTGCTGCATAAGTCTGGTGTAAGGAATTTTTCGGATTCCTTACTGGGTCACACTGTACGCGTACAACCCCGATTTTCGGAAAACCAGGCTCGGTCCGCCGACCTCGCCTTCCGAGCCACTACCGCGTCGCTTTCGGGTTTCCCAACCCCGAACCTGCACCCAACCATCTCGCGACCTCGGCCTAGCTAGCTTCGCTATATTAGTCCTGGGCCTCGTTGTGTTCTCAGACGTTGTAATCACTTCCGCATTACACCTCTTCTCCGATATTTCCACACCCTTTATCTTCACGACCTGGGGTACCTATGAGAAGAAACAAGGAATGAATGAACTATGAATGAATTGGGTACAAGTACTAACCCTAATTGGGTTGTACCCCTTATGGACTACCCCACTATAGCCTACACAATATGCATGAGCTATAATGTTCTGACACACCCCCATAGGCAAAGTGGAGGAGAACAAGGGGTCACAAGACCAGTCAAGCAAAGCAAAGCAAAGCAAGCTCAGGGTGGATCACAAAGTCACCACACATTCCGAGCACAAGTTCAAGGCCACAAGGCCAGTTCACATGCAGGAGTACATATATATAAAAAAGGCTAGACAAGCAAGAGCAGGTATATATATATGTAACAGTACAAGCAAGGTCAAGAGGTGAGCAAGTGAGGCAAGGTAGGCACAAGGCCCAGCTGAGTACAGAAGCGCTGATGGTCACAAGGCGCAAGCGCCTTGGTGAAGATATCAGCAGTGTTGGCCTCAGAGGCCACGTACGCAAGACGCAGCTGACCACGCTGCTGCAGCTCACGAGCAAGAAAGTAGCGGAGAGCAATGTGCTTCGTTCTGTGCTCCAGTCGCTGCTCCCGACACAAGGCCAGCATGGCCTTGTTGTCTACGTACAGCACTGGAGGAGAACGAGGCAACTCTCCGAGGTCAGTCAGCAGGTAGGTGAGCCAGCGAAGCTCCTGTGCAGCCATGGCTCCTGCGTAGATCTCAGCCTCACAACTGGAGCCGAGAACAGAAGACGAGCGAGTAGCCCGCCACGAAACAGAGCCGGAACCAAGGCTAAAGGTGTAACCCTGTGACGACCGCTGCGTAGCCTGGTCGTCAGCCCAAGAAGCGTCTGCGTGCCCAGTAAGGACCACTGGACTCTGCCCTCCAAGCACAAGCCCCATGCCCGACGTACTGCACAAGTAGCGCAACACCCTCTTCGCTGCAGCCATGTGCTCCGGTCTGTGTCTCCCAGGAGCAACATAGCGTGCAAGAATGCTAAGAGGGTATGCAAGGTCAGGTCGTGTGCAGGTCATCAGATACATGAGGCAGCCAACAAGCTCTGGGTACGGGCCACTCGACTCTACGGACACATCCGAAGGCAGAGCTGAGAGCGAGTGGCGAGTAGGCAGAGGAGTGGCCTGAGGCGAGGAGTACGTGAAGCCGAAGCGCTGAAGGACCTGCTGCACCATGTGTGACTGAGTCAGGGTAATGGTGCGGCGTGCTCTGTCCCGAGTGATCTGCAAGCCAAGGTAGCTGCGCAGTTCACCCAGGTCAGTGCACGTGTGTCTCTTCTGCAGCTCGGACTTCACGTGGGCTAGTCCTGCAGTGTCAGCTGTGGCAAAGACCAAGTCGTCGACGTACACGAGGATGTAGAACGGCGGCAAAGAAGTGTCGGTGCGCAGAAACAGCGACGGGTCGGCAGTAGAGGGAGCAAACCCAAGAGCCGCAAGTGTAGTCCTCAGTGTGTCGTGCCACTCACGCGGTGCCTGGCGGAGACCGTAGACTGGCCGCCGTAGGCTCCACTGGGTGCCAGGAGGAAAAGACCCAGTGAAGCCAGGTGGGCGACGCAGCCAGATCTCCTCGTGCAGGCTGCCCTGCAAGAAAGCAGTGCTGAAGTCAAGAGAGTGTAGCTCGTAGTCACGGTGAGCAGCTACGTGCAGCAGTACCCGAAGAGTGGTCATCTTCGGGGTGGGAGAGAAGGTCTGAAAGTAGTCAACTCCCTGCCGCTGACTGAAGCCACGAGCCACGTAACGCGCCTTGAAGACAGGCGGAGAACCCGGCGGTCGCTTCACCCTGAAAATCCACATGCCACTGACGATGTTCGCCCCAGGAGGGGGAACAGCGTCAATGTAGGTGCCTGTGGACTTCCAGGAAGCCATCTCTGCGTCCATAGCTGCCTGCCACTGAGAGGAGTAGGGACCCTCTATCGCCTCCGCGTAAGAGCGCGGAGTCGGGATGTCAAGTGCATCCGGGTCTCCCTCAGGGGTAAGCAGTACGGACACGAGATGAGGTGAAGCAGCGGCCAAGCACTGGAACTCCTCCTGCCTGTCCTCAAGGACGTCCGTGCCAAGGGCACACTCACCCCCGACGGACGGAGGACAGACAGACTCAGACTCAGCAACAAGACTGGCGACGTAGTCTAGGCGACAGCGAGCAGCAAAGTCGACGAGCTCAGCAACTAGGGCAGACGCAGCAGTGGACTCAAAAGAAGGGTCAGTGACAACAGTAGCAAGGAGACGCGTGACAGTAGGACTGGCAGCACGAAGAGAGTCCGACTCCGGGTCGGCAAGAGCAGGAAGAGAAGACTCAGGAGGAGAAGGCAAAGGGGCACGCAGAGGAGCAGTGGACGGACGCAGAGACATCCGGTGCGTGCCAGGGACAGGAGGAGGACGCTGACGCGAACCGCGACCACTAGTGCGAGCAGCACGGACAGGCGACGCAGGGCGAGACGCAGGCTCACGACGCTCAGCAAGACCTCCAGTAGGACCAGTGTAGGGAGACGGAGCAGGCAGTGGGGAGGCCGGCTGTAACTGTAACTGCGACGGGACAGGCTGTGGACACTCTAAGGGAGGAGGAGGACCAGTGGAAGGCGGGAGACCAAGAACCTGCTGAAGGAGCGGAACGAAGTACGGCCGAGGCCGCGCGGCGACTCCAGACACAGGAGGGACAGCACCAGCACCCGTAGCAGCTCCAGCTCCAGAACCCCCAGCAGCACCAGTAGTACCCCCAGCAGGACCGCCTCCAGGACCGACAGCAGTAGCCTCCGCGCCAACACCCGCAGCAACTCCAGCTCTAGAAGTACCCGCAGGTCCAGCAGCTCCAGTACTCCCAGTACGAGCACCTCCGGGACCCGTGGCACCAGCTCCCTCAGCAGCAACAGAACCTCCAGTACCCGCAGCACCTCCAGCTCCAGCAGCTCGCCTCCAGCGCCGGGCAAACCACTCACGCAGCTCCTGGGGAGAGAGTGGCTCCCGGCGAGAAGGAGCACCCGGAGAACCGCCAGGCACAGCACCACCAGGCGTAGCACCCCCAGGCTCAGCACCTCCAGGCGTAGTACCCCCAGGCTCAGCACCCCCAGACGCAGCACCCCCAGGCTCAGCACCTCCAGGCGTAGTACCCCCAGGCTCAGCACCCCCAGTCGTAGTACCCCCAGACTCAGCACCCCCAGACTCAGCACCCCCAGGCTCAGCACCCCCAGGCGTAGCACCCCCAGGCTCAGCACCCTCAGCAGCACCAGAGTCACCAGCGACCTCGACAGGCTCAACAGCGTCTACCTGGGACACACCTGAAGGGGCAGGACCCTGAGGGGGGAGGGGGTCTACCGGGGGGGGACCTGGTACAAGGAAGAGCGGTGGCGGGGGGAGGGACGGAGTGCGGTAGGGGAAGAGGCGGTAGTAGGGGACTGACTCGTCGAACGTGACGTCCTGGGAGGACAGAACACGGCGAGAGGTGGGGTGGTAGAACTGCCACCCTGGGGCGTCAGGGGGGAAACCCAGGAAGACGCAAGGAGCAGCACGAGGGGACAGCTTGTCCGCAGACAAGTCGCAGACAAACGCTCGAGATCCCCAGACACGGAACGCAGACGCATCGCCAACCTTCCCCGTCCACAGCAAAGCTGGGGAGGTCTCCGGCATGGAGACCCTGGGCTGAAGGTTGATCTGATGCGCCGCGTACCGAACCGCAAACGGCCACAGAAAATGGGGGGCAGCCGCATGCATCATGGACGTACGGGCGACGTCCATGAACATGCCAATGCGGCGCTCAGCAATCCCATTTTGCTGTGGAGAGTCCGGAAGCGTGAAGGTCTGGCGGATGCCTCGTGCACGACAGTAGGCTCGCAGAAGGCCAGAGGAGAACTCTCCGCCTCTGTCAGAGTGCAGACGCAGAACAGGAAAGTCCGAGCCGAAGCTCCGCCTGAGCTGGAGACGAGCTGCGCGGATCCAGTCGATCAACACCTCAGTGACATCACCCTTGCTGCGCAAGGGGAAGACTGTGGTGTAACGCGAGTAGTCGTCAACCACCAGCAGGAAGTAGCGCTCGTGACCCTGTCCACGGACGCGGGCCGGGCCCCACACGTCCATGTGAAGCGTCTGCAGCGGGGCCTCTGTCCGAGGAAACTGGGAGGAGTGAGGGGTAGCCCGCTGTCGTCCCTCGACACAGGGGACGCAGGTAGGGCCAGGCCCCGGAGGAAGAGGAGGGAGGGACCGGGGAAGACCAGAGACAAGGACACGGGAGGCCATGCTCCGGAGACGAAGCAGGGAGGGGTGACCAAGGCGGTGGTGCCAGAGGAGAGTCTCGTGAGACAGGAGGCGACACGAGCAGGGGGCAGACTCAGGACCAGACCTGGACGCTGCAGCAAACACCTGACCCGACGCAGCTACCTGACCAGACGCAGGGACTGGAGGAGACGCAGTGGTCAGTGTGTACAGGCTCGACCCTGGCCGACGTGTAAACGTGGCCAGGTGTCGGCCTGTCCGAGCGTCCGTGCAGTGGGTCATCCGCTGACTCGCAGGAGTGAACTGGTGAACCCCCGCATCCTGTAGGTCAGCACCACTCACCAAGTTCGTAGAGAACGAGGGGAGGTAAAGACCAGACAGGGTGCCAGAGGGGGCCGCCGGACACGGGAGGACAGTGGAGAAGTGAGCAAGGACAGGACCCCCAGAGGGGTCTGCCAGAGAGACCGCAACTGGCCGGCCAAGCGGCGTGAGTGTGGTGCGGTCTCGAAAGAAGGAGCGAGAAGCCCCCGAGTCAAGGGTGAAGGTGTGGGAGGCCGAAGCCGACGCAGAACCTGAGAGAGCAGACTCACCAGCACCTGAGGGAGCAGACGCACCTAGAGCAGCAGCCTCGCTAGCACCTAGAGCAGCAGCCTCACCAGTACCTAGAGCAGCAGTCTCAATGCTCGGGTCGGGCGGAAAACACCGGTAAGAGTCACCCTCATCACTAATAGTCACAGTATACATGGCAGCAAGAATAGCATCAAAGTCAAGGTCAAAGACAGCTACACCCGCCCTAGACAGCTCACCCCAGCGGGGGATCTCAGTGGCCTCAGGGAACTGGTGACCCCAAGCGTCCGTCAGGCGGCCAAAGCAGCGCTGGGTGGAGTGCGCACCCCCGCACTGCTCACCCGCGCGGTCGCCCGTGCGCAGGACGTAGGTGCACGGACCAGTACCCCCACCCCTCTGGCGTGCAGTGTACCACTCACGGAGCTGCTGAGGGGAGGGGATGTCACGAGTGCGCTGCTGCTGCTGCTGCTGCTGGCGCTGACCACCACCGGAGCCGACCCTCTGCGCAGCGCCACCCCGACCAGCTCCACCTCCTCCGCCGCCTCCTCCTCCACCGCCGCCACCTCCGCTCCCTCCGCCACCGCCGCTGCCGCCTCCGCCTCCACTGCCGCCACCGACACCTCCACCCCCGCCACCACCCCCACCGCCACCCCCACCCCCTCCACCGCCCCCACCACCGCCTCCACCGCCCCCGCTAGCTCCTCCAGCGCCCCTGCCCCCCTTGCCCTTGCCAGGGCGGCGTCTCCCGCTAGGGGTAGACGCTGCCCCAACCGACTCCAAACCAGCGAGGTCGGCCGCAGCAGCAGAGGCAACAGAGGGCAAAAGAGGGGAGGGGGAACACCCCTCAAAGATGGGGGTGCGAGGGTCACCACGAGAGGCTCCTACAGCGACTATGCTCTTTTCTGCTGCTAGGAGGGCCTTCTCGAGGAGGTCAACAGTGAGAGTGGTGGGGCAAACCGAGAGGAAGTGGTCCCTGACTACGCGAAGGGAGTCAGGGAGACGGGTGACTATGTAGTAGAGGGTGATGTACATGGGGGGGGGGTTCTTGGCGCAGAACTCAGCAGGAAGCGCAGCGCGGTAGCGAGTGTCACTAGTGCGGAGGTGCGTAATGAGGTCAGCGACTGTGGGAAAGGCAGCAAGGTCAGGGAAGAGGTACGGTAGCATGAGGCGGCTCAGTGCAGCAGTGGCAGGGGAGGAGTAGCGTGCAACTACAGCGTCGTACAAGGTCTGAGCACTCTTGTACTGGCTAAAGTGCGCACGCTCAGAGGTAGGCAGGTGGCGACGCACAGCAAGACGTGCAGCAGCATCGCGCGTGGCCCACTGTGAGCGAACAGTGGCGTCAGCATCAGCAGCGGGGGCAGGAGAGGCACCAGAAGTGAGGTCAAAGAGGGAGAGGCCGTCTGCCCTATCGCACTGTAAGAAAAGCTGCAGGTCATCTATCCAGACTTCAAAGTCAATGGCCCGACCCTCAGCGTCAAAAGCGAGGACACTAGGGGTAGCCATGACAGCAGTAGACTAGTAGCGCAAACAGTAGGGTGAGGGCAGTGCTGTGAGAGAGGCGCTGCTCTTACCGGACAGGGCGGCTCGGGCGGCTCGGCTGCAGGGCGGCTCGGCGACTCGGCGGCTGGGCGGCTCGGCTGCAGGGCGGCTCGGCGACTCGGCTGCTCGGCGGCTCGGCGGCTCGGCTGCTGGGCTGCTCGGCGGCTGGGCGGCTCGGCTGCTGGGCGGCTCGGCTGCTGGGCGGCTCGGCTGCTGGGCGGCTCGGCTGCTGGGCGGCTCGGGTGGCTCGGCGGCAGGGCGGCTCGGCGGCTCGGGTGGCTCGGCAGCAGGGCGGCTCGGCGGCCCGGCGGCTCGGCTGCTGGACGGTTCGGCGGCCCGGCGGCTCGGTCGCTGGGCGGCTTGGCGGCTGCGGCTCCTGATCAGGGACGGCGGAGGGGCCGGTCGGAGGCGGCGTCGGAGCCGGGAAGGGCGGCGCCGGGGCCGTAGGAGTAGGCGCCGGGGTCGTAGGAGCAGGGGCCGGGGCCGTAGGAGTAGGCACCGAGGCCGCTGCAGGGGAGGGCGACGACGGGGCCGCAGGTAGGGCGGCGACGGGGCCGCAGGTAGGGCGGCGACGGGGCCGCAGGTAGGGCGGCGACGGGGCCGTAGGTAGGGCGACGACGAGGCCGCAGGTAGGGCGGCGACGGGGCCGCCGAAAGGGGCGGCGACGAGGCCGCAGGTAGGGCGGCGACGGGGCCGCGAAAGGGGCGGCGCGACGGGGCCGCGAAAGGGCGGCGCGACGCGGCCGCGAAGGGCGGCGCGACGGGGCCGCGAAAGGGCGGCGCGACGCGGCCGCGAAGGGCAGTGCGACGGGCCCGCTAAGGGCGGCGCTAGGGGGCCGTGAGGGGCCTAGTGAGGGCGCGACGGTGATGAGAGCACACCGGGCGCGACTCGGGCCGGAGCGAAGCGCGCTCCGGGCAGGAAAAAAAAAACTCGTAGTGGTGGGCCCTAGGAATCGTTCCCGTTAGGGAACCTGCTCGATACCATGAGAAGAAACAAGGAATGAATGAACTATGAATGAATTGGGTACAAGTACTAACCCTAATTGGGTTGTACCCCTTATGGACTACCCCACTATAGCCTACACAATATGCATGAGCTATAATGTTCTGACAACCTACCCTCGAAAAAACCGATTTCGAAGGTAGTTAGCAACGCTCGAAGAATTTTCAGGGTTAATGTAACACAATCTCAATGCGAGCTTAACGCAGGAACAATCTGGCACTGGAATTTTCCCCGCTCACTCGAACTACAAAGTTCGAGTTTCGAAAGGCCTTGACCTGGTGGTTATTTTCTGATAGACCCGCAATGTCAGGGCGTCCGTCTCATCAAACCTTCAACCATGTAGGGTGTCTGGGAAGAATCAAAGTTCAGGGTGTGGAAATATCGGAGAACAGGTGTATTGAGTTCTGCGCACTCTTCCTTTCACAACTCATAACACCTGGTATCAGAGCCTAATTTCCTAGGTTACCCTCGCGTTTCCGGGGTAGTTTGTAGAAGGGGAGCGATAGACTTGGTGGGCTGTTAAGCGGTCGGCCCGTGGAATAGATCCGATTATTCCACTCCGACTACGATAGCATTAACGCCTTCACCGAAGTCAGAAAAATCGCTAACCACCCCCTGCCCGTTAGACGAAGCCTGCGACACATGGACCAGGCGGAGTTCAACAAGTTCATGCAACAATTCCGGATGATGCAGGCCAACATGCAGACGATGTCTGCAGAAATGGCGCGTCTTCGGGAGGAAAACGCCGAACTACACCAGGCGCGTGGTGAAGCGCGCCAGGAGTCGCCTGTCGTGGACGACGCAAGTAGCAGCACTGCACCAGAAGAGCGGGTCTGGAGCGAGCTGGAAGGCGAGATGGATGCGGACGAGGCGAGGCAGGCGCAGCAGCAACAGTCACCGCAACAGTCGCGTGCAGCACCGACACGTGCAGCGGCGACGACGACGGCGACGCCGGCAGCAATGCCAACGGCCCCGATGGCAACAACGGCTTTTGTTAAAATCAAGCCGACAAACCCGCCCCCGTTTAACCCAAGTGACAAGTTCGTCACTGTTTCTGCATGGTTGTTTGGCGTGGAGGTGTTTTTCAATGCTGCCATGATTTATGATGATGCCACCCGCATTAATTTCGCACTTTCACTATTGCGAGGACCTGCGCTGGAGTGGTGGAGGCGAACGCTGCAGCACGAAGGGACTTCGGCAGGAATAGCACGTGCGAACGACGGGACTTCAACACCTGTCACGCATCAGGCAGCATCAATTTTTGGGACGGCTACGATACGCACATGGAGGGAGTGGGGCGCCGCCTTGCGAACCAGGTTCGAGCACATATCCGCCTCGGACTCTGCTCGCATGAAGCTGCGTGCCTGGAAGCAGCTGACTTCGGTCCAAGACTACACCAGCATGTTCTGCAACTTGGCGGACCAAGTGGACGACATGAGCGATGCGGAGCGGTTGGATCGCTACGTGGCGGGCCTGAAATACGAGATACAGTATGAGGTCCGAAGAACCCGGCCACGCAGCTTCAACGACGCCGTCCAAGAAGCCGAGTCAACGGATGCGCTGATGCAGTGGGCGAGATCGAGCTCCCGGGAGGGCCCTCGACTTCGTGGATCGACTCAGCAGCCCACGATCAACGGCGTGGATGCACCAAGCCGTGCCCTTGGGCCGTGCTTTTTATGCAACCAGCTGGGCCACCTGAAAAAAGATTGCCCGAGGCTTAAGCAGGGGAAGAAGAACGACGGAGAAGGGTCGGGAAAAGATACGAGTCAGTAGCAGAAGGGCCACCTACTGACGAGACCCTGTCGTCCGACAATCACCATCCACACCGGGTCGTGGTACCGATCAGAGCTATCGACCAGAACCGGACGAATAACGTGGGTGAACACGTGGACTACCCTGTGCTGGTGGTAGGGAGGGTTAACGGTTATAAAATAAAAATATTCGTTGACGGTGGGGCGAGCCACAGTCTCGTCAACCTGGCAACGGCCAAAAAAATGGGGGTAAAGCTGACTAGGTGTCTGCCGGAGATTGACGCAAGGCTGGTGGACGGGACACCACTGGCCATCCGAGATGAGGCGCGAAGAATTCGGATACAGTGTGGCGATAAATTCGGGTTTGGCATGAAGATGTTGGCGACGACGTTGGACGGCTGCGATGTGCTACTGGGAAGAGATTGGCTGCAGCGGTTCAATCCGACGATCGACTGGACGACTGGGGCGTGCGTCGTGCGAGGATACGGAGGGAAGACGACGCTTCCGAAATGGACGGAGCCGGAGCCGGTGACGACACGTGTCAACGCGGTCAACATGGCGCGAATGATGAACAGCGGAGCTCAAGCCTTCTTAGTGCACCTGTACGAGGTGACAGCTTCCGAGAAAATCGCGGACATCGACACCCTCTGCGCAGCAGTCCCCGAGGAATTGGCGAGCATTATTCGGAGGTATCCCGAAATTTTCGCGGACGACCTCCCGGACGGCTTGCCCCCCCAACGACCTGAGGATCATCGGATCCAGCTGGAGCCCGGCGCGCAACCTACTGTTCAGACACAGTGGCGGCTCAGCCAACCAGAGCTCGCCGAGTTGCGGGCCCAGCTGGATTACCTGCTCGCCAAGGGATTTATCCGGGCAAGCACGTCGCCGTTTGCAGCGCCGATACTGTTCACACCGAAGAAGGACGGGGGCCTACGCATGTGCATTGATTATCGGGCGCTGAATCGGGTCACAATAAAATCGCGTTACCCGATCCCGCGAACCGACGATCTGCTGGATCAACTTCGCGGAGCCCGGTATTTCTCGAAAATCGACCTGCGAGGAGGCTACCACCAAATTCGCGTGTTCGCCGACGACTGCCCGAAAACAGCTTTTCGCACACGCTACGGCAGTTACGAGTTTACGGTGATGCCGTTCGGACTGACAAACACGCCCTCAACATTCCAGCTCACAATGAACGGCATTTTCCGGGACATGCTGGACAAGAAGGTCATCGTGTATCTGGACGACATCCTGGTGTACAGCGCGACAAAAGAGGACCATCTGCGGGATTTAGAGGAGGTGTTCCGGCGTTTACAGGGGCATCGGCTGATTACGAAGGGGTCTAAGTGCGAGTTTCTGAAGCCGGAACTGGAATTTCTGGGGCATGTGGTTTCTGGCGAGGGAATCAAAATCGACCCGCGTAAAGTGGACGCCATCGTTAAGTGGAAGCCGCCTTCTAATATCCCTGAGTTGCAAAGTTTTCTGGGGTTTGTTAACTACGTTCGCCGTTTTGTCCCTAATATGGCAGGAATAACCAAGCCGCTGACCGACCTGCTGCACCACGACAGTGATTTCAGGTGGGGGGAGAGGGAGCAGTCTGCCTTCGACGCCCTCAAAAACATTTTGGGTTCGCCCCCGATACTCCGCCTCGCCGACCCATCTCGACCGTTCGAAGTCGTCACGGACGCCAGCGATTTCGCCGTCGGCGCCGTCCTGCTACAGGACTTCGGCCAAGGGCTGCAACCCATCGCCTACGAGTCACGCAAGATGCAGCCACCCGAGCGCAACTACCCAGTCCACGACAAAGAGATGCTGGCCATCGTCCACGCATTTCGTACCTGGCGCTGCTATCTCACGGGAGCCGACGTGACAATTCGGACCGACCACAAATCGCTACAGTACATGCGCACGCAACCGACACTCAACCCGCGACAAATCCGGTGGTTGGACTTTCTCGAGTCCAATTTTCGGTACACCATCACGTACAAGAAAGGCGCCAACAACATCGCCGACGCCCTCACCAGGCCATCCATGCAAAACGCGGCGGTACTAATCGCCCACACCAACCCGATGCTGACGGGACTATTCACCCACGGCTACAAGATCGACAATTTTTTTCGGAACCCGCAACAACAGGCCGCCACACCGCACGGCAAGTACTACCTAAAAGCCGGTACGAACCGGATTTGGGTACCAGCATACCGACCTTTACGGGAGCTGCTGACGCAGGAGGTTCACGACTCCAACCTTTCCGGGCATTTCGGCACTGACAAAACACTGAAGCTGCTGCAGCGGAATTATTACTGGCCGGGCATGCACACCGATGTGCAGCGCTACGTGTCAACTTGCCCGACCTGCCAAGCAATGAAGTCGTCGCGACAAAGGCCAGCCGGACTGCTGCAACCCCTCGCGCCACCCGAACGACCGTGGCAACAGGTGAAAATGTATTTCGTCACGGGGCTCCCAGCTGGCACGAGTGGCAACGACTCGGTAATGGTCGTCGTCGATCGCCTAACGAAAATGGCGCATTTCGCCCCATGCCGAACGACGATCACAGCCGAAGATACAGCCAAACTGTTCATCTCCACCGTCGTACGCTTACACGGGTTACCTTCGGCGATCATCAGCGATCGTGACCCGAAATTTACGTCGAAGTTCTGGCAGGAGACGTGGGCACAGTATGGTACCCGCCTGCAGTTTTCGTCGTCATACCACCCGCAAACCGACGGACAGACGGAACGGACAAATCAGACCATGGAGCAACTGATTCGCACCAACTGCCCCGACATTCGCAAATGGGAAGATTCACTGCCGATGCTGGAATTCGCATACAACAACGCCCCGTCGGCCACGACTCAACAATCACCCTTCTTCCTGAATTACGGGATAGACCCCGTGGTACCCTCTTCAACGACTGTGGAAAACCCGGTACCAAGATCGCAGCAGTTTGTCACGGAGCTGCAGACCGCCCGCACGAAAGCAGTCGCCAGGCGGATAAACATCGACGGAATTTACCCTTCCGCGCAGGGCAGGTTGTGCTCCTGGACACCAAGAATCTCAAACTGCCGCAGCCCGCGAAACTACGGCCCCGATACGTGGGACCATTTCGTATCATCCAGATTATGACACCTGTCACCGCGAAGCTGCTGCTGCCCGACGACTGGAAAATACACGACGCATTCCACGTCAGCCTGCTGCGTCATTACGAACAGCCGCAGTCGCCAGCTGTTGCTCGGCCAACCATCACGCCGACCACACGCCCCGTGGCAGAGCCCACGCTGGAACCTTGGAAGATTCTCAACCATCGCGTGGACGTGACCGCCACCGGCCGCTCAGTGAAATTCCTGCTTCGCTGGAAAGAACGCACGAGCGAGGACGACACGTATGTCGCTGCTGACTCGCTCCTGGGACATCCGGTTGTGGATGCTTACCTGGCCCGCCGAGGTGTCTCGGATATTCACCACCTTTCTTAAGGGGGGGGGGTAGTGTAAGGAATTTTTCGGATTCCTTACTGGGTCACACTGTACGCGTACAACCCCGATTTTCGGAAAACCAGGCTCGGTCCGCCGACCTCGCCTTCCGAGCCACTACCGCGTCGCTTTCGGGTTTCCCAACCCCAAACCTGCACCCAACCATCTCGCGACCCCGCGACCTCGGCCTAGCTAGCTTCGCTATATTAGTCCTGGGCCTCGTTGTGTTCTCAGACGTTGTAATCACTTCCGCATTATTGAGTTCTGCGCACTCTTCCTTTCACAACTCATAACATCTGGTAATGCGCCTTGGTAACTTTCCATCCTTTCTGGTGTATCTCATCGTTAGCTTGCAGCAGTGGCGTTGTTCTGCAGGCGTTTAGGGTTCCGCACCAATTTGACCGCGGTAGCCTTCCGTGCATTTTCTAGGCGCATTCATGCTGGTTGCGTCGCGCGGATGTTGCTGCCTCGCATAACATGTGCGGAGGCTGACGCTAGCTCCCGAGGTAGAATTAGCACCGCACTAGTTGTGCGACCATTTGCCCGGCGAAGCAACAACTTCGAGCCTGCAGACGGTTAAATTCGTGCGCCCCAAAAGTGGCGTTCTGCAGGCTGAAGCGTTAAACTTGGCGCAAACAGGTTCGGCAGGGCCTTTCTTATCACCAAACCTTGATGTGCAGAAGACCACTTATCAGCGAAGATTCTGCAGACCCAGTTTTCTGAAAATTTTACGCCTACAGAACAGCGCCAGTATGTCTAAGGGAGGTAGACCCCGCAAAGTTCACCTTCATCCGTGCAATCCCCACCACGGTGGTGGTGTTCTTGGAGGGGATGAACTGACCCCAGTAGAGGATGACGTGGAATAGTTCATGCGCACTGACGTGGCGGTCTGAGAGGCCTTGAGCTGATTGCGAGAGGGGTTGGGGGAAGGGCGAGAAGAACCCAAGAGCCGTGCTCAGAGTTTGGTTACTTGCCATAAGCGACGACGGGAAATCTCTTCGCCACAGCAGAGTTAGTTACCACTCGCGGACACAAATCTCTAGGCACTGATTTTCCCAGTCACTCTCACTCCCCCCACACCCCACTTCGCCCACATCCATGACTGATTAATTTCTTACCTAGGCCCACACAGGCTTTACCCTAGTCCATGGAGGCTCTAACTTCGTCTCTCCTCTCCACGCCGCCTCCTACGCATCGGAATAAGGCATCTATCGCTAAGCTCAATCGCTCGTCCGCATTGCCAGGGTCCCTTCCCCACGGACCCCGTCCCACATTTCCACCGTCCCTCAAATCGCCTTCGCCACTAGCCGGCGGTCCCAAATGCTGGTCGCGAGTACCCGCGCTTCCGCAAGGCTCCGCCGATGACGCGCGCGCGGCAGAGCGGAGTTACGATGAGGTGGAAGAGGCGATTCGGCGAATTTCCGACGAGCAGGATCAGCTGAGGGCCCGCGTGGTAGAAGCGTCGGAAGCGGCGTGCAATGCGGACGTCGATGTAGTCCGGCCGGTGCTAGGATCAGCGTCTTCGCAACCGCCGCAGGCGGAGGCGCCGTCCGCGATGGACGTGCGATCAGCGGTGAGTGCGGCGGTGGGGGTTTGTCGGGTGGTGGCTCTGACCGCTTTCGCACAAGGCGGAAGAATTAAGGGACGTAGGTTACGCCGCATTAGATCCGCCGTCACAAGTGAGTGCATTTCGCTTCTCCACTCCATTCCCTCATTCATCCCCCTCTCCTCCATTTGTCCCGACCAGCATCGGTCCCGCACGAAACTAGCGGCGAGATTTGAAGTGTGAGGTCATTCGGCCTTGCCGTTATCATTAAGGAGTAACGAGCACGTGTTAGAATGCGTCTCATTGCCCGCACTTGCGCTGCTCCCATGGCAGGGCGCGAGCTGGAGCTCCTTCCCGCCACCAGAACCCAATTCTACCTCGTCCGCATCCCGCCGGAGTCGAGGCCGGGTGCGCGCACCTCCGTCCGCGAGTCAGGCCCCCCGCCTCCTCGGCGCGCCCACCGCGCCGTCCGCGGCGGCGAGACCGGGTCCCGCGCCAGCCCAAGGCGCGGCGCCGTCTCTTTCCGCAACGCTGCTGTCACTGTCGCGGCTGTCGCGCGCGGAGACGAGCGGCACGAAGCGCATGGTAGCCATGGTTGCCGCGTGGGACGCCATCGCCTCGCGCCTCCCGCCCTCCGCTGACGGCAGAGCGGGAGCACCAGGAAGCGCAGCGGGAGGTGGCGGCGTGCAGACGGTCCTGGCGGCGCTGAGGCTCGCGCTGATGGCGCAGCAGCAGCAGGAAGAGCGAGGAAGGGGCAAGGCCGGGCAGGTGTGGCGGCGCGAGACGGTTCGGGTGGCGAATGAGGAGAGCGGGTCAGGGGGGGACGGCAGAGACGCGTTCACACGAGGCGTGGCTGTTGCTGCCATACTCGCTGACTTGCGAGTGAGTGCTCGCCCTCTTCCTCTCTCTCGCTTTCTCTCTCCCTCTCTTCCCCCTGTCTTCCCCCGATTCTTTTCCGTTTCGCTGCCCGCCACAAAAGTCCGGTATTGATCTCTCAGTGCCCCACCTCGCCTCGCACACGCGCTCGCGTTCGCCTGCCACTTCGCCTCCCCTTTAGTAGAGCCTGATGTCTCTCTTCTCTGCTGCTCGCATCCGCACTCCCCTCGCTTCTCCCCATTCCCCGCTCGTCCCGTTTTCAACGCCACTCTTTACCCCCAATCTTCTCTCCTCACCCTTCCCCCCTCCCTCCCCCTTCCCCTCACCCCCCTTTCCCCTCTTCCCCCCTTCCCCCTTTCTGCTCCAGATGGAGCCGGATGTGATTGCAGCGGGGTTGTTGTCCGACCCAGTGCAGCGCGGCCACGTCACCTTGCCGCTCGTGCACGCGCACGTGTCCCCCGCCGTGGCGCGCCTGCTGCATGACTGCGCGCGCCTGCACCGCCTGCCCAAGCGCGTGCGCGCGCTGGACGACGACACCGCCGCCGCCGCGCGCCAGTTCGCGCTCGCCTTCCACGACCCGCGCGCCGTCGTGCTGCAGATCGCCGCAAAGCTCGACGCCATGCAGCACCTCTCCGCGCCGCTTGCGCCACCCTCCCCGCCCCTCTCCCCCTCCGCCTCGACCTCCCCCGCGCCTTCCCCTGCGCCCCCCCCAAAGGCGACCCCGCGTCAGCAGACGGAGGCCCTAGAGGCGATCCAGGTGTGGGCCCCACTCGCGCACACGCTCGGCATCGGCGCGCTGACGTGGCAGATGGAGGACGCTGCGCTCCGCCACCTGTTCCCGCGGTCATACGTGTCCATCCAGGCGTGGGTGGCGGCGCAGTGGCCGGGCGGCGGGGAGAGGCTGGTGGGGGAGGTGCGGAGGCGGGTGGAGGAGGTGTTGGCGGGGGACGCGCAGCTGCGGGGCGCGGTGGGCGGGTGGGTGGTGAGCGGGCGCGTGAAGAGCATGTGGAGCGTGATGAAGAAAGTGCTCCGCGACGGCCGCCCCCGCACGCGCGTCAACGACCTCTTCGGCCTCCGCATCGTGATCTCCCCCCGCGCGCGCGCTGGTGGCGCGGAAGGGGAGAACGCGAGGGAGGCGGGCGGGGCGAGGGGAGCTGCGGGGGAAGGGAGTCCGCTGGGGGAGGGGGAGGAGGAAGAGGCGGAAAGGGAGGCGGCGGAGGCGTGTTACCGGGTGCGGGAGCTGCTGTTGCAAGAGTGGCGGGAGGACGCGGCGCGCATGAAGGATTACATCGCGCGCCCCAAGGGCAACGGCTACCAGAGCCTGCACATGGCGCTCAAACTGCCCTTCAGAGGCGCGCTCGCAGAGGCGGAAGCCGAGGCGCGCAGAGGGGAGGAAGGGGAGGGGGGAGGCGAGGGGGAGGAGCGGGTGGTGGAGGTGCAGATCCGCACAGCGCGCATGGAGGAGGAGGCGGTGAGGGGCGGGGCGGCGCACGGGCTGTACAAGGGCGGGAGCAGAGTGAGCCAGGACCAGGTACGCCCTGCCTTGCCTTGCCCTGCAGAGCTGAGACTGCCCTTGCGCATCCCCTTGCTCTTCCCCCCGTATTCCCCTCCACTCCCCTCCCCTCCCCTCCCCCCCCTCCTCCCACCCCTCCCTGATCCTCAGTCTCTCGTCCCCCCTTCTTTCGAGCTCCCAGGTCCGATCCTTTTACACTGCAATGGTCTTCCAAAGTGCCTGCCTGTGCTCTCCTCCCCTCACCCTTCACCCATCCAAACCCCTCTCGTTCGTCCTGTCGTTCCTTCGTCTCAGTCTACCCTCCCATTCCCCCCCTCGCCCCCCTTCCCCGCTCCTTCCCCGGCTCCCTCACGCTCTCTCCCCCCTTCCCCTGCGCGGAGCGCAGATGCAGCAGCTGAAGGGGGTGATGGAGCTGCTGGCGGCGGCAGCGGCGGGCAGCAGGGCGGACCTCGGTCTGGGCCCGCGCTTCCCCATGGCGCAGCTCGCGCAGGGCGCCGCCCTTGACGCTGACGTGGCCGCTGACGTGTCTGACGCCGTTGCTGCGGCGGCGGGGGTAGGCAGAGAGCGGCCGAGCTGGAGCAGGGGAGGCGAGAGTGAGGAGGTCGGGAGATCGGAGTGGGATGCAGTGCGGTTGAGAGAGCTGGAGGGGAGGCAGGGCGACGGGGAACTAGAGCAGGGGAGTAAAGGGCAGGAGAGTACTGGAAAGGCGAATCAGGACACGGAGGTTAAGCAGGGGGGCGGGAAGGGGCAGGAGGAAGACGAGAAAAAGGAAGCGGAAGAGAACAAGGAGAACGAGGAGGAGAACGAGGAGGAGGAGGAGGAGGACCATGACCATTTCTTTGCAATGCTGGATCTGAACGGCGACGGGGTGATCAGTGTGGAGGAGATGAGCCAGTTCATGCAGCAGCTGGGCGCGGGGGACGACATCAGTCAGCTCTCCGGCATGGCAAGTCCTGCAGGGGGGGATGGCGAGGGCGGGGCGGGCGGGCGGGAGGCGGCGGAGGAGCTAGTGGCGCTGCTGGACGCGAACATGGATGGCAGCATCTGCGCCAAGGAGTTCGCTGCGTTCAGACGCCAGGTGTGTGTGATGGGGCTGGCTCATGTGTGCTCTGCGGCGCTGTGTGCAAGAGAGACTTGAGTGTATGTAGTGTGTGTTTCTGTGTGCTCACGGGTGTGTGCATGTCGCTTATGCATGAGTGTGGAATGTGTGGTGCATTCCTGTGTGTGGTGGTGAAGCACTCCCTCACTCCCGCCCTCCCTCCCGCGCTCATTCCCGCCCACACTCCTGCTCGTACTCCCGCTCTTACTCCCGCCCTCACTCCCGCTCTCTCTCCTCTCTGTCCCACCGTTGCCCTACTCAGGTGCGTGCACTGCACAGCCTAAGGGAGGCTGACCGCCAGTCCCAGGAGCAAACGTCACAAGCGCTCCTATCCAAGCCATTCACCCCCGCCCGCACCACTGCGGCGCTCGACAGCAGCAGCAGCAGCAGCACTACTGGCAGTTCACAATCACAGCAGCTCAGGAGCTCCAGCCAGTTTCAGAGCAATGGCGCTGCTGCTGCTGCGGCTGCTGTTGCTACTGCTAACACTGAGGACGTGGATGGGTTGGGCGGAGATGGGGGTGCAGGGGACGGGCGTGGCAGGGATGGGTGGGATAGCCGTGCGATGGGGGTGACAGGGGAGCGGTTTGAGGGAGGAGGGGGCGGAGGGTGGGGTGAGGGCAGTGACGAGGAGAGAGAGGATGTTGAAGGCAGGAGCGATAGCAGTGGCAGCAGTCCGGTCGATGGTGCTAGCAAGGCAGGTGCTGAGGGCAATATTTCAGATTCCCCTGACTCCCCCGAGTCCCCCGCGACTCCCCCGTCTTCATGGGATGACAGTGTGGACTCTGATTGGGAGGTCGTTGTTCCCTCCCGCAGCCCCTCCCCCTCCCCCCCCGCCTCCCCCACCGCCCAGTACTTTGACTCCTTCCAAGCGCCCTGGCCCGAGGGGAACGCGGACGGCGCGGGGGAGGAAGAGGTGCTTGGGGGGGACAGGAGAGGCGCGGGCAAGCAGGGGAATTTGGTGAGGCTGAGCCTTGTGCGCCCAGATGGGGCTGGTCGAGGGGGGACGGCAGGGGGGCAGCAGCAGAGGGGCGCGGAGAGGGGAGGGGACGGCAGCAGGGGAAGGCAGGGGGGGGTTGGGCAGGCGAGGGGTAGGGCTAGGTTGCAAGGGAGGCAGGTGCGAGTGCAAGGGGGAGTGATGAAGAGCACGTGGGGAGAGGGAGGGGGTGTGGGGAAGGTTGGGCGCGTGCGGATGGTGCAAGTGACCCGGTGGGGACAGAGGGACGCAGGAGAGTGGTTGCGGTGGGGGACCGGGAAACAAGCGGGCGGGTGGGAGGGGGAGTGGGAGAGGGAGGGAGAGGGAAAAGGACCAGGAGCGTTGGAGGAAGGGGAGGGGGAGGAGGAGATGGCAGCGGTGGAGGGGGTGTTGAAGGTGGTGAGGCGGCACATGGCGAGCAGGTCCGGGGCAGGGCTCACAGCAGCCCGGAATATGATGGACGAGGTGGGTGAACATGGGCGGGCAGGGGCAGGCATGGGTGGGCGAGCAGGGCAGGGGCAGGCATGGGCGCGCAGGACGGGGCATCAACCACACTCGAATCCACCTTTTCAGACACCAGCGTCCCGCTTGCTGCTACTATAGAGCGACAGTACTGCTTCTCCCCTCTCTCCTCCGTCGTCCCTCTCCTCCCACTCGTCTTCCTCTCATTGTCACTCACACCCTCCGCCTCTCCCCGCTTGCGCCATGTTTCCCCTCTGTCGTTCCCCCTGTGGGCAGCTGTTGGCGCGCCATCCCAGCAACGCCAACGTGCTTGTGCACATGGCTCAGCTCGAGAGACATGCAGGTGCGCTGCTTGCCCTCTGTGTCCGTAGTCCTGCATGTCGTGCATGCACACCAATGCTTGTGCTGTATGCAGTGGTAGCATGCACGCGGTATTTATGCATGCATGTGGTACGCTAATAATTCTCGTGAGGTTCACTAACAAACCAGGCCACGCACAAACAAGCTCATGCTCCACCCACCCTGTCCCTTCTCCCACACTCCACCCTTCTCCCTCTCCACGCCCCGCTTTCCTCCCCGCCCTCCGCCATCCTTCCATGC
The DNA here is from genome assembly GCA_947471745.1 of Closterium sp. Naga37s-1. Lineage (NCBI taxonomy): Eukaryota > Viridiplantae > Streptophyta > Zygnematophyceae > Desmidiales > Closteriaceae > Closterium > Closterium sp. Naga37s-1. Next base: position 473,693 of record CANJKZ010000509.1, read on the forward strand.
CTCCCTGGCCCGCGTCCGCCCATGGCAGGCAACACGGGGGCGGCGAGGCAGTGGTACGAGCGCAGTGCGCACTGCTTTGAAGCGAGGGGGCACCTGGGGAGGCAGTACGTGCGCACGCTGCAGGCGTGGGGCATGCTGGAGGCCCTGGATGGCCGCATTGCTGCCAGCCGCCGCCTCTTTGAGCACTCGCTGCAAGTCGCCTGGAAGGTACTGCGCTCTTTGCTTGCACCATGGTCGCTTAAGGTCCCTTTGCCTGCCTGCTGTTGTGAGTATCATCACCATGGTGGGTGAAATGTGTCGGCGGCGCGGTGTGCAGTGACTGGTGACTTAAAATTATGGCCTTCAGGGTCTGCATGTATGTGATATAATACGCACTTCACCCCCTAAAATGCACCTCACACTTCAAAAGCCCTAGCTTTCTTCCCTTCCCGCATCCTTTTCTTCCTCACCCTCGTCATCTCTCGCAGGCGGAGAGGCGGTCAGGGCAGCAGCAGGTGGGGGCGGTGGTGGTGGGGCTGCACGCATGGGCCATGGTGGAGCGGCGAGTGGGCAACTTCACAGCAGCGCGCCACCTGCTGCAGCGCGCCGAGCGCGTGGAGCCAGGCAACGCCGTGGTGCTGCAGGCACGTGCTCTGCTGGAGGCGGCTGTGGGGCACCTCTCTGCTGCAAGGCACTTCTTCAAACGCGCTGCTGCTGCTGACCCTGCCGATGCTGCCTGCTGGCAGGTGCGCCCTTTCCTCGTACTGTCTCTCTTGCTCTGTGCTTTGTAGAGGCTTGATATGTTGGTATCATAATCAAGGGTACCTCAATAGCTCTCCTGTTTTGCAATGTTTAACATCTCCAGTGCTCCGACTCTCCTCCATCGCTCGTTCACTTTTCTTTCCTTCTCAGTGCCTTCAGCTTTTCTGTATCCGTTTACCACTGCCCTGCTGTGAACATGTTTGGTGGGGCGGGGGGTGTGGTGTGGCAGGCATGGGCGGTGACAGAGGCGCGGGCAGGGCGTGTGGATCGCATGAGAGACCTCTTCACTGCTGCTCTCTCCGTGCACCCCTCCTCACTGCCCACACTGCACGTGCGTTCACGTCCACATTTCCACGCTTGCGAGCAAACAGGTTTAACGCATCTGATGCCATGTCTTTTGCTGGCCATCCCATGCTTAAACTGTTCTGTTTGTGGCCCTTCCACCTTCACCTTTCTTATCCTCCTCCCTAAAGCCCTCATGCGATGTGCCCGCCTTCCCCCTCCTCTCCCCTCTCTCCTCCCTTCACCGTACCGTGGTATGTCTCAACGCCAGGCATGGGCATGTGAGGAGGCTCGGTTAGGGTCGGCCCAACCCCAGTCATTGCAGCGAGCGCGAGACCTCTTCACACGCTGCCTCAACGTTGACCCGGAATGCTCATACGCACTGCAGGTCGCACCCCAGTCCCCTGCCCTGCTACCCCTCTCGCACACGCCTTCCTAGCTCTGTCGAATGTGGATGAATGTGAATGCTTGTGAGTGGCATGTGCATGCAGTTCTTTCCTCATAGCCCTCTCATGCATGTTCTCGCAGTTAGTCCACCACCTCTGTTCCATCCATAAACCCACTCCTCTCATCTCACATCAGCTTTCGTGCTCCTCCGCACCTCGCTCACTCTCCAGCTTCCCACATCCTGCCTTCTCACCCCGGTTTCCCCCTCTCCTCCCCCTCTCTCTTCCCCCTCCTTTCCGTTGCTGACTCGCCTCTCCCCCGTACCCTTTCTCGGCATCACAGTCATGGGCAGTGATGGAACAGAGGGCGGGCAATGTGGCGCAGGCGCGCACGCTCTTTGACCGCTGCCTGCAGATAGCACCCTCCTCCGTGCCCGCACTCCAGGTGCGTCTCTGCTCTGCTCCTCTCTCACACTGCCTCCTCCGCCTTTCCACTGTCCGCCTCATGCCTGCGCATCTTCCGTCAATTATCGACTCCCCTCCTACTCTTCACCACATTCCCTGGTTCTGTCGGTCACTCAGTATACCCCTCCTCATGGCAGCATCCCCCAGTGTGTCCACTCCTCTCCCTCCTGTTTCTTCTCACTCTCCATCTCTCCCTCCTCTCCCTCTATATCGCCCCCTGCACGCACCATCATCCCTCCCAGGCATATGCAGTGATGGAGCGGAAGCAGGGCAATGCTCTCAAGGCCCGTGCACTGCTGGCGCTCGCCCTCTCACTGCAGCCCAACAATGCTGCTGTGCTGCAGGTATGCTGTGCTGCTCTGGCTGCTGGAGACACACCAGACAATGCTGCTCCCATTCTGCGAATGCATCTTTAATTCATGCTTGCGGATGCAATCGTATTGCCCGGTACCCAGCCCCTCCCTTGTATGCATGCACTGCCCTCAGCTGAGCACCCTCGTATAAAAAGTTGGCACGACCTGCACGCCCACTCTGCTTTTGCCTATCCTCTGCTCCATGTCATCTGTCCCCAGCACGGTTTACCCCAAGCTACTCACCATCCTCCCGCTCCCCTCCCTTCTTCCCCTCATCCGTGGCATGATGTGCATGCAGGTGGCAGCGGAGTTGGAGCAGCAGCTGGGCAATGAGGCAGCAGCACAGGCGCTGTACGTGCGCACCAACCGTGCGGACCGCAGCGCAGCCAGGAGGCGGCGGCGCATGTTCGAGTCGTACCGGGACATGCGGCGGGATGTGCAGGGCGCAGAGGAGGCACGCGAGTGGATGCTCAAGAGGCAGGCCAAACGCCTGCGGCGCAAGCTGCGGCAGAAGCAGCAGCGCAAGCAGGAGCAGCAGCAGCAGCAGCAGAGTGAGCAGCATGCAGTGGTACTGGAGCAGGCAGGGGATGGAGGGGATGCAGGGAAGCAGCCATGAACAATGGAGGTGAAACACGGGACAGGGCAGGGACGTGTCAGGAGGGGGGAGAAGCTGCTTACAGAATGGGAGGGGTTAGGTAGGTGCGTGACAGCAGGTTCAGATGAGAAAACAAAGCATGGCATGGGTATACATGAGATAAACGCTCTGTAGCTCTATGCTGTAGATTGAGTATGCCCTTGAGAGATACTGTAGTGTAGGCTACTTTCTCTGCACGGTCTATTTATGCAATCTGCATGTGTTTCAACCTTGGGAGAGATTGAAAGAGGATTGCTTGCGAGCGAATTCTGTATCTAACTAGGAAAGGACCATGTTGCTTTGCAGTGGAAATCTCTGAAAGTGAATAATATTGACACTGGAATGGATCGGTGTCACTCCAACCATAGCCTTGCAAAGCCACAAATGTAATGCTTGAAATAGGCTCCAGCCCTCCCGTCCCGGGTCAACCCAACCATAGCCTTGCAAAGCCACAAATGTAATGCTTGAAATAGGCTCCAGCCCTCCCGTCCCGGGTCAACCCGGACGAGCCCCAATATCAAGGATGGTATGGTCGTGTCGATATGAATCACAAGCGGTTACCTACTTCAATACGGTAACGTGGATGCTTGATGGTTGATGTACTGTCAAACGGTAGGGTAAATCGAATCCTGGTTAACACCCGTGGTAATGATTGACATGGCATGTAAAGTTACAGCATAGTACGGTACGGTATGTCTAATACCAGTAATACCGTACCGGTAATACGCATGTTAGTTGAACATGCACAAACTAATACAGTATCCTAGCCATCCGCATGCATTTGCAGATTACATCTGTATGATCAGGAATACACAACACACGTTTTGCAAGATGCTTGTTTACGCAGTTGCAGTATCAGAAGGTCCAGATGTGCTTGTATCGCACGGTGAGCCCTGCAGTTAAGCACCAGAAGATGCAGCCCAGGATGGTAGCTGCAGCAGTGGCAAGAGTCTCGTTACCCAGTGCACCAACAAGAAATGTGTATGGCAGCGAGAGCTGCCACGGAATTGGGGTTGGGTTGGGGTTGAAGGGAGGTTATGAAGGAGCACAGGCAGGAACAAGATTGGAGTCGACTCAAAACATCACTGCCGAATGCACCAACCAGGAATGCATATGGCAGTGACGGCTTCCAGGGGGTTGGGGTTGGTGGAATTTCATGAAGGAGCACAGGAAAGAACAGGTATAAACATGATGGGAGTAGGGATGGAGTAGGAGGGAGGCAGCAAGGAGTGCTGATGCAAACGGCTCGCTACTGCGAGCGCCCAGTCCTCAGATGCAGGACAAGCAAACTGGCAAGGTTGCTGTGGAATCTGAATCTACTAGCACTTAACAGTGGTGATTGGCAGGTGGTAGGTGGCAGGTGGCAGAGGACAGCGGGAAGGGGGCAGGTGGCCTAGCAGAATACACGAAGCAGCCAACACACCAGCGCCGTATCCCATGTCCCTCGTTCAGATTTCCCACACAGCCTAGGCGTGCACCAGGTTGCTGGCAGGGTCGTTGTTAACGTAGAAGCCAGCGAGCAGCAGGTCCAGCAGGCGGCACACACCCAGCAGGAAACACGAAGCACACAACCCACCAGCGCCATTGCCATTCCCCTTATCCCATGTCCCTCATTCCAATTCCCCCACACAGGCTAGGCACGCACCAGGTTACTGGCAGGGTCGTTGTTGACATAGAAGCCTGCGAGCAGCAGATCCAGCAGGCGGCACACACCCAGCACGAGCACAAAGAGAGGGTTTCGCCCCAGCCATGCTATGGGCGCGAGGAATGGGCGCGCGGACATGTATACGTCAGTCTGTGGTGAGGGGGTAGCAGGAGTTTGAGTAGTGAAAGGATGTAGACAATTCATGGGTGGCATGTTGATAGATGTGCTTTCTCGGGAAGAGAGAGATGGGAGGGGGGTGAAGATGCTGAGAGGCATGTCAGAGATGTGGAAATCATGGGACAGGTTCCGAAGATGAGGAGAGATGTGAGAAGGCAAGCCACAGTGCATGGAGTGAGATTAGAAGAGATCATACGAGGATGAAGAAGCACGTACGAGTATGAAGAAGCAGGAGAAGAGGAAGCAGGAAACTGCAGCAGCAACTGCTGCAAAGCTGATGGTGAAGAGCTGCGGATTGAAAGGCATGCCTGCATAAAAAGGGTGGTGTGGAGACGAGTTGAGGTGGGGGGAGGTGAGGTGAGGTGGGAGGAGGAAAGGGGAGGTAAGGCGAGGTGAGGTGAGACAGGTGAATTAGTCGGGAAACACGCGAGCGGTGACAGGGATAAGAACTTCATGCCAAAGAGAGAAAAGTGGGTGAGAAGCGGCAGTGGCAGGAGGTGGAGAAAGAGAGAAAGATTGAGAGAACGACATGGGAGGACAGGGATGTACCTGAGAGTATGGATTCCGGCAGGAATGAGGGCAGGGAAGAGTGGCGCAGGGGCATTGGCATGCTCAGCGTGACTCCTGTGGCGAGCAGCACGGCTGCGAAGAGCAGCGAGCGGAAGATACGCCAGGAGTGAGTCTGAGCGGCAGAGAGGCGGCAGGTGGAGGGAGGAATAGGAAATGAAGGAGACAGGAAGGAGGACGAAGTTGGGACGCAAGGGGGAGGAAGGACAGAGAATGGAAAGCAGGGGGAGGAGGAAAGGAGTGCAACAGATATTCACCCTCAGTGGGAAATGTGGTGAACAGTGCAATACATGTGTACAAAAAACTTGGTGTGTGTGCGTGGAGTGCAGTGTGCATGCATGGGGAGCGCATGAGAAGAGGTGTGCACGGAGGGAAGAGAGCGCTGACATTGAAGTAGGTGAGGAGGTGGCCGTGGTGCAGCCCTGCAAAGGCCACCAGACACGCCCCCACCGTGCTGCACACACGGGGCAGGGTAGAGACGGGTGAGATGCGCGAGGCACATGCACCTGGACACATGAACCTGGGCAGATGTACCTGGGCAGATGTACCTGGGCAGATGTACCTGAGAATCCCTTGGGGGTCGAAGGGTGCTTGGCACCACGCAGGGGGGGGCGGCGACGTGCTTTGGCACTCCTGTGATGGCACGGAGAGAGGGAGGAAGGGAAGGGAGTCAGGAGACGGAAAAGGAGCGAAGGGAGAGGAGAAAAGGAGGAAGGGGGAATGAGGAACGGGAGACAGAGGAGGGAAACTAATGGGCGTGTGAGGCATGGCGTGGATAAATGGTTCATGAAAGGACTTGTGAGAGCAGGAAATGGGAAGAGTGAGATGAGAGGAATGAGAGGCACTGACAGGGAGCGAGTGGAAGGGCGCCGTGGAAAGCATGTGGGTGGGGCCCATGAGCACTCGGTCAATGTACCCTGCTGCATTGCAGTCCGGAGCGAAACTGCCCCTCACACCGCACTGCACATGGTGATGGGGTGGATGGGGGGGAGAGGGGGAGGGGAAGGGAGAAGAGCGGGAAGAGTGGGAACGTGAGAAAGTGGGGGAGGAACGAGCAGAGCGAGAGGAGAATAGACATCTAACGAAGGGCATGAAGAGCATACCTGCAGAAAGCAAGAGTTACAGGAACCATCAGAGCAACAGGTTCAATGGCAACTCTGCAAATCCATCCACTGTGAATGCCGCCACTCACATGCACAGCCAAGCTACCACCACCATCCTCCGTGCCACCCTGCAACGCTCTCCGCTGCCCCCCTGCACCTTCCCACAGACCATCCTGATGCAGCGCCGCGAGATGTGACGAGGGGGTGGTTGTTGCGATGGCAGTGGTGACGGTGGTGGTGTTGCTGTGGATACTTGTGGTGGTGGAGACCGTGTAGGAGGGCACGAAGAGGAGGTAGGAGAGGGACGCGTATAGCAGCACCAGCAGCAGCGCCACACACCTGAGGGGAGGGGAGGGGGATGGGAGCCGTAAGGACGGAAGAAAATGGTCGAGTGAGAGAATGGGGGCCGGTGGTGGAAAGGGGAGAGGAGCATGGGGAGAGCAGCTGCCCGCTCATACGCTGCACCGCACACTCATACGCTGCACCGCCCGCTCATACGCTGCACCGCCCGCTCATACGCTGCACCGCACGCTCATACGCTGCACTGCCCGCTCATACGCTGCACCGCCCGCTCATACGCTGCACCCCACGCTCATACGCTGCACCGCCCGCTCATACGCTGCACCGCCCGCTCATACGCTGCACCGCACGCTCATACGCTGCACTGCCCGCTCATACGCTGCACCGCCCGCTCATACGCTGCACCGCACGCTCATACGCTGCACCGCCCGCTCATACGCTGCACCGCCCGCTCATACGCTGCACCGCCCGCACATACGCTGCACCGCACGCTCATACGCTGCACCGCCCGCTCATACGCTGCACCGCCCGCTCATACGCTGCACCGCCCGCTCATACGCTGCACCGCCCGCTCATACGCTGCACCGCCCGCTCATACGCTGCACCGCCCGCTCATACGCTGCACCGCCCGCTCATACGCTGCACCGCACGCTCATACGCTGCACCGCCTGCTCATACGCTGCACCGCCCGCTCATACGCTGCACCGCCCGCTCATACGCTGCACCGCCCGCTCATACGCTGCACCGCACGCTCATACGCTGCACCGCACGCTCATACGCTGCACCGCCCGCTCATACGCTGCACCGCCCACTCATACGCTGCACCGCCCGCTCATACGCTGCACCGCACGCTCATACGCTGCACCGCCCGCTCATACGCTGCACCGCCCGCTCATACGCTGCACCGCCCGCTCATACGCTGCACCGCCCGCTCATACGCTGCACCGCCCGCTCATACGCTGCACCGCCCGCTCATACGCTGCACCGCCCGCTCATACGCTGCACCGCCCGCTCATACGCTGCACCGCCCGCTCATACGCTGCACCGCCCGCTCATACGCTGCACCGCCCGCTCATACGCTGCACCGCACGCTCATACGCTGCACCATCATTCCCCGATGGTGAGAAGGGTGCAGCTAAGGCCGCGGCAGTGAAGGGTGGCAAGCAGGGCTGTGGTAGCAGCGAGGGCAGCAAACAGGCGAGGCCAGGGCGTGGGCACGTACCAGTTGATAAGGAAGCCAAGTGCATGGTGGTGCACGCCTGGTGGTCGCCGCGCCCCTCGATACAGCTTCATCACTGCTACCTCCGACACCCCCACCACCAGCAACGCTGCTGCCACTTGCTGCACACGGGTGCGCAGGCATGCGAAGAGGTGACAGGTGAGGAAATGGAGTGATGAGATAGGCATGCGAAGTTGCATGGAAACATGGAAGGCTGTTAAAGAGTTGCGAGAAGAGGAGATATGGTTGGGGCATGGACCCATGCACCCATGCACACCCATGCATTCATGCATGCACCCCAGCACCCATGCACCCACATAGCCATGCACCCATGCACGGACATCACCTGCAGCATGCCACAGAAGCGGGTGTTCTCAAGAGAGACACCAAAGGTGGTGTCACCGATGGGGTGCAGGAAGCCCCCTTGGAGGAAGTATCCGAGGTAGAAGATCTTGCAGAATCGGATATACACCTTGTTGCTCGCTGCCAGCACGCTGGGTACTTGCTGTGATGGCGGGGGAGGGAGGAGAGGGGAGGGTAGGAGAGAGAGTTAGACGAAAAGGCTTGCGTATGGAGAAGATAAGGCATTGATCGGAAGACGTGAAGTTTGGAAGTGTGAGGATACGGCAGCACGTGTGTGGAATGCGAGGACAGAGGGCAGAAGAATTGCTTTCAAGCAGGTACAGTGCATAACACGTCACCCACGGTGTAAGCGAGGGCGAGGGAGAGTCCAACGGTGTAGAGCAGCAGAGGCAGCGGCAGGTCTGCTAGTGAAACCCCGTGCCAGGGCGAGGGAGCAAAGGCAGGAAAGGACGGGCCCAGATATGCACAGAGCAACAGGACCTGGGTGGGGAGGTGTGGAATGGGTGGGGAGCATGGGGGTAGCGAGGAGAGGGGATTGGCCAATGGGGAATGAAGGGAAGTGGCACGGGGGACACTGAAAAGGCGACGGGGGAGAAGAGAAGGCATGGGCGAGTACTGAGAATAATCCACGCTTTTAATGAATGTATGCAGCAGGACGGCGGGGATTGCGAGGCACAGCAGCGAGTGCAGTGCAGGTGGTGGCACAGTATGGTACCAGGATGGTGAGACCGGGACAAGGCACAGTGAGCGGGAAGGTGGTACGATACCAGGATGGCGAGCCCGCGTGTGACGTGCAGGGAGAAGAGGTGCAGGTCGGTGTTGTCGTCTGTGTGCAGTACAGAGTACGCCCCCATCATCTCGCCCCACCCCACTGCCGCCGCCCACCGCTGCAACTCGTTCTGCTCCTGCTCCTCCTGCTGCTCCTGCTGCTGCTGTTGCTCCGCCTGCTGTGCCTCTGAAGGGAGCGTGGCGCCTGGTGTTGGAATGGGGGATAATGACCAGTGGCATGCCGAGGCAACGAGTGTCATACTGAGGAACACAGGGGCTTAAACAAGCAGCAAGGAACAGCACAGCATGGCGCAGGAAGGAAATCCGTACAGCAAAGAAAGTCCCTGTGGTGATGCGTGGGATGGCTTGGAGAAGCTGTCTCAAAAGCCCACCAGCTGAAAATGGAAAAGGTAACACAACAAGGGGTGCGTGCGGCCCGGCCACAGGTCGCCTGACACTACAGCAATACATGTTGGGAGCAGAGCAGCTCACCTTGCAGCAGAGGCTGTCGCAGTGAGTCTTGTGCTTCTGGATCCATGTCCGCTCCTACACCATCACTGCTGCCCGCACCAGCTCCACCAGCGGCGCCCGCAGCAGCAGCATCGGCAGCAGCAGCCGCATCAGCAGTGCGAGCAGCACGTGGTGAGATAGCTGGCTGTGCGGAGGGCACAGGGAGAACCACGTGGTCAGAAGAGTGCGTGGTAGACCCTGTAGCAGCAGAGGAAGCAGCAGCAGCGGTAGGAACGGTGGCGATAGCAGCGGTGGGGCCAGTGGTAGGAGCAGTGGTGGGAGCAGTGGTGGGAGCAGCGGTAGGAGCATTTGTAGGGGTGGCTACACTTTCATGAGTGGAGGAACAGGTTGAGGAGTCGGGGAGAGAGGAGGAGGGGAGAGAGGAGGAGGGGGGAGCAGAGGAAGGGAGAGTGGAGGAAGCGAGAGAGAAGGAGGGGGGAGGGGTAGTGCCTGGGAGGGACCAGCGGAGAGGCGACTGGCGGGCCGCAGATGGGGGAGGGGCGTCTGCAGCTGCTGCAGGGGACGAGGAATGGGGGGTGGAGGGAACGAGGAGCAGTAAGGATGGGGAGCAGTGTGGTTGACGAGCATGACATGCGGGGAGTCCCATGGACGAGAGCACATACGGGCGAGACGGGAGAGAGGGGCAGTAAAGGGAAACGAGGGATGGCAAGGGAAAACGGCATATGAACAACGGGAGACATGCGGGTGGGAAAGATGAGAGGGATGAAGCAGAGGGGGATGGACAGGAATTAACTTTTGGGCGGCGGGATGGTGTGGGCATTGTCTGTGTCTCCGCCTCCCTTCTTCGCCTCTTGCTTCTCGTCCTCCCCCACACTGACTGGTGCTGCTGCTGCTGGTGGCGGGTCAGTGGTCGCTGCGCCTGCTGCCACGTGCTCGGCTGCAGGGGTCGCTTCTAGAATGCCATTCTGACACATGCATGCGTACCCACATGCACACATGCCCACATGCACACATGCCCAAATGCACACATCCCATGCACACACACATGCCCAGATGCACACATGCAGACATACGCACATGCATAAATGCATCCCTCACAAACAAATTCACCAACAGAAAGTAATGTATTACATGTAAATTTCCGTGCATCCAACCAGGCAAACGTGAGGCGGCGAGGTGGAAGGACGGGTGGGTGGTCGGTGGGTGCATGGATGGGTGCGAGGGTGTGTACGCGGGTCTGTGTGTTGCTGTGCGGGGGGGAGATAGTAGAAAGAAAGCTACCTGAATAGGGGAAGGGTCGCTCTTCTCAGCACCTTCCGCCGGCGCCGCTGCAGGCGCATTGGGTGGGGGCGCAGGGTCCCGCGCGGGAGGATTGGCGCGGGCAGGAACTGACCACCAGCTGAGCCGCGGAGATGTTAGCCCGTATGGCGAAGAGGAATAGGGAAGGGGGGGGAACAAGGGGGAGCGGGGGGTGAGGGGAAGAGGGATGGGCGGGAAGATGGAGCGCCGAGTAACGAAGGAGACTAACGCAGGGATTTCCTGTCGAGGCCCTTTCAGTGACTTCATCTTTAACAACGTAGTATTGATGTGGCTTCGAGACAGGAAGAGACTAAAGGAGAGGATGCGATGCACATGGGATACGGCGCGCATGTGGGATACGGCGCGCATGTGGGATACGGCGCGTATGTGGGAGACGACGCGCATGGCGCGGTAAGTCCCATCGTCGCCTTTCTTTGGCAGCTCACCTTAACATAGCGGCCGGTGGGGCGAGCTACGCGTATTAGTAGAGTTGGGTACAGACTAACTACGCGTGCCGCGTCCGAGTCACGGCGAAGCTAGCGAGAAGCGCATGAATCTGTACAGCCACTCAGGTGGACGGTAGCAGCAGCCCCAGCGGACGAATGTAGCAGCAGCAAGCACGAAGACGAAAATGTCCCTGCAAACGTGTTGTGTTGTCAATACGTGCATGAATTGTGGGGGGAGAGGGGAAATTTGTGCCTTGAGTTGGTTGGGGGGAGCAACAGAGATAGACTTGTTTTTTGGGGACTCTGATAACGTTGTGGCGGAGTTCCGAGTGCGTTTGCCCCATGATCCGAGGCCTTGGATCCGTGTGCTCCGGATTCCGAAGGGCTTGGGCGCAAGGCTCCGCCGCTTACGACAAGGCCAGCCGCTCACAATTCCGCGCCCACCTGACCGTGAAAAATGTGTTCCAACCAACCTGCCCGTGACCCTTTGTGCCAGTGATGTTTGTCGCGAATGACATTTTTCGCCATCGTAACTCTTTGGCCGACAAGTGACGACCGCCGGTCGCATGGCCGGTTGCGACCAACTGGTCTTCTCTGCGTCGTTATATGCTTTAACTCGGTTTTTTTTTTTGCTGCCACCTTAAAGCTGCAGCAGGTGTGTTCCTTTATACCATTGATCTTATGTGTTTTATGAATAACATGAGTACAAGTGTAGCATCCTACGTTTGCTCATTGTGTTTTATAGTCATTGTTTACCAAGTGTAGGTGTTCTGCACACGTGGTCATGGCAACAGTTGTTGTCAGAGTCCCAAGGCTGCAAGAGCCAATAAGCGTCGAGTAGGGAACTTTCTCCCAGTTGTTTTTTTTTTTTTTTGGCGGGAGAATCATCCAGCCCAGGGTTGGATGACCAGATCTGGACACGGGCTTCTGTGTGTGGTGGATGGGTATGAATGGATGTTTTCGTGCTCATTTGCTTCTTTTCATTTGCATTTCATGCTCCGCAAGCTCTTTGAGATCTTTTCATCCAGCACCTGTTAGTCCACCAGCGTAGTCTTTTAAGCCTGCTTGGCCCACTGGCAGAACATTGGCGTCCTCGACGTAGTGACGTAGGTCGTATAGAGTGGGTTTTTTTATTTTGGGTCAGCCCGGTTAGGATAATGTCAGATTTATATGACATAGCTACTGTAGGCTATAGTGGGGTAGCACATATGGGGTACAGTTTTCTAGGGATTGCTTTTGTACCCAACTTTCCCTTAGTCAATTCATTCCTCATTTCTTTTCATGGTATAGAGCAGGTTCCCTAGTGGGAACGCTTCCTTGGGCCCACCACTGAAACCTTTTTTTTCTGACCGGAGCGACAGTCGCTCCTGCCCGAGGCGCGCCTTGTGGGCCGCCCTTCTGTCGAGCTCTCTTAGAGGCCCCTCTCACGGCCCTTCGCGCCACCCTTAGCGGCCCCGTCGCCGCCCCTAGCGGCCCCGTTGCCGCCCTTCCAGGCCCCTTGCTGCCCCTAGCGGCCCCATTGCCGCCCCTACGCGGCCCCGTAGCCGCCCCTAGCGGCCCTGTCGCCGCCCTTAGCGGCCCCGTTGCCGCCTCCCCCCCTACGCGGCCCCGTCGCCGCCCCTAGCGGCCCCGTCGCCGCCCCTAAGCGGCCCCGTCGCCGCCCCTAGCGGCCCCGTCGCCGCTCCCCTCCCTACGCGGCCCCGTAGCCGCCCCTACGCGGCCCCGTCGCCGCCCTTACGCGGCCCCGTCGCCGCCCCTAGCGGCCCCGTCGCCGCTCCCCTCCCTACGCGGCCCCGTCGCCGCCCCTACGCGGCCCCGTCGCCGCCCCTAGCGGCCCCGTCGCCGCCCCTACGCGGCCCCGTCGCTGCCCCTAACGGCCCCGTCGCCTCCTCCCTCCCTACGCGGCCCTGTCGCCGCCCCTACGCGGCCCCGTCGCCGCCCCTAGCGGCCCCGTCGCCGCCTCCCTCCCTACGCGGCCCCGTCGCCGCCCCTACGCGGCCTCGTAGCCGCCCCTACGCGGCCCCGTCGCCGCCCCTAGCGGCCCCGTCGCCGCTTCCCTCCCTACGCGGCCCCGTCGCCGCCCCTACGCGGCCTCGTAGCCGCCCCTACGCGGCCCCGTCGCCGCCCCTAGCGGCCCCGTCGCCGCTCCCCGCCCCTAGCGGCCCCGTCGCTGCCCCTACCCGGCCCCGTCGCCGCCCCTAGCGAGCAGCCGAGCCGCCGAGCCGCCCAGCAGCTGAGCCGCCGAGTCGCCCAGCAGCCGAGCCGCCCCTGGAGCAGCCACCACTGCAGCAGCCGCCCCTGGAGCAGCCGCCACTGCAGCAGCCGCCCCTGGAGCAGCCGCCACTGCAGCAGCCGCCCCTGGAGCAGCCGCCACTGCAGCAGCCGCCCCCGGAGCAGCCGCCACTGCAGCAGCCGCCCCCGGAGCAGCCGCCACTGCAGCAGCCGCCCCTGAGCAGCCGCCACTGCAGCAGCCGCCCCCGGAGCAGCCGCCACTGCAGCCACTGCAGCAGCCGCCCCTGAGCAGCCGCCACTGCAGCAGCCGCCCCCGGAGCAGCCGCCACTGCAGCAGCCGCCCCTGGAGCAGCCGCCACTGCAGCAGCCGCCCCCGGAGCAGCCGCCACTGCAGCAGCCGCCCCTGGAGCAGCCGCCACTGCAGCAGCCGCCCCCGGAGCAGCCGCCACTGCAGCAGCCGCCCCTGGAGCAGCAGCCTCTGGAGCAGTCGCCCCTACAACTGCCGCCCCTGGAGCAGCCACCCCTGCAGCTGCCGCGGAGCTCTCGCTCTACAGTAGTAGCGGCCTCGCCGTTGCCGCCGTCGTACGCCTGCCCTTCTCGCCACTGGTGAGCACTGCCCTGCCCGTACTGCTGTTACTGCTGCTCTTCCTGCTGCTGCTCTTTCTACTGCTACTGCTGCTCCTGGCGTGGCCAGATGCAGCTCCAGCGTCGCCCGCGTGAGTCCCTCACCCCCCAACAGCTTCGTGCGTGGTACGCTAGTTGGGGTTGTCGGGGTGGCCGTAGTGGGAGTCGTCCTAGAGTGAGTAGTTCCACAGCTGCTTGTAGTGGCCAGGTGCAGCTGCAGCGTCGCCCGCGTGAGTCCCTCACCCCCCAACAGCTTCGTGAGTGGTACGCTAGTTGGGGTTGTCGGGGTGGCCGTAGTGGGAGTCGTCCTGGAGTGAGTAGTTCGGCAGCTGCTTGTAGTGGCCAGGTGCAGCTTCAGCGTCGTCCGCGAGCAGTCCTTTCGCCCCAGCAGCTTCGTGAGTGGTACGCTCAGCGTGACGGGTCACGGGGTACTGCTCGCTGTCCGTACGTCATTCGCACTGGTGCTCGGACTGGTCAGCCTTGCGGGACGTTGGGTCACGCAGAGTCCCGCTGCTTCGCCCGTCTGAGCGACGCCTGGCGTACGGAGTTTGGCGACGCGGCTGAGCTCCCCGACTGGGTGGAGCTGCTTCGGCTACGGGTAGATATCTATACTCTTGACTATGATGCTATCCTCACTGCCATGTATGCATTGCCTACTAGTGATGAGGCTGACTGTTACCTGTGTGTTCCGCCTGACCCGGGCATTGAGGCTGCTGCTCTAGGTGCTGGTGAGGCTGCTGCTCTAGGTGCTAGTGCGTCTGCTGCCCCAGGTGCTGGTGAGTCTGCTCTCTCAGGTACCACGTCGTCTCAGGCCTTACACACCTTCACTCTTGACTCGGGTGCTTCCCGCTCCTTCTTTCGAGACCGCACCACGCTTACGCCGCTCAGTCGGCCGGTTGCGGTCTCCCTGGCAGACCCCTCTGGGGGTCCTGTCCTTGCTCACTTCTCCACTGTCCTCCCGTGTCCGGCGGCCCCCTCTGGCACCCTGTCTGGTCTTTACCTCCCCTCGTTCTCTACGAACTTGGTGAGTGGTGCTGACCTACAGGATGCAGGGGTTCACCAGTTCACTCCTGCGAGTCAGTGGGTGACCCACTGCACGGACGCTCGGACAGGCCGACACCTGGCCACGTTCACACGTCGGCCGGGGTCGAGCCTGTACACACTGACCACTGCGTCTCCTCCAGTCACTGCGTCTGGTCAGGTAGCTGCGTCGGGTCAGGTGTTTGCTGCAGCGTCCAGGTCTGGTCCTGAGTCTGCCCCCTGTTCGTGTCGCCTCCTGTCTCACGAGACTCTCCTCTGGCACCACCGCCTTGGTCACCCCTCCCTGCTTCGTCTCCGAGGCATGGCCTCCCGTGTCCTTGTCTCTGGTCTTCCCCGGTCCCTCCCTCCCCTTCCTCCGGGGCCTGGCCCTACCTGCGTCCCCTGTGTCGAGGGGCGGCAGCGGGCTGCCCCTCACTCCTCCCAGTTTCCTCCGACAGAGGCCCCGCTGCAGACGCTTCACATGGACGTGTGGGGCCCGGCCCGCGTCCGTGGACAGGGTCACGAGCGCTACTTCCTGCTGGTGGTTGACGACTACTCGCGTTACACCACAGTCTTCCCCTTGCGCAGCAAGGGTGATGTCACTGAGGTGTTGATCGGCTGGATCCGCGCAACTCGTCTCCAGCTCAGGCAGAGCTTCGGCTCGGACTTTCCTGTTCTGCGTCTGCACTCTGACAGAGGTGGAGAATTCTCCTCTGGCCTTCTGCGAGCCTACTGTCGTGCACGAGGCATCCGCCAGACCTTCACGCTTCCGGACTCTCCACAGCAAAATGGGATTGCTGAGCGCCGCATTGGCATGGTCATGGACGTCGCCCGTACGTCCATGATGCATGCGGCTGCCCCCCATTTTCTGTGGCCGTTTGCGGTTCGGTACGCGGCGCATCAGATCAACCTTCACCCCAGGGTCTCCATGCCGGAGACCTCCCCAGCCTTGCTGTGGACGGGGAAGGTTGGCGATGCGTCTGCGTTCCGTGTCTGGGGATCTCGGGCGTTTGTCCGCGACTTGTCTGCGGACAAGCTGTCCCCTCGTGCTGCTCCTTGCGTCTTCCTTGGCTTCCCCCCTGACGCGCCAGGGTGGCAGTTCTACCACCCCACCTCTCGCCGTGTTCTGTCCTCCCAGGACGTCACGTTTGACGAGTCGGTCCCCTACTACCGCCTCTTCCCCTACCGCACTCCGTCCCTCCCCCCGCCACCGCTCTTCCTTGTACCAGGTCCCCCCCCGGTAGACCCCCTCCCCCCTCAGGGTCCTGCCCCTTCAGGTGTGTCCCAGGTAGACGCAGTCGAGCCTGTCGAGGTTACTGGTGACTCTGGTGCTGCTGAGGGTGCTGAGCCTGGGGGTGCTTACTCTGGGGGTGCTGAGCGTGTGGGTGCTACGCCTGGGGGTGCTGAGCCTGAGGGTGCTACTACTGGGGGTCCTGAGCCTGGGGGTGCTGAGCCTGGGGGTGCTACTACTGGGGGTGCTGAGCCTGGGGGTGCTGAGCTTGGGGGTGCGGAGCCTGAGGGAGCTGGGCCTGCTCGTGTGGCGTCTGGCGGTGCTGAGCCTGGAGGTTCTCCGGGTGCTTCGTCTCGGCGGGAGCCACTCTCTCCACAGGAGCTGCGCGAGTGGTTTGCCCGGCGCTGGAGGCGTGCTGCTGGAGCTGGAGGTTCTTCGGCTGCTGAGGGTGCTGGTGCCGCGGGTCCCGGAGGTGCTCGTACTGGGAGTACTGGAGCTGCTGGGCCTGCGGGTACGACTGGATCTGGAGCTGCTGAGGGTGTTGGCGCTGAGGCTACTGCTGTCGGTCCTGGAGGCGGTCCTGCTGGGGGTGCTACTGGTGCTGCTGGAGGTACTGGAGCTGGAGGTGCTGCTGGCGCTGGTGCTGCCGCTGGGGGTTCTGGTGCTGTCCCTGCTGTGTCTGGATTCGCCGCGCGGCCTAGGCCGTACTTCGTTCCGCTCCTTCAGCAGGTTCTTAGTCTCCCGCCTTCTACTGGTCCTCCTCCTCCCTTAGAGTGTCCACAGCCTGTCCCGTCACAGTTACAGTTACAGCCGGCCTCCCCACCGCCCGCTCCTTCTCCCTACACTGGTCCTACTGGAGGTCTTGCTGAGCGTCGTGAGCCTGCGTCTCGCCCTGCGTCGCCTGTCCGTGCTGCTCGCACTAGTGGTCGTGGTTCGCGTCAGCGTCCTCCTCCTGTCCCTGGCACGCACCGGATGTCTCTGCGTCCGTCCACTGCTCCTCTGCGTGCCCCTTTGCCTTCTCCTCCTGAGTCCTCTCTTCCTGCTCTTCCCGACCCGGAGTCGGACTCTCTTCGTGCTGCCAGTCCTACTGTCACGCGTCTCCTTGCTACTGTCGTCACTGACCCTTCCTTTGAGTCCACTGCTGCGTCTGCCCTAGTTGCTGAGCTCGTCGACTTTGCTGCTCGCTGTCGTCTAGACTACGCTGCTAGTCTTGTCGTTGAGTCTGAGTCTGTCTGTCCTCCGTCCGTCGGGGGTGAGTGTGCCCTTGGCACGGACGTCCTTGAGGACAGGCAGGAGGAGTTCCAGTGTTTGGCTGCTGCTTCACCTCATCTCGTGTCCGTACTGCTTACCCCTGAGGGAGACCCGGATGCACTTGACATCCCGACTCCGCGCTCTTACGCGGAGGCGATAGAGGGTCCCTACTCCTCTCAGTGGCAGGTAGCTATGGACACAGAGATGGCTTCCTGGAAGTCCACAGGCACCTACGTTGACGAGGTTCCCCCGCCTGGGGCGAACATCGTCAGTGGCATGTGGATTTTCAGGGTGAAGCGGCCGCCGGGTTCTCCGCCTGTCTTCAAGGCGCGTTACGTGGCTCGTGGCTTCAGTCAGCGGCAGGGAGTTGACTACTTTCAGACCTTCTCTCCCACCCCGAAGATGACCACTCTTCGGGTACTGCTGCACATAGCTGCTCACCGCGACTACGAGCTGCACTCTCTTGACTTCAGCACTGCTTTCTTGCAGGGCAGCCTGCACGAGGAGATCTGGCTGCGTCGCCCACCTGGCTTCACTGGGTCTTTTCCTCCTGGCACCCAGTGGAGCCTCCGGCGGCCAGTCTACGGTCTCCGCCAGGCACCGCGTGAGTGGCACGACACACTGAGGACTACACTTGCGGCTCTTAGGTTTGCTCCCTCTACTGCCGACCCGTCGCTGTTTCTGCGCACCGACACTTCTTTGCCGCCGTTCTACATCCTCGTGTACGTCGACGACTTGGTCTTCGCCACAGCTGACACTGCTGGACTCGCCCACGTGAAGTCCGAGCTGCAGAAGAGACACACGTGCACAGACCTGGGTGAACTGCGCAGCTACCTTGGCTTGCAGATCACCCGGGACAGAGCACGCCGCACCATTACCCTGACTCAGTCACACATGGTGCAGCAGGTCCTTCAGCGCTTCGGCTTCACGTACTCCTCGCCTCAGGCCACTCCTCTGCCTACTCGCCACTCGCTCTCAGCTCTGCCTTCGGATGAGTCCGTAGAGTCGAGTGGCCCGTACCCAGAGCTTGTTGGCTGCCTCATAGACCTGATGACCTGCACACGACCTGACCTTGCATACCCTCTTAGCATTCTTGCACGCTATGTTGCTCCTGGGAGACACAGACCGGAGCACATGGCTACAGCGAAGAGGGTGTTGCGCTACTTGTGCAGTACGTCGGGCATGGGGCTTGTGCTTGGAGGGCAGAGTCCAGTGGTCCTCACTGGGCACGCAGACGCTTCTTGGGCTGACGACCAGGCTACGCAGCGGTCGTCACAGGGTTACACCTTCAGCCTTGGTTCCGGCTCTGTTTCGTGGCGGGCTACCCGCTCGTCTTCTGTTCTCGGCTCCAGTTGTGAGGCTGAGATCTACGCCGGGGCCATGGCTGCACAGGAGCTTCGCTGGCTCACCTACCTGCTGACTGACCTCGGAGAGCCGCCTCGTTCTCCTCCAGTGCTGTACGTAGACAACAAGGCCATGCTGGCCTTGTGTCGAGAGCAGAGACTGGAGCACAGAACGAAGCACATTGCTCTCCGCTACTTCCTTGCTCGTGAGCTACAGCAGCGTGGTCAGCTGCGACTTGCGTACGTGGCCTCTGAGGCCAACACTGCTGATATCTTCACCAAGGCACTTGTGCCTTGTGATCATCAGCGCTTCTGTACTCAGCTGGGTCTTGTGCCTACCTTGCCTCACTTGCTCACCCCTTGACCTTGTTTGTACTGTTGCATATATATATACACCTGCTCTTGCTTGTCTAGCCTTATATATATATGTAATCCTGCATGTGAACTGGCCTTGTGGCCTTGAACTTGTGCTCGGAATGTGTGGTGACTTTGTGATCCACCCTGAGCTTGCTTTGCTTTGCTTGACTGGTCTTGTGACCCCTTGTTCTCCCCCACTTTGCCTATGGGGGTGTGTCAGATTTATATGACATAGCTACTGTAGGCTATAGTGGGGTAGCACATATGGGGTACAGTTTTCTAGGGTTTGCTTTTGTACCCAACTTTCCCTTAGTCAATTCATTCCTCATTTCTTTTCAGATAACTGCAGTCGCACTTGTTAGGTCGCTTATGTAGGCGCAGATGTGTGTGGTAGAATATTTTGTCGGTAGAACTGTTTGTATTTGCCCGGAACAATTGTCGTAGGTCGCCCGCTCTTGTAGCCGGACATCTTCGACGTTAGGCTTTTTTTATCGGTAAAAGTATTCGCTCCCAATCCATAATATCGTCGAACCCACGAAAGTTATGTACAAGCATAAGGGTTTCGTAGATGATTATATCCGTATAATGGTAGGAACTTATTTTCGTTGTTTCGTTGTAGAGAATTGAAGCGGTAGAACAAAGGGTGACAGAGCTATACGGTACGGGACAGTCAGGCGACCCTGTATACGCAAGTTGTAGGCGCAGATATATGTAAACGCAAGTTATAGGCGGTGTTCGAAGACCAATGTGCAGACGTCTGAAGCACAGACTCTCTTACGGCTTCTGCGCTTAGCCCACTAAGCATTCTGCCTATGTTATCTGCACACTTGCGAATCGTTACCACCTACCGCGGCTGACACCATCCGATTCTTTCGTCTAGTCTCGGTTGCTAGCTAATAAATTAGGAATCTGTGAATGGCCGACAGCTCGGTCCACTCTCGCCCCATGGCAGCCGAGGGCGCAGAGGATGGAGAAGAAGACCTGGAGGACGATGAAAATACTGACCAAGACTACGCACAGGATCGCGAGAACGATAGCGAGTTTGAGGCGACCGAGGAGGATTTGTTTCAGGGTGGTCTCTACGAACCATCCGTCCGGATTCAAGTCCAGGGGAGTGAAGAAGGGAGTGAAGGGCCGGGAGGCGATGGAGTGCGCCCACGACCCGGTGCGCCCGAAGAACGGTACGAGGAGGATGGAGATCACTCTGACGCAGAAGAGGAGGGAGAATCATCGCCGGGACGACGACGACCTCCCGATTCTGCGAGCCATGTCGAGCAGGCTGCGGCCCCCGGAAATGCGCAGCGGCAGACCGACGTTGCGGAAAAGGAGAGCAGGATCCGGCGTTCAACAATCCCGCTTCGACTGATAGAGGCCGGCACGAGAAGGCACTATTGTTTCCACTTTCTACACTTCAAGTGGTGGGTGATAATCTTCATGGCAATGATGGTAGATGTCCCTGTGGCAGATAGGCTGGCTCCCTCTCTGCACGACGAGGTTGGGTTTCATATGAGCAATAACTTGGGAAATGATGGGTGGTCGTGCAGCTCTGACGAGTGGCAGATTCATCTGCACGGGCCGCGAGTCACGGAATGGAGGCTCGGCCGATACATCGAGTATCTCTTCTGCGAAACTGACGAGCAGGCAAAGTTTTTGCGTGGAAAAATGCGGCCAGACGTCGAGAAATATGTGGGGAAGGAGGCAAAGGGGTGCACGGCTTCAATGATCAAGGCAAAGATGAACGCAATGGGATGCCTTGCCAGATGCGAGGCGAGGCTCTACGGCTTCTCCATCACACTGACCAAGGACTGGATCAAGGATGCTCGGGATTATCTCAAAGTCAAGCTGAAGGATCTGAACGACGAGCAAGTCGCGTAAGTAACATATACGTGTGCTTTGTGTTTGTGTGAATGTTGATCTACATAGTTTACATAATGACTGTGCTATTCTATGCAGGGATGGTCGAGATCAAACCCGTGGATCAATTGGTGATTGCTATACGGGAAGCCAGTATAGGACGCTGCATCTTACTGTTCTGCGAAAAGAGCTCCTAGAGATCTGGTGGCGGACGCCTCCGTCACAAATCTCGCTTCCTCTCTGGAAGGCTCTGCAAGTCCCGGTTATGATGCACCTCGGACACCAATTTCTCGGAAGAGGGTGCAGCATTCGAAAGATTCGCCTTGGGAACCTGTTTGTCCGCATGACGAGGAGCACATCACACCTCGACGACTATCTGGACGTTTTCGTACTCGTCGTTGTTTCCAGGAAGTCGAAGACCAACCCCAACAACAAGCTGAGTCATCAGTTTCTTGCAAGGCATAGGGACTGGTGGCTCTGCGGAATGGGCCATGTGTTCCTGTGGCTTCATTTCATCTACGACCTCGTTCCTCTACGCTACGGCCCCGGTATCGTCGAGCCTCTCGACTTTTCTGAACCGATCTTGTGGACTAAAGCGCACCTCTTCTTTTCTTTGAAGAAGGGCGACCAGGGAAAGCAGAAGCAAGACGAGATGCACTACAAAACGCATAACACCTGGATTAAGTGGGCCATGACGAAGGTGAGATGGATTCTGAGCAAGGTGACACATGCATTCCGCAGATCCGGAGCGCAACAACTCCATGACGACGGTTGCTCCGACAACGATATCGGCACTCTGGGCGGATGGGCGCAGGGGGAGTTGCGGAGGTGTTATGTGTTCGGCATTCCGTTCAAGCCGGTTTGGCTGCTGGCAGGATTCAGCGGGGATCGTGGAGACTACTACATCGGCAGAGCCCGCGCCAAGCTTCCGCGACATAAGGATAAGGAGAAGGATGAGTGGTTGCAGCTCTTAGATCTCTTGAGGCTTCACATTTTCCCCTGGGTCGAAGAGGGTTGGAAGAAGGTACGTGCTAGTGTACAGTCTTCGCGTTCGTAGCTTAATTTTGGTACGCAATTATGAACCGTCGCATTTCTCCTGCATACTCGTCCCGTCAGGTCGAAGAATGGAACGCTGCGCAGACCGATCCGCTGAAGAGGCACTATGCGGGGGCGAGGTTCCTTGAGACCCTCGCGAGCATCGGACGACTCGTTGTTGCACAGGATCTGGCTATGATGTGGGCGTTCTGCCATCAGCACAGCGTGAGAAACCCGCGGTGCAATTGCGAGAGGCATCCATATGTGCAGATGAGCCCCTTGTACAACCACGCGCTGTTCCAAAAGTGGGCGTACCTGGTCGCTATCTCTCACTTCCAGGGCGAGAAGCTTCGGGCAACCGGCCAAACCACCGCCAAAGCAGTAAGTGCCTGCTATTAGTGGTAGAGAGAGGGAGTTATTCGTTCATGCTGAGTTCTGCCGTGTTGGTTTCTGCAGGACGCTATCTTTCGCACGACCGCAGAAGAGAAGATGCAGAAGATGCACCTCACCGCCAATATGCTCAGGGAGGAGCTTGGGATTTTGAGAGGACGTGAAATGTGTTATAGTCACAATAGGCTTGAATGTGCCTAAAACGAAAGATAGAGAGCACAGACGGATTTCTGCACAGCGGCTTCAAACGTTGATAGCGTTCTGCTCACAGCTGCAAATGACTTGATTCAAATTGGATCTGGAGCGTCTTTACGTCGTCTACAATTAGCAATTTAGATTGCACGATTTGATAAAGAATTGACGACACAGCGTCAGTTTGAACGAATGGTACTATGGCAGCCACTATAGTCTTAGAACACAAGATAGGAAGAGTTACGAGTTGGGAATGACTCCCAGCTCCTACAAACCCCAAGAGCCAAGGTACAGTGATGTGGAACAGTGCCACACTGTCCCCAACCACGAAGGGTCTCGAAACTACCCTTCACTAGGGCCTACACCAAGTGAAATGTTACACTACACAAAGTAATGTAACTATCTTCAATATCTTGAGGTGTACCCTTTTGGCAAGCTTCGAAATCACTTGAGGCTTGACACCAAGGCTCGTGCTCTTCATCACAAACTCATCCTTGAGTTCTTGATGGGTCTGCTGCACACACCTGCGACACGCCGAACGTTCGACACAGGACAAAATAGAAACCGCGCACGACAAAATAGAAACCGCGCGCGAGACACAAACGACCGCGTAACACGCGTCTAGCGATAACTCGCTATTGACTCGACACACACACTCGACATCATGACTCAACATTCACACACAATTATAAGCATGAAATATATATTATCCCATGCCCTCATACCATTCCATACACACACACATTCACGCACACGGACAAGAAGCCGAGTGCAAACCGTAGGGTTGCACCAACAAACTCCCCCTCGGATTGTTGGCCTTAGGATATGTTGCTCTCTCAGTTCAGAGCCATCCCAGCCAGCTTGCAACACTTCCAATGCTGCTGCTCCACCAGCCTCTTGGTCATCATGTCAGCCGGCTGCCCCGTGGTCTTCACGTAGCGCAACTCAACTTCACCCGCGGTTACCATGCTCCTCGTCCAATGCCACTTCACCCTCATATGCTTCGTGAGTCCATGCAACACAGGGTTCTTAGCAAGAGCAATGGCACCCTGGCTGTCACAGTACAGTGGGGTAGGTCCTTGCTGCTCCTCCCCCAATTCAGCCAACAAACGCCGCTGCCACACAATCTCTCGTACGGCACGGAAGAGTGCCATGTACTCGGACTCCACCGAGCTCAAAGCTTGGTCAACCTGCTTCTTGCTCTCCCAAGCAGTTGGGCCTCCACCAACACAGCATATGAAGCCTCTCACACTTGTCATGTCCTCTGGTTCTGATGCATATGAAGCATCCGAGTAGGCGGTGAGGAACAAACGCCCGGGTTCAACACCATCCGCGCCCTTTTGGCGCCTTTGTGCTGCCGCCGAGTATTGCAGCCCAACGGTCGGTGTTTGGCCAAGATACTTGGCCACCCTCATTCCAGCTGCTACCTGCTCCTCATTAGGGCATTGCACAACCCTAGCCAGCTGCCCGGTAGCAAACGCGACGTCCGGTCGGGTGTTTACCGCCGCATACATGAGGCTGCCCACCAACGAGTGAAATCGGCGCCTCTCCTCTTCACCAACGCTCTCCTCCTCTGGTCCCTTCACACACTTGAACCCAGAGGGAAAGGGTGTAGCCACATGGCCTTCACTCTGCCCAAAGTTGGCAGCCAATGCCTCCAGGTACTTTCGTTGATGCACCCGCATGCACCGCTTCTCCACATCTCGTTCGATGTGGAGCCCAAGGTAGAAGCTCACGTCACCAAGGGCCTTGCACTTGAACTTGTCTTGAAGCTTCAGCATCACCTCCTTCACAAGGTCAGAAGAGGGTGAGAAAATGAGGATGTCATCCACATAAACCACCATGAAACTCCTCTGCTCCCCCTCGCCAAGCATGAACAAGGAGTGATCGGCCGTTGAGGGAGTGAAGCCGATCCCCTCCAACACTTCGCGCAGCTTCATGTACCATTGCCTAGGGGCCTGCTTCAGCCCATAGAGGGCCTTCTTCAGCTTCCACACTCTGCCACTACCATCATCAAACCCCTCTGGCTGCGCCATAAAAATCTCCTCCTCAAGGATGCCGTTAAGGAATGCCGTTACGATGTCCATTTGCTTTACTACCCATCCTTTGATGGCGGCTCCCGCGAATAGGGTTCGCAGCGTCGTCGGCTTCACCACAGGGGCAAACAGCTCCTTGAAGTCCACCTTCTCCTTCTGCTGGTACCCCTTGGCTACAAGCCTAGACTTGTAGCGCTCGATCTTGCCGTCGGCATCCGACTTGATTTTGAAGAGCCACTTGGACGTTATCGCCGTACGCCCCTCCGGTAGCTCCACCAATTCAAACGTGTCATTCTCCTCGATGCTCTTCAGCTCACTCTCCATGGCCTTCTTCCACTCCTCAGCATCACTACTCTCCAAAGCCTCCTTGAGAGTTGCTGGTTCTCCCGGCATCTCCACCGGAGAGAAAAACGCGAAGGCACACTCCTCGTAGTCACTCTCCTCGTCGTCTCCGACCATCATTGCCGCTCCGGCCAGGGCTGTCTTGCCCTGCTTTCCCGGCGCATCATAGGTCAGCCTATTAGGGGGTTGAACTCTCCTCTTCCCCCTTCCTTCCTCCTCAGCTGCAGGGACTTGAAGGCCTTGGCGTTGCTGCGGTGTGGCTCGAATCCGTGGAGCACTCGTAGTACGGGAAGGGAGTGACGGTGCACGCTCGCTCACTTGCTGCACCTCCTCCTCTTCTTCCTCTGCATCATTGGCCTCCTCTCCCCCATTCACAAGGGATGATTGCCTTGTGGTTGTGCTGCCGCTGCTCAGCTCCAAAGGCAGCTCCACATGCTCCAAACCGGAACTCTTCACCTCCCCAAACCGCACGCCTATCTTCGCCTCATTCTCCGCCTTCCAATCCTTGTACATGAAGTTCTCCATGAACTTGCAGTCCCTGCTCACCAAGAACTTCTTGGTGAATGGGTCCCAAAGAAGCCATCCCTTGCTGTTTTGAGCCATGCCCAAGCGCACGGCCCACACCGCCTTGGCACCAAGCTTGTTGTGCCGAAGATGCTTAGGCACGAGCGCCATGCACATGCACCCGTACACCCGAAGCATATCCACCTTTGGCTTCCTTCCTAGCCACTCCACATAGGGCACCCATTTGTCTGCTCCCACATGAGTCAAGGCTCTGTTCTTGGCCACACACGCGCTCCGCACCACATCAGGCCAGAAATAGTCGGGTAGCCCGGCTTCAATGAGCAACCCGCGTGCCGCCTCCGTGATTGTGCGGTTCGCTCGCTCGGCGATGCCGTTCATTGCAGGGGAGTATGGCATGGTGAGGGAGTGCAGAATACCATTCTTCTTCAGCCACAACCCAAACTCCTTGCTCAGGAACTCTCCCCCTCGATCGGTGCGGATTGACTTGACTAGACGGTCTTGTTGCCGCTCCACCATCGGGAACCAATCCGTCTTCAACGTTTCAGCCACGTCGCTCTTCTTGGCCAGCACGTACACCCAAGTCATGCGGGTGTAGACGTCGACAATGGTGAGAAAATACTCAGCTCCAGCAGCTCCAAGCTTCAGGGGGCCCACCACGTCCATCACCACCTCATCAAGCGGTGCCTTTGCCGTTGCCTCCGAACTAGGGAACGGAAACCGGGTGAACTTGGCTTGAATGCACGTCGGGCAGCCAAGCACCTCATCGGGCTCCCCCTTCACACGTATGCCAGCAACCATCTCATTCTTCACTAGCTGCTGCAAGATGGGCAGGGCCACATGCCCCATGCGCCGATGCAAGGTGAGCCAATCACACTCCCCCGTAGCCGAAGTTGGATTGGAGAATGCCGCGCTCGCAATAGCGCCCCACATACTCTCTCCGTAGTCCTCCTCCGCTGCTGCCTCTGGGTTCTCCTCACCCTTTTGCTGCTCCTTGGTTGCTGCACCACTCTCCTTAGGTTCACTGAACTTGCTGGTCCCTCCAGGTTTGCTCTTCTTGAGCTCATTCTCCTTAGCGCGACCGTTCGCGCCATCGTCGCTACCGACCGCTCCATCCTTGGTGCTGATGCTTGCTGCCACTTGCCTCTCCTTAGGCATAGGGACCACTGGGATCTTCCACATCTCGTTGTAGACATCCCTGTCCTCATGAAGGTCCCAAAGAATTCGATCGCCAAGCCTTGCGGTGTAGGTCTTGGCTCCCTTCGAGTTCGTGTCCATGCCGGCCTTTGCCAACCGCCGCACGGAAATCAGGTTTGCAGCAAGGCTGGGCACCCAAAGCACGTTCTTGAGGCCCACCATCTTCCCATCAGCACCCTTGAACATGGCCTTGCCCATGCCTTTCACCTCTGCTCGCTGCCCCAAAGCCGATGTGACATGCTTCACCGGTGACGGCTCGAGTTCGGTGAGCAAGTCCGGGCGAGGTGTCATGCTATAGGTAGCGCCACTATCAATCACCCAATAGTCCAGGGGGTGTAGGGTCACCTTCCCCACAGCTGCTGACTCCTCAAAGCCTTCATCCTTCTCTGGACCAGCCGGTACTTGCGTCGACACGAAGTAGAATAGACCCGGGTATCGATCGTCGCTCGGGTCCTTGTCGTTGTCTCCGCTCTTCATGTTTGCAGCTCCGCCACCGCGACCGCCACGGCCTCCACGGCCTCGTCCTCTCCCTCCTCCTGCTCCTCTACCCTCTTGGCCTTGAGCAGGGGTCCAACCATCAGGGAGTTTGTAGCAGTCGCGCCACATGTGTCCGCTCTTGTGGCAATAGTGACACTCGCCGTCGAATCGGCCGCGACCGCGTCCGTAGCTCTTGTCGTCGCTGCCGTAACCGCCACTCCTGCGGCCTCCGCCGAAGTTGCTGCCACCAAACCTTCCTCCCCCTCGTCCTCTGCCTCTTCCTCGACCATATCCACGGCCGATGCTCGCTGCCCCAGCGCCATCCGCACTCGCCAACTCACGGCGGCGGAAATCCTCTTGAAGGATAGCTCGCTTCACGTCTTCAAGCGAGAGGCGGGGCAAGTCGCGATTAAGGTTGATGATGAGCGAGGACCATGACTCTGGGAGTAAGGCCAGCAACTTGGTCTTCTTTTGGAGCTCACTGTAGTTCAAATCAGCTCCCTCAAGCCGCGTCAACAAGTCGAAGAATTTCTGCACCCCTTCTTCAACCGCTTCGTCTTCTTCAATTCGTAGTGCCGCCATTTGCCGTTCCAACACCACCGCTACCGCCGCTGTTGCAGGAGCATGTACACCCTTGAGAGCAGCCCATGCCTTTGGTCCTTTCTCTGGTTCACGCTGGAATGGCTTGATGTGACGGATCTGACTGCTCCCCAACGCTTGCCCAAGTAAGAGATAGCCTTGTGCGCTCTTCCGCACCCACGGGCTCTTCTCCGGGTCGTTCTCGGGGCGCTTCTCCGTTCCTTCCATCACCTCCAGCAGGTCATAGTGGTCAAAGATGTTCTCCATCTTGAAGGACCATTCAGCAAAGTTGTCACCGTTGAACTTGTCAAGCCCAAACACCCTAGGCTCATCCCTAGGTGGGCCAAGACTTGGTTGCATGGGCGCCATGGCTGAATCACGGGGTTGGCCTTGAGCTTGAGCTTCTCCACTGCCACCAGCACCTCTGCCACCCCTTTCCTCAGGTCCAGACATTGTCGAAACTGCTCCAAGGGGCTCTGATACCACTTGTTATAGTCACAATAGGCTTGAATGTGCCTAAAACGAAAGATAGAGAGCACAGACGGATTTCTGCACAGCGGCTTCAAACGTTGATAGCGTTCTGCTCACAGCTGCAAATGACTTGATTCAAATTGGATCTGGAGCGTCTTCATGTCGTCTACAATTAGCAATTTAGATTGCACGATTTGATAAAGAATTGACGACACAGCGTCAGTTTGAACGAACGGTACTATGGCAGCCACTATAGTCTTAGAACACAAGATAGGAAGAGTTACGAGTTGGGAATGACTCCCAGCTCCTACAAACCCCAAGAGCCGAGGTACAGTGATGTGGAACAGTGCCACACTGTCCCCAACCACGAAGGGTCTCGAAACTACCCTTCACTAGGGCCTACACCAAGTGAAATGTTACACTACACAAAGTAATGTAACTATCTTCAATATCTTGAGGTGTACCCTTTTGGCAAGCTTCGAAATCACTTGAGGCTTGACACCAAGGCTCGGGCTCTTCATCACAAACTCATCCTTGAGTTCTTGATGGGTCTGCTGCACACACCTGCGACACGCCGAACGTTCGACACAGGACAAAATAGAAACCGCGCACGACAAAATAGAAACCGCGCGCGAGACACAAACGACCGCGTAACACGCGTCTAGCGATAACTCGCTATTGACTCGACACACACACTCGACATCATGACTCAACATTCACACACAATTATAAGCATGAAATATATATTATCCCATGCCCTCATACCATTCCATACACACACACATTCACGCACACGGACAACAAGCCGAGTGCAAACCGTAGGGTTGCACCAACAAAATGCAGTTGGCGATGGAGAACGCTGAACTGAGGGAGAAACTCGCCGCTGAGCGAGAGGACAAGGCTCGGGTCATTGCAGAGTTCGAAGCATACAAGAGGTCTGTTGCGGCCAGGGATGACGCGGCAAACACCTCTGCAGAGATCGACGGATCGTCGAAGAGCGCGGGAACAGGAGCAAACCAGGCAACGGACGCATCCAAAGCACCAGTTGCCGTGGAAGAATTCTTCGTCGTGGTCGTTGTGTCTTGGCGCGAAGCCACCACTGTTGCTGCTGCCTAGAAAGTGTGGGTGCAGCCAAGCCTCATCATGGGCGGCAGGTCACTGCGCGAAGTCTTTGCAGAGTTCGACCGGTATAAGAAGAAGAACAAGAATTCCAGCTTCATCACCGCATATTCCCGGTTCGTTGACAAAGGTACGCCCGGGATGGCTGTGGGTGCATGCGAGCGAAAGATGCGTCGCGTGCATCGTGTCATGGTTTCCGTGGAGACGCTAAGAAAAGGCAGCTCCGAGGCGGCGACCGCAACGGCCATTAAGCTGCTGGACGAGGTTTTACTCGTGTGCAACTTCACGGAATTCACCAACGGCCTGGCGGTGCTGCATGAGACTCCGCCCATCAAGAAACAGAAGACCGGTTCGTCGACGGAAAAGAGGACCGTCAACGACTTGGCGCAACGCAGAGTGGGCTGGCTGTTAGTCAAGAAGGGCCTTCGCGACCAGGAGTGGGCAACTTCGCTGTTTGGGGATGATGAGTGGGAGGAGATCCACAAGGAACACATGGCGCAGGAGAAGGCGGAAGAGGAGAAACAACGAACCGCTGCGGCGAAGAAGGCGGAACGGGAAAAGGCGAAGGGCGAAGCGTCGAAACGCTAGGAGCAGAAATGAGGGGGCATGTACCTTTAGGGTGGGGCGGTTTAGTTATTTGGGTACTTTATTCCGGTTGTACTGAATATGCACTACAGGCACTTGTCTGTCTCTGTAGAAGCCCGATTTGGGGCTTGTATGCCACCTTCTTCCCTGGACGCGCTGTTTTTCGTAGAATGTTTTTCTGGTCTATGCATTGAAGCACACATCGATGGTATACACCGGGCGAAATTCTGCGGACTCATGTCGTATACGATGTTATTCTATAGAGCGACGTCGATGAATTCACTCTCACGATTGTAGATGTGTGTTCTTAGGCCACTCGGTAGACTTTTGCGTGGATGTATTCAGTCTCAGCATATGTTTCTGGGCAAAGGAGTGTCATATTCTACTAGTAGCAACGAAGATCCTATCCATGACGGTAGATATTATCCATACGTGGGATTTCTGCGGTATAGTGTCGTTTCCGATTTGCCTCCAGAATTTGGCGTCGAGGAATTCAATCTCCATAGCAGAAAGGTCTGTGCATAGGAATACCGTATACGATTCTTAACAAGGTGCTCCCTAAGACAAGATGTTATGCGATTGTTTAGCCCCATACTTCTACCTCCTCGTAGAAGCCGAGTATTAAACGTAGATTAAGTGTCGTAGAAGGCCGTCCTGTCATCAATTATTTTATTCGGCTGGCCCTCCCTTTGATGGCGAGTTCTATCGGCTGCATTGCTAGCTCCATACGCGCCCTACAAATTTCGCGAGTGTAGTGAAGGTTTGCATAGCAAAAATACATCTCTCATTGTATTGTATACAACAACACCTATATTTATACACGGTTAAAAAAGAAACGGAAAGGAAAATCTATTTCTACTGCGGTACTAACAAGACCTCCAAAGAACCCGTCTGCCTCTATCACTCCTGGCCGCCAGTGCCGGTGTTCTCCTCCGTCGACGCATCCTTCGTCGCGTTCCCCTTCGCGGACGATTTCTTGGTTTTCTTCTCCTTATCCGCCCCTGTTGTGGTATCCCGGCCGCCCAACTTCTTCTGCAGGACTCCGAGGCAGACGCCCTGGTGCTGGCGAAGGCCTCTTGATGCCATGCTGCATAGGCACCAAGAGGTCACCACCTTTGCCACCACCCTTGTCATCCGCTTCGTATCCCCGGCCGCTCGCGACTCTGCCGGAAGCGCTTTCAGCAGCGCATCCGACAGGGGCAGAATCCACGCTTCCTTGTCATGCTCCTGATCCTTGACCGACCTCATTGCCTCAACCGCAACGCAAGCAACCGAGGCTGCAAGCGTCGCAAGGGCATCGAGGACGGCAGAGGACACATCGGCCGCAGAAGATGACGAGGCAGCCGACGAGGCGGTGGCAGCAGTGGACGATCTGGCAGCAGAAGATGCTATGGCCGTAGAAGTTCCACGTGCAGCTGATGTTGCGCCCGTCTCCCACTGGGTCTGGTCCACATTCGTGGATGCGGCCCACATTACAAACAATGTGGCGGCAAGTCCGACTGCGTGTTCTTCCGTCGAATAGCCGTTTTCACCCTCCACGCCTCCCACCATCTTCTGCCACGCAGTTATTCCGACACCAGCGCAGGCAGCTACCTGAAAGCCATCCCCCTGCTGCTGCCGAAGAGCCGTGTTGGTTTGAATGAGTGAGAATCTGCACAAGACACCAGTGTCGCAAGATCAGAACCATCGAACTTCGCGGGTGTTTAGAAGTTGCAACTGTCCATCACATAAACACTCACCCGTCCGGTTTGTCCAGGTGGAGCTCGTTGATGACGCTCCACACCCCTGTTGGAAGCCACGTTGTGAAGTCGAGGTCTTCCCGCCACTTGTTAATACGGTTTGGATTCATGCCGTATGCCTGCATGTCAATATCCGGGAAGTAGAACTTCCAGCAGACTGCGACCGTGTATGCCCTCTCCCACACCGTTTTGTGAGAGCCGAGGTTCCGCTTCCGGCCGCCGACGGTCTGCTCAGACGTCCACTTCTACAATGCTCCCTCGCCCCATTGAGAGAACCCGCTTCCCCTGAACGGCAGGCAGACACCCAAAGTCTTACCCTTGTCGTCCACTACGGCGTTTTTCCTGTTGTCACACTTGTCGATCTTCATCCCTTTCTTTTCCCCTGGGATTATCGGTATCAACTCCTGTATACCAGCTGCACGCCGTCTCTTAGCCGCATGACCCTCCGGCTCCCTATCCTCCTGTCTAGGCCACCTCCTGGACACCTCTACGTTCTGTCCGGGAACAATAGCCACGCCCTCTGCTACATTCGCCTCCCCGCTCTCAATCAACATCAAACTCCCCAGGCCCTCAGCTATTTCCTCCTCGACTCCCTTCCAGGTCCCCTCCCCCTGCATGGTCAAATCCTCCTCTTCCATCTCCCTTGCCAATCGTTCCGTCTCTTCAGCCATCGCCTTTGCCTTTGCCTCCAGTTGCCGCTGCTGTTCCGCGTAGGATGCAAGTCTGGCCGTCTTCTCTGCTCGGCACTGCTCCGCCTTCTGCATGCGCTCCATCTCCTGCTGTTTCGCCCTCTGCCGCCGCTCGGCCTCCTCTGCCTCCTTCTTCTGCGCCTCCTCCTTCTGCAGGCGCTCCATCTCCTGCTGTTTCGCCCGCTGCTGCCGCTCGGCCTCCTCTGCCTCCTTCTTCTGCGCCTCCTCCTTCTGCAGGCGGTCCAATTCCTGCTGTTTCGCCCTCTGCTGCCGCTCTACCTCCTCTGCCTCCTTCCTCTGCCTCTCCTCCTTCTGCAGGCGCGCCATCTCCTGCTGTTTCTCCCTCTCCTGCCTCTCGGCCTCCTCTGCATCTTTCCGCTGCGCCTCCTCCTTCTGCAGGCGCGCCATCTCCTGCTGTTTTTCCCTCTCCACCCGCTCTGCTTCCTCTGCCTCCTTCCTCTGCGCCTCCTCATTTTGCTGGTGCTCCTTCTCCTGTTGTTTCTCCCTTTCCTCCCGATCGTCCTCCTCAGCCTCCTTCCTCTGCTCATCCTCCTTCTGTCGCCGATCTCCCTCCGTTGCCTTCCTACCCTGCTCCTCCTTTTGCCGCCGCTCTGCGTCCAATCTCAGAACTAATGACAGCCGCTTTTCCACCTCACTTAGCATCCCCTCCTTCCACCCCTTCATCCCCGTCTTCATCTCCTTCACAGCCTCCATCACTTCCTTCATTCCCGCCTCCACCTCCTTCTGCCGTCGCTCTTCCTCCTGATGTTTCTTCTTCCTCCGCCGCTCTGTGGCCTCTACATCCTTCCTCTTCTCCTCCTCCTCCTTCCGCCATTGCTCGTCCAGTTGTTTCTTCTTCTGTCTCTCCTCGTCGTCCGCCACTTGTTTCCTCTTCGCGTCCTGCTGTTGTTGCCGCTCCGCGTCCTCTTGCCTCGCCTTCTTCTGCCGCTCGGATTCTTCTCGCAAAACCGCGCTCAACCTCCCCACAATCTGGTTTACCATCCCATCCTTCATCTCCTTCATTTCTGCCTTCATCTCCTTCATCATCGCCTCCTTCATCTCCTTCATTCCCTCTCTCATCTCCTTCTGCCGACGCTCTTCCTCCTGCTGTTGTTCCTTCTTCCGTCTCTCTGCGGCGTCTGCTTCCTTCCTCGTGGCCTTCTGCCTCCGCTCCTCGTCCTGCAGTCTATCCCTGTTCTGCCGCTCAGAGTCTTCTCTCAGAACCTCTCTCAACCTCCCTTCCACCCCCTTTAACGTGCCCTCCGCCATCCCCCCTCCCGACTGGCGAACCTGATCACTCACCCTTACGATACTCTCCCGCAAGTTGGAGAGTCTCGTGTCCACCTGCTCGCGAAACCTGGCCGCCGTTTCAGCTTGGCGCCGCCGTTCCTCGTTTCCATGGCGGACTTCTTCCAGGTTGGCCAGGGCGTCGCGGCAGTAATGGACGGTCAGATCGGCCACGTCGCGACTGATGCTGCTGTTGCGGGCCGCCAAGTTGCAGAACGTCTGCGTCACCATTCGGGCTAAGAGCGTCAGACGACGCGTTACCTCTGCCGGGCTTATGTCCCAGCTTTCGGCCTCGACGAACCTGTCACCTTGTTCGACCAGGACTGTACTCGTGCGCTGCAGCATCCGCCGTATTGCCGTCTCTGCCTCGACCCACTCTACCTGCCAAAACGCTTCTGCCACCCCGCCTTGGCCGAGATTCCTCTCCACTGCTCTCTGGTGAAGGGTAGGCCGCCTCTGCCTGTTGAGATCCACTGTATCCCTAGGCGCCCCATCGTCTGCCACCCTCCATGGCCCCTCTACCCCGGTTCTTGGTCCCCGCGTCGGACTTCCTCCCAAAAATATCCGGACTGCCAGATGTACCGTATCCTCCTCATTCTGCTCCTCTTCTGTTTCCAGCGCATCTCCCTCGTAGTGCCCCACTCCAGCCTCCGGGACCACACGAACCTCCTCCATAGTATTTTGACGCTCTGTCTCTGCCATGCTCTGCGTCTCTCGGTATGCGAATACCTGCGACGCTGCCTCCTCGTCATGCTGCCCCTCTTCCTCTGCGATGATGTGCCCCTCAGCACCCGCCGTCTCCCGTCCCTCTGTCTGTATCATTTTATTCCCATCTGAACCCTCCTCTCCATCTGGCTTCCTACGTGCGTCTGCCTCAGCCTGCTTCTGCTCCTCGGCCTCTGCCATCTTCTGCGCCTCACCCTCCGCCTTCTGCCGCGCCTCTACAACAGCCTTCTTCCGCGCTTCTGCCCGAGCCAGTTGTAGCGCCTCTTCCGCAGCCTGTTTCTGCTCCTCTGCCTCCGCCTTCTGCCGCGCCGCTGCTTCTGCCTTATTCCGCGCCTCTCCTTCCTTATGTGCGTCTGCCTCCTCCATATGCAGCGCCGCTGCCTTATCCTTCTGGCTCGCCGCTGCCTCTGATTCCTTGTGCGCCTCTGCCTCAACCATCTTCGGCGCCGCACCCTCCTCCTTCTGCTGCGCCGCTGCCTCTGATTCCTTGTGCGCCTCTGCCTCAACCATCTTCGGCGCCGCACCCTCCTCCTTCTGCTGCGCCGCTGCCTCTGATTCCTTCTGCGCCTCTGCCTCAACCATCTTCGGCGCCGCACCCTCCTCCTTCTGCTGCGCCGCTGCCTCTGATTCCTTCTGCGCCTCTGCCTCAACCATCCTGGGTGCCGCACCCTCATCCTTCTGCTGCGCTGCTGCCGCTGATTCCTTATGTGCGTCTGCCTCATCATTCTGCTGCACCGCTGCCTCATCCTTCTGGCTCGCCGTTGCCTCTGATTCCTTCTGCGCCACTGCCTCCACCACCTGCAGCTCGACTGCCTCCGACGTCAGCTCTGCTGCTGCACCCGCTTCTTTACGCGCGACTGCCTCCGCACTCTTGACCGCCTCTGCACCCACCTTCTGCTGCGCCGCAGCCTCTGCTTCCTTTGGCGCCCCGTCCTCTGCCGTAAGTGCCGCCTCTGCATCGACGAACCGATGGGCCGCATCCTCTGCTTTCTGGTGCGCCTCTACCTCCGCCATCGTATGAGCCTTTGCACCCGCGTTGCTCTGCGCCTTCTTTTTCGCCTCTCCCGAATTCTCTGGCACGTCGACGTCCCCTCTCCGGGCCTCTTCAGCCGCCTTCCGCTTTACGCTGGGCAAGCGAACTTTCACGTATCCCCTATCCTCCTCGATATGCTGCCGCACATTGCTGGCGAGCTCCTCTCCTGCCACTCCCACGTGTGCCCTTGCAGCGGCTCGTGCCCCACGCTCCCATGCTTCACGTATGTCTCCTGTTCCCGGGAAAGAGACGATAGGATCGGTGTCGCCATCACGGCGCCGTTGCCTCTCTTCAGCCCGTCTCCTCTTGTCTTCTGCTTCGGCCATCCGCTTATCATCAGCCGCCTTCCTCCACTGCTCCTCTGCATGTTCGACCTGACTTGGCAGCTGTGGATCTTCTACACCCTCCTCGCCTTCATCTGCTACACTTGCCAAGTCGGTCTCCGTCCGTGCTTCGCGTTCCGGCGGCCTCCTAACCCGATCAGCAAACCTGAGCTGCCTAACTCCAGACCTAACACGCTCGTCCGCACGGGCTGACCTTGATGTCGGGCCACTCAGTAGTGCACCCCCTGGTGCAGGTCGGCGGGAATATGAAATTTCCCCCACTCTTGGATTTGCGTCCCGGTTTGCGGCAGGTACGTCTCTCTGTCCCTCTACCGCTTCGGATCTGTTCTGTGCCGCCGGCTCCATGGTATTCCCGGACCGTTCCGGTGCGCTCTCCACCACTCGAGCCTCATGGGTCGTCATGACTGCATCCGGGGCGGGACGGAGCTGGACTCCTTGCAGGTCGAAGAAGGCCCTGCAGGTCGACTCTAGCATACTCCGAATTTCTTTCGCGCTGTTTTTCCCCTTCCCTAAGGCGATCATCGGCTCTGCAGTTTGAATCGCCATGACATCCCCCCATTTGTCCAGCAACTTGCTGAACAGATGGGTAACGTGCAGCCCGGAACCCACTTGCCTCTGTCCCTGAACCTTGTTGATCTGCAACATGTGCGTGAAAAGGTGGTTGTCAGACACTCCCGTAACATTTTACAAGCTTAATATCATACAACGCTTAAATCATAAAAATAGAGGCTCCTTACCCTGCCTTCCTCCAGAATCAGTTCCTCTAGGCGATCCCTCAAATCTTTCTGCACCGCTTCGGCGTGGCTGCCAGAGACCCTGCGACCTCGGCTGTATTCCACATCTAGTTGTCGAATAAGCCAGCTGCAGGGCAAGGGGGTCGCAAATAATCAATAACATGCGTCCATACAAACCGCACATCTGATTAAGGAGTGACACTTACTCGAACACCTCCTTGGCATGGTCGCTGTGGCGATGGGTTGGGATTGGAGATTTAGGGTCGAAGTGTAGCACACGCGTACGGTACTCTCCGCGGGGATGTGCTTACAAATCTTGCGGGTTCATCAGCACCATGAGACTGATCGCCGTCGAGTGAGCAACAGGGACTCTGCGGTACATCGAAGTTTGGATTAGCAAGATAAGCTGGTGTCATCGACAGACGTTGCGGATCCATGTCAAGGAACTCACTCTGATATCATGGGTATCAAAACCATCTGGTAGTCCAACAGCGACCGATGTTCGCTGCCACAACTGGGGACACGCGGGACGGCAGACCTCAAACGCCGATGCTCGGTAGGAGCCAGAATCTTTATGTCCCTGCGAACGCGAGGATCCCCGATCTTGTCCTTGGCAACCTCCCTGCATCCAAGCCGACATGTCGCAGAGGTAAGAAGATAGCAGGTACGTGTCTAAAAATACAAGGGTTTAACGTGCCGATGAAGTCGGCGTGCGTTACAAACCGCGCTTGGATACATACACAAGGCCGAAAAGTAACAACGCCTCGTTCCACTCTTCCTGACGAGCGATTAACATTTCATAAGACTCCCGCCCTAGTCGTACAGACAATCCGCAGCCATCTGTGATTAACTGGGATGACATCGCGTAAGTAAGCCAGAAGATGGCAGGTAGCTATACGGTTACTACCATACACTGTCCGCCTGCAGGATTTGAGGCCGAAACTAGAATGAGAGGGAAGCTTGTGAGGAGGCTAGTTGTGGAACCAAGACTCAGATTGGAATGGCGAGAATGACCTTGAGCTTTGGTGCACCCACCCTGATAACAACTTCTGCTTCGCTGGTAGAATTGGTTGTGCTCTCGTCCTCACAGAAGGTGGGAAAGGCTTTGCTACAAACGCCAGGCGTAGTAAGACCTTTCTGCCCCCTACATCAAAATATTAGGCTTCTCACCATTTCCCTTCGAACATCTGCGAACTACTCTTTGCATCCTTCTGCAGTGATTGGCCTATTTGTCGCCAGATTGTTCTCCTAAATGTTCTACTTCAGTTGCTGGTTGGTTGATTGCCAACCTTATATGCCATGTAAGCATATTGCATGTTCTGCGGTGCATTGCATGGTCTCAGCTTTGCCTCGACCTAGTACGAAATGGTGACGGGCAGCCCCTAAAAAAAAAGAAAGGTGTCCTGTGACAGGTTCATGACAGGCTGCCACGTATAACTATCCCATCCGCATGGTTCCCTCCGCAACGTGGAAATAGAGCAGTCTCTGCGACCTGTCACACGTGTCAGAAACCGAATGACTGTGTACATCCCACAGTACCGCTATAGGGGTACTCGCGTAGCACGTATAGTGCTAGTTTTTGTAACCCATAAAACAAACACAAGCATGAACTTTGCATGATTAGCACACCCAATTCTA
The DNA here is from genome assembly GCA_947471745.1 of Closterium sp. Naga37s-1. Classification (NCBI taxonomy): domain Eukaryota; kingdom Viridiplantae; phylum Streptophyta; class Zygnematophyceae; order Desmidiales; family Closteriaceae; genus Closterium; species Closterium sp. Naga37s-1. The sequence continues at coordinate 511,959 of CANJKZ010000509.1, forward strand.
AAACGGATAATCATATAAGTGTGAGATGAGTGCCCTATCAATAAGGGCTCATTAGCACCCATATAACAATGGCATTTAAATACAAAACAAATGTTGTACATTTCAACAAAGTGATCTGCTCCCGCCTGCAGAGAAGAGCATGAAAAACATATCAAACCTCTACGAAATGAGGTGAATTTCATAGGGGAGTCTGGAATATGTGTGATGAGAGTCCCCTATGAAAATCAGATCATTTGCCCAACGATAAGTGGGTGATTTCTGTTGCAACCTGATTCCAGGCAATTCTGCACAGAATTCTGCAGACTGCTGCACAACAAGGCTTAAAAACCATACCAAACCTTGGGCAAATGAGGTGAATTTCAGGTGGGGGTCTGGACTATGTGTGGTGAGAGTCCCCTATAAAAATCAGCTCATTTTCCCAAGGAGAAGTGGGTGATTTCAATTGCAACCTGATTCCAGGCAATTCTGCACAGAATTCTGCAGACTGCTGCACAACAAGGCTTAAAAACCATATCAAACCTTGGGTAAATGAGGTGAATTTCAGGTGGGGGTCTGGAATATGTGTGGTGAGAGTCCCCTATAAAAATCAGCTCATTTGCCCAAGGAGAAGTGGGTGATTTCAATTTCAACCTGATTCCAGGCAATTCTGCACAGAATTCTGCAGACTGCTGCACAACAAGGCTTAAAAACCATATCAAACCTTGGGCAAATAAGATGAATTTCCGAGGGGAGTCTGGAATATGTGTGATGAGAGTCCCCTATAAAAATCAGCTTATTTGCTCAAGGATAAGTGGGTGATTTCAGTTGCAACCTGATTCCAGACAATTCTGCACAGAATTCTGCAGACTGCTGCACAACAAGGCTTAAAAACCATATCAAACCTTGGGCAAATACGATGAATTTCAGAGGGGAGTCTTGAATATGTGTGATGAGAGTCCCCTATAAAAATCAGCTCATTTTCCCAAGGAGATGTGGGTGATTTCAATTGCAACCTGATTCCAGGCAATTCTGCACAGAATTCTGCAGACTGCTGCACAACAAGGCTTAAAAACCATATCAAACCTTGGTCAAATGAGGTGAATTTCAGAGGGGAGTCTGGAATATGTGTGGTGAGAGTCCCCTATAAAAATCAGCTCATTTTCCCAAGGAGAAGTGGGTGATTTCAGTTGCAACCTGATTCCAGGCAATTCTGCACAGAATTCTGCAGACAACAAGGCTTAAAAACCATATCAAACCTTGAGCAAATGAGGTGAAATTCAGAGGGGAGTCTGGGATATGTGTGATGAGTGTCCCCTATGAAAATCAGATCATTTGCCCAAGGCAAAGTGGTTGATTTCACAAGAAACATGGTTCCAGGCATTTCTGCACAGAATTCTGCACCCGCCTGCAGAATATAACATGAAAAGCATGGCAAACCTTGATGAAATGAAGTGAAAACTGGATGGGGATCAGGACTAGGTGTGATGACAGTGCCCTATCAAAATGGGCTCATTTGCCCAAGGAGAAGTGGGTGATTTCACCTGACACATCACACCAGGCAACTCAGCACTAACTTCCTTGCAAGAAAAAGTCCACCAAATCAGTTTGCATAGAGCTGAAAATGTTCAGGGGGGCTGGAACAGGTGTCATAACACTAACAATGCAAAAAATATGGTCACCACATAACACATGTGTGTGATGCCCAGAGAATGACTTTACATGTGCTATGAGCAACCTTAGTTGACCCAAAAGTGACAAAATGTAACAAATTTGACAAAATAACAAACTCATGCCCGCTGGTAGAGGACATCAAGGAGATGCTGGAAATCCATATTTGTGTGCAAATGACCAATAAATTATGGAGTTATGAGCCAAACCATATGGAATTTTGACTTAGCCATTTTGACATTCTGCTTGTCAGAATTACACCAAAGTGTCAACAACAAAGTTTATATACAAATACTGTAGAACAGTGGTTGCGACGTCGCTTTCGTGCGACCGTCCATAATCCAAACCGGTAGTGTAACCACTCTTGCGCCCATTTCGTTGCGCCATCAGGTGGTTTGGATTTTGGAAGGTCCAACACCCTTTTGCGCCGAATCCGAGTCAAATCCGTCTCGCCACGGGCAAAATGGAGTTTCGCCAAAAAAAATGAATCCCGGTCGAAGCAGAGGATCCGAGTGCTGCTTCCGCCTTTGGCCCGCCCTTCCCCCGTCAGGTGGTTTGGATTTCTAGGTGGATGGATGGGCCTCATGATTCAAATGACAGTGGCTTCAATCCTGTGTGATTTCATTTTCCAGCCTCTCCGACTTCTCTCTATGTGAATCATGGCGAGATTGAGATAATCCAACAGAGGCACAGATAGCTCCCACGAACTTCGAGAGTATACTTTTATGAACTATATTTGCGAAGTAGACTCTGCCCGCACCCTCCTCCGCGCACCTGCCCCTGCGCGCCAGTAGGTCCGCGCAATCGCCCCGGAAGTTGGGGAAGAGCCACCAGTGAGGTTCCTCCCGATGGCCTGGCACAAGCCCAAATCCCAAGACCTGCCTGTGATTCGCCAGAAAGTGAAGACTGGAGGGACGTCGTCCAGTGTGACAGCCCCGTTTCCCGAACCGAAAAAAGGAAAACCAAACAAGGCCGGTTTGATAACACAAGCTCTCTTGTATAATTATTGTCTGTTTATGAAATTGCATAGCCCAGTAATATTGGAGAAGTTAGGCAGACCAGAGGTTGGCCTAGATGTCAATCAATCAAGGAACAGTTAGCAAACCCTGGCTATAATAATTCTTAAAACCTTTTTCATCCAGCTGGAGTCATTTAAGCATCTCCACCTGCAAGGCTGCTTCTCCCATCATCTTCCGCCATCCCTGCGCCACTCACAATGCCCATAAGAAACCTCTCTAGTTCTGTGTCCACACCACCTTCCACCTCCACGCTACCCTCCCTATCTCTGCCCACCTGTCCTCCACCTTCCATCTGCCCTCCCTCCCACATTGCAGCATCCAAGTCAGAACCAGCAGACTCTGACCACGCAGCTGATACAGTATCCTGAAACGAGCCGCTTCTACGAGTCTGCTGGGCCTGTTGTGCCATGGCCACTGGGGCGTAATATGCAGGAAACCCAATCCCTGTTCCTGCCCCCTGCGGCCCACTAGCATGCTCACTTCCACCTATGACTGCCGTCCTCGCAGCACCTCCTGCCTGAGACCCCTCTCTTCCCAATTCTTGTCCTCGCACTTCCCAGCGCATCTCACTCACACCCAGCGCCACCTGTCCCTGACCCCCCCACCTCTCCTGACCCTCCCCCAATTGCTCCGCCTCCACCATCATGCCCCCTCCTGCGCCATTCCCCCCCGCAGGCGTCTCTACAGCTGCGCCACCCCCTCCCCTGGCTGTCCTCTCCGCCGCTCTCAGACTCTCCAGCAAGTCAGCAGCTTCGCGGCTGCCAGAGCCCACCCCTCCGCCCCCGCCGCTTCCCATCGTTTGCGGGCCTGCGCCCGTTGTTGCCCTTGCGCCCATTGCGCCAATCAGAAGGTCCATGTCTCGCTGGGAGCACTGCGTCCCTGTGCCTGCTGCGGCCTGCCTTAGAATGACGGCAGCGGCTGCAGCAGCCACAGCGAGGCTGTGCATGTCCACGGCGCCACTAGCGGAACCAGCAGTGCTGGTCCTCGTGCTGCTTCTAGGAACTAAAACGCTATCCGCAGGCTGCGGCGCAGGGCTTCCGCCCTGGAATGCTTGCTGCCGCGGAGAGCCATACGGCAGAGGAGGAAAATTGGCGGTGGAAGTACTGGTCAAGAGTCCACCGGGCGGCGGATCCCCAGCGTTACCGGGTGTCGCAGAAACGCGTGTTAATGCCTGTATTTGCGACGACAGGCCGATAGTAGGTTCTGAACCCGACGCTGTCGCTGTTACCCCAAGTAATCCACTCCGTCCCGCCGCTATTTGTCCCTCCGCGCCACGTGTCTGAGGCAGCATCATGCCAGGTGGTGATGGTAGCATTTGCGTGTGCTGCGAGTCAGGGCCTCCGCTTGCTGCATCTGCAGCCGCTGATGCCAAGCTAGGTCCTGGCTGCATTTGGTGCGCCTGCGCCTGCTGCTGCTGCTGCTGCTGTGGAGGCACTGGCGGCGGCAGCGGCGGCGAGTGAGTCCGCCGCGAAGTCTGCTGCTGCAGCTGCTGTTGTCGCCTCTGCTGCTGCCGCTGCTGCTGTCTCCGCTGTGTCCTACGAGCCGCCTCGCGGCTCGCCTCGAGCAGAATCTCGGCCGTGCCTCTCGGCAAGGCCACGGGCAGCACCTGCTGCCCGGGGAAATTCAGCCGGGCAGACCGCCCGCGCAAAAGTCGCGCGGCCATGTCGTACACGCGTGCGGCCTCCTCTGCAGTGTCGTACGATCCGAGCCATATGCGTTGGCCCCGTACCGGCTCCCGTATTTCCGTCACCCATCTACCCCAGCGCCGCTGCCGCACTCCGCGGTACGCGGTGGGTCTAGCACCCCCAATCGTAGTGTCGGTAATCTCAGACGTTGTTCCTTCCGCCGCAGCGGATTGTGATGGTTCGGTGGGATCAGGCGGCTCGCGAGAAGGGATGGGCGGTAGTTGATGGTGTGGGTTACTAGCATTGGTTGCATCGGTTGCGTTGGTAGGCTCTGCGTCGGAATCTCCTAGGGAGGGGGAGTTTGCGCTGGGGGATTGCTGACGGCGCGATGACGTGTGCGGTGAGTCGCCGTCTTCACCGCACGGTTGAGCTTCGACCTCTTCCTGCATGACTTATACCACGCAAATCCGCATTTCATGCGGTCCCACGGTTTCCTAAAAAGATGTCATGACTTAGTACCGGACAATCATTACTTGAGTGCTAACCCACTCGTGGGATGACGTATTCGCTCACGTCCCCGACTGTTAGTATCATGCTCACTGGAAACTTGAATAAAACGCTGAGTACGAAAAGGTTGGAGCACCCAACCTTCGCACGAATGGATATCAGCGCGGTTCACGTGGTGGCAGTCAAGAAGAGTCGGGAGAGTTGAGATGGGAGGGATGTGACGAGGAGTTGGAGCGTGCCGAGTAGAGGTGAGACGTAATGAAAAGGGCTGGATTTGAGGAGGGTTGAACTTATGCGAGGTGAGCTGGGCGGGGCAGCGCAAGAAATCCATTGCCTTGATTGTGGTCCTCCAGGCAAGGTCAAATCGAAACGCAGGCAGCGACTGCGCGACTCGCGTTTACACAGTAGCTTTCCGGAGCCGCTCAATGCCTGTACGACCACCTCCAAATTACAGCTTGTCGGCAGGTGTTGCTGAAATGTTACGCTGGACCAGATCTCCACAGCAGCTTGTTAAGTTGTAACTCGGATTGATCTTCCTCGAGCCAAGGTTGGAACTGCTCTTTCGTTTCAAATGTGGATCTTACGACTTGGGCTACAGCTCTTTCGCATCGCCTAGATGTTCGCATCCAATCCATCTGCGAGGTCGAAATGCTAACGGGCTTCGAAGTACTTTCGTACAGGTCGTCACGAAGGCTGTTGCGACACGTCAACAACCACACATGTGTCGCCCAGTCTGCCACACTGGCCGCCGGCGACCCTTGTTAGATCGACTGCTTTCCGTCGCTCCCTTTAGCAGATCCTCTCCGCGTCGCTATTTTGCATCAGCCGCTTTCGCCATCCCTCGCTAAGTTGAACTGTCGGTGTCCATCACCCCAACCAACACTCCAAGCCGGAGTCCCGAACCAAACTCAATTCCCTTCTCACCAGAACAGTGTACCACACGTACACTCGCCCACGTCGCATCCATCAGGGCATGGGGCTGGTTGGTTGGTGTTGGGGGTCTGTAACAGTTTTGTTCCGCCGTCGGAATTTCAAGGATTTTCGCTGGCGTCTCGTTATGTCGCAGAACTCGCTCCAGTCACAAGGCAGTAAATACACATCCGAGGAGTCCATAGATTACAACTACTCTTTCTCAACACTGCTGGTTGAAACGGTATCCTCACTCAACATTTCGGCAAACCATATCCGGAACTCAACCAGAAATACCGTATGCAACAGGACATTAGGCAGCTCATTCGTGGAAAGCGCTCATGTCGCATATTCATAATCCGTCCTTTCACACCCGAACGCGACAATACCCATTTGCCCATTTTCTACTCATCTTCTCCACTGTTTCAGATAAACTCACGAGAAACCCTTGCAGTTCACTGTACCCGTTGCTGACAGTCACACAGCAGCACCTGCTCCTGCTGAAACTATCGCTGCACCTTCTGCTACCCCCACTCTCTTCTGAAATTTCTGCACAAGACCTGCTGCAGCCACCACCTGTTCCTCCCTATCCGCAACAAGCTCCAAAAGAGCCTTCTTTATCGCCTCATCCTCCTCCACACTCCGGAAAACCTCCACACTCCTGGAGTTTCCATCCCCAGCAACAACCACCCGGTCCGAACTCACTCTCTCACGCTCACTCTCACCACCTTTCCCTTCCCCTGTTCCGCTGATTATCCTTCGCTTGCCCTCTTCCTTGCCCTCCTCTGGTGCAGCATCAGTCACTGGGACCTGGTACATGACAAACATCTGCTTGTCGTTCTCAAACACAGGCAGATCCACAACCCGCTTCTCCCACCCCCTCCTGCTCCTCCTCTTCTTGCTCCGCCTCTCACCACCACCACCGCCTGCACCCGCCTCCCCGTTCCCCTCCCCCTCGCCGTTCTCCTGCCCTCTCGCTCTCTTCACTCCCCGGTCCCGCCCCCGCCCCTGCGCGCCCTTCACTCCCAGCTCTTCCAGTTTGACTCGGCTGGTAACCAGGCGTTTCCACGCGCGCCGGCCAGCGCTACCCATGGAGGGCAGGTGCAGGAAGAGGAGAACCTCCCAGCACCGCTCCACCTGCTTCCTGTTCAGGTGCAGCTTCTCCCTTGCATCTTCTGCCATGCTGTGGGGCAGCACCAGCAGGGACTCCATTGCTGTTATCTCCTCGCTGCTCTCCTCCTCGTCCTCCTCCCCGCCCTCCTCACCATCCTCGCTGTTTCCTCCGTCCCCACCCTTTGTTCCTCCTGCCTCTGCATCGCTTTTTCTGCCCCCCTCTTGCTTCTTCTCCTCCGAGCCCTGCTCCCCTTCCTTGCACTCCTTCTCCTCCTCTCCCTCACCCCCACCACCACCATCACCGCCAGCACCACCAGCACTATCACCAGCAGCAGGAGGAGCGGCAGTGGTGGGCAAGCGAGCACTAACAAACCCAGTGACTCGCGAAACAGCCGACTGCACGGCAGCAGCAGCAGAAGGCAGGGCGAGCAGGCGCACACAGTCAAGGGCCTCCCTTAGCTGCTGCAGATCGTCAGATGGGTCCTCCACAGTGATGTCATATGCATGCACTCGGCATGCCATGGCGTGCACCTGGTTCAACAGCCGCGACCCGTGCCCCATGGCCTGGTATGGTGGCAGCACTAGGATCTGAGGGGTGGATGCACGGTTGTGGTGTGCAGGCAGGAGGGGGGAAGCCAAAACGGGGAGAGGTTTGTGTGGGGGAAGGGAGAGAGGAGGAGGGTAGGGGAAAGGAAGGATTAGGAAATCAGGAGGAAACAAGCAGGCACAGCCATGCTTGGGCCCTCCACTCCTCCACAGCCCTAGAAACATGCTACTTCCTCCCCTGCCCACACCACCAGCAGCAGTACCTGGCTGAGACGAAGCCGCGAGCTGTTGGGGTGGTGGTAGAAGGAGTAGATAGTGCAGAACCCCACCACCACTACCTCGCTCTCTCCCTTCACTGATGCTGCTGCACCCGCCTTTGCATCAGAGGGAGAAGATGCAGCAGCAGCAGTGGCAGAGAGAGGAGGGGAAGAGAAAGGGGCAGCGGGTTGTTGCAGAACGACTGAGAGCGTCCAGAGAGGGTCCGTGCTGTCGATAGGCTGCCCGTCTGGTGGGCATGGCGAGGCGAGCAAGTGGGGAGGGCGGGGGAAGAAGGGGGGGGAGGGTGGGGCGAGCAGGGTGGGCGTGGGGGGGACGTGAGGGGTGATTGGTGAAGGTGGGAGATGCCTGGGGAACGAGGGCGAGAGTAAGAGAACAGGTGACCGCAGCAACACTAATAGGATGAGAAGGGACACAGAGACGAGTGATGCCTGGTATGGTATGCAAAGAGGGCCAGAATAGGCCAAGAACGGATCTTGCAGGCAAGTCCAAACAGAGGTGGGTCGAACGAAGATAAACACGCAGAGGAGGGGATGCATTTAAATGGCATGAGGAATTCTAGTGGACGAACTTGGGATGAGAAGATGAGGATTTATAGAGTAGAAATTGAAAGATGCAGGAGAGGCAAGCAGGCAGGCAGGTAGGTGGTTAGCGGTTACTGTCAATGAAGAACTTGACGAGAGGCTGCATGCGCGCATGCCAGTCCCGCACACACTGCTGTGATAGGTCCATGGTTACCACCTGCACGCATGGGGGGTGGGGTGTGATGGGATGGGATGACATGGGATGGGATGGGATGGTAGCATGGGTACACACGTTTTACGCACACGGACCGTGTTCCGTCTCTTTGCACAAAACTCCTATCAAAGCATGGAAATACACTCTGTATGCATGCACTGTATAAAAGATAAACCCGATACGCAGACTGACCCGTGCCGTGTGTCTCGACCATATACAGCAGTAACTGAACTCACATTCAACAGACCCAACAGCAGCATTATGCGTAACTTTGAGGCCTATTGAGCTCCATAGGACTCACCTCACACTCAGCTCAATAGGACTCACCTCACACTCAGCAGCCGCTTTTGTATCATCAGCAGCGCCACCACCTTTGTCACCATTATCTGCTGCTTTTGCCGCTCCTTTACTTCCCTCCTTTCCATCTTCTGTGCTCTCTCCCCCGCTGCCTTTCTGCTTCACCTGCTGCCATGGCTGCTCCACTGTTGCGTGCTTTGACACCATGTCCCTGCGATGGAATGGGGGTGGTGGGGTGTCATCTCATCCATGAGACTACATTCTAGTGGGCTTGAAAGCTGGCTCAAGATGCAAGGTGGTGGTGGGGCTGACCGAACGAGGAAGGAAAAGATGAACTGGCAAGATGGGGGGCGTGAAAGCGAGGGAAGCACACAAGGGTGGAAGGGGGAGGGAGGGAGGGAGGGAGGGAGCTCACTGAAAGAGCTGGGGTTGGAGAGGAAGGGCTGTAACGAACTCCTCCCTTGACGTCATGAAGCCCTGGGGGAAGAGCGACTGCACGCAGGTGGTGTGGAGTGGTGCAATGCAGTGTGGTGCGGTGTCGGGTAGTGTGGTGTGGGGGGTTATGCTTATCAACCAACCAACACCTGGAATCATAACAAGCAAGCAACCGAGATGAGAGGGCCATGCCAGACCAGGCCAGACCAGGCCAGACCAGGCCAGAAAAGGCCCCGCGGTAGCCAATGGGAGACACGACACCGTGACAACACAAGTACACAATACACGCGAGCCCTTGTTATAGTGGACTTCCAACCTAAAACGAAAAAGGAAGAAAAAAGCGCGAGCCAAACGATTGGTGAAAAGCGTCAATGATGCTTGAGTGCAAAATGGGGTCACTCTACGGCCTCAGGAGCATGCCCGATGCGATCTCAGGGGCTGTTGAAAGTTGAAGGCTCACGCCAAGAGGAAGAGAGGAGGGAGGGAGGGAGGGAGGGAGGGAGGGAGGGAGGGAGGGAGGGAGGGAGGGAGGGAGGGAGGGAGGGAGGGAGGGAGGGAGGGAGGAAGAGAGGGCAGAGGTGGCGTGCCTTGAAAATGGCATGGATGTCATGAGGCTCCCTGTGATCGCTTGCCTGCTTCTTCGCCTTCTTCTTCGTCTGCTTCCCATGGCCGCACATGCACACACACGCACACACTTCCCCCCACAAACGTCGTGCATACACACACACACACACACACACACACACACACACACACACACACACGGACAAGGGACAGTAACAGGATGCAGCAAGGCGAATCGGTGGGAAGACAGAGCATGAGGGAGCGCAAGCAAAGGGCTTACGAAACGAGGAAAGAACAAGGAGGCAGCGAGGCAAGGGACGAGCAGGAGACAGTGACGGGAGGCAGAAAGCGGAACGCAAGGAGCGAATAGGAGGTGCAGATGGTAGGTGGGTGGGCGTGCCTTGGGCAATTCATGCGAGTAGGAGATGTCGATGAAGGTGAGGAAGGTGCATGCATGCATCCATATGTCCACCTGGTGTCGCATGATGTCAGGGCAGGAGGGGTGGGGTGGTTCGATACACTGTGAGAGCCATGTGGCATGGCATGGGCATGGCATGGCATGGGCATGGCATGGCATGGGCATGGCATGGCATGGCATGGCATGGCATGGCACGGCATGGCACGGCATGGCATGGCACAACATGGCATGGCATGGCACAACATGGCATGGCATGGCACGGCATGGCATAACACGGGAGTGATGACAGGACGCACATCAATAGGACGTTGAATCTGATGCAAGTCACCTAAGCCATCCCAACCCAGGCACAGTAACGCACCACATGCACACATACACACCACATGCACACATACACACCACATGCACACATACACACCACATGCACACATACACACCACATGCACACATACATACCACATGCACACATACATACCACATGCACACATACATACCACATGCACACATACATACCACATGCACACACAACACATGCCCAACCACGAACGTTCCATCCCACCCCAGAATAGCACGGTCATACTCCCTCTTACATGATTCGCAGTTCCCACACGCACCTGCAGGTCCTTGTAACCGTACAGCACCCACCTGCAGGTCCTTGTAACTGTACAGCACGCACCTGCAGGTCCTTGTAACCGTACAGCACCCACCTGCAGGTCCTTGTAACCGTACAGCACGCACCTGCAGGTCCTTGTAACCGTACACGATGCCATCGTCCCCGAACATCTGGTGCACGTACTCAGGGCAGCACTTCACACTGCCCTCGCCACGCTCCTCCCTCTCCACATCCTCCACTCCCCGCACTGCACTTCCAACCAGGAGGGGGAAAACGAGGAGCAAGGAGGGGGAATGCGAAGAGGAAAGCCGTGAGCTTGAGCTGAGGGTAAGTAACCCGCTGACGACTCATACGGGTTGGTTGGACACAAGCTGAGGGAAAAGAAAAAGTTCAAAGACGTTCCAGAACGGCATACCAGGGGGAAGGGGAAAAGGGAATGTCGCAGGTAACAACGGGTTTGGCTTAAACGGCAGTCAGTCAGTCCTACCCAGCAGAATGGTGATGCAGTCTTGCGCGTAGCTCTCATACTCGCCCAATGGCTCCTTCCCCTCCTCCTCATCCTCCTCCTTCTCTCCGCCCGCTCCCTGCGCTTCTCCGTGCCGCCGCTTCTTCCCCTCGCGCATCGCCTGCGCCTCCCGCTCCCGCTCGTCGTCCGAGTCCCCGTCCCGCCAGTTTATCCCCTTCCCGCATCCCACTCTGCGCGGCTCCTGCGCTGGCTGGTGGCGCGCGGAAGACCCCGCGCCATCTCCGTCGTCTGGGGGGAAGAGGCGGAGAGGAAGTCGCGTGTGGGGGGGGGGGGGGAAGGGGGAGGGGGAGCGGGGAGACAGGTGCAGCGGAGCGCAGAGGAGCAGCGGGAGAGGGAGGCGATGGAGTGTGAGGGGAGGGACTGGGGGATAAGTGGGTTGTTTTGAACTCCCAAACACCAACTGGATGGGGCTCGGTGGACTAGTAACTATCAGGTCGTCGCCTACGCGCACGTCGACGTCTCTAATCCCGCCTCGTACTAGATCGCCACGTCATCGCGTCGCCGCTGGCTTACGCCAGCTGTAGCGGAAAAGCAGGGAATACAGCACGGCTGGCAACGGGGCGCGGACCCAGCTTCGCTCACCCGGCACGGAATGGACTCCGCTGGGTGACTACAAGACAGCCTAGGCAAAGAATAACACGCGTGGTAGAATGGCTTTAAGGGAGAAACCCTGCGACGCGACTGGAAGACGAGACGCGACGGGCGCAAGAGGGAAGGATGGCGGGTTAGAGAGGGATGAGTGAGTTAGGAAAGGGTTGGATTATTACCAGAGCTGAAGTGAACGCGCTTCGATTTGGGAGGGTCGGACATGACACGTGGTTAAAATTGTCCAAAGGCGGCGAAAGTCAATGAGAATAGTGTAAAATCTATCGGAAGCTCTAGATCTCGGCCGCCGCGCTCCAAGATTCCTGTGTCAACAGAGTTTTCTCCATCGGGCCTTTGGATTTGGAATTTAGAATGTTTGTTCGACATGGTTTGAGGATCAGAGCAATTCGCTAAATTTGTTCGCCTTACATGTTGTAAGAAACTTTCTCGTATGTTTCGGGTGCAATGGAACGAGGTAGCGAGGATTCCACTATGTGGGTCAGAAGGACAAAGTATGAAAACATGCAACGGTTACTAGCTAGTGCTAGGCTGGCATCGAGGTTCGGGCTAGTCCCGAAGCGTAAGCCGACTCGGCCAGGCCAGCGGTGCATGGTTTGGTAAACCAGTGCGCGCGAAGTTGGCGAAGCCCCGTTAGCAGTAACGGGCGAACAACGGCTGCTGCTGTACGCGATGTTGATGGTCGCAGTAAGGAATGTCGAGAAAAAGCGCAGCCACATGACCCGGCAGAAAAAAAAAAAACGCTTGGAACGAGCGCTTCCAGCCCCAAAACACGGAAGGTTCCGCACATGTGCAGGAAATGGAGCCGGCGCTCTTCATTCGCGAGCGCCGATGACCGATGATGATCGCAACCCTCCCACGCCATTGCTGGCTTGGTGATAGGCCCAGACAAGCGCAGCACGTGACCCGGCGGAAGAAAAACGCTCGGAACGAGTGCACATACCCCCAAAATGCGAAAGGATCCGCACACGTGGAGGCAGTGCAGCGGGCGCTCTTCATTCGCGAACGCCGATTACAGATGATGCTTGCAACCCTCCCACGCCCATGCTGGCTTGGTAATAGGCCCAGGCAAGTGCAGCCACGTGACCCGGCGGAAGAAAACGCTCGGAACGAGCGCTTCTTGCCCCAAAACGCGGAAGGATCCGCACACGTGCAGGAAGTGCAGCGGGCGCTCTTCATTCACGAGCGCCGATGATCCATGATGCTCGCAACCCTCCCACACCCTTGCTGGCTTGGTAATAGGCCCAGACAAGCGCAGCCACGTGACCCGGCGGAAGAAAAACGCTCGGAACGAGCATTTCCAACCCCAAAACGCAGAAGGATCCGTACACGTGCAGGAAGTGCAGCGGGCGCTCTTCATTCGCGAGCGCCGATGACCGATGATGATCGCAACCCTCCACGCCCTTGCTGGCTTGGTAATAGGCCCGGACAAGCGCAGCCAAGTGACCCGGCGGAAGAAAAACGCTCAGAACGAGCGGTTCCATCCCCAAAACGCGGAAGGATCCGCACACGTGCAGGAAGGGCACCGGGCGCTCTTCATTCGCGAGCACCGATGACCGATGATGCTCGCAACCCTCCCATGCCCTTGCTGGCTTGGTAATAGGCCCAGACAAGCGCAGACATGTGACCCGGCGAAAGAAAAACGCTCGGAACATGCGGTTCCAGTCCCAAAACGCGGAAGGATCCGCACATGTGCAGGAAGTGCAGCTGACGCTCTTCATTCGCGAGCGCCGATGACCGATGATGATCGCAACCCTCCCACGCCATTACTGGCTTGGTGATAGGCTCAAACAAGTGCAGCACGTGACCCGGCGGAAGAAAAACGCTCGAAACGAGCGCCCATACCCCCAAAACGCGGGGTGATGGAAAGCGGGAGAATGGGGCGGGGTGATGGAAAGAGGGAGAATGGGGCGGGGTGATGGAAAGCGGGAGAATGGGGCGGGGAGATGGACAGCGGGAGAATGGGGCGGGGCGATGGAAAGAGGGAGAATGGGGCGGGGTGATGGAAAGAGGGAGAATGGGGCGGGGTGATGGAAAGCGGGAGAATGTGGCGGGGTGATGGAAAGCGGGAGAATGAGGCGGGGTGATGGAAAGCGGGAGAATGGGGCGGGGTGATGGAAAGCGGGAGAATGGGGCGGGTGATGGAAAGCAGGAGAATGGGGCGGGGTGATGGAAAGAGGGAGAATGGGGCGGGGTGATGGAAAGCGAGAGAATGGGGCGGGGTGATGGAAAGCGGGAGAATGGGGCGGGGTGCTGGAAAGCGGGAGAATGGGGTGGGGTGATGGAAAGCGGGAGAATGAGGCGGGGTGATGGGAAGCGGGAGAATGGGGCAGGGTGATGGAAAGCGGGAGAATGGGGCGGGGTGATGGAAAGAGGGAGAATAGGGCAGGGTGATGGAAAGAGAGAGAATGGGGCGGGTGATGGAAAGAGGGAGAATGGGGCGGGGTGATGGAAAGCGGGAGAATGGGGCGGGTTGATGGAAAGAGGGAGAATGGGGCGGGGTGATGGAAAGAGGGAGAATGGGGCGGGGTGATGGAAAGAGGGAGAATGGGGCGGGGTTATGGAAAGAGGGAGAATGGAGCGGGGTGATGGAAAGAGGGAGAATGGGGCGGGGTGATGGAAAGAGGGAGAATGGGGCGGGGTGATGGAAAGCGGGAGAATGGGCCGGGTGATGGAAAGCGGGAGAATGGGGCGGGGTGATTGAAAGCGGGAGAATGGGGCGGGGTGATGGAAAGCGGGAGAATGGGGCGGGGTGATGGAAAGCGGGAGAATGGGGCGGGGAGATGGAAAGCGGGAGAATGGGGCGGGGCGATGGAAAGAGGGAGAATGGGGCGGGGCGATGGAAAGAGGGAGAATGAGGCGGGGTGATGGAAAGCGGGAGAATGGGGCGGGGTGATGGAAAGCGGGAGAATGTGGCGGGGTGATGGAAAGCGGGAGAATGGGGCGGGGTGATGGAAAGCGGGAGAATGGGGCGGGGTGATGGAAGGCGGGAGAATGGGGCGGGCTGCTGGAAAGCAGGAGAATGGGGCGGGGTGATTGAAAGCGGGAGAATGGGGCGGGGTGATGGAAAGCGGGAGAATGGGGCGGGGTGATGGAAAGCGGGAGAATGGGGCGGGGAGACGGAAAGCGGGAGAATGGGGCGGGGCGATGGAAAGAGGGAGAATGGGGCGGGGCGATGGAAAGAGGGAGAATGATGCGGGGTGATGGAAAGCGGGAGAATGGGGGTGGGTGATGGAAAGCGGGAGAATGGGGCGGGGTGATGGAAAGCGGGAGAATGGGGCGGGGTGATGGAAAGCGGAAGAATGGGGCGGGGTGATGGAAAGCGCGAGAATGGGGCGGGCTGCTGGAAAGCGGGAGAATGGGGCGGGGTGATTGAAATCGGGAGAATGGGGCGGGGTGATGGAAAGCGGGAGAATGGGGCGGGGTGATGGAAAGCGGGAGAATGGGGCGGGGAGATGGAAAGCGGGAGAATGGGACGGGGCGATGGAAAGAGGGAGAATGGGGCGGGGCGATGGAAAGAGGGAGAATGAGGCGGAGTGATGGAAAGCGGGAGAATGGGGCGGGGAGATAGAAGGTAGGAAATATATTAATCTAGTGAACGTAAGGGTTTGAAAGGTAACTACCGCACATGTGTAGAGAAAATGGTGCATCGGCCAGTCTGGCCAGCATTTCGCACTTATAGTGCAAGTGGGGCCAGGGAGAACGGAAACGCTCATTTCTCAAAAAGTAAAGGGAATCTAGCGGTCTCACTCGATCAGAAGGTGGGAAATATATAAATCTAGTGAGCTAATAAGGTCCGAAAGGTATCTAACGCACATGTATAGGGAAAATGGTGCATTGGCCAGGTCGGTCAGTATGGGAACTTAGAGTGCAAATGCCAGGGAGAACGGAAGCGCTCAGATCTCGCAAAGTACACGGAATCTAGTGGTCTCACTCAAATAGAAGGTAGGAAATATATTAATCTAGTGAACGTAAGGGTTTGAAAGGTAACTATCGCACATGTGTAGAGAAAATGGTGCATCGGCAAGTCTGGCCGGCATTTCGCACTTATAGTGCAAGTGGGGCCCGGGAGAACGGAAACGATCATTTCTCAAAAAAGTAAAGGGAATCTAGCGGTCTCACTCGATCAGAAGGTTGGAAATATATAAATCTAGTGAGCTAATAAGGTTCGAAAGGTATCTAACGCACATGTATAGGGAAAATGGTGCATTGGCCAGGTCGGTCAGTATGGGAACTTAGAGTGCAAATGCCAGGGAGAACGGAAGCGCTCAGATCTCGCATAGTACACGGAATCTAGTGGTCTCACTCAAATAGAAGGTAGGAAATATATTAATCTAGTGAACGTAAGGGTTTGAAAGGTAACTAATGCACATGTGTAGAGTAAATGGTGCATCGGCCAGTCTGGCCGGCATTTCGCACTTATAGTGCAAGTGGGGCCCGGGAGAACGGAAACGATCATTTCTCAAAAAAGTAAAGGGAATCTAGCGGTCTCACTCGATCAGAAGGTTGGAAATATATAAATCTAGTGAGCTAATAAGGTTTGAAAGGTATGTAACGCACATGTATAGGGAAAATGGTGCATTGGCCAGGTCGGTCAGTATGGGAACTTAGAGTGCAAATGCCAGGGAGAACGGAAGCGCTCAGATCTCGCATAGTACACGGAATCTAGTGGTCTCACTCAAATAGAAGGTAGGAAATATATTAATCTAGTGAACGTAAGGGTTTGAAAGGTAACTAATGCACATGTGTAGAGAAAATGGTGCATCGGCCAGTCTGGCCGGCATTTCGCACTTATAGTGCAAGTGGGGCCAGGGAGAACGGAAACGCTCAAAAAGTAAAGGGAATCTAGCGGTCTCACTCGATCAGAAGGTGGGTAATATATAAATCTAGTGAGCTAATAAGGTTTGAAAGGTATCTAACGCACATGTATAGGGAAAATGGTGCATTGGCCAGGTCGGTCAGTATGGGAACTTAGAGTGCAAATGCCAGGGAGAACGGAAGCGCTCAGATCTCGCAAAGTACACGGAATCTAGTGGTCTCACTCAAATAGAAGGTAGGAAATATATTAATCTAGTAAACGTAAGGGTTTGAAAGGTAACTATCGCACATGTGTAGAGAAAATGGTGCATCGGCCAGTCTGGCCGGCATTTCGCACTTATAGTGCAAGAGGGGCCAAGTAGAACGGAAACGCTCATTTCTCAAAAAGTAAAGGGAATCTAGCGGTCTCACTCGATCAGAAGGTTGGAAATATATAAATCTAGTGAGCTAACAAGGTTCGAAAGGTATCTAACGCACATGTATAGGGAAAATGGTGCATTGGCCAGGTCGGTTAGTATGGGAACTTAGAGTGCAGATGCCAGGGAGAACGAAAGCGCTCAGATCTCGCAAAGTACACGGAATCTAGAGGTCTCACTCAAATAGAAGGTAGGAAATACATTAATCTAGTGAACGTAAGGGTTTGAAAAGAAACTAACGCACATGTGTAGAGAAAATGGTGCATCGGCCAGTCTGGCCGGCATTTCGCACTTATAGTGCAAGTGGGGCCAGGGAGAACGGAAACGCTCAAAAAGTAAAGGGAATCTAGCGGTCTCAATCGATCAGAAGGTTGGAAATATATAAATCTAGTGAGCTAACAAGGTTCGAAAGGTATCTAACGCACATGTATAGGGAAAATGGTGCATTGGCCAGGTCGGTCAGTATGGGAACTTAGAGTGGAAATGCCACGGAGAACAGAAGCGCTCAGATCTCGCATAGTACACGGAATCTAGTGGTCTCACTCAAATAGAAGGTAGGAAATATATTAATCTAGTGAACGTAAGGGTTTGAAAGGTAACTAACGCACATGTGTAGAGAAAATGGTGCATCGGCCAGTCTGGCCGGCATTTCGCACTTATAGTGCAAGTGGGGCCAGGGAGAACGGAAACGCTCATTTCTAAAAAAGTAAAGGCAATCTAGCGGTCTCACTCGATCAGAAGGTGGGAAATATATAAATCTATTGAGCTAATAAGGTTCGAAAGGTATCTAACGTACATGTATAGGGAAAATGGTGCATTGGCCAGGTCGGTTAGTATGGGAACGTAGAGTGCAAATGCCAGGGAGAACGGAAGCGCTCAGATCTCGCAAAGTACACGGAATCTAGTGGTCTCACTCAAATAGAAGGTAGGAAATATATTAATCTAGTGAACGTAAGGGTTTGAAAGGTAACTAACGCACATGTGTAGAGAAAATGGTGCATCGGCCAGTCTGGCCGGCATTTCGCACTTATAGTGCAAGTGGGGCCAGGGAGAACGGAAGCGCTCACTTCTCAAAAAAGTAAAGGGAATCTAGCGGTCTCACTCAATCAGAAGGTGGGAAATATATAAATCTAGTGAGCTAATAAGGTTTGAAAGGTATGTAACGCACATGTATAGGGAAAATGGTGCATTGGCCAGGTCGGTCAGTATGGGAACTTAGAGTGGAAATGCCAGGGAGAACGGAAGCGCTCAGATCTCGCATAGTACACGGAATCTAGTGGTCTCACTCAAATAGAAGGTAGGAAATATATTAATCTAGTGAACGTAAGGGTTTGAAAGGTAACTAATGCACATGTGTAGAGAAAATGGTGCATCGGCCAGTCTGGCCAGCATTTCGCACTTATAGTGCAAGTGGGGCCAGGGAGAACGGAAACGCTCATTTCTCAAAAAGTAAAGGGAATCTAGCGGTCTCACTCGATCAGAAGGTTGGAAATATATAAATCTAGTGAGCTAACAAGGTTCGAAAGGTATCTAACGCACATGTATAGGAAAAATGGTGCATTGGCCAGGTCGGTCAGTATGGGAACTTAGAGTGCAGATGCCAGGGAGAACGAAAGTGCTCAGATCTCGCAAAGTACATGGAATCTAGAGGTCTCACTCAAATGGAAGGTAGGAAATATATTAATCTAGTGAACGTAAGGGTTTGAAAAGTAACTAACGCACATGTGTAGAGAAAATGGTTCATCGGCCAGTCTGGCCGGCATTTCGCACTTATAGTGCAAGTGGGGCCAGGGAGAACGGAAACGCTTATTTCTCAAAAATTAAAGGGAATCTAGCGGTCTCACTCGATCAGAAGGTGGGAAATATATAAATCTAGTGAGCTAATAAGGTTCGAAAGGTATCTAACGCACATGTATATTGAAAATGGTGCATTGGCCAGGTCGGTCAGTTTGGGAACTTAGAGTGGAAATGCCAGGGAGAACGGAAGCGCTCAGATCTCGCATAGTACACGGAATCTAGTGGTCTCACTCAAATAGAAGGTAGGAAATATATTAATCTAGTGAACGTAAGGGTTTGAAAGGTAACTAACGCACATGTGTAGAGAAAATGGTGCATCGGCCAGTCTGGCCGGCATTTCGCACTTATAGTGCAAGTGGGGCCAGGGAGAACGGAAACGCTCATTTCTCAAAAAGTAAAGGCAATCTAGCGGTCTCACTCGATCAAAAGGTGGGAAATATATAAATCTATTGAGCTAATAAGGTTCGAAAGGTATCTAACGTACATGTATAGGGAAAATGGTGCATTGGCCAGGTCGGTCAGTATGGGAACGTAGAGTGCAAATGCCAGGGAGAACGGAAGCGCTCAGATCTCGCAAAGTACACGGAATCTAGTGGTCTCACTCAAATAGAAGGTAGGAAATATATTAATCCAGTGAACGTAAGGGTTTGAAAGGTAACTAACGCACATGTGTAGAGAAAATGGTGCATCGGCCAGTCTGGCCGGCATTTCGCACTTATAGTGCAAGTGGGGCCAGGGAGAACGGAAACGCTCACTTCTCAAAAAAGTAAAGGGAATCTAGCGGTCTCACTTGATCAGAAGGTGGGAAATATATAAATCTAGTGAGCTAATAAGGTTTGAAAGGTATGTAACGCACATGTATAGGGAAAATGGTGCATTGGCCAGGTCGGTCAGTATGGGAACTTAGAGTGGAAATGCCAGGGAGAACGGAAGCGCTCAGATCTCGCATAGTACATGGAATCTAGTGGTCTCACTCAAATAGAAGGTAGGAAATATATCAATCTAGTGAACGTAAGGGTTTGAAAGGTAACTAATGCACATGTGTAGAGAAAATGGTGCATCGGCCAGTCTGGCCGGCATTTCGCACTTATAGTGCAAGTGGGGCCAGGGAGAACGGAAACGCTCATTTCTCAAAAAGTAAAGGGAATCTAGCGGTCTCACTCGATCAGAAGGTTGGAAATATATTAATCTAGTGAGCTAACAAGGTTCTAAAGGTATCTAACGCACATGTATAGGAAAAATGGTGCATTGGCCAGGTCAGTCAGTATGGGAACTTAGAGTGCAGATGCCAGGGAGAACGAAAGTGCTCAGATCTCGCAAAGTACATGGAATCTAGAGGTCTCACTCAAACAGAAGGTAGGAAATATATTAATCTAGTGAACGTAAGGGTTTGAAAGGTAACTAA
Source organism: Closterium sp. Naga37s-1 (assembly GCA_947471745.1). Lineage (NCBI taxonomy): Eukaryota > Viridiplantae > Streptophyta > Zygnematophyceae > Desmidiales > Closteriaceae > Closterium > Closterium sp. Naga37s-1. The sequence continues at coordinate 532,231 of CANJKZ010000509.1, forward strand.
CGCACATGTGTAGAGAAAATGGTGCATCGGCCAGTCTGGCCGGCATTTCGCACTTATAGTGCAAGTGGGGCCAGGGAGAACGGAAACGCTCACTTCTCAAAAAAGTAAAGGGAATCTAGCGGTCTCACTCGATCAGAAGTTGGGAAATATATAAATCTAGTGAGCTAATAAGGTTTGAAAGGTATCTAACGCACATGTATAGGGAAAATGGTGCATTGGCCAGGTCGGTCAGTATGGGAACTTAGAGTGGAAATGCCAGGGAGAACGGAAGCGCTCAGATCTCGCATAGTACACGGAATCTAGAGGTCTCACTCAAATGGAAGGTAGGAAATATATTAATCTAGTGAACGTAAGGGTTTGAAAAGTAACTAACGCACATGTGTAGAGAAAATGGTGCATCGGCCAGTCTGGCCGGCATTTCGCACTTATAGTGCAAGTGGGGCCAGGGAGAACGGAAACGCTTATTTCTCAAAAAGTAAAGGGAATCTAGCGGTCTCACTCGATCAGAAGGTGGGAAATATATAAATCTAGTGAGCTAATAAGGTTTGAAAGGTATCTAACGCACATGTATAGGGAAAATGGTGCATTGGCCAGGTCGGTCAGTATGGGAACTTAGAGTGGAAATGCCAGGGAGAACGGAAGCGCTCAGATCTCGCATAGTACACGGAATCTAGTGGTCTCACTCAAATAGAAGGTAGGAAATATATCAATCTAGTGAACGTAAGGGTTTGAAAGGTAACTAATGCACATGCGTAGAGAAAATGGTGCATCGGCCAGTCTGGCCGGCATTTCGCACTTATAGTGCAAGTGGGGCCAGGGAGAACGGAAACGCTCATTTCTCAAAAAGTAAAGGCAATCTAGCGGTCTCACTCGATCAGAAGGTGGGAAATATATTAATCTAGTGAGCTAACAAGGTTCGAAAGGTATCTAACGCACATGTATAGGAAAAATGGTGCATTGGCCAGGTCAGTCAGTATGGGAACTTAGAGTGCAGATGCCAGGGAGAACGAAAGTGCTCAGATCTCGCAAAGTACATGGAATATAGAGGTCTCACTTGTGAGAGTAGTAGGTAGAGTTAGGTGGGCTTGGGAGCCATAGCTTAGGAGCCTTGGTAGTTAAGTTCGAGGGTGACGAGAGTGTCGAGAAAATTGTAAAGGAGAATGATGGTTTCACTATAGGTTCAAGGGTACAAATATGAAAGAAGTGAAGCAAGGTGCACCACCTAACAAGCAAGATAACTACACTAAGTCTACATTGCAGGCAGTTATAAAGTGATGTATACAATAATATTCTGACACACCCCCTAACTGCCTGCAGTGAAGAACCATGTGCAGAAACACCCCCGGAAGGGGTACACCAAGCAGAGCGCAGCAGACAGAGAGGGCAAATGAGGAGGAGAGACTGTGGAGGAAGAGAAGATGTGAGGCAACAGAGGCACGGGCACAGGAGCGGCTGACTCAGTGGCTACCGAAGCAAGGGCGACGGACTACTGGAGTGACTGGCTCCGCGGCTATAGACGAGCGGCAGGAGCAACGGACCCACTGGCGACTGGTGCAACAGGCTCACTGGCTACCGAAGCAAGGGCGACGGACTACAGGCGCTGCAGGCGACACGACAGCTACCTTCACACAACCTCCCCCAGCTGCCCCACTCCCCTCTCACACACTCCCTGTTCAAACCCTAGCTCCACTCCCACAGCACCCCCCTTAAACCCTAAACCCTAGGCTCCCACACACCCACCCCCCTCAGCGACAGCTGCAGCAGTGGGAGACGAGGGAGGAGGAGGAGCAAGGGGAGGAACACATAACCGCCACCCCCACACCCGCCACCCCCATGCTCGGCACCCCACACCCCCAGCACCACGGAATGCACGGGGGGGGGGGGGGGGGGGAACGGGACGGGCTGCAGGTGCGGGCTGCTCCAGGGGCGGCCGCTGCAGGTGCGGGCTGCTCCAGGGGCGGCTGCTGCAGGTGCAGGCTGCTCCAGGGGCGGCTGCTGCAGGTGAGGGCTGCTCCAGGGGCGGCTGCTGCAGGTGCGGGCTGCTCCAGGGGCGGCTGCTGCAGTTGCGGGCTGCTCCAGGGGCGGCTGCTGCAGGGGCGGCCGCTTCAGGGGCGGCTGCTGCAGGGGTAGCGGCTGCTGGGGCGGCTGCTCCAGGGGCGGCGGCTCCAGGGGCGGCTGCTGCAGCGGCGGCTGCTCCAGGGGCGGCTGCTGCTGGGGCGGCTGCTCCAGGGGCTGCTGCTGCAGTGGCGGCTCCAGGGGCGGCTGCTGCAGTGACGGCTGCTCCAGGGGCGGCTGCTGCAGCGGCAGCTGCTCCAGGGGCGGCTGCTGCTGGGGCGGCTGCTCCAGGGGCTGCTGCTGCAGTGGCGGCTCCAGGGGCGGCTGCTGCAGTGACGGCTGCTCCAGGGGCGGCGGCTCCAGGGGCGGCTGCTGCAGCGGCGGCTGCTCCAGGGGCGGCTGCTGCTGGGGCGGCTGCTGCTGGGGTGGCTGCTAGGGGCAGCGACGGGGCCGCTAGGAGTGGCGACAGGGCCGATAGGGGCGGCGACAGGGCCGCGAAGTGTGGCGACGGGGCCACTGAGGGTAGCGCGAGGGGCCGTGAGAGGAGCAGCGACGGGGCCGCGAAGAGGCCGTGAGGGGCCGAGAAGGGCGGCGTCGGGGCAGGAAGACGCCGCGCGTCCGGGGCGCACGGCGGGCGGAAAACCGCCACGCGCCCCGAGCGCGTGGCGGGAAGAAAAAAGTGTCGCGCGCCACGGGGCGCGCGACAGAAAAGAAAGCAGCGGAAGCACGTGGGGCCCACAGGCCAAGAGCGTAGTCGCTCTGATTCCATGTGAGAGTAGTAGGTAGAGTTAGGTGGGCTTGGGAGCCATAGCTTAGGAGCCTTGGTAGTTAAGTTCGAGGGTGACGAGAGTGTCGAGAAAATTTTAAAGGAGAATGAGGGTTTCACTATAGGTTCAAGGGTACAAATATGAATGAAGTGAAGCAAGGTGCACCACCTAACAAGCAAGATAACTACACTAAGTCTACATTGAAGGCAGTTATAAAGTGATGTATACAATAATATTCTGACATCAGTCAAATGGAAGGAAAAAAATATATTAATCTAGTGAACGTAAGGGTTTGAAAAGTAACTAACGCACATGTGTAGAGAAAATGGTGCATCGGCCAGTCTGGCCGGCATTTCGCACTTATAGTGCAAGTGGGGCCAGGGAGAACGGAAACGCTTATTTCTCAAAAAGTAAAGGGAATCTAGCGGTCTCACTCGATCAGAAGGTGGGAAATATATAAATCTAGTGAGCTAATAAGGTTCGAAAGGTATCTAATGCACATGTATAGGGAAAATGGTGCATTGGCCAGGTCGGTCAGTATGGGAACTTAGAGTGGAAATGCCAGGAAGAACGGAAGCGCTCAGATCTCGCATAGTACACGGAATCTAGTGGTCTCACTCAAATAGAAGGTAGGAAATATATTAATCTAGTGAACGTAAGGGTTTGAAAGGTAACTAATGCACATGTGTAGAGAAAATGGTGCATCGGCCAGTCTGGCCGGCATTTCGCACTTATAGTGCAAGTGGGGCCAGGGAGAACGGAAACGCTCATTTCTCAAAAAGTAAAGGCAATCTAGCGGTCTCACTCGATCAGAAGGTGGGAAATATATAAATCTATTGAGCTAATAAGGTTCGAAAGGTATCTAACGCAAATGTATAGGGAAAATGGTGCATTGGCCAGGTCGGTTAGTATGGGAACTTAGAGTGCAAATGCCAGGGAGAACAGAAGCGCTCAGATCTCGCAAAGTACACGGAATCTAGTGGTCTCACTCAAATAGAAGGTAGGAAATATATTAATCTAGTGAACGTAAGGGTTTGAAAGGTAACTATCGTACATGTGTAGAGAAAATGGTGCATCGGCCAGTCTGGCTGGCATTTCGCACTTATAGTGCAAGTGGGGCCAGGGAGAACGGAAACGCTCATTTCTCAAAAAGTAAAGGGAATCTAGCGGTCTCACTCGATCAGAAGGTTGGAAATATATAAATCTAGTGAGCTAACAAGGTTCGAAAGGTATCTAACGCACATGTATAGAGAAAATGGTGCATTGGCCAGGTCGGTCAGTATAGGAACTTAGAGTGCAAATGCCAGGGAGAACGGAAGCGCTCAGATCTCGCATAGTACACGGAATCTAGTGCTCTCACTCAAATAGAAGGTAGGAAATATATTAATCTAGTGAAATTAAGGGTTTGAAAGGTAACTAACGCACATGTGTAGAGAAAATGGTGCATCGGCCAGTCTGGCCAGCATTTCGCACTTATAGTGCAAGTGGGGCCAGGGAGAACGGAAACGCTCATTTCTCAAAAAGTAAAGGCGATCTAGCGGTCTCACTCGATCAGAAGGTGGGAAATATATAAATCTATTGAGCTAATAAGGTTCGAAAGGTATCTAACGCACATATATAGGGAAAATGGTGCATTGGCCAGGTCGGTCAGTATGGGAACTTAGAGTGCAAATGCCAGGGAGAACGGAAGCGCTCAGATCTCGCATAGTACACGGAATCTAGTGGTCTCACTCAAATAGAAGGTAGGAAATATATTAATCTAGTGAACGTAAGGGTTTGAAAGGTAACTAATGCACATGTGTAGAGAAAATGGTGCATCGGCCAGTCTGGCCAGCATTTCGCACTTATAGTGCAAGTGGGGCCAGGGAGAACGGAAACGCTCATTTCTCAAAAAGTAAAGGCAATCTAGCGGTCTCACTCGATCAGAAGGTGGGAAATATACAAATCTATTGAGCTAATAAGGTTCGAAAGGTATCTAACGCACATATATAGGGAAAATGGTGCATTGGCCAGGTCGGTCTGTATGGGAACTTAGAGTGCAAATGCCAGGGAGAACGGAAGCGCTCAGATCTCGCAAAGTACACGGAATCTAGTGGTCTCACTCAAATAGAAGGTAGGAAATATATTAATCTAGTGAACGTAAGGGTTTGAAAGGTAACTAACGCACATGTGTAGAGAAAATGGTGCATCGGCCAGTTTGGCCGGCATTTCGCACTTATAGTGCAAGTGGGGCCAGGGAGAACGGAAACGCTCATTTCTCAAAAAGTAAAGGGAATCTAGCGGTCTCACTCGATCAGAAGGTGGGAAATTTATAAATCTAGTGAGCTAATAAGGTTTGAAAGGTGTCTAACGCACATGTATAGGGAAAATGGTGCATTGGCCAGGTCGGTCAGTATGGGAACTTAGAGTGGAAATGCCAGGGAGAACGGAAGCGCTCAGATCTCGCATAGTACACAGAATCTAGTGGTCTCACTCAAATAGAAGGTAGGAAATATATTAATCTAGTGAACGTAAGGGTTTGAAAGGTAACTATCGCACATGTGTAGAGAAAATGGTGCATCGGCCAGTCTGGCCGGCATTTCGCACTTATAGTGCAAGTGGGGCCAGGGAGAACGGAAACGCTCATTTCTCAAAAAGTAAAGGCAATCTAGCAGTCTCACTCGATCAGAAGGTGGGAAATATATAAATCTAGTGAGCTAATAAGGTTCGAAAGGTATCTAACGCACATGTATAGGGAAGATGGTGCATTGGCCAGGTCGGTCAGTATGGGAACTTAGAGTGCAAATGCCAGGGAGAACGGAAGCGCTCAGATCTCGCAAAGTACACGGAATCTAGTGGTCTCGCTCAAATAGAAGGTAGGAAATATATTAATCTAGTGAGCGTAAGGGTTTGAAAGGTAACTAACGCACATGTGTAGAGAAAATGGTGCATCGGCCAGTCTGGCCGGCATTTCGCACTTATAGTGCAAGTGGGGCCAGGGAGAACGAAAACGCTCATTTCTCAAAATGTAAAGGGAATCTAGCGGTCTCACTCGATCAGAAGGTTGGAAATATATAAATCTAGTGAGCTAACAAGGTTCGAAAGGTATCTAACGCACATGTATAGGGAAAATGGTGCATTGGCCAGGTCGGTCAGTATGGGAACTTAGAGTGCAAATGCCAGGGAGAACGGAAGCGCTCAGATCTCGCAAAGTACACGGAATCTAGAGGTGTCACTCAAATAGAAGGTAGGAAATATATTAATCTAGTGAACGTAAGGGTTTGAAAAGTAACTAACGCACATGTGTAGAGAAAATGGTGCATCGGCCAGTCTGGCCGGCATTTCGCACTTATAGTGCAAGTGGGGCCAGGGAGAACGGAAACGCTCAAAAAGTAAAGGGAATCTAGCGGTCTCACTCGATCAAAAGGTCTGCAATATATGAATCTAGTGAGCTTATAAGGTTCGAAATGTATCTAACGCACATGTATAGGGAAAATGGTGCATTGGCCAGGTCGGTCAGTATGGGAACTTAGAGTGCAAATGCCTGGGAGAACGAAAGCGCTCAGATCTCGCATAGTACACGGAATCTAGTGGTCTCACTCAAATAGAATCTAGGAAATATATTAATCTAGTGAACGTAAGGGTTTGAAAGGTAACTAACGCACATGTGTAGAGAAAATGGTGCATCGGCCAGTCTGGCCGGCATTTCGTACATATAGTGCAAGTGGGGCCAGGGAGAACGGAAACGCTCAATTCTAAAAAAGTAAAGGGAATCTAGCGGTCTCACTCGATCAGAGGGTGGGAAATATATAAATCTAGTGAGCTAGTAAGGTTTGAAAGGTATCTGTGAGAATAAGAACAAGGAATGAATGCACTAGGAAACAGGTGGGTACAAGTAGGAAAACCTAAAAGTGTTGTACCCCATATTGTCTACCCCACTACAGCCTACACAGACTATAGCATATAAGTCTGACACACCCCCATAGGCAAAGTGGGGGAGAACAAGGCGTCACAAGAGCAGTCAAGCAAAGCAAAGCAAGTTCAGGGTGGATCACAACGTCACCACACATTCCGAGCACAGGTTCAAGGCCACAAGGCCAGTTCACATGCAGGATCATATATATAAAGGTAAACAAGCAAGTGCAGGTATATATAGAACACAGTAAAAGCAAGGTCAAGAAGTAAGCAAGTGAGGCCAAGTAGGCACAAGACCTAGCATCGTACAAAAGCGCTGATGATCACAAGGCTGAAGTGCCTTGGTAAAGATATCAGCAGTGTTGGCCTGAGAGGCCACGTAAGCAAGGCGCAGCTGACCACGCTGCTGTAGCTCACGAGCAAGGAAGTAGCGAAGAGCAATGTGCTTCGTTCTGTGCTCCAGTCTGTGCTCCCGACACAAGGCCAACATGGCCTTGTTGTCTACGTACAGAACTGGAGGAGAACGAGGCGGCTCTCCTAGGTCAGTCAGTAGGTAGGTGAGCCAGTGTAGCTCCTGTGCAGCCATGGCCCCCGCGTAGATCTCAGCCTCACAGCTGGAGCCGAGAACAGAAGACGAGCGGGTAGACCGCCACGAAACAGAGCCGGAACCAAGGCTGAAGGTGTAACCCTGTAACGACCGCTGCGTAGCCTGGTCGTCATCTCAAGAAGCGTCTGCGTGACCTGTGAGGACCACTGAACGCCGCCCTCCAAGCACTAGCCCCATGCCCGACGTACTGCACAAGTAGCGCAACACCCTCTTCGCTGCAGCCATGTGCTCTGGTCGGTGTCTCCCAGGAGCAACATATCGTGCCAGGATGCTAAGAGGGTATGCAAGGTCAGGTCGTGTGCAGGTCATCAGGTACATGAGGCAGCCAACAAGCTCTGGGTACGGGCCACTCGGCTCTACGGACTCATCCGAAGGAAGAGCTGAGAGCGAGTGGCGAGTAGACAGAGGAGTGGCCTGAGGCGAGGAGTACGTGAAGTCGAAGTGCTGAAGGACCTGCTGCAACATGTGTGACTGAGTCAGGGTAATGGTGCGCTGTGCTCTGTCCCGGGTGATCTGCAAGCCAAGGTAGCTGCGCAGTTCACCCAGGTCTGTGCACGTGTGTCTCTTCTGCAGCTCGGACTTCACGTGGGCGAGTCCAGCAGTGTCAGCAGTGGCAAAGACCAAGTCGTCGACGTACACGAGGATGTAGAACGGCGGCAAAGAGGTGTCGGTGCGCAGAAACAGCGACGGGTCGGCAGTAGAAGGAGCAAACCCAAGAGCCGCAAGTGTAGTCCTCAGTGTGTCGTGCCACTCACGGGGCGCCTGGCGGAGACCGTAGACTGGCCGCTGGAGGCTCCATTGGGTACCAGGAGGAAACGACCCAGTGAAGCCAGGTGGGCGGCGCAGCCAGATCTCCTCGTGCAGGCTGCCCTGCAAGAAAGCTGTGCTGAAGTCAAGAGAGTGAAGCTCGTAGTCACGCTGAGCGGCTATGTGCAGCAGTACCCGAAGAGTGGTCATCTTCGGGGTGGGAGAGAAGGTCTGAAAGTAGTCAACTCCCTGCCGCTGACTGAAGCCTCGAGCCACGTAACGCACCTTGAAGACAGGCAGAGAACCCGGCGGCTGCTTCACCCTGAAAATCCACATGCCACTAACGATGTTCGCCCCAGGTGGGGGAACCTCGTCGACGTAGGTGCCTGTGGACTTCCAGGAAGCCATCTCTGCGTCCATGGCTGACTGCCACTGTGAGGAGTAGGGACCCTCAATCGCCTCAGCATACGATCGAGGAGTCGGGATGTCTGGTGCATCCGGGTCTCCCTCAGGGGCAATCAGCATGGACACGAGATGAGGCAAAGCAGCAGCAAAACATTGGATTTCCTCCTGCCTGTCCTGAAGGACGTCCGTGCTAAGAGCACACTCACCCCCGACGGACGGAGGACAGACAGACTCAGACTCAGCAACAAGACTCGCGGCGTAGTCTAGACGACAGTGAGCAGCGAAGTCGACAAGCTCAGCAACTAAGGCAGACGCAGCAGTGGACTCAAAGGAAGGGTCAGTGACAACAGTAGCCAGGAGACGCGTGACAGTAGGACTAGCAGCACGAAGGGAGTCAGACGCCGGGTCAGCAAAAGCAGGAAGAGAGGACTCAGGAGGAGACGGCAAAGGGACACGCTGCGGAGCAGTGGAAGGACGCAGTGCCATCTGATGCGTGCCCGGGACCGCAGGAGGACGCTGACACGGAACACGACGACTAGCGCGAACAGCACAAACAGGCGAAGCAGGGCGAGACGCAGGCTCACGACGCTCAGCAAGACCTCCAGTAGGACCAGTGTAGGGAGAAGGGGCAGGAAGTGGACAGGCCAGCTGTAACTGTGACTCGGACGGGACGGACGGTGGATACTCTAAGGCAGGAGAAGGACCAGAAGAAGGCGGAAGGCCAAGAACCTGCTCAAGGAGGGGAACGAAGTACGGCCGAGGCCGCGCAGCACCTCCAGAACCAGCACCGCCAACTCCAGCAGCTCCAGGAGCACCGGCTCCAGTAGCACCTCCAGCTCCAGAACCTCCAGCTCCAGAACCTCCAGCTCCAGCTCCAGCAGCACCTCCAGCTCCAGAACCTCCAACAGCTCCAGCGCCAAAAGGACCACCAGAAGACGGAGCAGCACCAGCTCCTGTACCCCCAGCAGCACCTACTCCAGCAGCACCCCCAGCTCCAGCTCCTCCAGCAGGTCCAGCACCAGTAGAACCACCAGGCCCAGCAGCTCCAGTACCTCCAGTACGAGCACCTCCGGGACCCGTGGCTCCAGCACCCCCAGCAGCAGTAGAACCTCCAGCACCAGCAGCAACACCAGCTCCAGCAGCACGACTCCAACGCCGAGCAAACCACTCGCGCAGCTCCTGTGGAGAGGGTAGCTCCCGCCGAGGCGAAGCACCCGAAGGACCTCCAGGCTCCGCACCCCCAGGCTCCGCACCCCCAGACTCAGCAACCCCAGGCTCAGCACCCCCAGTCCCAACACCCCCAGGCTCCGCACGCTCATGCTCAGCACCCCCAGACCCGGCACCCGCAGGCGCAGCACCCCGAGCAGCACCAGAGTCAACAGCTACCTCGACAGGCTCGACTGCGTCTACCTGAGACACACCTGAGGGGGCAGGACCCTGAGGGGGAAGGGGGTCTACCGGGGGGGGACCTGGCACGAGGAAGAGCGGCGGGGGGGGGAGGGGGGCAGCGCGGTAGGGGAAGAGACGGTAGTACGGCACCGACTCGTCAAACGTGACGTCCTGGGAGGACAGAACACGGCGCGAGGTGGGGTGGTAAAACTGCCAGCCAGGCGCGTCAGGGGGGAAGCCAAGGAAGACGGAACGCAGACAAGTCGCGGACGAAAGCTCGAGATCCCCAGACACGGAACGCAGACGCATCGCCAACCTTCCCCGTCCACCGCAGAGTGGGGGAGGTCTCCGGCATCGAGACCCGGGGCTGAAGGTTGATCTGATGCGCCGCGTACTGAACCGCGAACGGCCACAGAGGTGATGGAATGAGGGAGAATGGGGCGGGGAGATGGAAAGCGGGAGAGTGGGGCGGGGTGGAAAGAGGGAGAATGGGCCTGGGTGATGGAAAGAGGGAGAATGAGGCTGGGTGATAAAAAATGGGAGAATGGGGCGGGGTGATGGAAAGCGGGAGAATGGGGCGGGGTGATGGAAAGAGGGAGAATGGGGCAGGGTGATGGAAAGAGGGAGAATGGGGCGGGGTGATGGAAAGCGGGAGAATGGGGCTGGGTGATGGAAAGAGGGAAAATGGGGCGGGGTGATGGAAAGAGGGAGAATGGGGCTGGATGATGGAAATAGGGAGAATGGGGCGGGGTGATGGAAAGAGGGAGAATAGGGCGGGGTACTTTAACAACACTAGGTTCTAACCTTTTAGATCCACATAATTTGCAATAGTTTAGAGCTCCAGCTCCACCTTGTACCTGCACACAAACGTGCATACTTCCCGAACTGACCCACGCATCATTCTCTCTGTATAGATACAGTGAATACCACATATGTTTTGCATTTCCTTTACTGTATACCATGCCACACCCCTCTAATAGACTCTAACCTTTTGGATCTATGTAATTCGCCAGAAGTAGGCATTCTAGTCGTGCATGGTACCTGCACTACAGGCGCGCATACCGACCAACTTGACCAGCGCATTACGTATGTTTGTAGAGATGCGGTTAGTACCATTTTCTTGTCAGTCAACTAGATTAGGCCATCTACTTTAACAACACTAGGTTCTAACCTTTTAGATCAACATAATTTGTAAGATTTCAGAGCTCCAGCTCCGACTTGTACCTGCACACATGCGTGCATACTACCCGAACCGGCTTTCGCATCTTTTTCTCTGTATAAGTAGAGTGAATGCCACATATGGTTCGCTTTTTCCTTTACATTATACCATTTCCCACGCCTCTACCAGGTTCTAACCTTTTGGATCTATGTAATTCCCCATTATCCCTCTTCTATTTGAGTGAGACCACTAGATTCTGTGTACTATGCGAGATCTGAGCGCTTCCGTTCTCCCTGGCATTTGCACTCTAAGTTCCCATACTGACCGACCTGGCCAATGCACCATTTTCCCTATACATGTGCGTTAGATGCCTTTCAAACCTTATTTGATCACTAGATTTATATATTTCCCACCTTCTGATCGAGTGAGACCGCTAGATGCACCCTCCTAGGGCCCACCGATCGTTCCGCCCTGCCCTAACTGAAATATTTTTTTTTTTTAGCTGCCCCTGCAGCCGCGCTGCCCTTGCAGCCGGCGTGCTCCCCCTGCGACCGTGCTGCCCCTGCAGCTGTGCCTGCCCGTTCAGCCGTGCCTGCCCCTGCAGCCCGTGGGCGCTGCCTCTGCATTAGTGCCTGCCCCTGCAGCCCGTGGGTGCTGCCCCTGCAGCCAGCGCGCTGCCCTGCCGAGCCGCGTGTCGCCCGTGGGCGCTGCCTCTGCCCTGCCGAGCCGCGTGACGCCCGTGGGCGCTGCCTCTGCGACCCTCGTGTCGTCCCCCGCTGCCCCGTCGCGCTGCCCTGGTAAGCCGCGCGCGACCCCCCGCTGCCACGTCGAGTCGCCCTGGGGAGCCGCGCTCGGCCCCCCGCTGCCCCGTCGCGACGCCCTGGGGAGCCGCGCTCGGCCCCCGCTGCCCCGTCGCGACGCCCTGGGGAGCCGCGCTCGGCCCCCGCTGCCCCGTCGCGACGCCCTGGGGAGCCGCGCTCGGCCCCCGCTGCCCCGTCGCGACGCCCTGGGGAGCCGCGCGCGACCCCCCGCTGCCCCGTCGCGACGCCCTGGGGAGCCGCGCGCCCCCCCCCCCCCCCCCCCCCCCCCCCCCCCCCCGCTGCTCCGTCGCGGCGCCCTGGGGAGCCGCGCTCCGTCCCCCTCGCTGCAGCCCGCGAGCCGCCTCTGCAGCGCCGAGTGCGACCTGCCAAACCCTAAAAAAAAAAAAAAAAAAAAAAAAAAAAAAAAGAGAGGAGCCCTAGGTGCTGCTGCCCTAGGTGCTACTGCTGCTACTGCCGGCCGCCCCTGCCCTGCCCTGCAGCAGCTGCAGTCGCGGCCCGGCCCCGCCCTGCAGCAGTTGCCGTAGAGCTCCCTGTCGCGGTCGCGGCCCCGCCCTTCAGCAGCTACCACGGAGCCCTCGCCCTGCAGTGATAGCGGCCTCGCCGTTGCCGCCATCGTACGCCTGCCCTTCTCGCCACTGGTGAGCACTGCCCTGCCCGTACTGCTGTTACTGCTGCTCCTGCTGCTACTGCTTTTTTCTACAGCTACTGCTGCTCCTAGCGTGGCCAGATGCAGCTCCAGCGCCGTCCGCGTGAGTCCCTCACGCCCCAGCAGCTTCGTGAGTGGTACGCTAGCTGGGGTTGTAGGGGTGGCCGCGCTGCTACTACTGCTACTGCTGCTACTACTGCTACTACTGCTACTACTGCTACTGCTGCTACCGCTGCTACTGCGGCTACTACTGCTACTGCTGCTCCTGGCGGTGGCCAGATGCAGCTCCAGCGACGTCCGCGTGAGTCCCTCACGCCCCAGCAGCTTCGTGAGTGGTACGCTAGTTGTGGTTGTCGGGGTGGCCGTAGTGGGAGTCGTCCTGGAGTGAGTAGTTCGGGAGCTTCTTGTAGTGGCCAGGTGCAGCTGCAGCGTCGCCCGCTCGCGATCCTTTCGCCCCAGCAGCTTCGTGAGTGGTACGCTCAGCGTGGAGGGTCACGGGGTACTGCTCGCTGCCCGTACGTGATTCGCACTGGTGCTCGGACTGGTCAGCCTTGCGGGACGTTTGGTCATACAGAGTCCCGCGCCTTCGCTCGTCTGAGCGACGCCTGGCGTACTGCGTTTGGTGACGCGGCTGAGCTCCCTGACTGGGTGGAGCTGCTTAGGCAGAGGGTAGATATCTATGCTCTTGACTCTGATGCTATCCTCACTGCCATGTATGCATTGCCTACTAGTGCTGAGGGTGCCTGTTACCTGTGTGTGCCGCCTGACCCCGGTATCCAGTCTGCTGCTCTAGGTGCTGGTGAGGCTGCTGCTCTAGGTGCTGGTGCGTCTCCTGCTCTAGGTGCCAGTGAGGCTGCTGCTCTAGGTGCTCGTGAGTCTACTGCTCCAGGTACTGGTGAGTCTGCCCTCTCTGGTGCCGCGCCTGCTGCGATCTTCCACACCTTCACCCTTGACTCGGGAGCTTCTCGCTCCTTCTTTCGAGACCGCACCACACTCACGCCGCTTAGTCGGCCGGTTGCAGTCTCCCTGGCAGACCCCTCTGGGGGTCCTGTCCTTGCCCACTACTCCACTGTCCTACCGTGTCCGGCGGCCCCTTCTGGCTCCCTGTCAGGTCTTTACCTCCCCTCTTTCTCTACGAACTTGGTGAGTGGTGCTGACCTACAGGATGGGGGGGTTGACCAGTTCACTCCTGCGAGTCAGCGAGTGACCCACTGCACGTGTGCTCGGACGGGCCGACACTTGGCCACGTTTACCCGTCAGCCGGGGTCGAGCCTGTACACACTCACTACCGAGTCTCCTTCGGTTCCTGCGTCTGGTCAGGTAGCTGCGTCAAGTCAGGTGTTTGCTGCAGCGTCCAGGTCTGGTCCTGAGTCTGCCCCCTGCTCGTGTCGTCTCCTGTCTCACCAGACTCTCCTCTGGCACCACCGCCTTGGTCACCCCTCCCTGCCTCGTCTCCGGGGCATGGCCTCCCGTGTCCTTGTCTCTGGTCTGCCCCGGTCCCTCCCTCCCCTTCCCCTGGGGCCTGCCCCTACCTGCGTTCCCTGCGTCGAGGGGCGGCAGCGCGCCGCTCCTCACTCCTCCGAGTTTCCTCCGACAGAGGCTCCGCTGCAGACTCTCCACATGGACGTGTGGGGCCCAGCCCGCGTCCGTGGACAGGGTCACGAGCGTTACTTCCTTCTGGTGGTTGACGACTACTCGCGTTACACCTCAGTCTTCCCCTTGCGCCGCAAGGGTGAGGTCACTGAGGTGTTGATCGACTGGATCCGCGCTGCCCGTCTCCAGATCAGAGAGAGTTTCGGCTCGGACTTTCCTGTTCTGCGTCTGCACTCTGACAGAGGTGGAGAGTTTTCCTCCGACCTTCTGCGAGCCTTCTGTCGTGCGGAGGGCATCCACCAGACGTTCACGCTTCCGGCCTCTCCACAGCAAAATGGGATTGCTGAGCGCTGCATTGGCATGATCATGGACGTCGCTCGTACGTCCATGATCCATGCGGCTGCTTTCCATCACTCCGCACCGTCCCTCTATCCATCACCCCGCCCCATCCATCACCCCGCACCATTCTCCCTCTTGCCATCACCCCGCCCCATTCTCCCTTTTTCCATCACCCTGCCCCATTCTCCCTCTTTCCATCACCTCGCCCCTTCTCCCGCTTTCCATCACTCCGCCCCATTTTCCCGCTTTCCATCACCCCGCCCCATTCTCTTGTTTTCCATCACTCCGACCCATTCTCCCGCTTTCCATCACCCGGTCCCATTCTCCCTCTTTCCATCACCCCGCCCTATTCTCCCTCTTTCCATTTATCATCCAGCCCATTTCTCCCTCTTCCCATCACCCCGCCCCATTCTCCCTCTTTCCATCACCCCGCCCTATTTTCCCTCTTTCCATCACCCCGCCCCATTCTCCCGCTTTCCATCACCCTGCCCCATTCTCCCCCTTTCCATCACCCCGCCCCGTTCTCCCGCTTTCCATCACCCCGCCCCGTTCTCCCGCTTTCCATCACCCCGCCCCGTTCTCCCGCTTTCCATCACCCCGACCCGTTCTCCCGCTTTCCATCACCCCGCCCTGTTCTCCCGCTTTCCATCACCCCGCCCCGTTCTCCCGCTGTACATCACCCCGCCGCGATCTCCCGCTTTCCATCACCCCGCCCCATTCTCCCTCATTACATCACCCCGCCCCATTCTCCCTCTTTCCATCACCCAGCCCCATTCTCCCGCTTTCCATCACGCCGCACCATTCTCCCTCTTGCCATCACCCCGCCCCATTCTCCCTCTTTCCATCACCCCGCCCCATTCTCCTGCTTTCCATCTCCCCGCCCCGTTCTCCCGCTTTCGATATCGCCCGCACGTCCATGATCCATGCCCATGCGCCCCATTTTCTGTGGCCCTACGCGGTTCGCTACGCCGCCCACCAGCTGAACCTCTAGCCGCGTGTCTTGCGTCCAGAGGCTTCACCGACCAGTCTTTGGACCGGGTCCCCTGGTGTTGGGTTGGCCTTTTGTGTCTTGGTCTGCCTTGTGCTTGTTCGCGACACCAGGGTTCGCGAAACCTCTGCGGACAAGCTCTCGGCTCGCGCCATCCCTTGTATCTTCCTTGGTTTCCCGGTAGACTCTCCCGACTACGCCTTTTACCACCCGCCCCTCCACCACTTCCTAGACTCCGTGACGTCCGGTTTGACAAGTCAGTGTCCTACACCCGGTACCCCTGTCGAGGTCTCCCGGTCCCCCCTCCTCCTCTTTTCCTCCTCCTCCTCTCCTCCTCCGGCTCCCGCTCCTCCGGTACCCCCGCCCCCTGTGGTCCTGCCCCGTCATGTGTGTCTCATGCTACCCCTCTCCCCTCGGTCGCGCGTCAGGTAGCGTCTCCCTCCCCGCAGTCCTCCTCACAGTCCCCTCAGCAGCCTTCGGCAATTCCGCGACAGGTTCCAGTAGACTCAGGGGGTGTTGGAGCTGGGGGTGCTTACACTGGAGGTGCTCGGTCTGGGGGTGCTAGAGAAGGAGGTGCTGGCACAGGTGGTGCTAGTTCAGGGGGTTCTAGAGCAAGCGGCACTGATACTGGTGGTGCTACTTCTGGAGACACTGGCACTGGGGGTGCTAGTTCTGAGGAGACTGGAGTTAGAGACACTACTTCTGCAGTGCCCGCTCAGCCTCCCCACCGCCACGACACGCGTCTCCAGGCAGCCCGCCGTCGTGCGCGTGAGGAGCAGGAGTAGTTGGAGAGGGAGAGGCAGGAGCTACGGCAGTTGGACCTGTAGGAGCAGCAGCAGCAGCAGCAGCAGCAGCAGGAGGAGCGGCAGCAGCAGCAGTAGCCGCTGCAGCAGCAGTAGCCGCTGCTGCAGCAGCAGCTCCCTCTGGAGCGGCAGTTGTTCCCGCCCGTGAGTGGCCTCCGGGCCCTTGGTCTTCCCTCCTCTTCTCCTGTCCACTCTCCGTCTCTCCCGGCCTTTGGCCCTACTTTTCCTCCTCCTGATGTCTCTCCTGCTGTCTGGTCTTCTCCTCGGTCCCCGTCTTCTCCTCCTATTGTCTCACACTACCGTGTCCGTCCCTCTCCTCCGCGTGCTCGTCCCTCGTCCCCCGTCACCGACCTCCACACTGCCCTCTTTTGTTCTTCTCGTCGTCGTTCTCCACCTGAGTCCGTTCTCTTGTCTCCTCCTCCATCCTCTCTTCCTGTCTCCCCTACCCCTATCTCTGACTACTACCGTGATGCTCGCCCTGTTGTCTCCCGTGTTCTCGCCAAACTTGCCACCAACTCTCGTTTCTCTCCGTCGTCTGTCTCGGCTCTCACTGTCAAAGCAAGCTCATAAGCTCATAGTCTACTAGATTGGACTATTTTCTACATCCGCAACAAGTGTTTCCATTTCGTTCCATGTGGTTCTCAAAATATGAGCGCATGAAGTATGCGTGGTACGCCCATTATAGGTGCGCATACTGACCAGACTACCCAACACATCACTTTAACTGGTCCACTGCATTGGATGCCTCTTCTTTTGTGCTAGTCCACCTGATTAGACTATTTTCCACATCCACAACAATTTTATCCATTTCGTTCCATGTGGTTCTCAAAATTTGAGCGCCTGAACTCTGCCTGGTACGCCCATAATAGGTGCGCAAACTGACCAGACTGCCCAACGCATCACTTTGACTGGTCCACTGCACTGGATGTCTCTTCTTTTGTGCTACTCCACTAGATTAGACTATTTTCCACATCCACAACAAGTGTTTCTAATTCGTTCCATGTGGTTCTCAAGATTCGAGCGCCTGAACTATGTGTGGTACGCCCATTATAGGTGCGCATACTGACCAGACTGCCCAACGCATCTCTTTGACTGGTCCACTGCATTGGATGCCTTTTCTTTTGTGCTAGTCCACTAGGTTAGACTATTTTCCACATCCACAACAATTTGTTTGATTTCGTTCCATGTGGTTCTCAAAATTTGAGCTCCTAAACTCTGCCTGGTACGCCCATAATAGGTGCGCATACTGACCAGACTGCCCAACGCATCACTTTGACTGGTCCACTGCATTGGATGCCTCTTCTTTTGTGCTAGTCCACTAGATTAGACTATTTTCCACATCCACAACAAGTGTTTCCATTTCGTTCCATGTGCTCTCAAAATTTGAGCTCCTGAACTATGCATGGTACGCCCATTATAGGTGCGCATACTGACCAGACTACCCAGCGCATCACTTTGACTGGTCCATTGCATTGGATGCCTATTCTTTTGTGCTAGTCCACTAGATTAGACTATTTTCCACATCCACAACATTTTTTTCCACTTCGTTCCATGTGGCTATGAAAATTTGAGTGCCTGAACTCTGCCTGGTTCGCCCATTATAAGTGAGCATACTGACCAGACTGCCCAACGCATCACTTGACTGGTCCACTGCATTGGATGTCTCTTCTTTTGTGCTAGTCCACAATATTAGACTATTTTCCGCATCCACAACAATGTATTCCATTTCGTTCCATGTGGTTCTCAAAATTTGAGCGCCTGAACCCTGCGTGGTACGCCCATTATGGGTGCGCATACTGACCAGACTGCCCGACGCATCACTTTGACTGGTCCACTGCATTTGATGCCTCTTCATTTGCACTAGTCTACTAGATTAGACTATTTCCGCATCCACAACAAGTGTTTCCATTTTGTTCCACGTGGTTCTCAAAATTTGAGCGCCTGAACCATGCGTGGTACGCCCATTATAGGTGTGCATACTGACCAGACTGCCCAACGCATCACTTTGACTGGTCCACTGCATTGAATGCCTCTTCTTTTGCTCCAGTCCACTAGATTAGACTATTTTCCGCATCCACAACAAGTGTTTCCATGTTGTTCCATGTGGTTCTCAAAATTTGAGCACCTGAACCATGCGTGGTACGCCCATTATAGGTGCGCATACTGACCAGTCTACCCAACGTATCACATTGACTAGTCCACTGCATTGGATGCCTCTTCTTTTGCGCTAGTCCACTAGATTAGACTATTTTCCGCATCCACAACAAGTGCTTCCATTTCGTTCCATGTGGTTCTCAAAATTGAGCGCCTGAACCCTGCCGCATTCTCCCTCCTTCCATCACCCCGCCCCATTCTCCCTCTTTCCATCACCCCGCCCCATTCTCCCTCTTTCCATCACCCCGCCCCATTCTTCCTCTTTCCATCACCCCGCACCATTCTCCCGCTTTCCATCACCCTGCCCCATTCTCCCGCTTTCCATAACCCGCCCCATTCTCCCACTTCCTATCACCCCGCCCCATTCTCCCGCTTTCCATCACCCCGCCCCATTCTCCCTCTTCCCATCACCCTGCTCCATTCTCCCGCTTTCCATCACCCCATCTTAACCTCCCTCCTTCCATCACCCTGCCCCATTCTCCCTCTTTCCATCACCCCGCCCCATTCTCCCGCTTCCCATCACCCCGCCCCGTTCTCCCGCTTTCCATCACCCCGCCCCGTTCTCCCGCTCTCCATCACCCCGCCCCATTCTCCCTCTTTCCATCACCCCGCCCCATTCTCCCGCTTTCCATCACCCCGCCCCATTCTCCCGCTTTCCATCACCCCGCCCCATTCTCCCGCTTTCCATCACCCCGCCCCATTCTCCCTCTTTCCATCACCCCGCCCCTCTCATGCCTTCCCCCTCTCATGCCTTCCCCCTCTCATGCCTTCCCCCTCTCATGTCTTCCCTCTCTCATGCCTTCCCCCTCTCATGCCTTCCCCCCTCTCATGCCTTCCCCCTCTTCCCCCTCTCATGCCTTCCCCCTCTCATGCCTTCCCCCTCTCATGCCTTCCCCCTCTCATGCCTTCCCCCTCTCATGCCTTCCCCCTCTCATGCCTTCCCCCTCTCATGCCTTCCCCCTCTCATGCCTTCCCCCTCTCATGCCTTCCCCCTCTCATGCCTTCCCCCTCTCATGCCTTCCCCCTCTCATGCCTTCCCCCTCTCATGCCTTCCCCCTCTCATGCCTTCCCCCTCTCATGCCTTCCCCCTCTCATGCCTTCCCCCTCTCATGCCTTCCCCCTCTCATGCCTTCCCCTCTCATGCCTTCCCCCTCTCATGCCTTCCCCCTCTCATGCCTTCCCCCTCTCATGCCTTCCCCCTCTCATGCCTTCCCCCTCTCATGCCTTCCCCCTCTCATGCCTTCCCCCTCTCATGCCTTCCCCCTCTCATGCCTTCCCCCTCTCATGCCTTCCCCCTCTCATGCCTTCCCCCTCTCATGCCTTCCCCCTCTCATGCCTTCCCCCTCTCATGCCTTCCCCCTCTCATGCCTTCCCCCTCTCATGCCTTCCCCCTCTCATGCCTTCCCCCTCTCATGCCTTCCCCCTCTCATGCCTTCCCCCTCTCATGCCTTCCTCCTCTCATGCCTTCCCCCTCTCATGCCTTCCCCCTCTCATGCCTTCCCCCTCTCATGCCTTCCCCCTCTCATGCCTTCCCCCTCTCATGCCTTCCCCCCTCTCATGCCTTCCCCCTCTCATGCCTTCCCCCTCTCATGCCTTCCCCCTCTCATGCCTTTGTTGAGTGATGCTACCATTCGCATTCACGTCTGTCTGCCTCCCATCATATGTTCGTGCGTTGCATGCGTGTTGTGAGTGTGTGCAAGAATTTGTGTTTTGTGCGGTTTGGTTTTTCTGAGTGTGTGTGTGAATGTTATTTGGCTTGAGCAGATATCTGAAGTGACTCCTCTGCTCAAGAGCTTTCCGAGGAACCAAGTATCGCTTCAATCGGAGCACGAACTAGAAAGTTACGAACGTTGGAGTTCGTATGCTTTTGATATTTGGTTGTGGTGACTATGGGAAGTTGTGGGGTTGACTCAATATGGGGTACAGACTTTTGGGGGTTGGGAAATTCGTCTTTTCTACTGTAGTTGCTGCCAAATGGTTGGGAGAAACCAAACCAGGTTGGCAAGTGTGGCCAAGTTGGGTTGAGGTGGATTGTGGAGGTTGGGATAGTGACAAAGGTCAAAGTTGGGTTGCCTATGGGGAAGGGAATTGTATGGCATGGGGTTTTCTTGGTTGGGGACTCTCTTGGGACCTTCCCTCTCGTCCTCCTTATCCCTTCCACCTGGTTTAGTGCTACTCTAATTCTCTTGTGTGAACTTGTGTGAACTTTGTGATTGAGTTAAGTTCTTATGGCAGCATACCCCCCTGTGCGCCGAAATTGATAAGTCGAGATTTACTTCACCTCTTGATACGTTTCAACTTGGGAATTGTAGCCACGGAGTAGGGCTACAACATATATGAGTTTAGTGAAGTTTAGACTGTGCACGTTTCGTCGACGGCGTTTCTTGTGAGCGCAACTATTCTATCCAGAAATAGGGACCAACGATTTTGAGAAATTTAGGCACCTAATCTTCATAGACTCCGTCCTTAGTCTCTAACAAGTGGTATCAGAGGTGATTAAGGACCTTGTGGGGAGTCTACTGAAGTGTGAAGACCCTCCTAGACCCACCATGGCCTGTGGGCGTGCCTAAGTGGAGTTCTGGAGGTTGGATGTGACTTCCGCTAAGGGGAAACTCTGCCGAAATTTCGTTGGCGCTGACACTTGTGAAGATTGTGTGGATCTACATTGTGACCCGCAAAAGGGGGAGCTGAAACCTCTGATTGGGAGCAGAGGAGATGAATCAAGGGAGTGGAGATGCAGCTGAGAAGAGGAGTGAGCCGCCACCATCCAAGATTGAAGCTTTGGATGGCTCCAACTATGAGGAATGGAGCGGGCGGATGCGGAGCGCCTTCAAGCGCTACAAGCTGCTGAAAATTGCAATGGGAGAGGAGAAGATGCCGGGGGAAGGAGATGCCCGCGATCGGTGGATTGAGAAGAGCGCGGTGCTGTACGACCTCATCCTCCAATCGGTCAACAACGACATGTTCCAGCACATCAAGGATTTGGTGGAGTTGGATGATTCCGGACCGAAGGCATGGAAGCTGCTACGCGACGTGATTCAGCCCAACACGCTGCCGATGGTGATTGTGTTGGAGAAGGAGTTGGCTGCCCTCTCCATGAAACCGGGAGATGATGTGAAACCGGTCCTTGACAAGATCAAGGACACCTATGCGAGGATGGCAGCGGCGGGCAGCGAAGTGTCGCAGATGCAACAGTGCACCAAGATCATCTCGGTGCTCGACAACTCGTGGGACAACCTCATCCCCACCCTCAACGTTCAGCAGGACAAATGGACGTTTGAGTGGCTACGGCAGCAGATTCTGCAGGAGGACTTCCGCAGACGCCACACGGGAGGTGGTGCTGCCAACAAAACTGCTGAGGGGTATGGAGCTGCAGGAGGCAGCAGAGGAAGAGGGGGAGGGAGAGGCCGAGGCCGTGGGAGAGGCTTTGGCAGAGGGAGAGGCCGAGGTGACTACAATGAGGGGCATGGGAGCTCTGGTGGCAGGGGGAGCACCCGAATGGAGGGTGCGTGCTGGTACTGCAAGAAGGCTGGACACCCGTGGTTCAAGTGTTTCAGCCGGCCTGAGGGATGGGCCCCTCCAGGCATGAAGCCGCCAAGTGGTGAACGTGCACGCGGTGGCGCTGTGCAAGGTTCAGGTGCACAAGGTGATGGTGCACAAGGTAAAGCCCACCCTGGGATGTTCCTCATGGTTGAGGATGTGCAAGGGAGTGGGGGTGATGTGGGTTCAGTTGGGAAGGTTGTGATGCACCCCCTCACTCACTGGGTGATCGATTCAGGTTGCACGAGTCATATGACCCCACGGGCAGATTTGCTTGATGAGGTAAAACCTCCTGGGAAGATCAAGTTTGTGGCTGCCGCTTCAGGTGCTTTGCTCCCTGTGATTGGTGTTGGGAATGCCAAGGTGATGGGAGCCAATGGAGAGCTTGTGGGGCTTGGGAATGTGCTGTTGGTTGAAGGTTTGTCCGCTAACCTTCTTTCTGTGCGCCGGCTGCAGAAGAGCAAGGCTGAAGTTACCTTCGGCCCAACCAGCTGCCGTGCAAAGCTTGGGAAGTTGCTGCTGTGGAACTTGGAGGAGAAGAGCAGCTGCATCAAGGACTTGTGGCAGCTGCCCATCATCCCTTGGAAGGGGAAACCACCAGCAACGGCAAAGGCAGCGGCAGCGGCTAAAGCAACTGCGGGAGGAGAGGAGACTGCACCAACTGCTGGGGCCCTGGATGCAGTCAAGAAGGTGCAGCAGCCACAACAGCCACATGGTGAGGTGCTTGCTGGTGTGGATGCGACAGCTGCATGGGCAAAGGCTTCATCTGGGAGTGGTGAGGCTGATTGGGAGACGTGGCATGAGAGGCTGTGCCATGTGAACATTCCTATGCTGCAGAAGTTGGTAAAGGATGGGTGCTTGAAGGGGCTGGAGGTGAAGGGGGGAGCAAAGGAGATTGGGAGCTGCCCTACCTGCCTTGAGACCAAATTCACGAAGTTTCCCTTCAGCAGCAGCACAGGACCAGCCAAGGCACCACTTGAACTAGTGCACATGGATGTGGTGGGCCCCACGAGGGCCCTTTCTCTCTCGGGCAGCCGCTACTTCTTGACGATTGTGGACGACCACACGCGTGCGGTGTGGGTGTACCCTCTCAAGACTAAGGGGGAGGTGGCAGCGGCTGTTCTTAAGGAGTGGATGCCGAGAGCACAAAGGGAAAGCGGACACAAGGTGAAGGTGATCCGCACTGACAACGGAGGAGAGTTCATCGGCGCTGATTTTGAGAAGGAGCTGAAGCGGAAGGGGACCCAGCATCAGCTCACAGTGCCTTACAACCCTCAGCAGAATGGCGTGGCTGAGCGGTTCAACCGGACCCTGCAGGAAGGTGCTCGCACTCTCCTTGGGCGTGCAGGGCTGCCGGATCCGTTTTGGGTGACAGCACTGCGGCAGGTCGTTGTTGTGAAGAACAGGGTGCTGGCGACTGTGGGGGACAAGCAGTGGGTCCCCTACACCAAGTGGTATGGGATTGCACCAGCTGTGAACATGCTGAGAGCCTTTGGGTGCATGGTGGTGTTTCATGTGCCTAAGGAGAAGAGGGGAAAACTGGAAGCTTCTGGGAGATGGGGTGTGCACTTGGGGCTTGCTAAGGATCACAAGGGCTGGCTGATTTGGGACTTGACCAGCCAGCAGCTGACTGTGTCAAGGGATGTGAAGTTCCTTGAGTCCTTGTACTACAAGGAGTGGAAGCAGCAGCAGCAGCAGAAGCTTCCAACGACACCGCTAATTGTCGAGGCCGATGAGGTGCAGCGGCCTTCAAGGCAAGTGGAGGTTTCTGTCTCTGAGAATGAGATCTCTGGGGTGACAGAGGATGGGGGAGAACCTGAGGTGGAGGAGCAGCAGCAGCAGCAACAGCAGCAGCAGCCGCAGCAGCAGGAGGAGCAAGGTGCTCCACAAGGTGCCGGACGTACGGCTGACCGTCCTAGGAGGGATGTGCGCCCTCCTAACAGGCTGACCTATGCAAGCCGTGGCAAGCCAAAGGTGGTAAGGGCTGGGAGTGTGGCTGAGCAGTGTGATGAGGATGAGATAGCACACTGCTACTGGGCAGCCGTCCCTGAGCCCAAGACGCTAGCTGAGGCATTGAGCGGGCCCGATGCTGAAAAGTGGAAGCAGAGTGTGAAGGAGGAGTATGATTCTCTGCTAGAGAATGAGACGTGGGAGCTGTGTGAGCTGCCACCTGGGAAGAAGGCCATTTCTTCCAAGCTGATTTTCAGGCACAAGTACGGACCTGATGGGGCGCTGACCCGCTACAAGTCAAGGCTTGTGGCTAAGGGGTTTCAACAGACAAAGGGAAAGGACTTCAACGAGCTCTATGCTCCTGTGGGGAAAGGCACAACACTTCGGGTGTCATTGGCAATGGCAGCATACCGTGGATGGCGGGTGAAGCAGATGGACATCACCACCGCCTTCCTCAATGGGATCATTCTGGAGGAGCTGTACATGTTACAGCCTGAGGGTTTGGATGATGGGAGCGGCAGGGTGTGCAGGCTGAAGAAGGCCATCTATGGCCTGAAGCAGGCTCCTCGTGCATGGTACCACAAGTTAGAGGAGACTCTGCTGGCTGGGGGTTTCAAGAAGAGTGAGTGTGATCACAGCTTGTTCCTGCTGCAGGAGAAGGAGCAGTTTCTCATGCTCCTGGTGTATGTGGATGACATCCTGCTCTTCTCTGAGTCGTCTGCAATGATTGAGCATGTGGAGGAGATGCTGGAGATGCAGTTTAAGTGCTCCAAGATGGGAGATGTGAAGTACTATTTAGGGATGCATGTGGAGAGGGACCTTGACAAGGGAGTGTTGAGGTTGCACCAGAGAAAGTATTGTGAGGGGCTGGCTGAGAAGTATGGGCTGCAAGATGGAGGAAAGCCAGCCACCCCACTGCCTTCGGGGTTCACTGTAGAGCCCTGTGCTGATGAGGAGGTGGTGGGTGAGAGTGACAGGAAACTTTTTCATTCCATGGTTGGGGCACTCAACTATGCGGCTAACCACACACGGCCTGACATTGCCTTTGCAACATCCAGGCTTGCCAGTGTGGTTTCACGCCCCAGTCATGAGCAGCTGGAAGCGGCCAAGAGGTTGGTCCGCTATGTGAGTGCAACGGCATCAGTGGGTTTGGAGTACAGTGCTGTGAGGCAGAGGCTGCAGAGGAGTGCAGATGATTTGAGCAAGGGGGAGATGCTCCTGACCTGCTACACTGACGCTAGCTTCAACTCGGTGAAAGCGGATGGCACCAGCATTGGAGGCTATGTGTGCCTGTTCGGAGGTGGTGCAGTGAGCTGGCGCAGTAAGAAGCAGAATGAGGTGGGGCAGTCCTCGTGTGAGACAGAGTACATGGCCCTGCATCATGGGGCAAAGGAGGTGGTGTGGCTGAGGCGTTTGTTGGAGGAGATTGGAGTTGGTCAGAGGGAGCCGACTGTGATTTTCTGTGACAATGAGTCGGCGGTGAAGCTAGCGAAGAATGCTTGTCTTCATGGGCTGACCAAACACATCAGGCCTAAGTGGCACTGGGTGAGGAGGCTCCTGGACAAGGAGGTGCGGCTGGAGATTGTGAAGACCCATCAGCAGGCGGCTGACATTCTCACCAAGCGCCTGGCTGAATCTGAGCATTGGAAGGGCATGAAGCTTGCTGGGATGAGTGTGCATTGAGGATGCATGCTTGAGCTATGGCATGTGGGATGATGGTTGGCAGCCAGAGGGGGAGTTTGTTGAGTGATGCTACCATTCGCATTCACGTCTGTCTGCCTCCCATCATATGTTCGTGCGTTGCATGCGTGTTGTGAGTGTGTGCAAGAATTTGTGTTTTGTGCGGTTTGGTTTTTCTGAGTGTGTGTGTGAATGTTATTTGGCTTGAGCAGATATCTGAAGTGACTCCTCTGCTCAAGAGCTTTCCGAGGAACCAAGTATCGCTTCAATCGGAGCACGAACTAGAAAGTTACGAACGTTGGAGTTCGTATGCTTTTGATATTTGGTTGTGGTGACTATGGGAAGTTGTGGGGTTGACTCAATATGGGGTACAGACTTTTGGGGGTTGGGAAATTCGTCTTTTCTACTGTAGTTGCTGCCAAATGGTTGGGAGAAACCAAACCAGGTTGGCAAGTGTGGCCAAGTTGGGTTGAGGTGGATTGTGGAGGTTGGGATAGTGACAAAGGTCAAAGTTGGGTTGCCTATGGGGAAGGGAATTGTATGGCATGGGGTTTTCTTGGTTGGGGACTCTCTTGGGACCTTCCCTCTCGTCCTCCTTATCCCTTCCACCTGGTTTAGTGCTACTCTAATTCTCTTGTGTGAACTTGTGTGAACTTTGTGATTGAGTTAAGTTCTTATGGCAGCATACCCCCCTGTGCGCCGAAATTGATAAGTCGAGATTTACTTCACCTCTTGATACGTTTCAACTTGGGAATTGTAGCCACGGAGTAGGGCTACAACATATATGAGTTTAGTGAAGTTTAGACTGTGCACGTTTCGTCGACGGCGTTTCTTGTGAGCGCAACTATTCTATCCAGAAATAGGGACCAACGATTTTGAGAAATTTAGGCACCTAATCTTCATAGACTCCGTCCTTAGTCTCTAACAAGTGGTATCAGAGGTGATTAAGGACCTTGTGGGGAGTCTACTGAAGTGTGAAGACCCTCCTAGACCCACCATGGCCTGTGGGCGTGCCTAAGTGGAGTTCTGGAGGTTGGATGTGACTTCCGCTAAGGGGAAACTCTGCCGAAATTTCGTTGGCGCTGACACTTGTGAAGATTGTGTGGATCTACATTGTGACCCGCAAAAGGGGGAGCTGAAACCTCTGATTGGGAGCAGAGGAGATGAATCAAGGGAGTGGAGATGCAGCTGAGAAGAGGAGTGAGCCGCCACCATCCAAGATTGAAGCTTTGGATGGCTCCAACTATGAGGAATGGAGCGGGCGGATGCGGAGCGCCTTCAAGCGCTACAAGCTGCTGAAAATTGCAATGGGAGAGGAGAAGATGCCGGGGGAAGGAGATGCCCGCGATCGGTGGATTGAGAAGAGCGCGGTGCTGTACGACCTCATCCTCCAATCGGTCAACAACGACATGTTCCAGCACATCAAGGATTTGGTGGAGTTGGATGATTCCGGACCGAAGGCATGGAAGCTGCTACGCGACGTGATTCAGCCCAACACGCTGCCGATGGTGATTGTGTTGGAGAAGGAGTTGGCTGCCCTCTCCATGAAACCGGGAGATGATGTGAAACCGGTCCTTGACAAGATCAAGGACACCTATGCGAGGATGGCAGCGGCGGGCAGCGAAGTGTCGCAGATGCAACAGTGCACCAAGATCATCTCGGTGCTCGACAACTCGTGGGACAACCTCATCCCCACCCTCAACGTTCAGCAGGACAAATGGACGTTTGAGTGGCTACGGCAGCAGATTCTGCAGGAGGACTTCCGCAGACGCCACACGGGAGGTGGTGCTGCCAACAAAACTGCTGAGGGGTATGGAGCTGCAGGAGGCAGCAGAGGAAGAGGGGGAGGGAGAGGCCGAGGCCGTGGGAGAGGCTTTGGCAGAGGGAGAGGCCGAGGTGACTACAATGAGGGGCATGGGAGCTCTGGTGGCAGGGGGAGCACCCGAATGGAGGGTGCGTGCTGGTACTGCAAGAAGGCTGGACACCCGTGGTTCAAGTGTTTCAGCCGGCCTGAGGGATGGGCCCCTCCAGGCATGAAGCCGCCAAGTGGTGAACGTGCACGCGGTGGCGCTGTGCAAGGTTCAGGTGCACAAGGTGATGGTGCACAAGGTAAAGCCCACCCTGGGATGTTCCTCATGGTTGAGGATGTGCAAGGGAGTGGGGGTGATGTGGGTTCAGTTGGGAAGGTTGTGATGCACCCCCTCACTCACTGGGTGATCGATTCAGGTTGCACGAGTCATATGACCCCACGGGCAGATTTGCTTGATGAGGTAAAACCTCCTGGGAAGATCAAGTTTGTGGCTGCCGCTTCAGGTGCTTTGCTCCCTGTGATTGGTGTTGGGAATGCCAAGGTGATGGGAGCCAATGGAGAGCTTGTGGGGCTTGGGAATGTGCTGTTGGTTGAAGGTTTGTCCGCTAACCTTCTTTCTGTGCGCCGGCTGCAGAAGAGCAAGGCTGAAGTTACCTTCGGCCCAACCAGCTGCCGTGCAAAGCTTGGGAAGTTGCTGCTGTGGAACTTGGAGGAGAAGAGCAGCTGCATCAAGGACTTGTGGCAGCTGCCCATCATCCCTTGGAAGGGGAAACCACCAGCAACGGCAAAGGCAGCGGCAGCGGCTAAAGCAACTGCGGGAGGAGAGGAGACTGCACCAACTGCTGGGGCCCTGGATGCAGTCAAGAAGGTGCAGCAGCCACAACAGCCACATGGTGAGGTGCTTGCTGGTGTGGATGCGACAGCTGCATGGGCAAAGGCTTCATCTGGGAGTGGTGAGGCTGATTGGGAGACGTGGCATGAGAGGCTGTGCCATGTGAACATTCCTATGCTGCAGAAGTTGGTAAAGGATGGGTGCTTGAAGGGGCTGGAGGTGAAGGGGGGAGCAAAGGAGATTGGGAGCTGCCCTACCTGCCTTGAGACCAAATTCACGAAGTTTCCCTTCAGCAGCAGCACAGGACCAGCCAAGGCACCACTTGAACTAGTGCACATGGATGTGGTGGGCCCCACGAGGGCCCTTTCTCTCTCGGGCAGCCGCTACTTCTTGACGATTGTGGACGACCACACGCGTGCGGTGTGGGTGTACCCTCTCAAGACTAAGGGGGAGGTGGCAGCGGCTGTTCTTAAGGAGTGGATGCCGAGAGCACAAAGGGAAAGCGGACACAAGGTGAAGGTGATCCGCACTGACAACGGAGGAGAGTTCATCGGCGCTGATTTTGAGAAGGAGCTGAAGCGGAAGGGGACCCAGCATCAGCTCACAGTGCCTTACAACCCTCAGCAGAATGGCGTGGCTGAGCGGTTCAACCGGACCCTGCAGGAAGGTGCTCGCACTCTCCTTGGGCGTGCAGGGCTGCCGGATCCGTTTTGGGTGACAGCACTGCGGCAGGTCGTTGTTGTGAAGAACAGGGTGCTGGCGACTGTGGGGGACAAGCAGTGGGTCCCCTACACCAAGTGGTATGGGATTGCACCAGCTGTGAACATGCTGAGAGCCTTTGGGTGCATGGTGGTGTTTCATGTGCCTAAGGAGAAGAGGGGAAAACTGGAAGCTTCTGGGAGATGGGGTGTGCACTTGGGGCTTGCTAAGGATCACAAGGGCTGGCTGATTTGGGACTTGACCAGCCAGCAGCTGACTGTGTCAAGGGATGTGAAGTTCCTTGAGTCCTTGTACTACAAGGAGTGGAAGCAGCAGCAGCAGCAGAAGCTTCCAACGACACCGCTAATTGTCGAGGCCGATGAGGTGCAGCGGCCTTCAAGGCAAGTGGAGGTTTCTGTCTCTGAGAATGAGATCTCTGGGGTGACAGAGGATGGGGGAGAACCTGAGGTGGAGGAGCAGCAGCAGCAGCAACAGCAGCAGCAGCCGCAGCAGCAGGAGGAGCAAGGTGCTCCACAAGGTGCCGGACGTACGGCTGACCGTCCTAGGAGGGATGTGCGCCCTCCTAACAGGCTGACCTATGCAAGCCGTGGCAAGCCAAAGGTGGTAAGGGCTGGGAGTGTGGCTGAGCAGTGTGATGAGGATGAGATAGCACACTGCTACTGGGCAGCCGTCCCTGAGCCCAAGACGCTAGCTGAGGCATTGAGCGGGCCCGATGCTGAAAAGTGGAAGCAGAGTGTGAAGGAGGAGTATGATTCTCTGCTAGAGAATGAGACGTGGGAGCTGTGTGAGCTGCCACCTGGGAAGAAGGCCATTTCTTCCAAGCTGATTTTCAGGCACAAGTACGGACCTGATGGGGCGCTGACCCGCTACAAGTCAAGGCTTGTGGCTAAGGGGTTTCAACAGACAAAGGGAAAGGACTTCAACGAGCTCTATGCTCCTGTGGGGAAAGGCACAACACTTCGGGTGTCATTGGCAATGGCAGCATACCGTGGATGGCGGGTGAAGCAGATGGACATCACCACCGCCTTCCTCAATGGGATCATTCTGGAGGAGCTGTACATGTTACAGCCTGAGGGTTTGGATGATGGGAGCGGCAGGGTGTGCAGGCTGAAGAAGGCCATCTATGGCCTGAAGCAGGCTCCTCGTGCATGGTACCACAAGTTAGAGGAGACTCTGCTGGCTGGGGGTTTCAAGAAGAGTGAGTGTGATCACAGCTTGTTCCTGCTGCAGGAGAAGGAGCAGTTTCTCATGCTCCTGGTGTATGTGGATGACATCCTGCTCTTCTCTGAGTCGTCTGCAATGATTGAGCATGTGGAGGAGATGCTGGAGATGCAGTTTAAGTGCTCCAAGATGGGAGATGTGAAGTACTATTTAGGGATGCATGTGGAGAGGGACCTTGACAAGGGAGTGTTGAGGTTGCACCAGAGAAAGTATTGTGAGGGGCTGGCTGAGAAGTATGGGCTGCAAGATGGAGGAAAGCCAGCCACCCCACTGCCTTCGGGGTTCACTGTAGAGCCCTGTGCTGATGAGGAGGTGGTGGGTGAGAGTGACAGGAAACTTTTTCATTCCATGGTTGGGGCACTCAACTATGCGGCTAACCACACACGGCCTGACATTGCCTTTGCAACATCCAGGCTTGCCAGTGTGGTTTCACGCCCCAGTCATGAGCAGCTGGAAGCGGCCAAGAGGTTGGTCCGCTATGTGAGTGCAACGGCATCAGTGGGTTTGGAGTACAGTGCTGTGAGGCAGAGGCTGCAGAGGAGTGCAGATGATTTGAGCAAGGGGGAGATGCTCCTGACCTGCTACACTGACGCTAGCTTCAACTCGGTGAAAGCGGATGGCACCAGCATTGGAGGCTATGTGTGCCTGTTCGGAGGTGGTGCAGTGAGCTGGCGCAGTAAGAAGCAGAATGAGGTGGGGCAGTCCTCGTGTGAGACAGAGTACATGGCCCTGCATCATGGGGCAAAGGAGGTGGTGTGGCTGAGGCGTTTGTTGGAGGAGATTGGAGTTGGTCAGAGGGAGCCGACTGTGATTTTCTGTGACAATGAGTCGGCGGTGAAGCTAGCGAAGAATGCTTGTCTTCATGGGCTGACCAAACACATCAGGCCTAAGTGGCACTGGGTGAGGAGGCTCCTGGACAAGGAGGTGCGGCTGGAGATTGTGAAGACCCATCAGCAGGCGGCTGACATTCTCACCAAGCGCCTGGCTGAATCTGAGCATTGGAAGGGCATGAAGCTTGCTGGGATGAGTGTGCATTGAGGATGCATGCTTGAGCTATGGCATGTGGGATGATGGTTGGCAGCCAGAGGGGGAGTTTGTTGAGTGATGCTACCATTCGCATTCACGTCTGTCTGCCTCCCATCATATGTTCGTGCGTTGCATGCGTGTTGTGAGTGTGTGCAAGAATTTGTGTTTTGTGCGGTTTGGTTTTTCTGAGTGTGTGTGTGAATGTTATTTGGCTTGAGCAGATATCTGAAGTGACTCCTCTGCTCAAGAGCTTTCCGAGGAACCAAGTATCGCTTCAATCGGAGCACGAACTAGAAAGTTACGAACGTTGGAGTTCGTATGCTTTTGATATTTGGTTGTGGTGACTATGGGAAGTTGTGGGGTTGACTCAATATGGGGTACAGACTTTTGGGGGTTGGGAAATTCGTCTTTTCTACTGTAGTTGCTGCCAAATGGTTGGGAGAAACCAAACCAGGTTGGCAAGTGTGGCCAAGTTGGGTTGAGGTGGATTGTGGAGGTTGGGATAGTGACAAAGGTCAAAGTTGGGTTGCCTATGGGGAAGGGAATTGTATGGCATGGGGTTTTCTTGGTTGGGGACTCTCTTGGGACCTTCCCTCTCGTCCTCCTTATCCCTTCCACCTGGTTTAGTGCTACTCTAATTCTCTTGTGTGAACTTGTGTGAACTTTGTGATTGAGTTAAGTTCTTATGGCAGCATACCCCCCTGTGCGCCGAAATTGATAAGTCGAGATTTACTTCACCTCTTGATACGTTTCAACTTGGGAATTGTAGCCACGGAGTAGGGCTACAACATATATGAGTTTAGTGAAGTTTAGACTATGCACTTTTCGTCGACGGCGTTTCTTGTGAGCGCAACTATTCTATCCAGAAATAGGGACCAACGATTTTGAGAAATTTAGGCACCTAATCTTCATAGACTCCGTCCTTAGTCTCTAACAAGTGGTATCAGAGGTGATTAAGGACCTTGTGGGGAGTCTACTGAAGTGTGAAGACCCTCCTAGACCCACCATGGCCTGTGGGCGTGCCTAAGTGGAGTTCTGGAGGTTGGATGTGACTTCCGCTAAGGGGAAACTCTGCCGAAATTTCGTTGGCGCTGACACTTGTGAAGATTGTGTGGATCTACATTCTTGATCCTCTCATGCCTTCCCCCTCTCATGCCTTCCCCCTCTCATGCCTTCCCCCTCTCATGCCTTCCCCCTCTCATGCCTTCCCCCTCTCATGCCTTCCCCCTCTCATGCCTTCCCCCTCTCATGCCTTCCCCCTCTCATGCCTTCCCCCTCTCATGCCTTCCACCTCTCATGCCTTCCCCCTCTCATGCCTTCCCCCTCTCATGCCTTCCCCCTCTCATGCCTTCCCCCTCTCATGCCTTCCCCCTCTCATGCCTTCCCCCTCTCATGCCTTCCCCCTCTCATGCCTTCCCCCTCTCATGCCTTCCCCCTCTCATGCCTTCCCCCTCTCATGCCTTCCCCCTCTCATGCCTTCCCCCTCTCATGCCTCCCCCCTCTCATGCCTCCCCCCTCTCATGCCTCCCCCCTCTCATGCCTTCCCCCTCTCATGCCTTCCCCCTCTCATGCCTTCCCCCTCTCATGCCTTCCCCCTCTCATGCCTTCCTCCTCTCATGCCTTCCCCGTCTCATGCCTTCCCCCTCTCATGCCTTCCCCCTCTCATGCCTTCCCCCTCTCATGCCTTCCCCCTCTCATGCCTTCCCCCTCTCATGCCTTCCCCCTCTCATGCCTTCCCCCTCTCATGCCTTCCCCCTCTCATGCCTTCCCCTCTCATGCCTTCCCCCTCTCATGCCTTCCCCCTCTCATGCCTTCCCCATCTCATGCCTTCCCCCTCTCATGCCTTCCCCCTCTCATGCCTTCCCCCTCTCATGCCTTCCCCCTCTCATGCCTTCCCCCTCTCATGCCTTCCCCCTCTCATGCCTTCCCCCTCTCATGCCTTCCCCCTCTCATGCCTTCCCCCTCTCATGCCTTCCCCCTCTCATGCCTTCCCCCTCTCATGCCTTCCCCCTCTCATGCCTTCCCCCTCTCATGCCTTCCCCCTCTCATGCCTTCCCCCTCTCATGCCTTCCCCCTCTCATGCCTCCCCCCTCTTATGCCTTCCCCCTCTCATGCCTTCCCCCTCTCATGCCTTCCCCCTCTCATGCCTTCCCCCTCTCATGCCTTCCCCCTCTCATGCCTTCCCCCTCTCATGCCTCCCCCCTCTCATGCCTTCCCCCTCTCATGCCTTCCCCCTCTCATGCCTTCCCCCTCTCATGCCTCCCCCCTCTCATGCCTCCCCCCTCTCATGCCTCCCTCCTCTCATGCCTCTCATGCCTTCCCCCTCTCATGCCTTCCCCGTCTCATGCCTTCCCCCTCTCATGCCTCCCCCCTCTCATGCCTTCCCCCTCTCATGCCTCCCCCCTCTCATGCCTCCCCCCTCTCATGCCTTCCCCCTCTCATGCCTTCCCCCTCTCATGCCTTCCCCCTCTCATGCCTTCCCCCTCTCATGCCTTCCCCCTCTCATGCCTTCCCCCTCTCATGCCTTCCCCCTCTCATGCCTTCCCCCTCTCATGCCTTCCCCCTCTCATGCCTTCCCCCTCTCATGCCTTCCCCCTCTCATGCCTTCCCCCTCTCATGCCTTCCCCCTCTCATGCCTTCCCCCTCTCATGCCTTCCCCCTCTCATGCCTTCCCCCTCTCATGCCTTCCCCCTCTCATGCCTTCCCCCTCTCATGCCTTCCCCCTCTCATGCATTCCCCCTCGCATGCCTTCCTCCTCGCATGCCTTCCCCCTCTCATGCCTTCCCCCTCTCATGCCTTCCCCCTCGCATTCCTTCCCCCTCGCATTCCTTCCCCCTCTCATGCCTTCCCCCTCTCATGCCTTCCCCCTCTCATGCCTTCCCCCTCTCATGCCTTCCCCCTCTCATGCCTTCCCTCTCTCATGCCTTCCCCCTCTCATGCCTCCCCCCTCTCATGCCTTCCCCCTCTCATGCCTTCCCCCTCTCATGCCTTCCCCCTCGCATGCCTTCCCCCTCGCATGCCTTCCCCCTCGCATGCCTTCCCCCTCTCATGCCTTCCCCCTCTCATGCCTTCCCCCTCTCATGCCTTCCCCCTCTCATGCCTTCCCTCTCTCATGCCTTCCCCCTCTCATGCCTCCCCCCTCTCATGCCTTCCCCCTCTCATGCCTTCCCCCTCTCATGCCTTCCCCCTCTCATGCCTTCCCCCTCTCATGCCTTCCCCCTCTCATGCCTTCCCCCTCTCATGCCTTCCCCCTCTCATGCCTTCCCCCTCTCATGCCTTCCCCCTCTCATGCCTTCCCCCTCTCATGCCTTCCCCCTCTCATGCCTTCCCCCTCTCATGCCTTCCCCCTCTCATGCCTTCCCCCTCGCATGCCTTCCTCCTCGCATGCCTTCCCCCTCTCATGCCTTCCCCCTCTCATGCCTTCCCCCTCGCATTCCTTCCCCCTCGCATTCCTTCCCCCTCTCATGCCTTCCCCCTCTCATGTCTTCCCCCTCGCATGCCTTCCCACTCGCATGCCTTCCCCCTCGCATGCCTTCCCCCTCGCATGCCTTCCCCCTCTCATGCCTTCCCCCTCTCATGCCTTCCCCCTCTCATGCCTTCCCCCTCTCATGCCTTCCCCCTCTCATGCCTTCCCCCTCTCATGCCTTCCCTCTCTCATGCCTTCCCCCTCTCATGCCTCCCCCCTCTCATGCCTTCCCCCTCTCATGCCTTCCCCCTCTCATGCCTTCCCCCTCTCATGCCTTCCCCCTCTCATGCCTTCCCCCTCTCATGCCTTCCCCCTCTCATGCCTTCCCCCTCTCATGCCTTCCCCCTCTCATGCCTTCCCCCTCTCATGCCTTCCCCCTCTCATGCCTTCCCCCTCTCATGCCTTCCCCCTCTCATGCCTTCCCCCTCTCATGCCTTCCCCCTCTCATGCCTTCCCCCTCTCATGCATTCCCCCTCGCATGCCTTCCTCCTCGCATGCCTTCCCCCTCTCATGCCTTCCCCCTCTCATGCCTTCCCCCTCGCATTCCTTCCCCCTCGCATTCCTTCCCCCTCTCATGCCTTCCCCCTCTCATGCCTTCCCCCTCGCATGCCTTCCCCCTCGCATGCCTTCCCCCTCGCATGCCTTCCCCCTCGCATGCCTTCCCCCTCTCATGCCTTCCCCCTCTCATGCCTTCCCCCTCTCATGCCTTCCCCCTCTCATGCCTTCCCTCTCTCATGCCTTCCCCCTCTCATGCCTCCCCCCTCTCATGCCTTCCCCCTCTCATGCCTTCCCCCTCTCATGCCTCCCCCCTCTCATGCCTTCCCCCTCTCATGCCTTCCCCCTCTCATGCCTTCCCCCTCTCATGCCTTCCCCCTCTCATGCCTTCCCCCTCTCATGCCTTCCCCCTCTCATGCCTTCCCCCTCTCATGCCTTCCCCCTCTCATGCCTTCCCCCTCTCATGCCTTCCCCCTCTCATGCCTTCCCCCTCTCATGCCTTCCCCCTCTCATGCCTTCCCCCTCTCATGCCTTCCCCCTCTCATGCCTTCCCCCTCTCATGCCTTCCCCCTCTCATGCATTCCCCCTCGCATGCCTTCCTCCTCGCATGCCTTCCCCCTCTCATGCCTTCCCCCTCTCATGCCTTCCCCCTCGCATTCCTTCCCCCTCGCATTCCTTCCCCCTCTCATGCCTTCCCCCTCTCATGCCTTCCCCCTCTCATGCCTTCCCCCTCGCATTCCTTCCCCCTCGCATTCCTTCCCCCTCTCATGCCTTCCCCCTCTCATGCCTTCCCCCTCGCATGCCTTCCCCCTCGCATGCCTTCCCCCTCGCATGCCTTCCCCCTCGCATGCCTTCCCCCTCTCATGCCTTCCCCCTCTCATGCCTTCCCCCTCTCATGCCTTCCCTCTCTCATGCCTTCCCCCTCTCATGCCTCCCCCCTCTCATGCCTTCCCCCTCTCATGCCTTCCCTCTCTCATGCCTTCCCCCTCTCATGCCTTCCCCCTCTCATGCCTTCCCCCTCTCATGTCTTCCCCCTCTCATGCCTTCCCCCTCTCATGCCTTCCCCCTCTCATGCCTTCCCCCTCTCATGCCTTCCCCCTCTCATGCCTTCCCCCTCTCATGCCTTCCCCCTCTCATGCCTTCCCCCTCTCATGCCTTCCCCCTCTCATGCCTTCCCCCTCTCATGCCTTCCCCCTCTCATGCCTTCCCCCTCTCATGCCTTCCCCCTCTCATGCCTTCCCCCTCTCATGCCTTCCCCCTCTCATGCCTTCCCCCTCTCATGCCTCCCCCTCTCATGCCTCCCCCCTCTCATGCCTCCCCCCTCTCATGCCTCCCCCCTCTCATGCCTCCCCCCTCTCATGCCTCCCCCCTCTCATGCCTCCCCCCTCTCATGCCTTCCCCCTCTCATGCCTTCCCCCTCTCATGCCTTCCCCCTCTCATGCCTTCCCCCTCTCATGCCTTCCCCCTCTCATGCCTTCCCCCTCTCATGCCTTCCCCCTCTCATGCCTTCCCCCTCTCATGCCTTCCCCCTCTCATGCCTTCCCCCTCTCATGCCTTCCCCCTCTCATGCCTTCCCCCTCTCATGCCTTCCCCCTCTCATGCCTTCCCCCTCTCATGCCTCCCCCCTCTCATGCCTTCCCCCTCTCATGCCTTCCCCCTCTCATGCCTTCCCCCTCTCATGCCTCCCCCCCAAATGTTTGACTGGCCTCACTTTGGCACCTCGGTCATTGACGTCTGGCTCCTCGCACTCTGGTGAGACCCGCGCCCCCTATCCAGAGCAGTGCGCACATTGCAGTGCAATCCAACGCAATTGTAAGGCTGGTCATGTCACAGATTTGGGCAGCTATGCACCCTGTGCGTGCCCACCTGCCTGTGCGTGCCCACCTGCCTGTGCGTGCCCACCTGCCTGTGCGTGCCCACCTGCCTGTTCGTGCCCACCTGCCTGTGCGTGCCCACCTGCCTGTGCGTGCCCACCTGCCTGTGCGTGCCCACCTGCCTGTGCGTGCCCACCTGCCTGTGCGTGCCCACCTGCCTGTGCGTGCCCACCTGCCTATGCGTGCCCACCTGCCTGTGCGTGCCCACCTGCCTGTGCGTGCCCACCTGCCTATGTGTGCCCACCTGCCTGTGTGTGCCCACCTGCCTGTGCGTTTCTCTCTGGCAGCGACTCCTTTCTGGTGACGGAGGGATCAACACTGGGCATGGTGGCGGCGGGACTGGCGGGCGTGTTGTTTTGAGGCGCCTCACAACATGCTCACCTGCCTGTGCGTGTCCCTCCACCCCTCTGCACGTTGTGCCCGCTTGCTTGTGCTCACTTGCCTGCCAGCGACTCGTTCCTGGTGACGGAGGGGTCAACACTAGGCATGGTGGCGGCGGGACTGGCGGGCGCCACGCCTTACATGATGAACGTCATGCTCGACACCTCCACCGGCCATGACTGGCGCTCCAATGGCCGCCCCGAGTGCCAGCTCGGTGGGCCGGAGCCGTGCCTCAAGACGCACCACGGGCACGCTCAGGTGGGGTGGACAGGGCAGGGCACTCGCAGGTGGGCAGGGCACTCGCAGGTGGGCAGGGCGGGGCACTCGCAGGTGGGCAGGGCATGCTTTAGGCACGCACCATGTGATGGCTGCAGACACATACCATGCTGCCCAGTTCTTATGCTCTTCCTTTTCTCTGCACTTGTCTCCACCGCCCGCTGTCCTCTCCATTCCGTCGTTTGCATCTGCGATTCTTTGTACACGTGCCTTGTTTCCACTGGCCTGTCCTTTACTCCTTTGAAAGGGGTCCTTCCGCTGTTCTTCACGCACCGTGCCTGCCTTTCTCCCTCTGCACTTCCCGTCTCTGCTTGCCTCCGTCGCAGTGTTTCAGCTCCAATGGCTCTCACTACGGGCCTCCACTGCAACTGTGCCACGGGACAGGCAGAGGATTCACCCTTGTGCCACCTGAATCGCCCCCACTATTGTTCAAGGCATGGCTTCAAAGTGTCAGGGAGGACTCAGCAGCTGTCACATGAATGAATGGATCTCACTTTACAACCAGTAGGCAATAGTGCCTCCCTTACTGTACCTCTTAGGATTTGGAAATTTAATGCATGCAGTAGAAATTGAAGGACTGCCTGATTTATCAAGGCCTTCATTTTAATTTCCGCGTGAAATAGAGTGTATCCCTGTCACTATCCCTGTCCCTGCCCCCCATGCTCCCACCCCTGCTGTCCCACCCCATGCTCCCTTGGTCCCCCATTCCTCAATCCGGTCCCCCATTCCTCAATCCGGTCCCCCATTCCTCAATCCGGTCCCCCATTCCTCAATCCGGTCCCCCATTCCTCAATCCGGTCCCCCATTCCTCAATCCGGTCCCCCATTCCTCAATCCGGTCCCCCATTCCTCTATCCGGTTCCCCATTCCTCTATCCGGTTCCCCATTCCTCAATCCGGTCCACCATTCCTCCTTCCGGTTCCCCATTCCTCTATCCGGTTCCCCATTTCTATCCCAACCTCCCCCCCTCCTCTGCCCACCCGCGTTTATTTGAAACTTCTTCCAAGCTTCCTGCACAAGTCTTCCAGCTCCCTCTGCCCAGTCAGAAATACCAACCTCGTCCTGGAGGCCAGATTATGCTGGGTCGGATCGGAATGATACAAATGGGCAGTGTGGCAGAGCACTCAACTGGATGCAATGAGGGAAGAGAAAGGGAAAGGTTACACCCAAATTATGGGATCGGAAAGGTTATAACCAAGTGTTGTTGAAGTAGAAGGCTTAATCTAGTGAACAGACAAGAATATGATATTAACTGCATTTCTTAAAACATAAGTAATGCGCTGGTCAGTTTGGTCGGTATGCGCGCCTGTAGTGCAGGTACCATCTACGACTGGAATGCCAATATCTGCCAAATTACATGGATCTGATAGGTTAAAACATGGTAGGGGGTAGGGAATGGTAAAATTTAAAGGAAATGGGAATACATATGGTATTCACTGTATTTGTACAGAGAGAATAATGCGTCGGCCGGTAAGGTCAGTATGAACGCTTGTGTGTAGGTACAAGGCGGAGCTCGAACTCTGAAATCTCCCAAACTATGTGGATCGTAAAGGTAATAACCTAGTGTTCTTGAAGTAGAAGGCCTAATCTAGTGGACTGGCAAGAATATGACACTAACTGCATCTCTACAAACATACGTAATGCGCTGGTCAGTTTGGTCGGTATGCACGTCTGTAGTGCAGGTACCATGTACGACTGGAATGTCTATATCTTCCAAATTGCATAGATCCGATAGGTTAAAATATGGTAGGGGGGTGGGGAATGGTATCATTTAAAGTAAGTGGGAATACAGATGGTATTTGCTGTATTTGTACAGAAAGAATAATGTGTCGGCCGGTAAGGTCAGTATGCACGCTTGCGTGTAGGTACAAGGCGGAGCTGAAACTCTGAAATCTCCCAAATTATGTGGATCAAAAATGTTATAACCGAGTGTTGTTGAAGTAGAAGGCTTAATCTAGTGGACAGGCAAGAATATGGCACTAACTAAATCTCTACAAACATACGTAATGCGCTGGACAGTTTGGTCGGTATGCGCGCCTGTAGTGCAGGTACCATGTACGACTGAAATGTCTTTATCTGCCGAATTACATAGATCCGAGTTAAAACATGGTAGGGGGGTAAGAAAGGGTATCATTTAAAGGAAATGGGAATACATACGGTACTTACTATATTTGTACGGAGATAAAAATGCGTCGGCCGGTAAGGTCAGGATGCACTCTTGTCTGTAGGTATAAGGCGGAACTGGAACTCTGAAATCTCCCAAACTATGTGGATCGGAAAAGGTTTTATCCTAGTTTTTTTGAAGTAGAAGGCCTAAACTAGTGGACATGCAAGAATATGGTACTAACTGCATATCTAGTGTTTTTGAAGTAGAAGGCCTAATCTAGTGGACATGCAAGTAATGCGCTGTTCAGTTTGGTCGGTATGCGCGCCGGTAGTGCAGGTACCATGTACGACTGGAATGTCTATATCTGCCAAATTACATAGATCCGATAGGTTAAAACATGGTAGGGGGGTGGGGAATGGTATTATCTAAAGGAAATGGGAATACTTATGGTATTCACTATATTTGTACAGAGAGAATAATACGTCGGCAGGTAAGGTCAGTATGCACGCTTGTGTGTAGGTACAAGGTGGAGCTGGAACTCTGAAATCTCCCAAATTATGTGGATCGAAAAGGTTATAACCAAGTGTTGTTGAAGTAGAAGTCCTAATCTAGTGAACTGACAAGAATATGGTACTAACTGCATTTCTAGAAACATAAGTAATGCGCTCGTCAGTTTGGTCGGTATGCGCGCCAGCAGTGCAGGTACCATGTACGACTGGAATGTCAATATTTGTCAAATTACATAGATCCGATAGGTTAAAACATGGTAGGGGGGTGGGGAATGGTATAATTTAAAGGAAATGGGAATACATATGGTATTCACTATATCTGTACAGAGAGAATAATGCGTCGGCTGGTCAGGTCAGTATGCAAGCTTATGTGTAGGTACAAGGCGGAGCTAGAACTCTGAAATCTCCCAAATTATGTGGATCGGAAAGGTTATAACCAAGTGTTGTTGAAATAGAACGCCTAATCTAGTGAACTGACATGAATATGATACTAACTGCATTTCTAGAAACATAAGTAATGCGCTGGTCAGTTTAATCGGTATGCGCGCCTGTAGTGCAGGTACCATGAACGACTGGAATGTCTATATCTGCCAAATTACATAGATTCGATAGGTTAAAACATGGTAGGGGGGTGGGGAATTGTATAATTTGAAGTAAATGGGAATACATATGGTATTTCCTGTATTTGTACAGAAAGAATAATGCGTCGGCCGGTAAGGTCAGTATGCACGCTTGTGTATAGGTACAAGGCGGAGCTGGAACTCCGAAATCTCCCAAAGTATGTGGATCGGAAAGGTTATAACCTAGTGTTGTTGAAGTAGAAGGCCTAATCTAGTGGACTGGCAAGAATATGGCCATAACTGCATCTCTACAAACATACGTAATGCGCTGGTCCGTTTGGTCGGTATGCGCGCCTGTAGTGCAGGTACCATGTACGACAAAAATGTCATTATCTGCCAATTTACATAGATCCGATAGGTTAAACCATGGTAGGAGGGTGGGGAATGGTATCATTTAAAGGAAATGGGAAAACATATGGTATTCACTGTATTTGTACGGAGAGAATAATGTGTCGGCTGATAAGGTCAGGATGCACGCTTACGTGTAGGTACAAGGCGGAACTGGAACTCTGGAATCTCCCAAATTATGTGGATTGGAAAGGTTATAACCTAGTGTTGTTGAAGTAGAAGGCCT
Organism: Closterium sp. Naga37s-1; assembly: GCA_947471745.1. Taxonomy (NCBI): domain Eukaryota; kingdom Viridiplantae; phylum Streptophyta; class Zygnematophyceae; order Desmidiales; family Closteriaceae; genus Closterium; species Closterium sp. Naga37s-1. Next base: position 573,678 of record CANJKZ010000509.1, read on the forward strand.
AATCTAGTGGACTAGCAAGAATATGGCACTAACTGCATCTCTACAAACATACGTAATGCGCTGGTCAGTTTGGTCGGTATGCGAGCCTGTAGTGCAGATACCATGTACGACTAAAATGTCTTTATCTGCCAAATTACATAAATCCGATAGGATAAAACATGGTAGGGGGGTGGGGAATGGTATCATTTAAAGGAAATGGGAAAACATATAATATTCACTGTATTTGTACGGAGAGAATAATGTGTCGGCTGGTAAGGTCAGTATGCACGCTAGCGTGTAGGTACAAGGCGGAACTGGAACTCTGAAATCTCCCAAATTATGTGGATTTGAAAGGTTTTAACCTAGTGTTGTTGAAGTAGAAGGCCTAATCTAGTGGACTGGCAAGAATATGATAGTAACTGCATCTCTACAAACATGAGTAATGCGCTGGTCAGTTTGGTCGCTTTGCGCGCCTGTAGTGCAGGTACCATGTACGACTGGAATGTCTATATCTGTCAAATTACATAGATCCGATAGGTTAAAACATGGTCGGGGGGTGGGGAACGGTATAATTTAAAAGAAATGGGAATACATATAATATTCACTGTATTTGTACAGAGAGAATAATACGTCGGCTGATAAGGTCAGTATGCACGCTTATGTGTAGGTACAAGGCGGAGCTGGAACTCTGAAATCTCCCAAATGATGTGGATCGAAAAGGTTATAACCAAGTGTTGTTGAAGTAGAAAGCCTATTCTAGTGAACTGACATGAATATGGTACTAACTGCATTTCTAGAAACATAAGTAATGCGCTGGTCAGTTTGGTCGGTATGCGCGCCTGTAGTGCAGGTACCATGTATGACTGCAATGTCTATATCTGCCAAATTATATAGATCCGATAGGTTAAAACATGGTAGGGGGGTGGGGAATGGTATTATTTAAAGGAAATGGGAATACATACGGTATTCACTGTATTTGTACGGAGAGAAAATGCGTCAAGCCGGTAAGGTCAGTATGCACGCTTGTGTGTAGGTACAAGGCGGAGCTGGAACTCTAAAATCTCCCAAATGATGTGGATCGGAAAGGTTATAACCAAGTGAAGTAGAAGGCTTAATCTAGTGAACAGACAAGAATATGATATTAACTGCATTTCTTAAAACATAAGTAATGCGATGGTCAGTTTGGTCGGTATGCGCGCCTGTAGTGCAGGTACCATGTACGACTGGAATGTCTATATCTGCCAAATTACATAGATCTGATAGGTTAAGACAAATGGCTAAGCCAAATGGCTAAGCCAAATGGCTGAGACAAATGGCTATGCCAAATGGCTCAGCCAAATGGAAGCTAAAGCGGCGGGTTCGTCTGAAGTTATTAGGAGCTGGAAACTGACCGCAGTGTACTTATGACTGTGGCAAAGATGATCGTGCATGGCGGTCCATGATTTGAATAACTTCGCTTCACATTTTATACCGCTGCGGATTTCGCAGCTTTCTGGTCTCACGAACGCCCTTATAGGGGGGCGGTTCTTCTTGCGGCGGGCTCGTCCAAAGTTATTAGGAGCTGGAAACTGACTGCATGGTAGTTAGGACTGTGACAAAGATGATCGTGCATGGCGGTCCATGATTTGAATAACTTCGCTCCACATTTTATACCGGTGCGGATTTCGCAGCTTTCTGGTCTCACGAACGCCCTTATAGGGGGGCGGTTCTTCTTGCGGCGGGCTCGTCTAAAGTTATTAGGAGCTGGAAACTGAGCGCAGGGTACTTAGGACACTGGCAAAGATTATCGTGCATGGCGGTCCATGATTTGAATAACTTCGCTTCACATTTTATACCGCTGCGGATTTCGCAGCTTTCTGGTCTCACGAACGCCCTTATAGGGGGGCGGTTCTTCTTGCGGCGGGCTTGTCCAAAGTTATTAGGAGCTGGAAACTGACCGCAGGGTACTTAGGACTGTGACAAAGACGATCGTGCATGGCGGTCCATGATTTGAATAACTTCGCTTCACATTTTATACCGGAGCGGATTTCGCAGCTTTCTGGTCTCACGAACGCCCTTATAGGGGGGCGGTTTGTCAGATTTATATGACATAGCTACTGTAGGCTATAGTGGGGTAGCACATATGGGGTACAGTTTTCTAGGGTTTGCTTTTTGTACCCAACTTTCTCTTAGTCATTCCATTCCTGTTTTTCTTAATTCACACGGTTCTTCTTGCGGCGGGCTCGTCTGAAGTTATTAGGAGCTGGAAACTGACCGCAGGGTACTTAGGACACTGGCAAAGATGATCGTGCATGGCGGTCCATGATTTGAATAACTTCGCTTCACATTTTATACCGCTGCGCATTTCACAGCTTTCTGGTCTCACGAACGCCCTTATAGGGGGGCGGTTCTTCTTGCGGCGGGCTCGTCTAAAGTTATTAGGAGCTGGAAACTGAGTGCAGGGTATTTAGGAGTATGACAAAGATGATCGTGCATGGCGGTCCATGATTTGAATAACTTAGCTTCACATTTTATACCGCTGCGGATTTCGCAGCTTTCTGGTCTCACGAACGCCCTTATAGGGGGGCGCTTCTTCTTGCGGCGGGCTCGTCTAAAGTTATTAGGAGCTGGAAACTGACTGCAGGGTAGTTAGGACTGTGACAAAGATGATCGTGCATGGCGGTCCATGATTTGAATAACTTCGCTCCACATTTTATACCGGTGCGGATTTCGCAGCTTTCTGGTCTCACGAACGCCCTTATAGGGGGGCGGTTCTTCTTGCGGCGGGCTCGTCTAAAGTTATTAGGAGCTGGAAACTGACCGCAGGGTACTTAGGACACTGGCAAAGATTATCGTGCATGGCGGTCCATGATTTGAATAACTTCGCTTCACATTTTATACCGCTGCGGATTTCGCAGCTTTCTGGTCTCACGAACGCCCTTATAGGGGGGCGGTTCTTCTTGCGGCGGGCTCGTCTAAAGTTATTAGGAGCTGGAAACTGAGTGCAGGGTAGTTAGGACTATGACAAAGATGATCGTGCATGGCGGTCCATGATTTGAATAACTTCGCTTCACATTTTATACCGCTGCGGATTTCGCAGCTTTCTGGTCTCACGAACGACCTTATAGGGGGGCGCTTCTTCTCGCGGCAGGCTCGTCTAAAGTTATTAGGAGCTGGAAACTGACCGCAGGGTACTTAGGACACTGGCAAAGATGATCGTGCATGGCGGTCCATGATTTGAATAATTTCGTTTCACATTTTATACCGCTGCGGAGTTCGCAGCTTTCTGGTCTCACGAACGCCCTTATAGGGGGGGCGGTTCTTCTCGCGGCGGGCTTGTCTAAATTTATTAGGAGCTGGAAACTGACCGCAGGGTACTTAGGACACTGGCAAAGATGATCGTGCATGGCGGTCCATGATTTGAATAACTTCGCTTCACATTTTACACCGCTGCGGATTTCGCAGCTTTCTGGTCTCACGAACGCCCTTATAGGGGGGCGGTTCTTCTTGCGGCGGGCTCGTCTGAAGTTATTAGGAGCTGGAAACTGACCGCAGGGTACTTAGGACACTAGCAAAGATGATCGTGCATGGCGGTCCATGATTTGAATAACTTCGCTTCACATTTTATACCGCTGCGGATTTCGCAGCTTTCTGGTCTCACGAACGCCCTTATAGGGGGGCGGTTCTTCTTGCGGCGGGCTCGTCTAAACTTATTAGGAGCTGGAAACTGACTGCAGGGTAGTTAGGACTGTGACAAAGATGATCGTGCATGGCGGTCCATGATTTGAATAACTTCGCTCCACATTTTATACCGGTGCGGATTTCGCAGCTTTCTGGTCTCACGAACGCCCTTATAGGGGGGCGGTTCTTCTTGCGGCGGGCTCGTCTAAAGTTATTAGGAGCTGGAAACTGAGCGCAGGGTACTTAGGACACTGGCAAAGATTATCATGCATGGCAGTCCATGATTTGAATAACTTCGCTTCACATTTTATACCGCTGCGGATTTCGCAGCTTTCTGGTCTCACGAACGCCCTTATAGGGGGGCGGTTCTTCTTGCGGCGGGCTCGTCCAAAGTTATTAGGAGCTGGAAACTGACCGCAGGGTACTTAGGACTGTGACAAAGACGATCGTGCATGGCGGTCCATGATTTGAATAACTTCGCTTCACATTTTATACCGGAGCGGATTTCGCAGCTTTCTGGTCTCACGAACGCCCTTATAGGGGGGCGGTTTGTCAGATTTATATGACATAGCTACTGTAGGCTATAGTGGGGTAGCACATATGGGGTACAGTTTTCTAGGGTTTGCTTTTTGTACCCAACTTTCACTTAGTCATTCCATTCCTGTTTTTCTTTATTCACACGGTTCTTCTTGCGGCGGGCTCGTCTGAAGTTATTAGGAGCTGGAAACTGACCGCAGGGTACTTAGGACACTGGCAAAGATGATCGTGCATGGCGGTCCATGATTTGAATAACTTCGCTTCACATTTTATACCGCTGCGGATTTCGCAGCTTTCTGGTCTCACGAACGCCCTTATAGGGGGGCGGTTCTTCTTGCGGCGGGCTCGTCTAAAGTTATTAGGAGCTGGAAACTGAGTGCAGGGTAGTTAGGAGTATGACAAAGATGATCGTGCATGGCGGTCCATGATTTGAATAACTTAGCTTCACATTTTATACCGCTGCGGATTTCGCAGCTTTCTGGTCTCACGAACGCCCTTATAGGGGGGCGCTTCTTCTTGCGGCGGGCTCGTCTAAAGTTATTAGGAGCTGGAAACTGACTGCAGGGTAGTTAGGACTGTGACAAAGATGATCGTGCATGGCGGTCCATGATTTGAATAACTTCGCTCCACATTTTATACCGGTGCGGATTTCGCAGCTTTCTGGTCTCACGAACGCCCTTATAGGGGGGCGGTTCTTCTTGCGGTGGGCACGACTAAAGTTATTAGGAGCTGGAAACTGACCGCAGGGTACTTAGGACACTGGCAAAGATTATCGTGCATGGCGGTCCATGATTTGAATAACTTCGCTTCACATTTTATACCGCTGCGGATTTCGCAGCTTTCTGGTCTCACGAACGCCCTTATAGGGGGGCGGTTCTTCTTGCGGCGGGCTCGTCTAAAGTTATTAGGAGCTGGAAACTGACCGCAGGGTACTTAGGACACTGGCAAAGATGATCGTGCATGGCGGTCCATGATTTGAATAACTTCGCTTCACATTTTATACCGCTGCGGATTTCGCAGCTTTCTGGTCTCACGAACGCCCTTATAGGGGGGCGGTTCTTCTTGCGGCGGGCTCATCCAAAGTTATTAGGAGCTGGAAACTGACCGCAGGGTACTTAGGACTGTGACAAAGACGATCGTGCATGGCGGTCCATGATTTGAATAACTTCGCTTCACATTTTATACCGGTGCAGATTTCGCAGCTTTCTGGTCTCACGAACGCCCTTACAGGGGGGCGGTTCTTCTTGCGGCGGGCTTGTCTAAAGTTATTAGGAGCTGGAAACTGACCGCAGGGTACTTAGGACTGTGGCAAAGATGGTCGTGCATGGCGGTCCATGATTTGAATAACTCCGCTTCACATTTTATGCCGGAGCAGATTTCGCAGCTTTCTGGTCTCACGAACGCCCTTATAGGGGGGCGGTTCTTCCCGCGGCGGGCTCGTCTAGAGTTATTAGGAGCTGGAAACTGACCGCAGGGTACTTAGGACACTGGCAAAGATGATCGTGCATGGCGGTCCATGATTTGAATAACTTCGCTTCACATTTTATACCGCTGCGGATTTCGCAGCTTTCTGGTCTCACGAACGCCCTTATAGGGGGGCGGTTCTTCTTGCGGCGGGCTCGTCTAAAGTTATTAGGAGCTGGAAACTGAGTGCAGGGTAGTTAGGACTATGACAAAGATGATCGTGCATGGCGGTCCATGATTTGAATAACTTCGCTTCACATTTTATACCGCTGCGGATTTCGCAGCTTTCTGGTCTCACGAACGCCCTTATAGGGGGGCGCTTCTTCTCGCGGCAGGCTCGTCTAAAGTTATTAGGAGCTGGAAACTGACCGCAGGGTACTTAGGACACTGGCAAAGATGATCGTGCATGGCGGTCCATGATTTGAATAACTTCGTTTCACATTTTATACCGCTGCGGAGTTCGCAGCTTTCTGGTCTCACGAACGCCCTTATAGGGGGGGCGGTTCTTCTCGCGGCAGGCTTGTCTAAATTTATTAGGAGCTGGAAACTGACCGCAGGGTACTTAGGACACTGGCAAAGATGATCGTGCATGGCGGTCCATGATTTGAATAACTTCGCTTCACATTTTACACCGCTGCGGATTTCGCAGCTTTCTGGTCTCACGAACGCCCTTATAGGGGGGCGGTTCTTCTTGCGGCGGGCTCGTCTGAAGTTATTAGGAGCTGGAAACTGACCGCAGGGTACTTAGGACACTAGCAAAGATGATCGTGCATGGCGGTCCATGATTTGAATAACTTCGCTTCACATTTTATACCGCTGCGGATTTCGCAGCTTTCTGGTCTCACGAACGCCCTTATAGGGGGGCGGTTCTTCTTGCGGCGGGCTCGTCTAAACTTATTAGGAGCTGGAAACTGACTGCAGGGTAGTTAGGACTGTGACAAAGATGATCGTGCATGGCGGTCCATGATTTGAATAACTTCGCTCCACATTTTATACCGGTGCGGATTTCGCAGCTTTCTGGTCTCACGAACGCCCTTATAGGGGGGCGGTTCTTCTTGCGGCGGGCTCGTCTAAAGTTATTAGGAGCTGGAAACTGAGCGCAGGGTACTTAGGACACTGGCAAAGATTATCATGCATGGCGGTCCATGATTTGAATAACTTCGCTTCACATTTTATACCGCTGCGGATTTCGCAGCTTTCTGGTCTCACGAACGCCCTTATAGGGGGGCGGTTCTTCTTGCGGCGGGCTCGTCCAAAGTTATTAGGAGCTGGAAACTGACCGCAGGGTACTTAGGACTGTGACAAAGACGATCGTGCATGGCGGTCCATGATTTGAATAACTTCGCTTCACATTTTATACCGGAGCGGATTTCGCAGCTTTCTGGTATCACGAACGCCCTTATAGGGGGGCGGTTTGTCAGATTTATATGACATAGCTACTGTAGGCTATAGTGGGGTAGCACATATGGGGTACAGTTTTCTAGGGTTTGCTTTTTGTACCCAACTTTCACTTAGTCATTCCATTCCTGTTTTTCTTAATTCACACGGTTCTTCTTGCGGCGGGCTCGTCTGAAGTTATTAGGAGCTGGAAACTGACCGCAGGGTACTTAGGACACTGGCAAAGATGATCGTGCATGGCGGTCCATGATTTGAATAACTTCGCTTCACATTTTATACCGCTGCGGATTTCGCAGCTTTCTGGTCTCACGAACGCCCTTATAGGGGGGCGGTTCTTCTTGCGGCGGGCTCGTCTAAAGTTATTAGGAGCTGGAAACTGAGTGCAGGGTAGTTAGGAGTATGACAAAGATGATCGTGCATGGCGGTCCATGATTTGAATAACTTAGCTTCACATTTTATACCGCTGCGGATTTCGCAGCTTTCTGGTCTCACGAACGCCCTTATAGGGGGGCGCTTCTTCTTGCGGCGGGCTCGTCTAAAGTTATTAGGAGCTGGAAACTGACTGCAGGGTAGTTAGGACTGTGACAAAGATGATCGTGCATGGCGGTCCATGATTTGAATAACTTCGCTCCACATTTTATACCGGTGCGGATTTCGCAGCTTTCTGGTCTCACGAACGCCCTTATAGGGGGGCGGTTCTTCTTGCGGCGGGCACGACTAAAGTTATTAGGAGCTGGAAACTGACCGCAGGGTACTTAGGACACTGGCAAAGATTATCGTGCATGGCGGTCCATGATTTGAATAACTTCGCTTCACATTTTATACCGCTGCGGATTTCGCAGCTTTCTGGTCTCACGAACGCCCTTATAGGGGGGCGGTTCTTCTTGCGGCGGGCTCGTCTAAAGTTATTAGGAGCTGGAAACTGACCGCAGGGTACTTAGGACTGTGACAAAGACGATCGTGCATGGCGGTCCATGATTTGAATAACTTCGCTTCACATTTTATACCGGTGCGGATTTCGCAGCTTTCTGGTCTCACGAACGCCCTTACAGGGGGGCGGTTCTTCTTGCGGCGGGCTCGTCTAAAGTTATTAGGAGCTGGAAACTGACCGCAGGGTACTTAGGACTGTGGCAAAGATGGTCGTGCATGGCGGTCCATGATTTGAATAACTCCGCTTCACATTTTATGCCAGAGCAGATTTCGCAGCTTTCTGGTCTCACGAACGCCCTTATAGGGGGGCGGTTCTTCCCGCGGCGGGCTCGTCTAGAGTTATTAGGAGCTGGAAACTGACCGCAGGGTACTTAGGACACTGGCAAAGATGATCGTGCATGGCGGTCCATGATTTGAATAACTTCGCTTCACATTTTATACCGCTGCGGATTTCGCAGCTTTCTGGTCTCACGAACGCCCTTATAGGGGGGCGGTTCTTCTTGCGGCGGGCTTGTCAAAAGTTATTAGGAGCTGGAAACTGACTGCAGGGTAGTTAGGACTGTGACAAAGATGATCGTGCATGGCGGTCCATGATTTGAATAACTTTGCTCCACATTTTATACCGGTGCGGATTTCACAGCTTTCTGGTCTCACGAACGCCCTTATAGGGGGGCGGTTCTTCTTGCGGCGGGCTCGTATAAAGTTATTAGGAGCTGGAAACTGACCGCAGGGTACTTAGGACACTGGCAAAGATGATCGTGCATGGCGGTCCATGATTTGAATAACTTCGCTTCACATTTTATACCGCTGCGGATTTCGCAGCTTTCTGGTCTCACGAACGCCCTTATAGGGGGGCGGTTCTTCTTGCGGCGGGCTTGTCAAAAGTTATTAGGAGCTGGAAACTGACTGCAGGGTAGTTAGGACTGTGACAAAGATGATCGTGCATGGCGGTCCATGATTTGAATAACTTTGCTCCACATTTTATACCGGTGCGGATTTCGCAGCTTTCTGGTCTCACGAACGCCCTTATAGGGGGGCGGTTCTTCTTGCGGCGGGCTCGTATAAAGTTATTAGGAGCTGGAAACTGACCGCAGGGTACTTAGGACACTGGCAAAGATGATCGTGCATGGCGGTCCATGATTTGAATAACTTCGCTTCACATTTTATACCGCTGCGGATTTCGCAGCTTTCTGGTCTCACGAACGCCCTTATAGGGGGGCGGTTCTTCTTGCGGCGGGCTCATCCAAAGTTATTAGGAGCTGGAAACTGACCGCAGGGTACTTAGGACACTGGCAAAGACGATCGTGCATGGCGGTCCATGACTTGAATAAATTCGCTTCACATTTTATGCCGGAGCGGATTTCGCAGCTTTCTGGTCTCACGAACGCCCTTATAGGGGGGCGCTTCTTCTCGCGGCAGGCTCGTCTAAAGTTATTAGGAGCTCGAAACTGACCGCAGGGTACTTAGGACACTTTCAAAGATGATCGTGCATGGCGGTCCATGATTTGAATAACTTCGCTTCACATTTTATACCGCTGCGGAGTTCGCAGCTTTCTGGTCTCACGAACGCCCTTATAGGGGGGGCGGTTCTTCTCGCGGCGGGCTTGTCTAAATTTATTAGGAGCTGGAAACTGACCGCAGGGTACTTAGGACACTGGCAAAGATGATCGTGCATGGCGGTCCATGATTTGAATAACTTCGCTTCACATTTTACACCGCTGCGGATTTCGCAGCTTTCTGGTCTCACGAACGCCCTTATAGGGGGGCGGTTCTTCTTGCGGCGGGCTCGTCTGAAGTTATCAGGAGCTGGAAACTGACCGCAGGGTACTTAGGACACTAGCAAAGATGATCGTGCATGGCGGTCCATGATTTGAATAACTTCGCTTCACATTTTATACCGCTGCGGATTTCGCAGCTTTCTGGTCTCACGAACGCCCTTATAGGGGGGCGGTTCTTCTTGCGGCGGGCTCGTCTAAACTTATTAGGAGCTGGAAACTGACTGCAGGGTAGTTAGGACTGTGACAAAGATGATCGTGCATGGCGGTCCATGATTTGAATAACTTCGCTCCACATTTTATACCGGTGCGGATTTCGCAGCTTTCTGGTCTCACGAACGCCCTTATAGGGGGGCGGTTCTTCTTGCGGCGGGCTCGTCTAAAGTTATTAGGAGCTGGAAACTGAGCGCAGGGTACTTAGGACACTGGCAAAGATTATCATGCATGGCGGTCCATGATTTGAATAACTTCGCTTCACATTTTATACCGCTGCGGATTTCGCAGCTTTCTGGTCTCACGAACGCCCTTATAGGGGGGCGGTTCTTCTTGCGGCGGGCTCGTCTAAAGTTATTAGGAGCTGGAAACTGAGTGCAGGGTAGTTAGGAGTATGACAAAGATGATCGTGCATGGCGGTCCATGATTTGAATAACTTAGCTTCACATTTTATACCGCTGCGGATTTCACAGCTTTCTGGTCTCACGAACGCCCTTATAGGGGGGCGCTTCTTCTTGCGGCGGGCTCGTCTAAAGTTATTAGGAGCTGGAAACTGACTGCAGGGTAGTTAGGACTGTGACAAAGATGATCGTGCATGGCGGTCCATGATTTGAATAACTTCGCTCCACATTTTATACCGGTGCGGATTTCGCAGCTTTCTGGTCTCACGAACGCCCTTATAGGGGGGCGGTTCTTCTTGCGGCGGGCACGACTAAAGTTATTAGGAGCTGGAAACTGACCGCAGGGTACTTAGGACACTGGCAAAGATTATCGTGCATGGCGGTCCATGATTTGAATAACTTCGCTTCACATTTTATACCGCTGCGGATTTCGCAGCTTTCTGGTCTCACGAACGCCCTTATAGGGGGGCGGTTCTTCTTGCGGCGGGCTCGTCTAAAGTTATTAGGAGCTGGAAACTGACCGCAGGGTACTTAGGACTGTGACAAAGACGATCGTGCATGGCGGTCCATGATTTGAATAACTTCGCTTCACATTTTATACCGGTGCGGATTTCGCAGCTTTCTGGTCTCACGAACGCCCTTACAGGGGGGCGGTTCTTCTTGCGGCGGGCTCGTCTAAAGTTATTAGGAGCTGGAAACTGACCGCAGGGTACTTAGGACTGTGGCAAAGATGGTCGTGCATGGCGGTCCATGATTTGAATAACTCCGCTTCACATTTTATGCCAGAGCAGATTTCGCAGCTTTCTGGTCTCACGAACGCCCTTATAGGGGGGCGGTTCTTCCCGCGGCGGGCTCGTCTAGAGTTATTAGGAGCTGGAAACTGACCGCAGGGTACTTAGGACACTGGCAAAGATGATCGTGCATGGCGGTCCATGATTTGAATAACTTCGCTTCACATTTTATACCGCTGCGGATTTCGCAGCTTTCTGGTCTCACGAACGCCCTTATAGGGGGGCGGTTCTTCTTGCGGCGGGCTTGTCAAAAGTTATTAGGAGCTGGAAACTGACTGCAGGGTAGTTAGGACTGTGACAAAGATGATCGTGCATGGCGGTCCATGATTTGAATAACTTTGCTCCACATTTTATACCGGTGCGGATTTCACAGCTTTCTGGTCTCACGAACGCCCTTATAGGGGGGCGGTTCTTCTTGCGGCGGGCTCGTATAAAGTTATTAGGAGCTGGAAACTGACCGCAGGGTACTTAGGACACTGGCAAAGATGATCGTGCATGGCGGTCCATGATTTGAATAACTTCGCTTCACATTTTATACCGCTGCGGATTTCGCAGCTTTCTGGTCTCACGAACGCCCTTATAGGGGAGCGGTTCTTCTTGCGGCGGGCTTGTCAAAAGTTATTAGGAGCTGGAAACTGACCGCAGGGTACTTAGGACTGTGACAAAGACGATCGTGCATGGCGGTCCATGATTTGAATAACTTCGCTTCACATTTTATACCGGTGCGGATTTCGCAGCTTTCTGGTCTCACGAACGCCCTTATAGGGGGGCGGTTCTTCTTGCGGCGGGCTTGTCAAAAGTTATTAGGAGCTGGAAACTGACTGCAGGGTAGTTAGGACTGTGACAAAGATGATCGTGCATGGCGGTCCATGATTTGAATAACTTTGCTCCACATTTTATACCGGTGCGGATTTCACAGCTTTCTGGTCTCACGAACGCCCTTATAGGGGGGCGGTTCTTCTTGCGGCGGGCTCGTATAAAGTTATTAGGAGCTGGAAACTGACCGCAGGGTACTTAGGACACTGGCAAAGATGATCGTGCATGGCGGTCCATGATTTGAATAACTTCGCTTCACATTTTATACCGCTGCGGATTTCGCAGCTTTCTGGTCTCACGAACGCCCTTATAGGGGGGCGGTTCTTCTTGCGGCGGGCTTGTCAAAAGTTATTAGGAGCTGGAAACTGACCGCAGGGTACTTAGGACTGTGACAAAGACGATCGTGCATGGCGGTCCATGATTTGAATAACTTCGCTTCACATTTTATACCGCTGCGGATTTCGCAGCTTTCTGGTCTCACGAACGCCCTTATAGGGGGGCGGTTCTTCTTGCGGCGGGCTTGTCAAAAGTTATTAGGAGCTGGAAACTGACTGCAGGGTAGTTAGGACTGTGACAAAGATGATCGTGCATGGCGGTCCATGATTTGAATAACTTTGCTCCACATTTTATACCGGTGCGGATTTCACAGCTTTCTGGTCTCACGAACGCCCTTATAGGGGGGCGGTTCTTCTTGCGGCGGGCTCGTATAAAGTTATTAGGAGCTGGAAACTGACCGCAGGGTACTTAGGACACTGGCAAAGATGATCGTGCATGGCGGTCCATGATTTGAATAACTTCGCTTCACATTTTATACCGCTGCGGATTTCGCAGCTTTCTGGTCTCACGAACGCCCTTATAGGGGGGCGGTTCTTCTTGCGGCGGGCTTGTCAAAAGTTATTAGGAGCTGGAAACTGACCGCAGGGTACTTAGGACTGTGACAAAGACGATCGTGCATGGCGGTCCATGATTTGAATAACTTCGCTTCACATTTTATACCGGTGCGGATTTCGCAGCTTTCTGGTCTCACGAACGCCCTTATAGGGGGGCGGTTCTTCTTGCGGCGGGCTCGTCTAAAGTTATTAGGAGCTGGAAACTGACCGCAGGGTACTTAGGACTGTGACAAAGACGATCGTGCATGGCGGTCCATGATTTGAATAACTTCGCTTCACATTTTATACCGGTGCGGATTTCGCAGCTTTCTGGTCTCACGAACGCCCTTATAGGGGGGCGGTTCTTCTTGCGGCGGGCTTGTCAAAAGTTATTAGGAGCTGGAAACTGACTGCAGGGTAGTTAGGACTGTGACAAAGATGATCGTGCATGGCGGTCCATGATTTGAATAACTTTGCTCCACATTTTATACCGGTGCGGATTTCACAGCTTTCTGGTCTCACGAACGCCCTTATAGGGGGGCGGTTCTTCTTGCGGCGGGCTCGTATAAAGTTATTAGGAGCTGGAAACTGACCGCAGGGTACTTAGGACACTGGCAAAGATGATCGTGCATGGCGGTCCATGATTTGAATAACTTCGCTTCACATTTTATACCGCTGCGGATTTCGCAGCTTTCTGGTCTCACGAACGCCCTTATAGGGGGGCGGTTCTTCTTGCGGCGGGCTTGTCAAAAGTTATTAGGAGCTGGAAACTGACCGCAGGGTACTTAGGACTGTGACAAAGACGATCGTGCATGGCGGTCCATGATTTGAATAACTTCGCTTCACATTTTATACCGCTGCGGATTTCGCAGCTTTCTGGTCTCACGAACGCCCTTATAGGGGGGCGGTTCTTCTTGCGGCGGGCTTGTCAAAAGTTATTAGGAGCTGGAAACTGACTGCAGGGTAGTTAGGACTGTGACAAAGATGATCGTGCATGGCGGTCCATGATTTGAATAACTTTGCTCCACATTTTATACCGGTGCGGATTTCACAGCTTTCTGGTCTCACGAACGCCCTTATAGGGGGGCGGTTCTTCTTGCGGCGGGCTCGTATAAAGTTATTAGGAGCTGGAAACTGACCGCAGGGTACTTAGGACACTGGCAAAGATGATCGTGCATGGCGGTCCATGATTTGAATAACTTCGCTTCACATTTTATACCGCTGCGGATTTCGCAGCTTTCTGGTCTCACGAACGCCCTTATAGGGGGGCGGTTCTTCTTGCGGCGGGCTTGTCAAAAGTTATTAGGAGCTGGAAACTGACCGCAGGGTACTTAGGACTGTGACAAAGACGATCGTGCATGGCGGTCCATGATTTGAATAACTTCGCTTCACATTTTATACCGGTGCGGATTTCGCAGCTTTCTGGTCTCACGAACGCCCTTATAGGGGGGCGGTTCTTCTTGCGGCGGGCTCGTCTAAAGTTATTAGGAGCTGGAAACTGACCGCAGGGTACTTAGGACTGTGACAAAGACGATCGTGCATGGCGGTCCATGATTTGAATAACTTCGCTTCACATTTTATACCGGTGCGGATTTCGCAGCTTTCTGGTCTCACGAACGCCCTTACAGGGGTGCGGTTCTTCTTGCGGCGGGCTCGTCTAAAGTTATTAGGAGCTGGAAACTGACCGCAGGGTACTTAGGACTGTGGCAAAGATGGTCGTGCATGGCGGTCCATGATTTGAATAACTCCGCTTCACATTTTATGCCAGAGCAGATTTCGCAGCTTTCTGGTCTCACGAACGCCCTTATAGGGGGGCGGTTCTTCCCGCGGCGGGCTCGTCTAGAGTTATTAGGAGCTGGAAACTGACCGCAGGGTACTTAGGACACTGGCAAAGATGATCGTGCATGGCGGTCCATGATTTGAATAACTTCGCTTCACATTTTATACCGCTGCGGATTTCGCAGCTTTCTGGTCTCACGAACGCCCTTATAGGGGGGCGGTTCTTCTTGCGGCGGGCTTGTCAAAAGTTATTAGGAGCTGGAAACTGACTGCAGGGTAGTTAGGACTGTGACAAAGATGATCGTGCATGGCGGTCCATGATTTGAATAACTTTGCTCCACATTTTATACCGGTGCGGATTTCACAGCTTTCTGGTCTCACGAACGCCCTTATAGGGGGGCGGTTCTTCTTGCGGCGGGCTCGTATAAAGTTATTAGGAGCTGGAAACTGACCGCAGGGTACTTAGGACACTGGCAAAGATGATCGTGCATGGCGGTCCATGATTTGAATAACTTCGCTTCACATTTTATACCGCTGCGGATTTCGCAGCTTTCTGGTCTCACGAACGCCCTTATAGGGGGGCGGTTCTTCTTGCGGCGGGCTTGTCAAAAGTTATTAGGAGCTGGAAACTGACTGCAGGGTAGTTAGGACTGTGACAAAGATGATCGTGCATGGCGGTCCATGATTTGAATAACTTTGCTCCACATTTTATACCGGTGCGGATTTCACAGCTTTCTGGTCTCACGAACGCCCTTATAGGGGGGCGGTTCTTCTTGCGGCGGGCTCGTATAAAGTTATTAGGAGCTGGAAACTGACCGCAGGGTACTTAGGACACTGGCAAAGATGATCATGCATGGCGGTCCATGATTTGAATAACTTCGCTTCACATTTTATACCGCTGCGGATTTCGCAGCTTTCTGGTCTCACGAACGCCCTTATAGGGGGGCGGTTCTTCTTGCGGCGGGCTTGTCAAAAGTTATTAGGAGCTGGAAACTGACCGCAGGGTACTTAGGACTGTGACAAAGACGATCGTGCATGGCGGTCCATGATTTGAATAACTTCGCTTCACATTTTATACCAGTGCGGATTTCGCAGCTTTCTGGTCTCACGAACGCCCTTATAGGGGGGCGGTTCTTCTTGCGGCGGGCTCGTCTAAAGTTATTAGGAGCTGGAAACTGACCGCAGGGTACTTAGGACTGTGACAAAGACGATCGTGCATGGCGGTCCATGATTTGAATAACTTCGCTTCACATTTTATACCGGTGCGGATTTCGCAGCTTTCTGGTCTCACGAACGCCCTTACAGGGGGGCGGTTCTTCTTGCGGCGGGCTCGTCTAAAGTTATTAGGAGCTGGAAACTGACCGCAGGGTACTTAGGACTGTGGCAAAGATGGTCGTGCATGGCGGTCCATGATTTGAATAACTCCGCTTCACATTTTATGCCAGAGCAGATTTCGCAGCTTTCTGGTCTCACGAACGCCCTTATAGGGGGGCGGTTCTTCCCGCGGCGGGCTCGTCTAGAGTTATTAGGAGCTGGAAACTGACCGCAGGGTACTTAGGACACTGGCAAAGATGATCGTGCATGGCGGTCCATGATTTGAATAACTTCGCTTCACATTTTATACCGCTGCGGATTTCGCAGCTTTCTGGTCTCACGAACGCCCTTATAGGGGGGCGGTTCTTCTTGCGGCGGGCTTGTCAAAAGTTATTAGGAGCTGGAAACTGACTGCAGGGTAGTTAGGACTGTGACAAAGATGATCGTGCATGGCGGTCCATGATTTGAATAACTTTGCTCCACATTTTATACCGGTGCGGATTTCGCAGCTTTCTGGTCTCACGAACGCCCTTATAGGGGGGCGGTTCTTCTTGCGGCGGGCTCGTATAAAGTTATTAGGAGCTGGAAACTGACCGCAGGGTACTTAGGACACTGGCAAAGATGATCGTGCATGGCGGTCCATGATTTGAATAACTTCGCTTCACATTTTATACCGCTGCGGATTTCGCAGCTTTCTGGTCTCACGAACGCCCTTATAGGGGGGCGGTTCTTCTTGCGGCGGGCTCATCCAAAGTTATTAGGAGCTGGAAACTGACCGCAGGGTACTTAGGACACTGGCAAAGACGATCGTGCATGGCGGTCCATGACTTGAATAAATTCGCTTCACATTTTATGCCGGAGCGGATTTCGCAGCTTTCTGGTCTCACGAACGCCCTTATAGGGGGGCGCTTCTTCTCGCGGCAGGCTCGTCTAAAGTTATTAGGAGCTCGAAACTGACCGCAGGGTACTTAGGACACTTTCAAAGATGATCGTGCATGGCGGTCCATGATTTGAATAACTTCGCTTCACATTTTATACCGCTGCGGAGTTCGCAGCTTTCTGGTCTCACGAACGCCCTTATAGGGGGGGCGGTTCTTCTCGCGGCGGGCTTGTCTAAATTTATTAGGAGCTGGAAACTGACCGCAGGGTACTTAGGACACTGGCAAAGATGATCGTGCATGGCGGTCCATGATTTGAATAACTTCGCTTCACATTTTACACCGCTGCGGATTTCGCAGCTTTCTGGTCTCACGAACGCCCTTATAGGGGGGCGGTTCTTCTTGCGGCGGGCTCGTCTGAAGTTATCAGGAGCTGGAAACTGACCGCAGGGTACTTAGGACACTAGCAAAGATGATCGTGCATGGCGGTCCATGATTTGAATAACTTCGCTTCACATTTTATACCGCTGCGGATTTCGCAGCTTTCTGGTCTCACGAACGCCCTTATAGGGGGGCGGTTCTTCTTGCGGCGGGCTCGTCTAAACTTATTAGGAGCTGGAAACTGACTGCAGGGTAGTTAGGACTGTGACAAAGATGATCGTGCATGGCGGTCCATGATTTGAATAACTTCGCTCCACATTTTATACCGGTGCGGATTTCGCAGCTTTCTGGTCTCACGAACGCCCTTATAGGGGGGCGGTTCTTCTTGCGGCGGGCTCGTCTAAAGTTATTAGGAGCTGGAAACTGAGCGCAGGGTACTTAGGACACTGGCAAAGATTATCATGCATGGCGGTCCATGATTTGAATAACTTCGCTTCACATTTTATACCGCTGCGGATTTCGCAGCTTTCTGGTCTCACGAACGCCCTTATAGGGGGGCGGTTCTTCTTGCGGCGGGCTCGTCCAGAGTTATTAGGAGCTGGAAACTGACCGCAGGGTACTTAGGACTGTGACAAAGACGATCGTGCATGGCGGTCCATGATTTGAATAACTTCGCTTCACATTTTATACCGGAGCGGATTTCGCAGCTTTCTGGTATCACGAACGCCCTTATAGGGGGGCGGTTTGTCAGATTTATATGACATAGCTACTGTAGGCTATAGTGGGGTAGCACATATGGGGTACAGTTTTCTAGGGTTTGCTTTTTGTACCCAACTTTCACTTTGTCATTCCATTCCTGTTTTTCTTAATTCACACGGTTCTTCTTGCGGCGGGCTCGTCTGAAGTTATTAGGAGCTGGAAACTGACCGCAGGGTACTTAGGACACTGGCAAAGATGATCGTGCATGGCGGTCCATGATTTGAATAACTTCGCTTCACATTTTATACCGCTGCGGATTTCGCAGCTTTCTGGTCTCACGAACGCCCTTATAGGGGGGCGGTTCTTCTTGCGGCGGGCTCGTCTAAAGTTATTAGGAGCTGGAAACTGAGTGCAGGGTAGTTAGGAGTATGACAAAGATGATCGTGCATGGCGGTCCATGATTTGAATAACTTAGCTTCACATTTTATACCGCTGCGGATTTCGCAGCTTTCTGGTCTCACGAACGCCCTTATAGGGGGGCGCTTCTTCTTGCGGCGGGCTCGTCTAAAGTTATTAGAAGCTGGAAACTGACTGCAGGGTAGTTAGGACTGTGACAAAGATGATCGTGCATGGCGGTCCATGATTTGAATAACTTTGCTCCACATTTTATACCGGTGCGGATTTCACAGCTTTCTGGTCTCACGAACGCCCTTATAGGGGGGCGGTTCTTCTTGCGGCGGGCTCGTATAAAGTTATTAGGAGCTGGAAACTGACCGCAGGGTACTTAGGACACTGGCAAAGATGATCGTGCATGGCGGTCCATGATTTGAATAACTTCGCTTCACATTTTATACCGCTGCGGATTTCGCAGCTTTCTGGTCTCACGAACGCCCTTATAGGGGGGCGGTTCTTCTTGCGGCGGGCTTGTCAAAAGTTATTAGGAGCTGGAAACTGACCGCAGGGTACTTAGGACTGTGACAAAGACGATCGTGCATGGCGGTCCATGATTTGAATAACTTCGCTTCACATTTTATACCGGTGCGGATTTCGCAGCTTTCTGGTCTCACGAACGCCCTTATAGGGGGGCGGTTCTTCTTGCGGCGGGCTTGTCAAAAGTTATTAGGAGCTGGAAACTGACTGCAGGGTAGTTAGGACTGTGACAAAGATGATCGTGCATGGCGGTCCATGATTTGAATAACTTTGCTCCACATTTTATACCGGTGCGGATTTCACAGCTTTCTGGTCTCACGAACGCCCTTATAGGGGGGCGGTTCTTCTTGCGGCGGGCTCGTATAAAGTTATTAGGAGCTGGAAACTGACCGCAGGGTACTTAGGACACTGGCAAAGATGATCGTGCATGGCGGTCCATGATTTGAATAACTTCGCTTCACATTTTATACCGCTGCGGATTTCGCAGCTTTCTGGTCTCACGAACGCCCTTATAGGGGGGCGGTTCTTCTTGCGGCGGGCTTGTCAAAAGTTATTAGGAGCTGGAAACTGACCGCAGGGTACTTAGGACTGTGACAAAGACGATCGTGCATGGCGGTCCATGATTTGAATAACTTCGCTTCACATTTTATACCGGTGCGGATTTCGCAGCTTTCTGGTCTCACGAACGCCCTTATAGGGGGGCGGTTCTTCTTGCGGCGGGCTTGTCAAAAGTTATTAGGAGCTGGAAACTGACTGCAGGGTAGTTAGGACTGTGACAAAGATGATCGTGCATGGCGGTCCATGATTTGAATAACTTTGCTCCACATTTTATACCGGTGCGGATTTCACAGCTTTCTGGTCTCACGAACGCCCTTATAGGGGGGCGGTTCTTCTTGCGGCGGGCTCGTATAAAGTTATTAGGAGCTGGAAACTGACCGCAGGGTACTTAGGACACTGGCAAAGATGATCGTGCATGGCGGTCCATGATTTGAATAACTTCGCTTCACATTTTATACCGCTGCGGATTTCGCAGCTTTCTGGTCTCACGAACGCCCTTATAGGGGGGCGGTTCTTCTTGCGGCGGGCTTGTCAAAAGTTATTAGGAGCTGGAAACTGACCGCAGGGTACTTAGGACTGTGACAAAGACGATCGTGCATGGCGGTCCATGATTTGAATAACTTCGCTTCACATTTTATACCGCTGCGGATTTCGCAGCTTTCTGGTCTCACGAACGCCCTTATAGGGGGGCGGTTCTTCTTGCGGCGGGCTTGTCAAAAGTTATTAGGAGCTGGAAACTGACTGCAGGGTAGTTAGGACTGTGACAAAGATGATCGTGCATGGCGGTCCATGATTTGAATAACTTTGCTCCACATTTTATACCGGTGCGGATTTCACAGCTTTCTGGTCTCACGAACGCCCTTATAGGGGGGCGGTTCTTCTTGCGGCGGGCTCGTATAAAGTTATTAGGAGCTGGAAACTGACCGCAGGGTACTTAGGACACTGGCAAAGATGATCGTGCATGGCGGTCCATGATTTGAATAACTTCGCTTCACATTTTATACCGCTGCGGATTTCGCAGCTTTCTGGTCTCACGAACGCCCTTATAGGGGGGCGGTTCTTCTTGCGGCGGGCTTGTCAAAAGTTATTAGGAGCTGGAAACTGACCGCAGGGTACTTAGGACTGTGACAAAGACGATCGTGCATGGCGGTCCATGATTTGAATAACTTCGCTTCACATTTTATACCGGTGCGGATTTCGCAGCTTTCTGGTCTCACGAACGCCCTTATAGGGGGGCGGTTCTTCTTGCGGCGGGCTCGTCTAAAGTTATTAGGAGCTGGAAACTGACCGCAGGGTACTTAGGACTGTGACAAAGACGATCGTGCATGGCGGTCCATGATTTGAATAACTTCGCTTCACATTTTATACCGGTGCGGATTTCGCAGCTTTCTGGTCTCACGAACGCCCTTACAGGGGGGCGGTTCTTCTTGCGGCGGGCTCGTCTAAAGTTATTAGGAGCTGGAAACTGACCGCAGGGTACTTAGGACTGTGGCAAAGATGGTTGTGCATGGCGGTCCATGATTTGAATAACTCCGCTTCACATTTTATGCCAGAGCAGATTTCGCAGCTTTCTGGTCTCACGAACGCCCTTATAGGGGGGCGGTTCTTCCCGCGGCGGGCTCGTCTAGAGTTATTAGGAGCTGGAAACTGACCGCAGGGTACTTAGGACACTGGCAAAGATGATCGTGCATGGCGGTCCATGATTTGAATAACTTCGCTTCACATTTTATACCGCTGCGGATTTCGCAGCTTTCTGGTCTCACGAACGCCCTTATAGGGGGGCGGTTCTTCTTGCGGCGGGCTTGTCAAAAGTTATTAGGAGCTGGAAACTGACTGCAGGGTAGTTAGGACTGTGACAAAGATGATCGTGCATGGCGGTCCATGATTTGAATAACTTTGCTCCACATTTTATACCGGTGCGGATTTCACAGCTTTCTGGTCTCACGAACGCCCTTATAGGGGGGCGGTTCTTCTTGCGGCGGGCTCGTATAAAGTTATTAGGAGCTGGAAACTGACCGCAGGGTACTTAGGACACTGGCAAAGATGATCGTGCATGGCGGTCCATGATTTGAATAACTTCGCTTCACATTTTATACCGCAGCGGATTTCGCAGCTTTCTGGTCTCACGAACGCCCTTATAGGGGGGCGGTTCTTCTTGCGGCGGGCTTGTCAAAAGTTATTAGGAGCTGGAAACTGACTGCAGGGTAGTTAGGACTGTGACAAAGATGATCGTGCATGGCGGTCCATGATTTGAATAACTTTGCTCCACATTTTATACCGGTGCGGATTTCACAGCTTTCTGGTCTCACGAACGCCCTTATAGGGGGGCGGTTCTTCTTGCGGCGGGCTCGTATAAAGTTATTAGGAGCTGGAAACTGACCGCAGGGTACTTAGGACACTGGCAAAGATGATCGTGCATGGCGGTCCATGATTTGAATAACTTCGCTTCACATTTTATACCGCTGCGGATTTCGCAGCTTTCTGGTCTCACGAACGCCCTTATAGGGGGGCGGTTCTTCTTGCGGCGGGCTTGTCAAAAGTTATTAGGAGCTGGAAACTGACCGCAGGGTACTTAGGACTGTGACAAAGACGATCGTGCATGGCGGTCCATGATTTGAATAACTTCGCTTCACATTTTATACCGGTGCGGATTTCGCAGCTTTCTGGTCTCACGAACGCCCTTATAGGGGGGCGGTTCTTCTTGCGGCGGGCTCGTCTAAAGTTATTAGGAGCTGGAAACTGACCGCAGGGTACTTAGGACTGTGACAAAGACGATCGTGCATGGCGGTCCATGATTTGAATAACTTCGCTTCACATTTTATACCGGTGCGGATTTCGCAGCTTTCTGGTCTCACGAACGCCCTTACAGGGGGGCGGTTCTTCTTGCGGCGGGCTCGTCTAAAGTTATTAGGAGCTGGAAACTGACCGCAGGGTACTTAGGACTGTGGCAAAGATGGTCGTGCATGGCGGTCCATGATTTGAATAACTCCGCTTCACATTTTATGCCAGAGCAGATTTCGCAGCTTTCTGGTCTCACGAACGCCCTTATAGGGGGGCGGTTCTTCCCGCGGCGGGCTCGTCTAGAGTTATTAGGAGCTGGAAACTGACCGCAGGGTACTTAGGACACTGGCAAAGATGATCGTGCATGGCGGTCCATGATTTGAATAACTTCGCTTCACATTTTATACCGCTGCGGATTTCGCAGCTTTCTGGTCTCACGAACGCCCTTATAGGGGGGCGGTTCTTCTTGCGGCGGGCTTGTCAAAAGTTATTAGGAGCTGGAAACTGACTGCAGGGTAGTTAGGACTGTGACAAAGATGATCGTGCATGGCGGTCCATGATTTGAATAACTTTGCTCCACATTTTATACCGGTGCGGATTTCGCAGCTTTCTGGTCTCACGAACGCCCTTATAGGGGGGCGGTTCTTCTTGCGGCGGGCTCGTATAAAGTTATTAGGAGCTGGAAACTGACCGCAGGGTACTTAGGACACTGGCAAAGATGATCGTGCATGGCGGTCCATGATTTGAATAACTTCGCTTCACATTTTATACCGCTGCGGATTTCGCAGCTTTCTGGTCTCACGAACGCCCTTATAGGGGGGCGGTTCTTCTTGCGGCGGGCTCATCCAAAGTTATTAGGAGCTGGAAACTGACCGCAGGGTACTTAGGACACTGGCAAAGACGATCGTGCATGGCGGTCCATGACTTGAATAAATTCGCTTCACATTTTATGCCGGAGCGGATTTCGCAGCTTTCTGGTCTCACGAACGCCCTTATAGGGGGGCGCTTCTTCTCGCGGCAGGCTCGTCTAAAGTTATTAGGAGCTCGAAACTGACCGCAGGGTACTTAGGACACTTTCAAAGATGATCGTGCATGGCGGTCCATGATTTGAATAACTTCGCTTCACATTTTATACCGCTGCGGAGTTCGCAGCTTTCTGGTCTCACGAACGCCCTTATAGGGGGGGCGGTTCTTCTCGCGGCGGGCTTGTCTAAATTTATTAGGAGCTGGAAACTGACCGCAGGGTACTTAGGACACTGGCAAAGATGATCGTGCATGGCGGTCCATGATTTGAATAACTTCGCTTCACATTTTACACCGCTGCGGATTTCGCAGCTTTCTGGTCTCACGAACGCCCTTATAGGGGGGCGGTTCTTCTTGCGGCGGGCTCGTCTGAAGTTATCAGGAGCTGGAAACTGACCGCAGGGTACTTAGGACACTAGCAAAGATGATCGTGCATGGCGGTCCATGATTTGAATAACTTCGCTTCACATTTTATACCGCTGCGGATTTCGCAGCTTTCTGGTCTCACGAACGCCCTTATAGGGGGGCGGTTCTTCTTGCGGCGGGCTCGTCTAAACTTATTAGGAGCTGGAAACTGACTGCAGGGTAGTTAGGACTGTGACAAAGATGATCGTGCATGGCGGTCCATGATTTGAATAACTTCGCTCCACATTTTATACCGGTGCGGATTTCGCAGCTTTCTGGTCTCACGAACGCCCTTATAGGGGGGCGGTTCTTCTTGCGGCGGGCTCGTCTAAAGTTATTAGGAGCTGGAAACTGAGCGCAGGGTACTTAGGACACTGGCAAAGATTATCATGCATGGCGGTCCATGATTTGAATAACTTCGCTTCACATTTTATACCGCTGCGGATTTCGCAGCTTTCTGGTCTCACGAACGCCCTTATAGGGGGGCGGTTCTTCTTGCGGCGGGCTCGTCCAGAGTTATTAGGAGCTGGAAACTGACCGCAGGGTACTTAGGACTGTGACAAAGACGATCGTGCATGGCGGTCCATGATTTGAATAACTTCGCTTCACATTTTATACCGGAGCGGATTTCGCAGCTTTCTGGTATCACGAACGCCCTTATAGGGGGGCGGTTTGTCAGATTTATATGACATAGCTACTGTAGGCTATAGTGGGGTAGCACATATGGGGTACAGTTTTCTAGGGTTTGCTTTTTGTACCCAACTTTCACTTTGTCATTCCATTCCTGTTTTTCTTAATTCACACGGTTCTTCTTGCGGCGGGCTCGTCTGAAGTTATTAGGAGCTGGAAACTGACCGCAGGGTACTTAGGACACTGGCAAAGATGATCGTGCATGGCGGTCCATGATTTGAATAACTTCGCTTCACATTTTATACCGCTGCGGATTTCGCAGCTTTCTGGTCTCACGAACGCCCTTATAGGGGGGCGGTTCTTCTTGCGGCGGGCTCGTCTAAAGTTATTAGGAGCTGGAAACTGAGTGCAGGGTAGTTAGGAGTATGACAAAGATGATCGTGCATGGCGGTCCATGATTTGAATAACTTAGCTTCACATTTTATACCGCTGCGGATTTCGCAGCTTTCTGGTCTCACGAACGCCCTTATAGGGGGGCGCTTCTTCTTGCGGCGGGCTCGTCTAAAGTTATTAGGAGCTGGAAACTGACTGCAGGGTAGTTAGGACTGTGACAAAGATGATCGTGCATGGCGGTCCATGATTTGAATAACTTCGCTCCACATTTTATACCGGTGCGGATTTCGCAGCTTTCTGGTCTCACGAACGCCCTTATAGGGGGGCGGTTCTTCTTGCGGCGGGCACGACTAAAGTTATTAGGAGCTGGAAACTGACCGCAGGGTACTTAGGACACTGGCAAAGATTATCGTGCATGGCGGTCCATGATTTGAATAACTTCGCTTCACATTTTATACCGCTGCGGATTTCGCAGCTTTCTGGTCTCACGAACGCCCTTATAGGGGGGCGGTTCTTCTTGCGGCGGGCTCGTCTAAAGTTATTAGGAGCTGGAAACTGACCGCAGGGTACTTAGGACTGTGAAAAAGACGATCGTGCATGGCGGTCCATGATTTGAATAACTTCGCTTCACATTTTATACCGCTGCGGATTTCGCAGCTTTCTGGTCTCACGAACGCCCTTATAGGGGGGCGGTTCTTCTTGCGGCGGGCTCGTCCAAAGTTATTAGGAGCTGGAAACTGACCGCAGGGTACTTAGGACTGTGACAAAGACGATCGTGCATGGCGGTCCATGATTTGAATAACTTCGCTTCACATTTTATACCGGAGCGGATTTCGCAGCTTTCTGGTATCACGAACGCCCTTATAGGGGGGCGGTTTGTCAGATTTATATGACATAGCTACTGTAGGCTATAGTGGGGTAGCACATATGGGGTACAGTTTTCTAGGGTTTGCTTTTTGTACCCAACTTTCACTTAGTCATTCCATTCCTGTTTTTCTTAATTCACACGGTTCTTCTTGCGGCGGGCTCGTCTGAAGTTATTAGGAGCTGGAAACTGACCGCAGGGTACTTAGGACACTGGCAAAGATGATCGTGCATGGCGGTCCATGATTTGAATAACTTCGCTTCACATTTTATACCGCTGCGGATTTCGCAGCTTTCTGGTCTCACGAACGCCCTTATAGGGGGGCGGTTCTTCTTGCGGCGGGCTCGTCTAAAGTTATTAGGAGCTGGAAACTGAGTGCAGGGTAGTTAGGAGTATGACAAAGATGATCGTGCATGGCGGTCCATGATTTGAATAACTTAGCTTCACATTTTATACCGCTGCGGATTTCGCAGCTTTCTGGTCTCACGAACGCCCTTATAGGGGGGCGCTTCTTCTTGCGGCGGGCTCGTCTAAAGTTATTAGGAGCTGGAAACTGACTGCAGGGTAGTTAGGACTGTGACAAAGATGATCGTGCATGGCGGTCCATGATTTGAATAACTTCGCTCCACATTTTATACCGGTGCGGATTTCGCAGCTTTCTGGTCTCACGAACGCCCTTATAGGGGGGCGGTTCTTCTTGCGGCGGGCACGACTAAAGTTATTAGGAGCTGGAAACTGACCGCAGGGTACTTAGGACACTGGCAAAGATTATCGTGCATGGCGGTCCATGATTTGAATAACTTCGCTTCACATTTTATACCGCTGCGGATTTCGCAGCTTTCTGGTCTCACGAACGCCTTTATAGGGGGGCGGTTCTTCTTGCGGCGGGCTCGTCTAAAGTTATTAGGAGCTGGAAACTGACCGCAGGGTACTTAGGACTGTGAAAAAGACGATCGTGCATGGCGGTCCATGATTTGAATAACTTCGCTTCACATTTTATACCGGTGCGGATTTCGCAGCTTTCTGGTCTCACGAACGCCCTTACAGGGGGGCGGTTCTTCTTGCGGCGGGCTCGTCTAAAGTTATTAGGAGCTGGAAACTGACCGCAGGGTACTTAGGACTGTGGCAAAGATGGTCGTGCATGGCGGTCCATGATTTGAATAACTCCGCTTCACATTTTATGCCGGAGCAGATTTCGCAGCTTTCTGGTCTCACGAACGCCCTTATAGGGGGGCGGTTCTTCCCGCGGCGGGCTCGTCTAGAGTTATTAGGAGCTGGAAACTGACCCCAGGGTACTTAGGACACTGGCAAAGATGATCGTGCATGGCGGTCCATGATTTGAATAACTTCGCTTCACATTTTATACCGCTGCGGATTTCGCAGCTTTCTGGTCTCACGAACGCCCTTATAGGGGGGCGGTTCTTCTTGCGGCGGGCTTGTCAAAAGTTATTAGGAGCTGGAAACTGACTGCAGGGTAGTTAGGACTGTGACAAAGATGATCGTGCATGGCGGTCCATGATTTGAATAACTTTGCTCCACATTTTATACCGGTGCGGATTTCGCAGCTTTCTGGTCTCACGAACGCCCTTATAGGGGGGCGGTTCTTCTTGCGGCGGGCTCGTATAAAGTTATTAGGAGCTGGAAACTGACCGCAGGGTACTTAGGACACTGGCAAAGATGATCGTGCATGGCGGTCCATGATTTGAATAACTTCGCTCCACATTTTATACCGGTGCGGATTTCGCAGCTTTCTGGTCTCACGAACGCCCTTATAGGGGGGCGGTTCTTCTTGCGGCGGGCACGACTAAAGTTATTAGGAGCTGGAAACTGACCGCAGGGTACTTAGGACACTGGCAAAGATTATCGTGCATGGCGGTCCATGATTTGAATAACTTCGCTTCACATTTTATACCGGTGCGGATTTCGCAGCTTTCTGGTCTCACGAACGCCCTTACAGGGGGGCGGTTCTTCTTGCGGCGGGCTCGTCTAAAGTTATTAGGAGCTGGAAACTGACCGCAGGGTACTTAGGACTGTGGCAAAGATGGTCGTGCATGGCGGTCCATGATTTGAATAACTCCGCTTCACATTTTATGCCGGAGCAGATTTCGCAGCTTTCTGGTCTCACGAACGCCCTTATAGGGGGGCGGTTCTTCCCGCGGCGGGCTCGTCTAGAGTTATTAGGAGCTGGAAACTGACCCCAGGGTACTTAGGACACTGGCAAAGATGATCGTGCATGGCGGTCCATGATTTGAATAACTTCGCTTCACATTTTATACCGCTGCGGATTTCGCAGCTTTCTGGTCTCACGAACGCCCTTATAGGGGGGCGGTTCTTCTTGCGGCGGGCTTGTCAAAAGTTATTAGGAGCTGGAAACTGACTGCAGGGTAGTTAGGACTGTGACAAAGATGATCGTGCATGGCGGTCCATGATTTGAATAACTTTGCTCCACATTTTATACCGGTGCGGATTTCGCAGCTTTCTGGTCTCACGAACGCCCTTATAGGGGGGCGGTTCTTCTTGCGGCGGGCTCGTATAAAGTTATTAGGAGCTGGAAACTGACCGCAGGGTACTTAGGACACTGGCAAAGATGATCGTGCATGGCGGTCCATGATTTGAATAACTTCGCTTCACATTTTATACCGCTGCGGATTTCGCAGCTTTCTGGTCTCACGAACGCCCTTATAGGGGGGCGGTTCTTCTTGCGGCGGGCTCATCCAAAGTTATTAGGAGCTGGAAACTGACCGCAGGGTACTTAGGACACTGGCAAAGACGATCGTGCATGGCGGTCCATGACTTGAATAAATTCGCTTCACATTTTATGCCGGAGCGGATTTCGCAGCTTTCTGGTCTCACGAACGCCCTTATAGGGGGGCGCTTCTTCTCGCGGCAGGCTCGTCTAAAGTTATTAGGAGCTCGAAACTGACCGCAGGGTACTTAGGACACTTTCAAAGATGATCGTGCATGGCGGTCCATGATTTGAATAACTTCGCTTCACATTTTATACCGCTGCGGAGTTCGCAGCTTTCTGGTCTCACGAACGCCCTTATAGGGGGGGCGGTTCTTCTCGCGGCGGGCTTGTCTAAAGTTATTAGGAGCTGGAAACTGACCGCAGGGTACTTAGGACACTGGCAAAGATGATCGTGCATGGCGGTCCATGATTTGAATAACTTCGCTTCACATTTTATACCGCTGCGGATTTCGCACCTTTCTGGTCTCACGAACGCCCTTATAGGGGGGCGGTTCTTCTTGCGGCGGGCTTGTCTAAAGTTATTAGGAGCTGGAAACTGACTGCAGGGTACTCAGGACTGTGGCAGAGATGATCGTGCATGGCAGTCCATGATTTGAATAACTTCGCTTCACATTTTATACCGGTGCGGATTTCGCAGCTTTCTGGTCTCACGAACGCCCTTATAGGGGGGCGGTTCTTCTTGCGGCGGGCTCGTCTAAAGTTATTAGGAGCTGGAAACTGACCGCAGGGTACTTGGGACACTGGCAAAGATGATCGTGCATGGCGGTCCATGATTTGAATAACTTCGCTTCACATTTTATACCGCTGCGGATTTCGCAGCTTTCTGGTCTCACGAACGCCCTTATAGGGGGGCGGTTCTTCTTGCGGCGGGCTCATCCAAAGTTATTAGGAGCTGGAAACTGACCGCAGGGTACTTAGGACTGTGAAAAAGACGATCGTGCATGGCGGTCCATGATTTGAATAACTTCGCTTCACATTTTATACCGGTGCGGATTTCGCAGCTTTCTGGTCTCACGAACGCCCTTACAGGGGGGCGGTTCTTCTTGCGGCGGGCTCGTCTAAAGTTATTAGGAGCTGGAAACTGACCGCAGGGTACTTAGGACTGTGGCAAAGATGGTCGTGCATGGCGGTCCATGATTTGAATAACTCCGCTTCACATTTTATGCCGGAGCAGATTTCGCAGCTTTCTGGTCTCACGAACGCCCTTATAGGGGGGCGGTTCTTCCCGCGGCGGGCTCGTCTAGAGTTATTAGGAGCTGGAAACTGACCGCAGGGTACTTAGGACACTGGCAAAGATGATCGTGCATGGCGGTCCATGATTTGAATAACTTCGCTTCACATTTTATACCGCTGCGGATTTCGCAGCTTTCTGGTCTCACGAACGCCCTTATAGGGGGGCGGTTCTTCTTGCGGCGGACTTGTCAAAAGTTATTAGGAGCTGGAAACTGACTGCAGGGTAGTTAGGACTGTGACAAAGATGATCGTGCATGGCGGTCCATGATTTGAATAACTTTGCTCCACATTTTATACCGGTGCGGATTTCGCAGCTTTCTGGTCTCACGAACGCCCTTATAGGGGGGCGGTTCTTCTTGCGGCGGGCTCGTATAAAGTTATTAGGAGCTGGAAACTGACCGCAGGGTACTTAGGACACTGGCAAAGATGATCGTGCATGGCGGTCCATGATTTGAATAACTTCGCTTCACATTTTATACCGCTGCGGATTTCGCAGCTTTCTGGTCTCACGAACGCCCTTATAGGGGGGCGGTTCTTCTTGCGGCGGGCTCATCCAAAGTTATTAGGAGCTGGAAACTGACCGCAGGGTACTTAGGACTGTGTCAAAGACGATCGTGCATGGCGGTCCATGATTTGAATAACTTCGCTTCACATTTTATACTGCTGCGGATTTCGCAGCTTTCTGGTCTCACGAACGCCCTTATAGGGGGGCGCTTCTTCTCGCGGCAGGCTCGTATAAAGTTATTAGGAGCTGGAAACTGACCGCAGGGTACTTAGGACACTGGCAAAGATGATCGTGCATGGCGGTCCATGATTTGAATAACTTCGCTTCACATTTTATACCGCTGCGGAGTTCGCAGCTTTCTGGTCTCACGAACGCCCTTATAGGGGGGGCGGTTCTTCTCGCGGCGGGCTCGTCTAAAGTTATTAGGAGCTGGAAACTGACCGCAGGGTACTTAGGACACTGGCAAAGATGATCGTGCATGGCGGTCCATGATTTGAATAACTTCACTTCACATTATATACCGCTGCGGATTTCGCAACTTTCTGGTCTCACGAACGCCCTTATAGGGGGGCGGTTCTTCTTGCGGCGGGCTCGTCTAAAGTTATTAGGAGCTGGAAACTGACTGCAGGGTACTCAGGACTGTGGCAGAGATGATCGTGCATGGCGGTCCATGATTTGAATAACTTCGCTTCACATTTTATACCGCTGCGGATTTCGCAGCTTTCTGGTCTCACGAACGCCCTTATAGGGGGGCGGTTCTTCTTGCGGCGGGCTCGTCTAAATTTATTAGGAGCTAGAAAATGACCGCAGGGTACTTAGGACTGTGACAAAGACGACCGTGCATGGCGGTCCATGATTTGAAGAACTTCGCTTCACATTTTATACCGCTGCGGATTTCGCAGCTTTCTGGTCTCACGAACGCCCTTACAGGGGGGCGGTTGTGAATCAAGAAAACAGGAATGAATGAACTATGAATGAATTGGGTACAAGTACTAACCCTAATTGGGTTGTACCCCTTATGGAGTACCCCACTATAGCCTACACAATATGCATGAGCTATGATGTTCTGACACACCCCCATAGGCAAAGTGGGGGAGAACAAGGGGTCACAAGACCAGTCAAGCAAAGCAAAGCAAAGCAAGCTCAGGGTGGATCACAAAGTCACCACACATTCCGAGCACAAGTTCAAGGCCACAAGGCCAGTTCACAAGCAGGAGTACACATATATATAAAAAGGCTAGACAAGCAAGAGCAGGTATATATATATGTAACAATACAAGCAAGGTCAAGAGGTGAGCAAGTGAGGCAAGGTAGGCACAAGGCCCAGCTGAGTACAGAAGCGCTGATGGTCACAAGGCGCAAGTGCCTTGGTGAAGATATCAGCAGTGTTGGCCTCAGAGGCCACGTACGCAAGACGCAGCTGACCACGCTGCTGCAGCTCACGAGCAAGAAAGTAGCGGAGAGCAATGTGCTTCGTTCTGTGCTCCAGTCGCTGCTCCCGACACAAGGCCAGCATGGCCTTGTCTACGTACAGCACTGGAGGAGAACGAGGCAACTCTCCGAGGTCAGTCAGCAGGTAGGTGAGCCAGCGAAGCTCCTGTGCAGCCATGGCTCCTGCGTAGATCTCAGCCTCACAACTGGAGCCGAGAACAGAAGACGAGCGAGTAGCCCGCCACGAAACAGAGCCGGAACCAAGGCTGAAGGTGTAACCCTGTGACGACCGCTGCGTAGCCTGGTCGTCAGCCCAAGAAGCGTCTGCGTGCCCAGTGAGGACCACTGGACTCTGCCCTCCAAGCACAAGCCCCATGCCCGACGTACTGCACAAGTAGCGCAACACCCTCTTCGCTGCAGCCATGTGCTCCGGTCTGTGTCTCCCAGGAGCAACATAGCGTGCAAGAATGCTAAGAGGGTATGCAAGGTCAGGTCGTGTGCAGGTCATCAGGTACATGAGGCAGCCAACAAGCTCTGGGTACGGGCCACTCGACTCTACGGACTCATCCGAAGGCAGAGCTGAGAGCGAGTGGCGAGTAGGCAGAGGAGTGGCCTGAGGCGAGGAGTACGTGAAGCCGAAGCGCTGAAGGACCTGCTGCACCATGTGTGACTGAGTCAGGGTAATGGTGCGGCGTGCTCTGTCCTGAGTGATCTGCAAGCCAAGGTAGCTGCGCAGTTCACCCAGGTCAGTGCACGTGTGTCTCTTCTGCAGCTCGGACTTCACGTGGGCTAGTCCTGCAGTGTCAGCTGTGGCAAAGACCAAGTCGTCGACGTACACGAGGATGTAGAACGGCGGCAAAGAAGTGTCGGTGCGCAGAAACAGCGACGGGTCGGCAGTAGAGGGAGCAAACCCAAGAGCCGCAAGTGTAGTCCTCAGTGTGTCGTGCCACTCACGCGGTGCCTGGCGGAGACCGTAGACTGGCCGCCGTAGGCTCCACTGGGTGCCAGGAGGAAAAGACCCAGTGAAGCCAGGTGGGCGACGCAGCCAGATCTCCTCGTGCAGGCTGCCCTGCAAGAAAGCAGTGCTGAAGTCAAGAGAGTGTAGCTCGTAGTCACGGTGAGCAGCTACGTGCAGCAGTACCCGAAGAGTGGTCATCTTCGGGGTGGGAGAGAAGGTCTGAAAGTAGTCAACTCCCTGCCGCTGACTGAAGCCACGAGCCACGTAACGCGCCTTGAAGACAGGCGGAGAACCCGGCGGTCGCTTCACCCTGAAAATCCACATGCCACTGACGATGTTCGCCCCAGGAGGGGGAACAGCGTCAACGTAGGTGCCTGTGGACTTCCAGGAAGCCATCTCTGCGTCCATAGCTGCCTGCCACTGAGAGGAGTAGGGACCCTCTATCGCCTCCGCGTAAGAGCGCGGAGTCGGGATGTCAAGTGCATCCGGATCTCCCTCAGGGGTAAGCAGTACGGACACGAGATGAGGTGAAGCAGCGGCCAAGCACTGGAACTCCTCCTGCCTGTCCTCAAGGACGTCCGTGCCAAGGGCACACTCACCCCCGACGGACGGAGGACAGACAGACTCAGACTCAGTAACAAGACTGGCGACGTAGTCTAGGCGACAGCGAGCAGCAAAGTCGACGAGCTCAGCAACTAGAGCAGTCGCAGCAGTGGACTCAAAGGAAGGGTCAGTGACAACAGTAGCAAGGAGACGCGTGACAGTAGGACTGGCAGCGCGAAGAGAGTCCGACTCCGGGTCGGCAAGAGCAGGAAGAGAAGACTCAGGAGGAGAAGGCAAAGGGGCACGCAGAGGAGCAGTGGACGGACGCAGAGACATCCGGTGCGTGCCAGGGACAGGAGGAGGACGCTGACGCGAACCGCGACCACTAGTGCGAGCAGCACGGACAGGCGACGCAGGGCGAGACGCAGGCTCACGACGCTCAGCAAGACCTCCAGTAGGACCAGTGTAGGGAGACGGAGCAGGCAGTGGGGAGGCCAGCTGTAACTGTAACTGCGACGGGACAGGCTGTGGACACTCTAAGGGAGGAGGAGGACCAGTAGAAGGCGAGAGACCAAGAACCTGCTGAAGGAGCGGAACGAAGTACGGCCGAGGCCGCGCGGCGACTCCAGACACAGGAGGGACAGCACCAGCACCCCCAGTGGCAGCACCAGCGCCAGTAGCAGCTCCAGCTCCAGAACCCCCAGCAGCACCAGTAGTACCCCCAGCAGGACCGCCTCCAGGACCGACAGCAGTAGCCTCCGCGCCAACACCCGCAGCAACTCCAGCTCCAGAAGTACCCGCAGGTCCAGCAGCTCCAGTACTCCCAGTACGAGCACCTCCGGGACCCGTGGCACCAGCTCCCTCAGCAGCAACAGAACCTCCAGTACCCGCAGCACCTCCAGCTCCAGCAGCTCCAGCAGCTCGCCTCCAGCGCCGGGCAAACCACTCACGCAGCTCCTGGGGAGAGAGTGGCTCCCGGCGAGAAGGAGCACCCGGAGAACCGCCAGGCACAGCACCACCAGGCGTAGCACCCCCAGGCTCAGCACCTCTAGGCGTAGTACCCCCAGGCTCAGCACCCCCAGACGCAGCACCCCCAGGCTCAGCACCTCCAGGCGTAGTACCCCCAGGCTCAGCACCCCCAGTCGTAGTACCCCCAGACTCAGCACCCCCAGACTCAGCACCCCCAGGCTCAGCACCCCCAGGCGTAGCACCCACACGCTCAGCACCCCCAGAGTCAGCACCCCCAGGCTCAGCACCCTCAGCAGCACCAGAGTCACCAGCGACCTCGACAGGCTCAACAGCGTCTACCTGGGACACACCTGAAGGGGCAGGACCCTGAGGGGGGAGGGGGTCTACCGGGGGGGGACCTGGTACAAGGAAGAGCGGTGGCGGGGGGAGGGACGGAGTGCGGTAGGGGAAGAGGCGGTAGTAGGGGACCGACTCGTCGAACGTGACGTCCTGGGAGGACAGAACACGGCGAGAGGTGGGGTGGTAGAACTGCCACCCAGGCGCGTCAGGGGGGAAACCCAGGAAGACGCAAGGAGCAGCACGAGGGGACAGCTTGTCCGCAGACAAGTCGCGGACAAACGCCCGAGATCCCCAGACACGGAACGCAGACGCATCGCCAACCTTCCCCATCCACAGCAAAGCTGGGGAGGTCTCCGGCATGGAGACCCTGGGCTGAAGGTTGATCTGATGCGCCGCGTACCGAACCGCAAACGGCCACAGAAAATGGGGGGCAGCCGCATGCATCATGGACGTACGGGCGACGTCCATGACCATGCCAATGCGGCGCTCAGCAATCCCATTTTGCTGTGGAGAGTCCGGAAGCGTGAAGGTCTGGCGGATGCCTCGTGCACGACAGTAGGCTCGCAGAAGGCCAGAGGAGAACTCTCCGCCTCTGTCAGAGTGCAGACGCAGAACAGGAAAGTCCGAGCCGAAGCTCCGCCTGAGCTGGAGACGAGCTGCGCGGATCCAGTCGATCAACACCTCAGTGACATCACCCTTGCTGCGCAAGGGGAAGACTGTGGTGTAACGCGAGTAGTCGTCAACCACCAGCAGGAAGTAGCGCTCGTGACCCTGTCCACGGACGCGGGCCGGGCCCCACACGTCCATGTGAAGCGTCTGCAGCGGGGCCTCTGTCGGAGGAAACTAGGAGGAGTGAGGGGTAGCCCGCTGTCGTCCCTCGACACAGGGGACGCAGGTAGGGCCAGGCCCCGGAGGAAGGGGAGGGAGGGACCGGGGAAGACCAGAGACAAGGACACGGGAGGCCATGCTCCGGAGACGAAGCAGGGAGGGGTGACCAAGGCGGTGGTGCCAGAGGAGAGTCTCGTGAGACAGGAGGCGACACGAGCAGGGGGCAGACTCAGGACCAGACCTGGACGCTGCAGCAAACACCTGACCCGACGCAGCTACCTGACCAGACGCAGGGACTGGAGGAGACGCAGTGGTCAGTGTGTACAGGCTCGACCCTGGCCGACGTGTAAACGTGGCCAGGTGGCGGCCTGTCCGAGCGTCCGTGCAGTGGGTCACCCGCTGACTCGCAGGAGTGAACTGGTGAACCCCCGCATCCTGTAGGTCAGCACCACTCACCAAGTTCGTAGAGAACGAGGGGAGGTAGAGACCAGACAGGGTGCCAGAGGGGGCCGCCGGACACGGGAGGACAGTGGAGAAGTGAGCAAGGACAGGACCTCCAGAGGGGTCTGCCAGAGAGACCGCAACGGGCCGGCCAAGCGGCGTGAGTGTGGTGCGGTCTCGAAAGAAGGAGCGAGAAGCCCCCGAGTCAAGGGTGAAGGTGTGGGAGGCCGAAGCCGACGCAGAACCTGAGAGAGCAGACTCACCAGCACCTGAGGGAGCAGACGCACCTAGAGCAGCAGCCTCGCTAGCACCTAGAGCAGCAGCCTCACCAGTACCTAGAGCAGCAGTCTCAATGCCCGGGTCGGGCGGAAAACACCGGTAACAGTCACCCTCATCACTAATAGTCACAGTATACACGGCAGCAAGAATAGCATCAAAGTCAAGGTCAAAGACAGCTACACCCGCCCTAGACAGCTCACCCCAGCGGGGGATCTCAGTGGCCTCAGGGAACTGGTGACACCAAGCGTCCGTCAGGCGGCCAAAGCAGCGCTGGGTGGAGTGCGCACCCCCGCACTGCTCACCCGCGCGGTCGCCGGTGCGGAGGACGTAGGTGCACGGACCAGTACCCCCACCCCTCTGGCGTGCAGTGTACCACTCACGGAGCTGCTGAGGGGAGGGGATGTCACGAGTGCGCTGCTGCTGCTGCTGCTGCTGCTGCTGGCGCTGACCACCACCGGAGCCGACCCTCTGCGCAGCGCCACCCCGACCAGCTCCACCTCCTCCGCCGCCTCCTCCTCCGCCGCCGCCACCTCCGCTCCCTCCGCCACTGCCGCTGCCGCCTCCGCCTCCACTGCCGCCACCGACACCTCCACCCCCGCCACCACCCCCACCGCCACCTCCTCCACCTCCTCCACTGCCGCCTCCACCGCCCCCGCTAGCTCCTCCAGCGCCCCTGCCCCCCTTGCCCTTGCCAGGGCGGCGTTTCCCGCTAGGGGTAGACGCCGCACCGACCGACTCAAGCCCAACGAGGTCGGCCGCAGCAGCAGAGGCAACAGAGGGCAAAAGGGGGGAGGGGGAACACCCCTCAAAGATGGGGGTGCGAGGGTCACCACGAGAGGCTCCTACAGCTACTATGCTCTTCTCTGCTGCTAGGAGGGACTTCTCGAGGAGGTCAACGGTGAGAGTGGTGGGGCAAACTGAGAGGAAGTGGTCCCTGACTACGCGAAGGGAGTCAGGGAGCCGGGTGACTATGTAGTAGAGGGTGATGTACATGGGGGGGGGGTTCGTGGCGCAGAACTCAGCAGGAAGCGCAGCGCGGTAGCGAGTGTCACAAGTGCGTAGGTGCGTAATGAGGTCAGCGACTGTGGGAAAGGCAGCAAGGTCAGGGAAGAGGTACGGTAGCATGAGGCGACTCAGTGCAGCAGTGGCAGGGGAGGAGTAGTGTGCAACTACAGCGTCGTACAAGGTCTGAGCACTCTTGTACTGGCTAAAGTGCGCACGCTCAGAGGTAGGCAGGTGGCGGCGCACAGCAAGACGTGCAGCAGCATCGCGCGTGGCCCACTGGGAGCGAACAGTTGCGTCAGCATCAGTGGCGGGGGCAGGAGAGGCACCAGAAGTGAGGTCAAAGAGGGAGAGACCGTCTGCCCTATCGCACTGTAAGAAAAGCTGCAGGTCATCTATCCAGACGTCAAAGTCAATGGCCCGACCCTCAGCGTCAAAAGCGAGGACACTAGGGGTAGCCATGACAGCAGTAGACTAGCAGCGCAAACAGTGGGGTGAGGGCAGTGCTGTGAGAGAGGCGCTGCTCTTACCGGACAGGGCGGCTCGGGCGGCTCGGCTGCAGGGCGGCTCGGCGACTCGGCTGCTGGGCGGCTCGGCTGCTGGGCGGCTCGGCGGCTCGGCTGCTGGGCGGCTCAGCGACTCGGCTGCTGGGCGGCTCGGCGGCTCTGCTGCTGGGCGGCTCGGCTGCTGGGCGGCTCGGCGGCTCGGCTGCTGGGCGGCTCGGTGGCTCAGCTGCTGGGCGGCTAGGCTGCTGGGCGGCTCGGCGGGGCCGCTGAGAGGGCGGCGTCCGGGGCCGCTGGGAGGAGGCGGCGGGGCCGCTGAGAGGAGGCGGCGGGGCCGGAAAGGTAGGTGGCGGGGCCGCGTCAGGGGCCGCGACAGGGGCCGCGTCAGGGGCCGCGTCAGGGGCCGCGGCAGGGGCCGCGTCAGGGGCCGCGGCAGGGCCGCGTCAGGGCGCCGCGTCAGGGGCCGCGTCAGGGCGCCGCCAGGGGCCGCGGCAGGGCCGTGTCAGGGCCGCGTAAGGGGCCGCGGCAGGGGCCGCGTCAGGGGCCGCGTCAGGGCCGCGTCAGGGCCGCGGCAGAGCCGCGTCAGGGCCGCGTCAGGGGCCACGGCAGGGCCGCGTCAGGGCCGCGGCAGGGGCCGCGTCAGGGCGCCGCGTCAGGGGCCGCGTCAGGGCGCCGCCAGGGGCCGCGGCAGGGCCGCGTCAGGGCCGCGTCAGGGCCGCGTCAGGGGCCGCTTCAGGGCCGCGGCAGGGGCCGCGGTAGGCCGCGTCAGAGCCGCGTCAGGGGCCGCGGCAGGGCCGCGTCAGGGCCGCGGCAGGGGCCGCGTCAGGGCGCCGCCAGGGGCCGCGTCAGGCCGCGTCAGGGCCGCGTCAGGCGCCGCCAGGGGCCGCGTCAGGGCGCCACCAGGGGGCGCGTCAGGGGCCGCGATAGGGCGCCGGCAGGGGCCTCGTCAGGGCGCCGCCAGGGGCCGCATAGGGGGCGCGTGGGAGGCGGCGTAGGGGCCGCGTAGGGGCAGCGTAGGGGCCGCTAAAAAAAAAAAAATTTAGGGCAGGGCGCAATGTGCGCGGGCAGCAAAAAAAAATTCTTATGGTGGGCCCTTAGGAAGGAACGGTCCCATGTAGGAACCCGCTCTATACCATGTGAATCAAGAAAACAGGAATGAATGAACTATGAATGAATTGGGTACAAGTACTAACCCTAATTGGGTTGTACCCCTTATGGAGTACCCCACTATAGCCTACACAATATGCATGAGCTATGATGTTCTGACAGCGGTTCTTCTTGCGGCGGGCTCGTCTAAAGTTATTAGGAGCTGGAAACTGACCGCAGGGTACTTAGGACTGTGGCAAAGATGGTCGTGCATGGCGGTCCATGATTTGAATAACTCCGCTTCACATTTTATGCCGGAGCGGATTTCGCGGCTTTCTGGTCTCACGAACGCCCTTATAGGGGGGCGGTTCTTCCCGCGGCGGGCTCGTCTAGAGTTATTAGGAGCTGGAAACTGACCGCAGGGTACTGGCAAAGATTATCGTGCATGGCGGTCCATGATTTGAATAACTTCGCTTCACATTTTATACCGCTGCGGATTTCGCAGCTTTCTGGTCTCACGAACGCCCTTATAGGGGGGCGGTTCTTCTTGCGGCGGGCTCGTCTAAAGTTATTAGGAGCTGGAAACTGACCGCAGGGTACTTAGGACTGTGACAAAGATGGTCGTGCATGGCGGTCCATGATTTGAATAACTCCACTTCACATTTTATGCCGGAGCGGATTTCGCAGCTTTCTGGTCTCACGAACGCCCTTATAGGGGGGTGGTTCTTCTCGCGGCGGGCTCGTCTAAAGTTATTAGGAGCTGGAAACTGACTGCAAGGTACTTATGACTGTGGCAAATATGATCGTGCATGGCGGTCCATGATTTGAATAACTCCACTTCACATTTTATGCCGGAGTGGAGTTCGCAGCTTTCTGGTCTCACGAACGCCCTTATAGGGGGGGCGGTTCTTCTCGCGGCGGGCTCGTCTAAAGTTATTAGGAGCTGGAAACTGACCGCAGGGTACTTATGACTGTGGCAAATATGATCGTGCATGGCGGTCCATGATTTGAATAACTCCGCTTCACATTTTATGCCGGAGCGGAGTTCGCAGCTTTATGGTCTCACGAACGCCCTTATAGGGGGGGCGGTTCTTCTCGCGGTGGGCTCGTCTAAAGTTATTAGGAGCTGGAAACTGACCGCAGGGTACTTATGACTGTGGCAAAGATGATCGTGCATGGCGGTCCATGATTTGAATAACTCCGCTTCACATTTTATGCCGGAGTGGAGTTCGCAGCTTTCTGGTCTCACGAACGCCCTTATAGGGGGGGCGGTTCTTCTCGCGGCGGGCTCGTCTAAAGTTATTAGGAGCTGGAAACTGACCGCAGGGTACTTATGACTGTGGCAAATATGATCGTGCATGGCAGTCCATGATTTGAATAACTCCGCTTCACATTTTATGACGGAGCGGAGTTCGCAGCTTTCTGGTCTCACAAACGCCCTTATAGGGGGGGCGGTTCTTCTCGCGGCGGGCTCGTCTAAAGTTATTAGGAGCTGGAAACTGACCGCAGGGTACTTATGACTGTGGCAAAGATGACCGTGCATGGCGGTCCATGATTTGAATAACCCCGCTTCACATTTTATGCCGGAGCGGAGTTCGCAGCTTTCTGGTCTCACGAACGCCCTTATAGGGGGGGCGGTTCTTCTCGCGGCGGGCTCGTCTAAAGTTATTAGGAGCTGGAAACTGACCGCAGGGTACTTAGGACACTGGCAAAGATGATCGTGCATGGCGGTCCATGATTTGAATAACTTCGCTTCACATTTTATACCGCTGCGGATTTCGCAGCTTTCTGGTCTCACGAACGCCCTTATAGGGGGGCGGTTCTTCTTGCGGCGGGCTCGTCTAAAGTTATTAGGAGCTGGAAACTGACTGCAGGGTAGTTAGGACTGTGACAAAGATGATCGTGCATGGCGGTTCTTGATTTGAATAACTTCGCTCCACATTTTATACCGCTGCGGATTTCGCAGCTTTCTGGTCTCACGAACGCCCTTATAGGGGGGCGGTTCTTCTTGCGGCGGGCTCGTCTAAAGTTATTAGGAGCTGGAAACTGACCGCAGAGTACTTAGGACACTGGCAAAGATGATCGTGCATGGCGGTCCATGATTTGAATAACTTCGCTTCACATTTTATACCGCTGCGGATTTCGCAGCTTTCTGGTCTCACGAACGCCCTTATAGGGGGGCGGTTCTTCTTGCGGCGGGCTCGTCCAGAGTTATTAGGAGCTGGAAACTGACCGCAGGGTACTGGCAAAGATTATCGTGCATGGCGGTCCATGATTTGAATAACTTCGCTTCACATTTTATACCGCTGCGGATTTCGCAGCTTTCTGGTCTCACGAACGCCCTTATAGGGGGGCGGTTCTTCTTGCGGCGGGCTCGTCTAAAGTTATTAGGAGCTGGAAACTGACCGCAGGGTACTTAGGACTGTGACAAAGATGGTCGTGCATGGCGGTCCATGATTTGAATAACTCCACTTCACATTTTATGCCGGAGCGGATTTCGCAGCTTTCTGGTCTCACGAACGCCCTTATAGGGGGGTGGTTCTTCTCGCGGCGGGCTCGTCTAAAGTTATTAGGAGCTGGAAACTGACCGCAAGGTACTTATGACTGTGGCAAATATGATCGTGCATGGCGGTCCATGATTTGAATAACTCCACTTCACATTTTATGCCGGAGTGGAGTTCGCAGCTTTCTGGTCTCACGAACGCCCTTATAGGGGGGGCGGTTCTTCTCGCGGCGGGCTCGTCTAAAGTTATTAGGAGCTGGAAACTGACCGCAGGTTACTTAGGACTGTGGCAAAGATGATCGTGCATGGCGGTCCAAGTTTTGAATAACTTTGCTTCACATTTTATACCGGAGCGGATTTCGCAGCTTTCTGGTCTCACGAACGCCCTTATAGGGGGGCGGTTCTTCTTGCGGCGGGCTCGTCTAAAGTTATTAGGAGCTGGAAACTGACCGCAGAGTACTTAGGACACTGGCAAAGATGATCGTGCATGGCGGTCCATGATTTGAATAACTTCGCTTCACATTTTATACCGCTGCGGATTTCGCAGCTTTCTGGTCTCACGAACGCCCTTATAGGGGGGCGGTTCTTCTTGCGGCGGGCTCGTCCAAAGTTATTAGGAGCTGGAAACTGACCGCAGGGTACTTAGGACTGTGACAAAGACGATCGTGCATGGCGGTCCATGATTTGAATAACTTCGCTTCACATTTTATACCGCTGCGGATTTCGCAGCTTTCTGGTCTCACGAACGCCCTTATAGGGGGGCGGTTCTTCTTGCGGCGGGCTCGTCTAAAGTTATTAGGAGCTGGAAACTGACCGCAGGGTACTTAGGACTGTGACAAAGATGGTCGTGCATGGCGGTCCATGATTTGAATAACTCCACTTCACATTTTATGCCGGAGCGGATTTCGCAGCTTTCTGGTCTCACGAACGCCCTTATAGGGGGGTGGTTCTTCTCGCGGCGGGCTCGTCTAAAGTTATTAGGAGCTGGAAACTGACTGCAAGGTACTTATGACTGTGGCAAATATGATCGTGCATGGCGGTCCATGATTTGAATAACTCCACTTCACATTTTATGCCGGAGTGGAGTTCGCAGCTTTCTGGTCTCACGAACGCCCTTATAGGGGGGGCGGTTCTTCTCGCGGCGGGCTCGTCTAAAGTTATTAGGAGCTGGAAACTGACCGCAGGGTACTTATGACTGTGGCAAATATGATCGTGCATGGCGGTCCATGATTTGAATAACTCCGCTTCACATTTTATGCCGGAGCGGAGTTCGCAGCTTTATGGTCTCACGAACGCCCTTATAGGGGGGGCGGTTCTTCTCGCGGCGGGCTCGTCTAAAGTTATTAGGAGCTGGAAACTGACCGCAGGGTACTTATGACTGTGGCAAAGATGATCGTGCATGGCGGTCCATGATTTGAATAACTCCGCTTCACATTTTATGCCGGAGTGGAGTTCGCAGCTTTCTGGTCTCACGAACGCCCTTATAGGGGGGGCGGTTCTTCTCGCGGCGGGCTCGTCTAAAGTTATTAGGAGCTGGAAACTGACCGCAGGGTACTTATGACTGTGGCAAATATGATCGTGCATGGCAGTCCATGATTTGAATAACTCCGCTTCACATTTTATGACGGAGCGGAGTTCGCAGCTTTCTGGTCTCACAAACGCCCTTATAGGGGGGGCGGTTCTTCTCGCGGCGGGCTCGTCTAAAGTTATTAGGAGCTGGAAACTGACCGCAGGGTACTTATGACTGTGGCAAAGATGACCGTGCATGGCGGTCCATGATTTGAATAACCCCGCTTCACATTTTATGCCGGAGCGGAGTTCGCAGCTTTCTGGTCTCACGAACGCCCTTATAGGGGGGGCGGTTCTTCTCGCGGCGGGCTCGTCTAAAGTTATTAGGAGCTGGAAACTGACCGCAGGGTACTTAGGACACTGGCAAAGATGATCGTGCATGGCGGTCCATGATTTGAATAACTTCGCTTCACATTTTATACCGCTGCGGATTTCGCAGCTTTCTGGTCTCACGAACGCCCTTATAGGGGGGCGGTTCTTCTTGCGGCGGGCTCGTCTAAAGTTATTAGGAGCTGGAAACTGACTGCAGGGTAGTTAGGACTGTGACAAAGATGATCGTGCATGGCGGTTCTTGATTTGAATAACTTCGCTCCACATTTTATACCGCTGCGGATTTCGCAGCTTTCTGGTCTCACGAACGCCCTTATAGGGGGGCGGTTCTTCTTGCGGCGGGCTCGTCTAAAGTTATTAGGAGCTGGAAACTGACCGCAGAGTACTTAGGACACTGGCAAAGATGATCGTGCATGGCGGTCCATGATTTGAATAACTTCGCTCCACATTTTATACCGGTGCGGATTTCGCAGCTTTCTGGTCTCACGAACGCCCTTATAGGGGGGGCGGTTCTTCTTGCGGCGGGCTCGTCTAAAGTTATTAGGAGCTGGAAACTGACCGCAGGGTACTTAGGACTGTGACAAAGATGGTCGTGCATGGCGGTCCATGATTTGAATAACTCCACTTCACATTTTATGCCGGAGCGGATTTCGCAGCTTTCTGGTCTCACGAACGCCCTTATAGAGGGGTGGTTCTTCTCGCGGCGGGCTCGTCTAAAGTTATTAGGAGCTGGAAACTGACCGCAAGGTACTTATGACTGTGGCAAATATGATCGTGCATGGCGGTCCATGATTTGAATAACTCCACTTCACATTTTATGCCGGAGTGGAGTTCGCAGCTTTCTGGTCTCACGAACGCCCTTATAGGGGGGGCGGTTCTTCTCGCGGCGGGCTCGTCTAAAGTTATTAGGAGCTGGAAACTGACCGCAGGTTACTTAGGACTGTGGCAAAGATGATCGTGCATGGCGGTCCAAGTTTTGAATAACTTCGCTTCACATTTTATACCGGAGCGGATTTCGCAGCTTTCTGGTCTCACGAACGCCCTTATAGGGGGGCGGTTCTTCTTGCGGCGGGCTCGTCTAAAGTTATTAGGAGCTGGAAACTGACCGCAGAGTACTTAGGACACTGGCAAAGATGATCGTGCATGGCGGTCCATGATTTGAATAACTTCGCTTCACATTTTATACCGCTGCGGATTTCGCAGCTTTCTGGTCTCACGAACGCCCTTATAGGGGGGCGGTTCTTCTTGCGGCGGGCTCGTCCAAAGTTATTAGGAGCTGGAAACTGACCGCAGGGTACTTAGGACTGTGACAAAGACGATCGTGCATGGCGGTCCATGATTTGAATAACTTCGCTTCACATTTTATACCGCTGCGGATTTCGCAGCTTTCTGGTCACACGAACGCCCTTATAGGGGGGCGGTTCTTCTTGCGGCGTGTCAGAGGTCCACTGGTGATCCCCGATTGATCCTAGGGAAGGGTTACAGGCATGTTGGCCTGGGGGGTTATGGGCGCTCTGACCCGCTACTTAATAAGCCCTTTTATCCCAATGGTCTAGTGGTTGGGATTCTGACATGGTATCAGAGCGAAGGTCTCGGGTTCGAATCCCAGTGTGTGTACTTCGGGCATCCCAGTGCGGGGGGGTGTCAGAGGTCCACTGGTGATCCCCGATTGATCCTAGGGAAGGGTTACAGGCATGTTGGCCTGGGGGGTTATGGGCGCACTGACCCGCTACTTAACAAGCCCTTTTATCCCAATGGTCTAGTGGTTGGGATTCTGACACGGCGGGCTCGTCTAAAGTTATTAGGAGCTGGAAACTGACCGCAGGGTACTTAGGACATTGGCAAACATGATCGTGCATGGCGGTCCATGATTTGAATAACTCCGCTTCACATTTTA
Organism: Closterium sp. Naga37s-1; assembly: GCA_947471745.1. Classification (NCBI taxonomy): domain Eukaryota; kingdom Viridiplantae; phylum Streptophyta; class Zygnematophyceae; order Desmidiales; family Closteriaceae; genus Closterium; species Closterium sp. Naga37s-1. The sequence goes on from CANJKZ010000509.1 coordinate 618,312, forward strand.
TGCCGGAACGGAGTTCGCAGCTTTCTGGTCTCACGAACGCCCTTGTAGGGGGGGCGGTTCTTCTTGCGGCGGGCTCGTCTAAAGTTATTAGGAGCTGGAAACTGACTGCAGGGTAGTTAGGACTGTGACAAAGATGATCGTGCATGGCGGTTTTTGATTTGAATAACTTCGCTCCACATTTTATACCGGTGCGGATTTCGCAGCTTTCTGGTCTCACGAACGCCCTTATAGGGGGGCGGTTCTTCTTGCGGCGGGCTCGTCTAAAGTTATTAGGAGCTGGAAACTGACCGCAGGGTACTTAGGACTGTGGCAAAGATGGTCGTGCATGGCGGTCTATGATTTGAATAACTTCACTTCACATTTTATACCGCTGCGGATTTCGCAACTTTCTGGTCTCACGAACGCCCTTATAGGGGGGCGGTTCTTCTTGCAGCGGGCTCGTCTAAAGTTATTAGGAGCTGGAAACTGACTGCAGGGTACTCAGGACTGTGGCAGAGATGATCGTGCATGGCGGTCCATGATTTGAATAACTTCGCTTCACATTTTATACCGCTGCGGATTTCGCAGCTTTCTGGTCTCACGAACGCCCTTATAGGGGGGGCGGTTCTTCTTGCGGCGGGCTCGTCTAAAGTTATTAGGAGCTGGAAACTGACCGCAGAGTACTTAGGACACTGGCAAAGATGATCGTGCATGGCGGTCCATGATTTGAATAACATCGCTTCACATTTTATACCGCTGCGGATTTCGCAGCTTTCTGGTCTCACGAACGCCCTTATAGGGGGGCGGTTCTTCTTGCGGCGGGCTCGTCCAAAGTTATTAGGAGCTGGAAACTGACCGCAGGGTACTTAGGACTGTGACAAAGACGATCGTGCATGGCGGTCCATGATTTGAATAACTTCACTTCACATTTTATACCGCTGCGGATTTCGCAGCTTTCTGGTCACACGAACGCCCTTATAGGGGGGCGGTTCTTCTTGCGGCGGGCTCGTCTAAAGTTATTAGGAGCTGGAAACTGACCGCAGGGTACTTAGGACATTGGCAAAGATGATCGTGCATGGCGGTCCATGATTTGAATAACTCCGCTTCACATTTTATGCCGGAGCGGAGTTCGCAGCTTTCTGGTCTCACGAACGCCCTTATAGGGGGGGCGGTTCTTCTTGCGGCGGGCTCGTCTAAAGTTATTAGGAGCTGGAAACTGACTGCAGGGTAGTTAGGACTGTGACAAAGATGATCGTGCATGGCGGTTTTTGATTTGAATAACTTCACTTCACATTATATACCGCTGCGGATTTCGCAACTTTCTGGTCTCACGAACGCCCTTATAGGGGGGCGGTTCTTCTTGCGGCGGGCTCGTCTAAAGTTATTAGGAGCTGGAAACTGACTGCAGGGTACTCAGGACTGTGGCAGAGATGATCGTGCATGGCGGTCCATGATTTGAATAACTTCGCTTCACATTTTATACCGCTGCGGATTTCGCAGCTTTCTGGTCTCACGAACGCCCTTATAGGGGGGGCGGTTCTTCTTGCGGCGGGCTCGTCTAAAGTTATTAGGAGCTGGAAACTGACCGCAGAGTACTTAGGACACTGGCAAAGATGATCGTGCATGGCGGTCCATGATTTGAATAACTTCGCTTCACATTTTATACCGCTGCGGATTTCGCAGCTTTCTAGTCTCACGAACGCCCTTATAGGGGGGCGGTTCTTCTTGCGGCGGGCTCGTCCAAAGTTATTAGGAGCTGGAAACTGACCGCAGGGTACTTAGGACTGTGACAAAGACGATCGTGCATGGCGGTCCATGATTTGAATAACTTCGCTTCACATTTTATACCGCTGCAGATTTCGCAGCTTTCTGATCACACGAACGCCCTTATAGGGGGGCGGTTCTTCTTGCGGCGGGCTCGTCTAAAGTTATTAGGAGCTGGAAACTGACCGCAGGGTACTTAGGACATTGGCAAAGATGATCGTGCATGGCGGTCCATGATTTGAATAACTCCGCTTCACATTTTATGCCGGAGCGGAGTTCGCAGCTTTCTGGTCTCACGAACGCCCTTATAGGGGGGGCGGTTCTTCTTGCGGCGGGCTCGTCTAAAGTTATTAGGAGCTGGAAACTGACCGCAGAGTACTTAGGACACTGGCAAAGATGATCGTGCATGGCGGTCCATGATTTGAATAACTTCGCTTCACATTTTATACCGCTGCGGATTTCGCAGCTTTCTGGTCTCACGAACGCCCTTATAGGGGGGCGGTTCTTCTTGCGGCGGGCTCGTCCAAAGTTATTAGGAGCTGGAAACTGACCGCAGGGTACTTAGGACTGTGACAAAGACGATCGTGCATGGCGGTCCATGATTTGAATAACTTCGCTTCACATTTTATACCGCTGCGGATTTCGCAGCTTTCTGGTCACACGAACGCCCTTATAGGGGGGGCGGTTCTTCTTGCGGCGGGCTCGTCTAAAGTTATTAGGAGCTGGAAACTGACTGCAGGGTAGTTAGGACTGTGACAAAGATGATCGTGCATGGCGGTTTTTGATTTGAATAACTTCACTTCACATTATATACCGCTGCGGATTTCGCAACTTTCTGGTCTCACGAACGCCCTTATAGGGGGGCGGTTCTTCTTGCGGCGGGCTCGTCTAAAGTTATTAGGAGCTGGAAACTGACTGCAGGGTACTCAGGACTGTGGCAGAGATGATCGTGCATGGCGGTCCATGATTTGAATAACTTCGCTTCACATTTTATACCGCTGCGGATATCGCAGCTTTCTGGTCTCACGAACGCCCTTATAGGGGGGGCGGTTCTTCTTGCGGCGGGCTCGTCTAAAGTTATTAGGAGCTGGAAACTGACCGCAGAGTACTTAGGACACTGGCAAAGATGATCGTGCATGGCGGTCCATGATTTGAATAACTTCGCTTCACATTTTATACCGCTGCGGATTTCGCAGCTTTCTGGTCTCACGAACGCCCTTATAGGGGGGCGGTTCTTCTTGCGGCGGGCTCGTCCAAAGTTATTAGGAGCTGGAAACTGACCGCAGGGTACTTAGGACTGTGACAAAGACGATCGTGCATGGCGGTCCATGATTTGAATAACTTCGCTTCACATTTTATACCGCTGCGGATTTCGCAGCTTTCTGGTCACACGAACGCCCTTATAGGGGGGCGGTTCTTCTTGCGGCGGGCTCGTCTAAAGTTATTAGGAGCTGGAAACTGACCGCAGGGTACTTAGGACATTGGCAAAGATGATCGTGCATGGCGGTCCATGATTTGAATAACTCCGCTTCACATTTTATGCCGGAGCGGAGTTCGCAGCTTTCTGGTCTCACGAACGCCCTTATAGGGGGGGCGGTTCTTCTTGCGGCGGGCTCGTCTAAAGTTATTAGGAGCTGGAAACTGACCGCAGAGTACTTAGGACACTGGCAAAGATGATCGTGCATGGCGGTCCATGATTTGAATAACTTCGCTTCACATTTTATACCACTGCGGATTTCGCAGCTTTCTGGTCTCACGAACGCCCTTATAGGGGGGCGGTTCTTCTTGCGGCGGGCTCGTCCAAAGTTATTAGGAGCTGGAAACTGACCGCAGGGTACTTAGGACTGTGACAAAGACGATCGTGCATGGCGGTCCATGATTTGAATAACTTCGCTTCACATTTTATACCGCTGCGGATTTCGCAGCTTTCTGGTCTCACGAACGCCCTTATAGGGGGGGCGGTTCTTCTTGCGGCGGGCTCGTCTAAAGTTATTAGGAGCTGGAAAATGACTGCAGGGTAGTTAGGACTGTGACAAAGATGATCGTGCATGGCGGTTTTTGATTTGAATAACTTCGCTCCACATTTTATACCGGTGCGGATTTCGCAGCTTTCTGGTCTCACGAACGTCCTTATAGGGGGGCGGTTCTTCTTGCGGCGGGCTCGTCTAAAGTTATTAGGAGCTGGAAACTGACCGCAGAGTACTTAGGACACTGGCAAAGATGATCGTGCATGGCGGTCCATGATTTGAATAACTTCGCTTCACATTTTATACCGCTGCGGATTTCGCAGCTTTCTGGTCTCACGAACGCCCTTATAGGGGGGCGGTTCTTCTTGCGGCGGGCTCGTCCAAAGTTATTAGGAGCTGGAAACTGACCGCAGGGTAGGACTGTGACAAAGAAGATCGTGCATGGCGGTCCATGATTTGAATAACTTCGCTTCACATTTTATACCGCTGCGGATTTCGCAGCTTTCTGGTCACACGAACGCCCTTATAGGGGGGCGGTTCTTCTTGCGGCGGGCTCGTCTAAAGTTATTAGGAGCTGGAAACTGACCGCAGGGTACTTAGGACATTGGCAAAGATGATCGTGCATGGCGGTTTTTGATTTGAATAACTTCACTTCACATTTTATACCGCTGCGGATTTCGCAACTTTCTGGTCTCACGAACGCCCTTATAGGGGGGCGGTTCTTCTTGCGGCGGGCTCGTCTAAAGTTATTAGGAGCTGGAAACTGACTGCAGGGTACTCAGGACTGTGGCAGAGATGATCGTGCATGGCGGTCCATGATTTGAATAACTTCGCTTCACATTTTATACCGCTGCGGATTTCGCAGCTTTCTGGTCTCACGAACGCCCTTATAGGGGGGGCGGTTCTTCTTGCGGCGGGCTCGTCTAAAGTTATTAGGAGCTGGAAACTGACCGCAGAGTACTTAGGACACTGGCAAAGATGATCGTGCATGGCGGTCCATGATTTGAATAACTTCGCTTCACATTTTATACCGCTGCGGATTTCGCAGCTTTCTGGTCTCACGAACGCCTTTATAGGGGGGCGGTTCTTCTCGTGGCGGGCTCGTCTAAAGTTATTAGGAGCTGGAAACTGACTGCAGGGTACTTATGACTGTGGCAAATATGATCGTGCATGGCGGTCCATGATTTGAATAACCCCGCTTCACATTTTATGCCGGAGCGGAGTTCGCAGCTTTCTGGTCTCACGAACGCCCTTATAGGGGGGGCGGTTCTTCTCGCGGCGGGCTCGTCTAAAGTTATTAGGAGCTGGAAACTGACCGCAGGGTACTTAGGACATTGGCAAAGATGATCGTGCATGGCAGTCCATGATTTGAATAACTCCGCTTCACATTTTATGCCGGAGCGGAGTTCGCAGCTTTCTGGTCTCACGAACGCCCTTATAGGGGGGGCGGTTCTTCTTGCGGCGGGCTCGTCTAAAGTTATTAGGAGCTGGAAACTGACTGCAGGGTAGTTAGGACTATGACAAAGATGATCGTGCATGGCGGTTTTTGATTTGAATAACTTCACTTCACATTTTATACCGCTGCGGATTTCGCAACTTTCTGGTCTCACGAACGCCCTTATAGGGGGGCGGTTCTTCTTGCGGCGGGCTCGTCTAAAGTTATTAGGAGCTGGAAACTGACTGCAGGGTACTCAGGACTGTGGCAGAGATGATCGTGCATGGCGGTCCATGATTTGAATAACTTCGCTTCACATTTTATACCGCTGCGGATTTCGCAGCTTTCTGGTCTCACGAACGCCCTTATAGGGGGGGCGGTTCTTCTTGCGGCGGGCTCGTCTAAAGTTATTAGGAGCTGGAAACTGACCGCAGAGTACTTAGGACACTGGCAAAGATGATCGTGCATGGCGGTCCATGATTTGAATAACTTCGCTTCACATTTTATACCGCTGCGGATTTCGCAGCTTTCTGGTCTCACGAACGCTTTTATAGGGGGGCGGTTCTTCTCGTGGCGGGCTCGTCTAAAGTTATTAGGAGCTGGAAACTGACTGCAGGGTACTTATGACTGTGGCAAATATGATCGTGCATGGCGGTCCATGATTTGAATAACCCCGCTTCACATTTTATGCCGGAGCGGAGTTCGCAGCTTTCTGGTCTCACGAACGCCCTTATAGGGGGGGCGGTTCTTCTCGCGGCGGGCTCGTCTAAAGTTATTAGGAGCTGGAAACTGACCGCAGGGTACTTAGGACATTGGCAAAGATGATCGTGCATGGTAGTCCATGATTTGAATAACTCCGCTTCACATTTTATGCCGGAGCGGAGTTCGCAGCTTTCTGGTCTCACGAACGCCCTTATAGGGGGGGCGGTTCTTCTTGCGGCGGGCTCGTCTAAAGTTATTAGGAGCTGGAAACTGACTGCAGGGTAGTTAGGACTATGACAAAGATGATCGTGCATGGCGGTTTTTGATTTGAATAACTTCACTTCACATTTTATACCGCTGCGGATTTCGCAACTTTCTGGTCTCACGAACGCCCTTATAGGGGGGCGGTTCTTCTTGCGGCGGGCTCGTCTAAAGTTATTAGGAGCTGGAAACTGACTGCAGGGTACTCAGGACTGTGGCAGAGATGATCGTGCATGGCGGTCCATGATTTGAATAACTTCGCTTCACATTTTATACCGCTGCGGATTTCGCAGCTTTCTGGTCTCACGAACGCCCTTATAGGGGGGGCGGTTCTTCTTGCGGCGGGCTCGTCTAAAGTTATTAGGAGCTGGAAACTGACCGCAGAGTACTTAGGACACTGGCAAAGATGATCGTGCATGGCGGTCCATGATTTGAATAACTTCGCTTCACATTTTATACCGCTGCGGATTTCGCAGCTTTCTGGTCTCACGAACGCCCTTATAGGGGGGCGGTTCTTCTTGCGGCGGGCTCGTCCAAAGTTATTAGGAGCTGGAAACTGACCGCAAGGTACTTAGGACTGTGACAAAGACAATCGTGCATGGCGGTCCATGATTTGAATAACTTCGCTTCACATTTTATACCGCTGCGGATTTCGCAGCTTTCTGGTCACACGAACGCCCTTATAGGGGGGCGGTTCTTCTTGCGGCGGGCTCGTCTAAAGTTATTAGGAGCTGGAAACTGACCGCAGGGTACTTAGGACATTGGCAAAGATGATCGTGCATGGCGGTCCATGATTTGAATAACTCCGCTTCACATTTTATGCCGGAGCGGAGTTCGCAGCTTTCTGGTCTCACGAACGCCCTTATAGGGGGGGCGGTTCTTCTTGCGGCGGGCTCGTCTAAAGTTATTAGGAGCTGGAAACTGACTGCAGGGTACTCAGGACTGTGGCAGAGATGATCGTGCATGGCGGTCCATGATTTGAATAACTTCGCTTCACATTTTATACCGCTGCGGATTTCGCAGCTTTCTGGTCTCACGAACGCCCTTATAGGGGGGGCGGTTCTTCTTGCGGCGGGCTCGTCTAAAGTTAATAGGAGCTGGAAACTGACCGCAGGGTACTTAGGACACTGGCAAAGATGATCGTGCATGGCGGTCCATGATTTGAATAACTTCGCTTCACATTTTATACCGCTGCGGATTTCGCAGCTTTCTGGTCTCACGAACGCCCTTATAGGGGGGCGGTTCTTCTTGCGGCGGGCTCGTCCAAAGTTATTAGGAGCTGGAAACTGACCGCAGGGTACTTAGGACTGTGACAAAGAAGATCGTGCATGGCGGTCCATGATTTGAATAACTTCGCTTCACATTTTATACCGCTGCGGATTTCGCAGCTTTCTGGTCACACGAACGCCCTTATAGGGGGGCGGTTCTTCTTGCGGCGGGCTCGTCTAAAGTTATTAGGAGCTGGAAACTGAGCGCAGGGTACTTAGGACATTGGCAAAGATGATCGTGCATGGCGGTCCATGATTTGAATAACTCCGCTTCACATTTTATGCCGGAGCGGAGTTCGCAGCTTTCTGGTCTCACGAACGCCCTTATAGGGGGGGCGGTTCTTCTTGCGGCGGGCTCGTCTAAAGTTATTAGGAGCTGGAAACTGACTGCAGGGTAGTTAGGACTGTGACAAAGATGATCGTGCATGGCGGTTTTTGATTTGAATAACTTCGCTCCACATTTTATGCCGGAGCGGAGTTCGCAGCTTTCTGGTCTCACGAACGCCCTTATAGGGGGGGCGGTTCTTCTCGCGGCGGGCTCGTCTAAAGTTATTAGGAGCTGGAAACTGACCGCAGAGTACTTAGGACACTGGCAAAGATGATCGTGCATGGCAGTCCATGATTTGAATAACTTCGCTTCACATTTTATACCGCTGCGGATTTCGCAGCTTTCTGGTCTCACGAACGCCCTTATAGGGGGCGGTTCTTCCCGCGGCGGGCTCGTCTAGAGTTATTAGGAGCTGGAAACTGACCGCAGGGTACTTAGGACATTGGCAAAGATTATCGTGCATGGCGGTCCATGATTTGAATAACTTCGCTTCACATTTTATACCGCTGCGGATTTCGCAGCTTTCTGGTCTCACGAACGCCCTTATAGGGGGGCGGCTCTTCTTGCGGCGGGCTCGTCTAAAGTTATTAGGAGCTGGAAACTGACCGCAGGGTACTTAGTACATTGGTAAAGATGATCGTGCATGGCGGTCCATGATTTGAATAACTTCGCTTCACATTTTATGCCGAAGCGGATTTCGCAGCTTTCTGGTCTCACGAACGCCTTTATAGGGGGGCGGTTCTTCTCGCCGCGGGCTCGTCTAAAGTTATTAGGAGCTGGAAACTGACTGCAGGGTACTTATGACTGTGGCAAATATGATCGTGCATGGCGGTCCATGATTTGAATAACCCCGCTTCACATTTTATGCCGGAGCGGAGTTCGCAACTTTCTGGTCTCACGAACGCCCTTATAGGGGGGGCGGTTCTTCTCGCGGCGGGCTCGTCTAAAGTTATTAGGAGCTGGAAACTGACCGCAGAGTACTTAGGACACTGACAAAGATGATCGTGCATGGCGGTCCATGATTTGAATAACTTCGCTTCACATTTTATACCGCTGCGGATTTCACAGCTTTCTGGTCTCACGAACGCCCTTATAGGGGGGCGGCTCTTCTTGCGGCGGGCTCGTCTAAAGTTATTAGGAGCTGGAAACTGACCGCAGGGTACTTAGGACACTGGCAACGATGATCGTGCATGGCGGTCCATGATTTGAATAACTTCGCTTCACATTTTATACCGCTGCGGATTTCGCAGCTTTCTGGTCTCACGAACGCCCTTATAGGGGGGCGGTTCTTCTTGCGGCGGGCTCGTCTAAAGTTATTAGGAGCTGGAAACTGACCGCAGGGTACTTAGGACATTGGCAAAGATGATCATGCATGGCGGTCCATGATTTGAATAACTCCGCTTCACATTTTATGCCGGAGCGGAGTTCGCAGCTTTCTGGTCTCACGAACGCCCTTATAGGGGGGGCGGTTCTTCTTGCGGCGGGCTCGTCTAAAGTTATTAGGAGCTGGAAACTGACTTCAGGGTAGTTAGGACTGTGACAAAGATGATCGTGCATGGCGGTTTTTGATTTGAATAACTTCGCTCCACATTTTATACCGGTGCGGATTTCACAGCTTTCTGGTCTCACGAACGCCCTTATAGGGGGGCGGTTCTTGTTGCGGCGGGCTCGTCTAAAGTTATTAGGAGCTGGAAACTGACCGCAGAGTACTTAGGACACTGGCAAAGATGATCGTGCATGGCGGTCCATGATTTGAATAACTTCGCTTCACATTTTATACCGCTGCGGATTTCGCAGCTTTCTGGTCTCACGAACGCCCTTATAGGGGGGCGGCTCTTCTTGCGGCGGGCTCGTCTAAAGTTATTAGGAGCTGGAAACTGACCGCAGGGTACTTAGGACTGTGGCAAAAATGGTCGTGCATGGCGGTCCATGATTTGAATAACTCCGCTTCACATTTTATGCCGGAGCGGATTTCGCAGCTTTCTGGTCTCACGAACGCCCTTATAGGGGGGCGGTTCTTCCCGCGGCGGGCTCGTCTAGAGTTATTAGGAGCTGGAAACTGACCGCAGGGTACTTAGGACATTGGCAAAGATTATCGTGCATGGCGGTCCATGATTTGAATAACTTCGCTTCACATTTTATACCGCTGCGGATTTTGCAGCTTTCTGGTCTCACGAACGCCCTTATAGGGGGGCGGTTCTTCTTGCGGCGGGCTCGTCTAAAGTTATTAGGAGCTGGAAACTGACCGCAGGGTACTTAGGACTGTGGAAAATATTATCGTGCATGGCGGTCCATGATTTGAATAACTTCGCTTCACATTTTATACTGCTGCGGATTTCGCAGCTTTCTGGTCTCACGAACGCCCTTATAGGGGGGCGGCTCTTCTTGCGGCGGGCTCGTCTAAAGTTATTAGGAGCTGGAAACTGACCGCAGGGTACTTAGGACATTGGCAAAGATGATCGTGCATGGCGGTCCATAATTTGAATAACTTCGCTTCACATTTTATGCCGAAGCGGATTTCGCAGCTTTCTGGTCTCACGAACGCCTTTATAGGGGGGCGGTTCTTCTCGCCGCGGGCTCGTCTAAAGTTATTAGGAGCTGGAAACTGACTGCAGGGTACTTATGACTGTGGCAAATATGATCGTGCATGGCGGTCCATGATTTGAATAACCCCGCTTCACATTTTATGCCGGAGCGGAGTTCGCAGCTTTCTGGTCTCACGAACGCCCTTATAGGGGGGGCGGTTCTTCTCGCGGCGGGCTCGTCTAAAGTTATTAGGAGCTGGAAACTGACAGCAGAGTACTTAGGACACTGGCAAAGATGATCGTGCATGGCGGTCCATGATTTGAATAACTTCACATCACATTTTATACCGCTGCGGATTTCGCAGCTTTCTGGTCTCACGAACGCCCTTATAGGGGGGCGGTTCTTCTTGCGGCGGGCTCGTCCAAAGTTATTAGGAGCTGGAAACTGACCGCAGGGTACTTAGGACTGTGAGAAAGACGATCGTGCATGGCGGTCCATGATTTGAATAACTTCGCTTCACATTTTATTCCGCTGCGGATTTCGCAGCTTTCTGGTCTCATGAACGCCCTTATAGGGGGGCGGTTCTTCTTGCGGCGAGCTCGTCTAAAGTTATTAGGAGCTGGAAACTGATTGCAGGGTACTTAGGACTGTGGCAAAGATGATCGTGCATGGCGGTCCATGATTTGAATAACTTCGCTTCACATTTTATACCGCTGCGGATTTCGCAGCTTTCTGGTCACACGAACGCCCTTATAGGGGGGCGGTTCTTCTTGCGGCGGGCTCGTCTGAAGTTATTAGGAGCTGGAAACTGACCGCAGGGTACTTATGACACTGGCAAAGACGATCGTGCATGGCGGTCCATGACTTGAATAAATTCGCTTCACATTTTATACCGCTGCGGATTTCGCAGCTTTCTGGTCTCACAAACGCCCTTATAGGGGGGCGGTTCTTCTTGCGGCGGGCTCGTCTAAAGTTATTAGGAGCTGGAAACTGACCGCAGGGTACTTAGGACACTGGCAAAGATGATCGTGCATGGCGGTCCATGATTTGAATAACTTCACTTCACATTTTATACCGCTGCGGATTTCGCAGCTTTCTGGTCTCACGAACGCCCTTATAGGGGGGCGGTTCTTCTTGCGGCGGGCTCGTCCAAAGTTATTAGGAGCTGGAAACTGACCGCAGGGTACTTAGGACTGTGACAAAGACGATCGTGCATGGCGGTCCATGATTTGAATAACTTCGCTTCACATTTTATTCCGCTGCGGATTTCGCAGCTTTCTGGTCTCACGAACGCCCTTATAGGGGGGCGGTTCTTCTTGCGGCGGGCTCGTCTAAAGTTATTAGGAGCTGGAAACTGACCGCAGGGTACTTAGGACTGTGGCAAAGATGATCGTGCATGGCGGTCCATGATTTGAATAACTTCACTTCACATTTTATACCGCTGCGGATTTCGCAGCTTTCTGGTCTCACGAACGCCCTTATAGGGGGGCGGTTCTTCTTGCGGCGGGCTCGTCCAAAGTTATTAGGAGCTGGAAACTGACCGCAGGGTACTTAGGACTGTGACAAAGACGATCGTGCATGGCGGTCCATGATTTGAATAACTTCGCTTCACATTTTATTCCGCTGCGGATTTCGCAGCTTTCTGGTCTCACGAACGCCCTTATAGGGGGGCGGTTCTTCTTGCGGCGGGCTCGTCTAAAGTTATTAGGAGCTGGAAACTGACCGCAGGGTACTTAGGACTGTGGCAAAGATGATCGTGCATGGCGGTCCATGATTTGAATAACTTCGCTTCACATTTTATACCGGTGCGGATTTCGCAGCTTTCTGGTCACACGAACGCCCTTATAGGGGGGCGGTTCTTCTTGCGGCGGGCTCGTCTGAAGTTATTAGGAGCTGGAAACTGACCGCAGGATACTTAGGACACTGGCAAAGACGATCGTGCATGGCGGTCCATGACTTGAATAAATTCGCTTCACATTTTATGCCGGAGCGGATTTCGCAGCTTTCTGGTCTCACGAACGCCCTTATAGGGGGGCGGTTCTTCTTGCGGCGGGCTCGTCTAAAGTTATTAGGAGCTGGAAACTGACCGCAGGGTACTTAGGACATTGGCAAAGATGATCGTGCATGGCGGTCAATGATTTGAATAACTTCGCTTCACATTTTATACCGCTGCGGATTTCGCAGCTTTCTGGTCTCACGAACGCCCTTATAGGGGGGCGGTTCTTCTTGCGGCGGGCTCGTCCAAAGTTATTAGGAGCTGAAAACTGACCGCAGGGTACTTCGGACTGTGACAAAGACGATCGTGCATGGCGGTCCATGATTTGAATAACTTCGCTTCACATTTTATACCGCTGCGGATTTCGCAGCTTTCTGGTCACACGAACGCCCTTATAGGGGGGCGGTTCTTCTTGCGGCGGGCTCATCTAAAGTTATTAGGAGCTGGAAACTGACCGCAGGGTACTTAGGACATTGGCAAAGATGATCGTGCATGGCGGTCCATGAATTGAATAACTCCGCTTCACATTTTATGCCGGAGCGGAGTTCGCAGCTTTCTGGTCTCACGAACGCCCTTATAGGGGGGCGGTTCTTCTTGCGGCGGGCTCGTCTGAAGTTATTAGGAGCTGGAAACTGACCGCAGGGTACTTATGACACTGGCAAAGACGATCGTGCATGGCGGTCCATGACTTGAATAAATTCGCTTCACATTTTATACCGCTGCGGATTTCGCAGCTTTCTGGTCTCACGAACGCCCTTATAGGGGGGCGGTTCTTCTTGCGGCGGGCTCGTCTAAAGTTATTAGGAGCTGGAAACTGACCGCAGGGTACTTAGGACACTGGCAAAGATGATCGTGCATGGCGGTCCATGATTTGAATAACTTCACTTCACATTTTATACCGCTGCGGATTTCGCAGCTTTCTGGTCTCACGAACGCCCTTATAGGGGGGCGGTTCTTCTTGCGGCGGGCTCGTCCAAAGTTATTAGGAGCTGGAAACTGACCGCAGGGTACTTAGGACTGTGACAAAGACGATCGTGCATGGCGGTCCATGATTTGAATAACTTCGCTTCACATTTTATTCCGCTGCGGATTTCGCAGCTTTCTGGTCTCACGAACGCCCTTATAGGGGGGCGGTTCTTCTTGCGGCGGGCTCGTCTAAAGTTATTAGGAGCTGGAAACTGACCGCAGGGTACTTAGGACTGTGGCAAAGATGATCGTGCATGGCGGTCCATGATTTGAATAACTTCGCTTCACATTTTATACCGGTGCGGATTTCGCAGCTTTCTGGTCACACGAACGCCCTTATAGGGGGGCGGTTCTTCTTGCGGCGGGCTCGTCTGAAGTTATTAGGAGGTGGAAACTGACCGCAGGATACTTAGGACACTGGCAAAGACGATCGTGCATGGCGGTCCATGACTTGAATAAATTCGCTTCACATTTTATGCCGGAGCGGATTTCGCAGCTTTCTGGTCTCACGAACGCCCTTATAGGGGGGCGGTTCTTCTTGCGGCGGGCTCGTCTAAAGTTATTAGGAGCTGGAAACTGACCGCAGGGTACTTAGGACATTGGCAAAGATGATCGTGCATGGCGGTCCATGATTTGAATAACTTCGCTTCACATTTTATACCGCTGCGGATTTCGCAGCTTTCTGGTCTCACGAACGCCCTTATAGGGGGGCGGTTCTTCTTGCGGCGGGCTCGTCCAAAGTTATTAGGAGCTGGAAACTGACCGCAGGGTACTTCGGACTGTGACAAAGACGATCGTGCATGGCGGTCCATGATTTGAATAACTTCGCTTCACATTTTATACCGCTGCGGATTTCGCAGCTTTCTGGTCACACGAACGCCCTTATAGGGGGGCGGTTCTTCTTGCGGCGGGCTCATCTAAAGTTATTAGGAGCTGGAAACTGACCGCAGGGTACTTAGGACATTGGCAAAGATGATCGTGCATGGCGGTCCATGAATTGAATAACTCCGCTTCACATTTTATGCCGGAGCGGAGTTCGCAGCTTTCTGGTCTCACGAACGCCCTTATAGGGGGGGCGGTTCTTCTTGCGGCGGGCTCGTCTAAAGTTATTAGGAGCTGGAAACTGACCGCAGGGTACTTAGGACATTGGCAAAGATGATCGTGCATGGCGGTCCTGAGAAGAAACGAGGAATGAGAATGACTAAGGGAAAGTTGGGTACAAATGTAAACCCTAGTATTTTCATCGTCCTCCAGGTCTTCTTCTCCATCCTCTGCGCCCTCGGCTGCCATGGGGCGAGAGTGGACCGAGCTGTCGGCCATTCACAGATTCCTAATTTATTAGCTAGCAACCGAGACTAGACGAAAGAATCGGATGGTGTCAGCCGCGGTAGGTGGTAACGATTCGCAAGTGTGCAGATAACATAGGCAGAATGCTTAGTGGGCTAAGCGCAGAAGCCGTAAGAGAGTCTGTGCTTCAGACGTCTGCACATTGGTCTTCGAACACCGCCTATAACTTGCGTTTACATATATCTGCGCCTACAACTTGCGTATACAGGGTCGCCTGACTGTCCCGTACCGTATAGCTCTGTCACCCTTTGTTCTACTGCTTCAATTCTCTACAACGAAACAACGAAAATAAGTTCCTACCATTATACGGATATAATCATCTACGAAACCCTTATGCTTGTACATAACTTTCGTGGGTTCGACGATATTATGGATTGGGAGCGAATACGTTTACCGATAAAAAAAGCCTAACGTCGAAGATGTCCGGCTACAAGAGCGGGCGACCTACGACAATTGTTCCGGGCAAATACAAACAGTTCTACCGACAAAATATTCTACCACACACATCTGCGCCTACATAAGCGACCTAACAAGTGCGACTGCAGTTATCTGAAAAGAAATGAGGAATGAATTGACTAAGGGAAAGTTGGGTACAAAAGCAAACCCTAGAAAACTGTACCCCATATGTGCTACCCCACTATAGCCTACAGTAGCTATGTCATATAAATCTGACACACCCCCATAGGCAAAGTGGGGGAGAACAAGGGGTCACAAGACCAGTCAAGCAAAGCAAAGCAAGCTCAGGGTGGATCACAAAGTCACCACACATTCCGAGCACAAGTTCAAGGCCACAAGGCCAGTTCACATGCAGGATTACATATATATATAAGGCTAGACAAGCAAGAGCAGGTGTATATATGTATGCAACAGTACAAACAAGGTCAAGGGGTGAGCAAGTGAGGCAAGGTAGGCACAAGACCCAGCTGAGTACAGAAGCGCTGATGATCACAAGGCGCAAGTTCCTTGGTGAAGATATCAGCAGTGTTGGCCTGAGAGGCCACGTACGCAAGCCACAGCTGACCACGCTGCTGTAGCTCACGAGCAAGGAAGTAGCGGAGAGCAATGTGCTTCGTTCTGTGCTCCAGTCTCTGCTCTCGACACAAGGCCAGCATGGCCTTGTTGTCTACGTACAGCACTGGAGGAGAACGAGGCGGCTCTCCGAGGTCAGTCAGCAGGTAGGTGAGCCAGCGAAGCTCCTGTGCAGCCATGGCCCCGGCGTAGATCTCAGCCTCACAACTGGAGCCGAGAACAGAAGACGAGCGGGTAGCCCGCCACGAAACAGAGCCGGAACCAAGGCTGAAGGTGTAACCTTGTGACGACCGCTGCGTAGCCTGGTCGTCAGCCCAAGAAGCGTCTGCGTGCCCATTGAGGACCACTGGACTCTGCCCTCCAAGCACAAGCCCCATGCCCGACGTACTGCACAAGTAACGCAACACCCTCTTCGCTGCAGCCATGTGCTCCGGTCTGTGTCTCCCAGGAGCAACATAGCGTGCGAGAATGCTAAGAGGGTATGCGAGGTCAGGTCGTGTGCAGGTCATCAGGTACATGAGGCAGCCAACAAGCTCTGGGTATGGGCCACTCGACTCTACGGACTCATCCGAAGGCAGAGCTGAGAGCGAGTGGCGAGTAGGCAGAGGAGTGGCCTGAGGCGAGGAGTACGTGAAGCCGAAGCGCTGAAGGACCTGCTGCACCATGTGTGACTGAGTCAGGGTAATGGTGCGGCGTGCTCTGTCTCGGGTGATCTGCAAGCCAAGGTAGCTGCGCAGTTCACCCAGGTCTGTGCACGTGTGTCTCTTCTGCAGCTCGGACTTCACGTGGGCGAGTCCAGCAGTGTCAGCTGTGGCAAAGACCAAGTCGTCGACGTACACGAGGATGTAGAACGGCGGCAAAGAAGTGTCGGTGCGCAGAAACAGCGACGGGTTGGCAGTAGAGGGAGCAAACCCAAGAGCCGCAAGTGTAGTCCTCAGTGTGTCGTGCCACTCACGCGGTGCCTGGCGGAGACCGTAGACTGGCCGCCGGAGGCTCCACTGGGTGCCAGGAGGAAAAGACCCAGTGAAGCCAGGTGGGCGACGCAGCCAGATCTCCTCGTGCAGGCTGCCCTGCAAGAAAGCAGTGCTGAAGTCAAGAGAGTGCAGCTCGTAGTCGCGGTGAGCAGCTATGTGCAGCAGTACCCGAAGAGTGGTCATCTTCGGGGTGGGAGAGAAGGTCTGAAAGTAGTCAACTCCCTGCCGCTGACTGAAGCCACGAGCCACGTAACGCGCCTTGAAGACAGGCGGAGAACCCGGCGGTCGCTTCACCCTGAAAATCCACATGCCACTGACGATGTTCGCCCCAGGCGGGGGAACCTCGTCAACGTAGGTGCCTGTGGACTTCCAGGAAGCCATCTCTGTGTCCATAGCTGCCTGCCACTGAGAGGAGTAGGGACCCTCTATCGCCTCCGCGTAAGAGCGCGGAGTCGGGATGTCAAGTGCATCCGGGTCTCCCTCAGGGGTAAGCAGTACGGACACGAGATGAGGTGAAGCAGCAGCCAAACACTGGAACTCCTCCTGCCTGTCCTCAAGGACGTCCGTGCCAAGGGCACACTCACCCCCGACGGACGGAGGACAGACAGACTCAGACTCAACGACAAGACTAGCAACGTAGTCTAGACGACAGCGAGCAGCAAAGTCGACGAGCTCAGCAACTAGGGCAGACGCAGCAGTGGACTCAAAGGAAGCGTCAGTGACGACAGTAGCAAGGAGACGCGTGACAGTAGGACTGGCAGCACGAAGAGAGTCCGACTCCGGGTCGGGAAGAGCAGGAAGAGAGGACTCAGGAGGAGAAGGCAAAGGGGCACGCAGAGGAGCAGTGGACGGACGCAGAGACATCCGGTGCGTGCCAGGGACAGGAGGAGGACGCTGACGCGAACCACGACCACTAGTGCGAGCAAGACGGACAGGCGACGCAGGGCGAGACGCAGGCTCACGACGCTCAGTCAGACCTCCAGTAGGGCCAGTGTAGGGAGAAGGAGCGGGCAGTGGGGAGGCCGGCTGTAACTGTAACTGTGACGGGACAGGCTGTGGACACTCTAAGGGAGGAGGAGGACCAGTAGAAGGCGGGAGACCAAGAACCTGCTGAAGGAGCGGAACGAAGTACGGCCGAGGCCGCGCGGCGACTCCAGACACAGCAGGGACAGCACCAGTACCCCCAGCGGCAGTACCAGCGCCAGCAGCACCTCCAGCTCCAGTACCTCCAGCAGCACCAGTAGCACCCCCAGCGGGACCGCCTCCAGGACCGACAGCAGTAGCCTCCGCGTCAACACCCTCAGCAGCTCCAGCTCCAGTCGTAACCGCAGGCCCAGCAGCTCCAGTACTCCCAGTACGAGCACCTCCGGGACCCGCGGCACCAGCACCCTCAGCAGCCGAAGAACCTCCAGCTCCAGCAGCACGCCTCCAGCGCCGGGCAAACCACTCGCGCAGCTCCTGTGGAGAGAGTGGCTCCCGCCGAGACGAGGCACCCGGAGAACCTCCAGGCTCAGCACCGCCAGACGCCACACAAGCAGGCCCAGCTCCCGCAGGCTCCGCACCCCCAGGCTCAGCACCTCCAGGCGTAGCACCCCTAGGCTCAGCACCCCCAGGCTCAGCACCCCCAGGCTCAGCACCCCTAGTAGTAGTACCCCCAGGCTCAGCACCCCCAGGCTCAGCACCCCCAGTAGTAGCACCCTCAGGCACAGCACCCCCAGGCGTAGCACCCACACGCTCAGCACCCCCAGAGTCAGCACCCCCAGGCTCAGCACCCTCAGCAGCACCAGAGTCACCAGTAACCTCGACAGGCTCGACTGCGTCTACCTGGGACACACCTGAAGGGGCAGGACCCTGAGGGGGGAGGGGGTCTACCGGGGGGGGACCTGGCACAAGGAAGAGCGGTGGCGGGGGGAGGGACGGAGTGCGGTAGGGGAAGAGGCGGTAGTAGGGGACCGACTCGTCAAACGTGACGTCCTGGGAGGACAGAACACGGCGAGAGGTGGGGTGGTAGAACTGCCACCCTGGCGCGTCAGGGGGGAAGCCAAGGAAGACGCAAGGAGCAGCACGAGGGGACAGCTTGTCCGCAGACAAGTCGTGGACAAACGCCCGAGATCCCCAGACACGGAACGCAGACGCATCGCCAACCTTCCCCGTCCACAGCAAAGCTGGGGAGGTCTCCGGCATGGAGACCCTGGGGTGAAGGTTGATCTGATGCGCCGCGTACCGAACCGCAAACGGCCACAGAAAATGGGGGGCAGCCGCATGCATCATGGACGTACGGGCGACGTCCATGACCATGCCAATGCGGCGCTCAGCAATCCCATTTTGCTGTGGAGAGTCCGGAAGCGTGAAGGTCTGGCGGATGCCTCGTGCACGACAGTAGGCCCGCAGAAGGCCAGAGGAGAACTCTCCACCTCTGTCAGAGTGCAGACGCAGAACAGGAAAGTCCGAGCCGAAGCTCTGCCTGAGCTGGAGACGAGCTGCGCGGATCCAGTCGATCAACACCTCAGTGACATCACCCTTGCTGCGCAAGGGGAAGACTGTGGTGTAACGCGAGTAGTCGTCAACCACCAGCAGGAAGTAGCGCTCGTGACCCTGTCCACGGACGCGGGCCGGGCCCCACACGTCCATGTGAAGCGTCTGCAGCGGGGCCTCTGTCGGAGGAAACTGGGAGGAGTGAGGGGCAGCCCGCTGCCGCCCCTCAACACAAGGGACGCAGGTAGGGCCGGGCCCCGGAGGAAGGGGAGGGAGGGACCGGGGAAGACCAGAGACAAGGACACGGGAGGCCATGCCTCGGAGACGAAGCAGGGAGGGGTGACCAAGGCGGTGGTGCCAGAGGAGAGTCTCGTGCGACAGGAGGCGACACGAACAGGGGGCAGACTCAGGACCAGACCTGGACGCTGCAGCAAACACCTGACCCGACGCAGCTACCTGACCAGACGCAGTGACTGGAGGAGACGCAGTGGTCAGTGTGTACAGGCTCGACCCCGGCCGACGTGTAAACGTGGCCAGGTGTCGGCCTGTCCGAGCGTCCGTGCAGTGGGTCACCCGCTGACTCGCAGGAGTGAACTGGTGAACCCCCGCATCCTGTAGGTCAGCACCACTCACCAAGTTCGTAGAGAACGAGGGGAGGTAAAGACCAGACAGTGTGCCAGAGGGGGCCGCCGGACACGGGAGGACAGTGGAGAAGTGAGCAAGGACAGGACCCCCAGAGGGGTCTGCCAGAGAGACTGCAACTGGCCGGCCAAGCGGCGTGAGTGTGGTGCGGTCTCGAAAGAAGGAGCGAGAAGCCCCCGAGTCAAGGATGAAGGTGTGGGAGGCCGAAGCCGACGCAGTACCTGAGAAAGCAGACTCACCAGTACCTGAGGGAGCAGACGCACGAGCACCTAGAGCAGCAGCCTCGCTAGCACCTAGAGCAGCAGCCTCGCTAGCACCTAGAGCAGCAGCCGCACCAGTACCTAGAGCAGCAGTCTCAATGCCCGGGTCGGGCGGAAAACACCGGTAACAGTCACCCTCATCACTAATAGTCACAGCATACATGGCAGCAAGAATAGCATCAAAGTCAAGGTCAAAGACAGCTACACCCGCCCTAGACAGCTCGCCCCAGCGGGGGATCTCAGTGGCCTCAGGGAACTGGTGACACCAAGCGTCCGTGAGGCGGCCAAAGCAGCGCTGGGTGGAGTGCGTACCCCCGCACTGCTCACCCGCGCGGTCGTCGATGCGTAGGACGTAGGTGCACGGACCAGTACCCCCACCCCGCTGGCGTGCAGCGTACCACTCACAGAGCTGCTGAGGGGGGGGGATGTCACGAGTGCGCTGCTGCCGCTGCTGCTGCTGCTGCTGGCGCTGACCACCACCGGAGCCGACCCTCTGCGCAGCGCCACCCCGACCAGCTCCACCTCCTCCGCCGCCGCCTCCTCCACCGCCGCCACCTCCGCCACCTCCGCTCCCACCGCCACCGCCGCCGCCGCCTCCACTGCCGCCACCGACACCAGCGCCGGGGCCGGGAAGGGCGGCGCCGGGGCCGGGAAGGGCGGTGCCGGGGCCGGGAAGGGTGGCGCCGGGGCCGCAAGGGCGGCGTGGAGGGGTCGCGAGGGCGGCTCGAGGAGGCCGCGAGGGCGGCGCGAAAGGGCCGCGAGGGCGGCGCGAAAGGGCCGCGAGGGCGGCGCGACGCGACGGGACCGCGAGGGCGGCGCGACGGGGTCGCAAGGGAGGCACGACGCGACGGGGCCGCAAAGGCGGCGCGACGGGGTCGTAAGGGCGGCGCGACGGGGCCGTGAGAGCGGAGCGCGACTCGGGCAGAGGCTGAGCG
The DNA here is from genome assembly GCA_947471745.1 of Closterium sp. Naga37s-1. Lineage (NCBI taxonomy): Eukaryota > Viridiplantae > Streptophyta > Zygnematophyceae > Desmidiales > Closteriaceae > Closterium > Closterium sp. Naga37s-1. Next base: position 639,166 of record CANJKZ010000509.1, read on the forward strand.
CGCTCCGGGCAGGAAAAAAAAAGTTGGTGGGCCCTAGGAACAGTTCCCACAGGGGAACCTGCTCTATACCATGTGAAAATGAACGAGGAATGAAAAGACTAAGGGAAAGTTGGGTACAAGTGCAAACCCTAGAAAGCTGTACCCCATATGTGCTACCCCACTATAGCCTACAGCAGCTAAGTCATATAAATCTGACAAGATGATCGTGCATGGCGGTCCATGATTTGAATAACTTCGCTTCACATTTTATACCGCTGCGGATTTCGCAGCTTTCTGGTCTCACGAACGCCCTCATAGGGGGGCGGTTCTTCTTGCGGCGGGCTCGTCTAAAGTTATTAGGAGCTGGAAACTGACCGCAGGGTACTTAGGACTGTGGCAAATATGATCGTGCATGGCGGTCCATGATTTGAATAACTTCGCTTCACACTTTATACCGCTGCGGATTTCGCAGCTTTTTGGTCACAGGAACGCCCTTATAGGGGGGTGGTTCTTCTTGCGGCGGGCTCGTCTGAAGTTATTAGGAGCTGGAAACTGACCGCAGGATACTTAGGACACTGGCAAAGACGATCGTGCATGGCGGTCCATGACTTGAATAAATTCGCTTCACATTTTATGCCGGAGCGGATTTCGCAGCTTTTTGGTCTCACGAACGCCCTTATAGGGGGGCGGTTCTTCTTGCGGCGGGCTCGTCCAAAGTTATTAGGAGCTGGAAACTGACCGCAGGGTACTTAGGACTGTGACAAAGACGATCGTGCATGGCGGTCCATGATTTGAATAACTTCGCTTCACATTTTATACCGCTGCGGATTTCGCAGCTTTCTGGTCTCACGAACGCCCTTATAGGGGGCGCTTCTTCTTGCGGCGGGCTCGTCTAAAGTTATTAGGAGCTGGAAACTGATTGCAGGGTACTTAGGACACTGGCAAAAATGATCGTGCATGGCGGTCCATGATTTGAATAACTTCATTCACATTTTATACCGCTGCGGATTTCGCAGCTTTCTGGTCTCACGAACGCCCTTATAGGGGGGCGCTTCTTCTCGCAGCAGGCTCGTCTAAAGTTATTAGGAGCTGGAAACGGACCGCAGGGTACATAGGACACTGGCAAAGATGATCGTGCATGGCGGTCCATGATTTGAATAACTTCGCTTCACATTTTATACCGCTGCGTATTTCACAGCTTTCTGGTCTCACGAACGCCCTTATAGGGGGGCGGTTCTTCTTGCGGCGGGCTCGTCTAAAGTTATTAGGAGCTGGAAACTGACCGCAGGGTACTTAGGACACTGGCAAAGATGATCGTGCATGGCGGTCCATGATTTGAATAACTTCACTTCACATTTTATACCGCTGCGGATTTCGCAGCTTTTTGGTCTCACGAACGCCCTTATAGGGGGGCGGTTCTTCTTGCGGCGGGCTCGTCTAAAGTTATTAGGAGCTGGAAACTGACCGCAGGGTACTTAGGATTGTGACAAAGACGATCGTGCATGCGGTCCATGATTTGAATAACTTCGCTTCACATTTTATACCGCTGCGGATTTCGCAGCTTTCTGGTCTCACGAACGCCCTTATAGGGGGGCGGTTCTTCTTGCGGCGGGCTCGTCTAAAGTTATTAGGAGCTGGAAACTGGCTGCAGGGTACTTAGGACACTGGCAAAGATGATCGTGCATGGCGGTCCATGATTTGAATAACTTCGCTTCACATTTTATACCGGAGCGGATTTCGCAGCTTTCTGGACTCACGAACGCCCTTATAGGGGGGCGGTTCTTCTTGCGGCGGGCTCGTCTAAAGTTATTAGGAGCTGGAAACTGACCGCAGGTTACTTAGGACTGTGGCAAAGATGATCGTGCATGGCGGTCCAAGTTTTGAATAACTTCGCTTCACATTTTATACCGGAGCGGATTTCGCAGCTTTCTGGTCTCACGAACGCCCTTATAGGGGGGCGGTTCTTCTTGCGGCGGGCTCGTCTAAAGTTATTAGGAGCTGGAAACTGACTGCTGGGTACTTAGGACACTGGCAAAGATGATCGTGCATGGCGGTCCATGATTTGAAAAACTTCGCTTCACATTTTATACCGCTGCGGATTTCGCAGCTTTCTGGTCTCACGAACGCCCTTATAGGGGGCGGTTCTTCTTGCGGCGGGCTCGTCTAAAGTTATTAGGAGCTGGAAACTGACCGCAGGGTACTTAGGACTGTGGCAAATATGATCGTGCATGGCGGTCCATGATTTGAATAACTTCGCTTCACATTTTATACCGCTGCGGATTTCGCAGCTTTTTGGTCACACGAACGCCCTTATAGGGGGGTGGTTCTTCTTGCGGCGGGCTCGTCTGAAGTTATTAGGAGCTGGAAACTGACCGCAGGATACTTAGGACACTGGCAAAGACGATCGTGCATGGCGGTCCATGACTTGAATAAATTCGCTTCACATTTTATGCCGGAGCGGATTTCGCAGCTTTCTGGTCTCACGAACGCCCTTATAGGGGGGCGGTTCTTCTTGCGGCGGGCTCGTCCAAAGTTATTAGGAGCTGGAAACTGACCGCAGGGTACTTAGGACTGTGACAAAGACGATCGTGCATGGCGGTCCATGATTTGAATAACTTCGCTTCACATTTTATACCGCTGCGAATTTCGCAGCTTTCTGGTCTCACGAACGCCCTTATAGGGGGCGGTTCTTCTTGCGGCGGGCTCGTCTAAAGTTATTAGGAGCTGGAAACTGATTGCAGGGTACTTAGGACACTAGCAAAAATGATCGTGCATGGCGGTCCATGATTTGAATAACTTCGTTCACATTTTATACCGCTGCGGATTTCGCAGCTTTCTGGTCTCACGAACGCCCTTATAGGGGGGCGCTTCTTCTCGCAGCAGGCTCGTCTAAAGTTATTAGGAGCTGGAAACGGACCGCAGGGTACATAGGATACTGGCAAAGATGATCGTGCATGGCGGTCCATGATTTGAATAACTTCGCTTCACATTTTATACCGCTGCGTATTTCACAGCTTTCTGGTCTCACGAACGCCCTTATAGGGGGGCGGTTCTTCTTGCGGCGGGCTCGTCTAAAGTTATTAGGAGCTGGAAACTGACCGCAGGGTACTTAGGACACTGGCAAAGATGATCGTGCATGGCGGTCCATGATTTGAATAACTTCGCTTCACATTTTATACCGCTGCGGATTTCGCAGCTTTTTGGTCTCACGAACGCCCTTATAGGGGGGCGGTTCTTCTTGCAGCGGGCTCGTCCAAAGTTATTAGGAGCTGGAAACTGACCGCAGGGTACTTAGGACACTGGCAATGATGATCGTGCATGGCGGTCCATGATTTGAATAACTTCGCTTCACATTTTATACCGGAGCGGATTTCGCAGCTTTCTGGACTCACGAACGCCCTTATAGGGGGGCGGTTCTTCTTGCGGCGGGCTCGTCTAAAGTTATTAGGAGCTGGAAACTGACCGCAGGTTACTTAGGACTGTGGCAAAGATGATCGTGCATGGCGGTCCAAGTTTTGAATAACTTCGCTTCACATTTTATACCGGAGCGGATTTCGCAGCTTTCTGGTCTCACGAACGCCCTTATAGGGGGGCGGTTCTTCTTGCGGCGGGCTCGTCTAAAGTTATTAGGAGCTGGAAACTGACTGCTGGGTACTTAGGACACTGGCAAAGATGATCGTGCATGGCGGTCCATGATTTGAATAACTTCGCTTCACATTTTATACCGCTGCGGATTTCGCAGCTTTCTGGTCTCACGAACGCCCTTATAGGGGGCGGTTCTTCTTGCAGCGGGCTCGTCTGAAGTTATTAGGAGCTGGAAACTGACCGCAGGGTACTTAGGACACTGGCAAAGACGATCGTGCATGGCGGTCCATGACTGGAATAAATTCGCTTCACATTTTATACCGCTGCGGATTTTGCAGCTTTCTGGTCTCACGAACGCCCTTATAGGGGGGCGGTTCTTCTTGCGGCGGGCTCGTCTAAAGTTATTAGGAGCTGGAAACTGACCGCAGGGTACTTAGGATTGTGACAAAGACGATCGTGCATGGCGGTCCATGATTTGAATAACTTCGCTTCACATTTTATACCGCTGCGGATTTCGCAGCTTTCTGGTCTCACGAACGCCCTTATAGGGGGGCGGATCTTCTTGCAGCGGGCTCGTCTGAAGTTATTAGGAGCTGGAAACTGACCGCAGGGTACTTAGGACACTGGCAAAGACGATCGTGCATGGCGGTCCATGACTGGAATAAATTCGCTTCACATTTTATACCGCTGCGGATTTTGCAGCTTTCTGGTCTCACGAACGCCCTTATAGGGGGGCGGTTCTTCTTGCGGCGGGCTCGTCCAAAGTTATTAGGAGCTGGAAACTGACCGCAGGGTACTTAGGATTGTGACAAAGACGATCGTGCATGGCGGTCCATGATTTGAATAACTTCGCTTCACATTTTATACCGCTGCGGATTTCGCAGCTTTCTGGACTCACGAACGCCCTTATAGGGGGGCGGTTCTTCTTGCGGCGGGCTCGTCTAAAGTTATTAGGAGCTGGAAACTGACCGCAGGTTACTTAGGACTGTGGCAAAGATGATCGTGCATGGCGGTCCAAGTTTTGAATAACTTCGCTTCACATTTTATACCGGAGCGGATTTCGCAGCTTTCTGGTCTCACGAACGCCCTTATAGGGGGGCGGTTCTTCTTGCGGCGGGCTCGTCTAAAGTTATTAGGAGCTGGAAACTGACTGCTGGGTACTTAGGACACTGGCAAAGATGATCGTGCATGGCGGTCCATGATTTGAATAACTTCGCTTCACATTTTATACCGCTGCGGATTTCGCAGCTTTCTGGTCTCACGAACGCCCTTATAGGGGGCGGTTCTTCTTGCGGCGGGCTCGTCTGAAGTTATTAGGAGCTGGAAACTGACCGCAGGATACTTAGGACACTCGCAAAGATGATCGTGCATGGCGGTCCATGACTTGAATAAATTCGCTTCACATTTTATGCCGGAGCGGATTTTGCAGCTTTCTGGTCTCACGAACGCCCTTATAGGGGGGCGCTTCTTCTCGCGGCAGGCTCGTCTAAAGTTATTAGGAGCTGGAAACGGACCGCAGGGTACTTAGGACACTGGCAAAAATGATCGTGCATGGCGGTCCATGATTTGAATAACTTCGCTTCACATTTTATACCGCTGCGTATTTCGCAGCTTTCTGGTCTCACGAACGCCCTTATAGGGGGGCGGTTCTTCTTGCGGCGGGCTCGTCTAAAGTTATTAGGAGCTGGAAACTGACCGCAGGGTACTTAGGACACTGGCAAAGATGATCGTGCATGGCGGTCCATGATTTGAATAACTTCACTTCACATTTTATACCGCTGCGGATTTCGCAGCTTTCTGGTCTCACGAACGCCCTTATAGGGGGGCGGTTCTTCTTGCGGCGGGCTCGTCCAAAGTTATTAGGAGCTGGAAACTGACCGCAGGGTACTTAGGAATGTGACAAAGATGATCGTGCATGGCGGTCCATGATTTGAATAACTTCGCTTCACATTTTATACCGCTGCGGATTTCGCAGCTTTCTGGTCTCACGAACGCCCTTATAGGGGGACGGTTCTTCTTGCGGCGGGCTCGTCTAAAGTTATTAGGAGCTGGAAACTGGCCGCAGGGTACTTAGGACACTGGCAAAGATGATCGTGCATGGCGGTCCATGATTTGAATAACTTCGCTTCACATTTTATACCGCTGCGGATTTCGCAGCTTTCTGGTCTCACGAACGCCCTTATAGGGGGCGGTTCTTCTTGCGGCGGGCTCGTCTGAAGTTATAAGGAGCTGGAAACTGACCGCAGGATACTTAGGACACTCGCAAAGATGATCGTGCATGGCGGTCCATGACTTGAATAAATTCGCTTCACATTTTATGCCGGAGCGGATTTCGCAGCTTTCTGGTCTCACGAACGCCCTTATAGGGGGGCGCTTCTTCTCGCGGCAGGCTCGTCTAAAGTTATTAGGAGCTGGAAACGGACCGCAGGGTACTTAGGACACTGGCAAAAATGATCGTGCATGGCGGTCCATGATTTGAATAACTTCGCTTCACATTTTATACCGCTGCGTATTTCGCAGCTTTCTGGTCTCACGAACGCCCTTATAGGGGGGCGGTTCTTCTTGCGGCGGGCTCGTCTAAAGTTATTAGGAGCTGGAAACTGACCGCAGGGTACTTAGGACACTGGCAAAGATGATCGTGCATGGCGGTCCATGATTTGAATAACTTCACTTCACATTTTATACCGCTGCGGATTTCGCAGCTTTCTGGTCTCACGAACGCCCTTATAGGGGGGCGGTTCTTCTTGCGGCGGGCTCGTCCAAAGTTATTAGGAGCTGGAAACTGACCGCAGGGTACTTAGGAATGTGACAAATACGATCGTGCATGGCGGTCCATGATTTGAATAACTTCGCTTCACATTTTATACCGCTGCGGATTTCGCAGCTTTCTGGTCTCACGAACGCCCTTATTGGGGGACGGTTCTTCTTGCGGCGGGCTCGTCTAAAGTTATTAGGAGCTGGAAACTGGCCGCAGGGTACTTAGGACACTGGCAAAGATGATCGTGCATGGCGGTCCATGATTTGAATAACTTCGCTTCACATTTTATACCGCTGCGGATTTCGCAGCTTTCTGGTCTCACGAACGCCCTTATAGGGGGGCGGTTCTTCTTGCGGCGGGTTCGTCTGAAGATATTAGGAGCTGGAAACTGACCGCAGTGTACTTATCACTGTGGCAAAGATGATCGTGCATGGCGGTCCATGATTTGAATAACTTCGCTTCACATTTTATACCGCTGCGGATTTCGCAGCTTTCTGGTCTCACGAACGCCCTTATAGGGGGGCGGTTCTTCTTGCGGCGGGCTCGTCTGAAGTTATTAGGAGCTGGAAACTGACCGCAGGATACTTAGGACACTCGCAAAGATGATCGTGCATGGCGGTCCATGATTTGAATAAATTCGCTTCACATTTTATGCCGGAGCGGATTTCGCAGCTTTCTGGTCTCACGAACGCCCTTATAGGGGGCGGTTCTTCTTGCGGCGGGCTCGTCTGAAGTTATTAGGAGCTGGAAACTGACCGCAGGATACTTAGGACACTCGCAAAGATGATCGTGCATGGCGGTCCATGACTTGAATAAATTCGCTTCACATTTTATGCCGGAGCGGATTTCGCAGCTTTCTGGTCTCACGAACGCCCTTATAGGGGGGGCGCTTCTTTTCGCGGCAGGCTCGTCTAAAGTTATTAGAAGCTGGAAACGGACCGCAGGGTACTTAGGACACTGGCAAAGATGATCGTGCATGGCGGTCCATGATTTGAATAACTTCGCTTCACATTTTATACCGCTGCGTATTTCGCAGCTTTCTGGTCTCACGAACGCCCTTATAGGGGGGCGGTTCTTCTTGCGGCGGGCTCGTCTAAAGTTATTAGGAGCTGGAAACTGACCGCAGGGTACTTAGGACACTGGCAAAGATGATCGTGCATGGCGGTCCATGATTTGAATAACTTCACTTCACATTTTATACCGCTGCGGATTTCGCAGCTTTCTGGTCTCACGAACGCCCTTATAGGGGGGCGGTTCTTTTTGCGGCGGGCTCGTCTAAAGTTATTAGGAGCTGGAAACTGAACGCAGGGTACTTAGGACTGTGGCAAAGATGATCGTGCATGGCGGTCCAAGATTTGAATAACTTCGCTTCACATTTTATACCGGAGCGGATTTCGCAGCTTTCTGGACTCACGAACGCCCTTATAGGGGGGCGGTTCTTCTTGCGGCGGGCTCGTCTAAAGTTATTAGGAGCTGGAAACTGACCGCAGGTTTCTTAGGACTGTGGCAAAGATGATCGTGCATGGCGGTCCAAGTTTTGAATAACTTCGCTTCACATTTTATACCGGAGCGGATTTCGCAGCTTTCTGGTCTCACGAACGCCCTTATAGGGGGGCGATTCTTCTTGCGGCGGGCTCGTCTGAAGTTATTAGGAGCTGGAAACTGACTGCTGGGTACTTAGGACACTGGCAAAGATGATCGTGCATGGCGGTCCATGATTTGAATAACTTCGCTTCACATTTTATACCGCTGCGGATTTCGCAGCTTTCTGGTCTCACGAACGCCCTTATTGGGGGACGGTTCTTCTTGCGGCGGGCTCGTCTAAAGTTATTAGGAGCTGGAAACTGGCCGCAGGGTACTTAGGACACTGGCAAAGATGATCGTGCATGGCGGTCCATGATTTGAATAACTTCGCTTCACATTTTATACCGCTGCGGATTTCGCAGCTTTCTGGTCTCACGAACGCCCTTATAGGGGGGCGGTTCTTCTTGCGGCGGGTTCGTCTGAAGATATTAGGAGCTGGAAACTGACCGCAGTGTACTTATCACTGTGGCAAAGATGATCGTGCATGGCGGTCCATGATTTGAATAACTTCGCTTCACATTTTATACCGCTGCGGATTTCGCAGCTTTCTGGTCTCACGAACGCCCTTATAGGGGGGCGGTTCTTCTTGCGGCGGGCTCGTCTGAAGTTATTAGGAGCTGGAAACTGACCGCAGGATACTTAGGACACTCGCAAAGATGATCGTGCATGGCGGTCCATGATTTGAATAAATTCGCTTCACATTTTATGCCGGAGCGGATTTCGCAGCTTTCTGGTCTCACGAACGCCCTTATAGGGGGCGGTTCTTCTTGCGGCGGGCTCGTCTGAAGTTATTAGGAGCTGGAAACTGACTGCAGGATACTTAGGACACTCGCAAAGATGATCGTGCATGGCGGTCCATGACTTGAATAAATTCGCTTCACATTTTATGCCGGAGCGGATTTCGCAGCTTTCTGGTCTCACGAACGCCCTTATAGGGGGGGCGCTTCTTTTCGCGGCAGGCTCGTCTAAAGTTATTAGGAGCTGGAAACGGACCGCAGGGTACTTAGGACACTGGCAAAGATGATCGTGCATGGCGGTCCATGATTTGAATAACTTCGCTTCACATTTTATACCGCTGCGTATTTCGCAGCTTTCTGGTCTCACGAACGCCCTTATAGGGGGGCGGTTCTTCTTGCGGCGGGCTCGTCTAAAGTTATTAGGAGCTGGAAACTGACCGCAGGGTACTTAGGACACTGGCAAAGATGATCGTGCATGGCGGTCCATGATTTGAATAACTTCACTTCACATTTTATACCGCTGCGGATTTCGCAGCTTTCTGGTCTCACGAACGCCCTTATAGGGGGGCGGTTCTTTTTGCGGCGGGCTCGTCTAAAGTTATTAGGAGCTGGAAACTGAACGCAGGGTACTTAGGACTGTGGCAAAGATGATCGTGCATGGCGGTCCAAGATTTGAATAACTTCGCTTCACATTTTATACCGGAGCGGATTTCGCAGCTTTCTGGACTCACGAACGCCCTTATAGGGGGGCGGTTCTTCTTGCGGCGGGCTCGTCTAAAGTTATTAGGAGCTGGAAACTGACCGCAGGTTTCTTAGGACTGTGGCAAAGATGATCGTGCATGGCGGTCCAAGTTTTGAATAACTTCGCTTCACATTTTATACCGGAGCGGATTTCGCAGCTTTCTGGTCTCACGAACGCCCTTATAGGGGGGCGATTCTTCTTGCGGCGGGCTCGTCTGAAGTTATTAGGAGCTGGAAACTGACTGCTGGGTACTTAGGACACTGGCAAAGATGATCGTGCATGGCGGTCCATGATTTGAATAACTTCGCTTCACATTTTATACCGCTGCGGATTTCGCAGCTTTCTGGTCTCACGAACGCCCTTATAGGGGGGCGGTTCTTCTTGCGGCGGGCTCGTCTGAAGTTATTAGGAGCTGGAAACTGACCGCAGGGTACTTATGACACTGGCAAAGACGATCGTGCATGGCGGTCCATGACTTGAATAAATTCGCTTCACATTTTATACCGCTGCGGATTTCGCAGCTTTCTGGTCTCACGAACGCCCTTATAGGGGGGCGGTTCTTCTTGCGGCGGGCTCGTCTAAAGTTATTAGGAGCTGGAAACTGACCGCAGGGTACTTAGGATACTGGCAAAGAGGATCGTGCATGGCGGTCCATGATTTGAATAACTTCACTTCACATTTTATACCGCTGCGGATTTCGCAGCTTTCTGGTCTCACGAACGCCCTTATAGGGGGGCGGTTCTTGTTGCGGCGGGCTCGTCTAAAGTTATTAGGAGCTGGAAACTGACCGCAGGGTACTTAGGACACTGGCAAAGATGATCGTGCATGGCGGTCCATGATTTGAATAACTTCACTTCACATTTTATACCGCTGCGGATTTCGCAGCTTTCAGGTCTCACGAACGCCCTTATAGGGGGGCGGTTCTTCTTGCGGCGGGCTCGTCCAAAGTTATTAGGAGCTGGAAACTGACCGCAGGGTACTTAGGACACTGGCAAAGATGATCGTGCATGGCGGTCCATGATTTGAATAACTTCACTTCACATTTTATACCGCTGCGGATTTCGCAGCTTTCTGGTCTCACGAACGCCCTTATAGGGGGGCGGTTCTTCTTGCGGCGGGCTCGTCCAAAGTTATTAGGAGCTGGAAACTGACCGCAGGGTACTTAGGACACTGGCAAAGATGATCGTGCATGGCGGTCCATGATTTGAATAACTTCACTTCACATTTTATACCGCTGCGGATTTCGCAGCTTTCTGGTCTCACGAACGCCCTTATAGGGGGGCGGTTCTTCTTGCGGCGGGCTCGTCCAAAGTTATTAGGAGCTGGAAACTGACCGCAAGGTACTTAGGACTGTGGCAAAGATGATCGTGCATGGCGGTCCATGATTTGAATAACTTCGCTTCACATTTTATACCGGAGCGGATTTCGCAGCTTTCTGGACTCACGAACGCCCTTATAGGGGGGCGGTTCTTCTTGCGGCGGGCTCGTCTAAAGTTATTAGGAGCTGGAAACTGACCGCAGGTTTCTTAGGACTGTGGCAAAGATGATCGTGCATGGCGGTCCAAGTTTTGAATAACTTCGCTTCACATTTTATACCGGAGCGGATTTCGCAGCTTTCTGGTCTCACGAACGCCCTTATAGGGGGGCGATTCTTCTTGCGGCGGGCTCGTCTGAAGTTATTAGGAGCTGGAAACTGACTGCTGGGTACTTAGGACACTGGCAAAGATGATCGTGCATGGCGGTCCATGATTTGAATAACTTCGCTTCACATTTTATACCGCTGCGGATTTCGCAGCTTTCTGGTCTCACGAACGCCCTTATAGGGGGGCGGTTCTTCTTGCGGCGGGCTCGTCTGAAGTTATTAGGAGCTGGAAACTGACCGCAGGGTACTTATGACACTGGCAAAGACGATCGTGCATGGCGGTCCATGACTTGAATAAATTCGCTTCACATTTTATACCGCTGCGGATTTCGCAGCTTTCTGGTCTCACGAACGCCCTTATAGGGGGGCGGTTCTTCTTGCGGCGGGCTCGTCTAAAGTTATTAGGAGCTGGAAACTGACCGCAGGGTACTTAGGACACTGGCAAAGATGATCGTGCATGGCGGTCCATGATTTGAATAACTTCACTTCACATTTTATACCGCTGCGGATTTCGCAGCTTTCTGGTCTCACGAACGCCCTTATAGGGGGGCGGTTCTTGTTGCGGCGGGCTCGTCTAAAGTTATTAGGAGCTGGAAACTGACCGCAGGGTACTTAGGACACTGGCAAAGATGATCGTGCATGGCGGTCCATGATTTGAATAACTTCACTTCACATTTTATACCGCTGCGGATTTCGCAGCTTTCTGGTCTCACGAACGCCCTTATAGGGGGGCGGTTCTTCTTGCGGCGGGCTCGTCCAAAGTTATTAGGAGCTGGAAACTGACCGCAAGGTACTTAGGACTGTGGCAAAGATGATCGTGCATGGCGGTCCATGATTTGAATAACTTCGCTTCACATTTTATACCGCTGCAGATTTCGCAGCTTTCTGGTCTCACGAACGCCCTTATAGGGGGGCGGTTCTTGTTGCGGCGGGCTCGTCTAAAGTTATTAGGAGCTGGAAACTGACCGTAGGGTACTTAGGACACTGGCAAAGATGATCGTGCATGGCGGTCCATGATTTGAATAACTTCACTTCACATTTTATACCGCTGCGGATTTCGCAGCTTTCTGGTCTCACGAACGCCCTTATAGGGGGGCGGTTCTTCTTGCGGCGGGCTCGTCCAAAGTTATTAGGAGCTGGAAACTGACCGCAAGGTACTTAGGACTGTGGCAAAGATGATCGTGCATGGCGGTCCGTGATTTGAATAACTTCGCTTCACATTTTATACCGGTGCGGATTTCGCAGCTTTCTGGTCACACAAACACCCTTATAGGGGGGCGGTTCTTCTTGCGGCGGGCTCGTCTGAAGTTATTAGGAGCTGGAAACTGACCGCAGGATACTTAGGACACTCGCAAAGACGATCGTGCATGGCGGTCCATGACTTGAATAAATTTGCTTCACATTTTATGCCGGAGCGGATTTCGCAGCTTTCTGGTCTCACGAACGCACTTATAGGGGGGCGCTTCTTCTCGCGGCAGGCTCGTCTAAAGTTATTAGGAGCTCGAAACGGACCGCAGGGTACATAGGACACTGGCAAAGATGATCGTGCATGGCGGTCCATGATTTGAATAACTTCGCTTCACATTTTATACCGCTGCGTATTTCGCAGCTTTCTGGTCTCACGAACGCCCTTATAGGGGGGCGGTTCTTCTTGCGGCGGGCTCGTCTAAAGTTATTAGGAGCTGGAAACTGGCCGCAGGGTACTTAGGACACTGGCAAAGATGATCGTGCATGGCGGTTCATGATTTGAATAACTTCGCTTCACATTTTATACCGCTGCGGATTTCGCAGCTTTCTGGTCTCACGAACGCCCTTATAGGGGGGCGGTTCTTCTTGCGGCGGGTTCGTCTGAAGATATTAGGAGCTGGAAACTGACCGCAGTGTACTTATCACTGTGGCAAAGACGATCGTGCATGGCGGTCCATGATTTCAATAACTTCGCTTCACATTTTATACCGCTGCGGATTTCGCAGCTTTCTGGTCTCACGAACGCCCTTATAGGGGGGCGGTTCTTCTTGCGGCGGGCTCGTCCAAAGTTATTAGGAGCTGGAAACTGACCGCAGGGTACTTAGGACTGTGACAAAGACGATTGTGCATGGCGGTCCATGATTTGAATAACTTCGCTTCACATTTAATACCGCTGCGGATTTCGCAGCTTTCTGGTCTCACGAACGCCCTTATAGGGGGACGGTTCTTCTTGCGGCGGGCTCGTCTAAAGTTATTAGGAGCTGGAAACTGCCCGCAGGGTACTTAGGACACTGGCAAAGATGATCGTGCATGGCGGTCCATGATTTAAATAACTTCGCTTCACATTTTATACCGCTGCGGATTTCGCAGCTTTCTGGTCTCACGAACGCCCTTATAGGGGGGCGGTTCTTCTTGCGGCGGGTTCGTCTGAAGATATTAGGAGCTGGAAACTGACCGCAGTGTATTTATCACTGTGGCAAAGATGATCGTGCATGGCGGTCCATGATTTGAATAACTTCGCTTCACATTTTATACCGCTGCGGATTTCGCAGCTTTCTGGTCTCACGAACGCCCTTATAGGGGGGCGGTTCTTCTTGCGGTGGGCTCGTCTGAAGTTATTAGGAGCTGGAAACTGAACGCAGGGTACTTAGGACTGTGGCAAAGATGATCGTGCATGGCGGTCCAAGATTTGAATAACTTCGCTTCAAATTTTATACCGGAGCGGATTTCGCAGCTTTCTGGACTCACGAACGCCCTTATAGGGGGGCGGTTCTTCTTGCGGCGGGCTCCTCTAAAGTTATTAGGAGCTGGAAACTGACCGCAGGTTTCTTAGGACTGTGGCAAAAATGATCGTGCATGGCGGTCCAAGTTTTGAATAACTTCGCTTCACATTTTATACCGGAGCGGATTTCGCAGCTTTCTGGTCTCACGAACGCCCTTATAGGGGGGCGGTTCTTCTTGCGGCGGGCTCGTCTGAAGTTATTAGGAGCTGGAAACTGACTGCTGGGTACTTAGGACACTGGCAAAGATGATCGTGCATGGCGGTCCATGATTTGAATAACTTCGCTTCACATTTTATACCGCTGCGGATTTCGCAGCTTTATGGTCTCACGAACGCCCTTATAGGGGGGCGGTTCTTCTTGCGGCGGGCTCGTCTGAAGTTATTAGGAGCTGGAAACTGACCGCAGGGTACTTATGACACTGGCAAAGACGATCGTGCATGGCGGTCCATGACTTGAATAAATTCGCTTCACATATTATACCGCTGCGGATTTCGCAGCTTTCTGGTCTCACGAACGCCATTATAGGGGGGCGGTTCTTCTTGCGGCGGGCTCGTCTAAAGTTATTAGGAGCTGGAAACTGACCGCAGGGTACTTAGGACACTGGCAAAGATGATCGTGCATGGCGGTCCATGATTTGAATAACTTCACTTCACATTTTATACCGCTGCGGATTTCGCAGCTTTCTGGTCTCACGAACGCCCTTATAGGGGGGCGGTTCTTCTTGCGGCGGGCTCGTCCAAAGTTATTAGGAGCTGGAAACTGACCGCAGGGTACTTAGGACTGTGACAAAGACGATCGTGCATGGCGGTCCATGATTTGAATAACTTCGCTTCACATTTTATTCCGCTGCGGATTTCGCAGCTTTCTGGTCTCACGAACGCCCTTATAGGGGGCCGGTTCTTTTTGCGGCGGGCTCGTCTAAAGTTATTAGGAGCTGGAAACTGATCGCAGGGTACTTAGGACTGTGGCAAAGATGATCGTGCATGGCGGTCCATGATTTGAATAACTGCGCTTCACATTTTATACCGGTGCGGATTTCGCAGCTTTCTGGTCACACGAACGCCCTTATAGGGGGGCGGTTCTTCTTGCGGCGGGCTCGTCTGAAGTTATTAGGAGCTGGAAACTGACCGCAGGATACTTAGGACACTGGCAAAGACGATCGTGCATGGCGGTCCATGACTTGAATAAATTCGCTTCACATTTTATGCCGGAGCGGATTTCGCAGCTTTCTGGTCTCACGAACGCCCTTATAGGGGGGCGGTTCTTCTTGCGGCGGGCTCGTCTAAAGTTATTAGGAGCTGGAAACGGACCGCAGGGTAATTAGGACACTGGCAAAGATGATCGTGCATGGCGGTCCATGATTTGAATAACTTCGCTTCACATTTTATACCGCTCCGTATTTCGCAGCTTTCTGGTCTCACGAACGCCCTTATAGGGGGGCGGTTCTTCTTGCGGCGGGCTCGTCTAAAGTTATTAGGAGCTGGAAACTGACCGCAGGGTACTTAGGACACTGGCAAAGATGATCGTGCATGGCGGTCCATGATTTGAATAACTTCACTTCACATTTTATACCGCTGCGGATTTCGCAGCTTTCTGGTCTCACGAACGCCCTTATAGGGGGGCGGTTCTTCTTGCGGCGGGCTCGTCCAAAGTTATTAGGAGCTGGAAACTGACCGCAGGGTACTTAGGACTGTGACAAAGATGATCGTGCATGGCGGTCCATGATTTGAATAACTTCGCTTCACATTTTATACCGCTGCGGATTTCGCAGCTTTCTGGTCTCACGAACGCCCTTATAGGGGGCGGTTCTTCTTGCGGCGGGCTCGTCTAAAGTTATTAGGAGCTGGAAACTGATTGCAGGGTACTTAGGACACTGGCAAAAATGATCGTGCATGGCGGTCCATGATTTGAATAACTTCGTTTACATTTTATACCGCTGCGGATTTCGCAGCTTTCTGGTCTCACGAACGCCCTTATAGGGGGGCGGTTCTTCTTGCGGCGGGCTCGTCTAAAGTTATTAGGAGCTGGAAACTGGCCGCAGGGTACTTAGGACACTGGCAAAGATGATCGTGCATGGCGGTCCATGATTTGAATAACTTCGCTTCACATTTTATACCGCTGCGGATTTCGCAGCTTTCTGGTCTCACGAACGCCCTTATAGGGGGGCGGTTCTTCTTGCGGCGGGTTCGTCTGAAGATATTAGGAGCTGGAAACTGACCGCAGTGTACTTATCACTGTGGCAAAGACGATCGTGCATGGCGGTCCATGATTTGAATAACTTCGTTTCACATTTTATACCGCTGCGGATTTCGCAGCTTTCTGGTCTCACGAACGCCCTTATAGGGGGGCGGTTCTTGCGGCGGGCTCGTCTGAAGTTATTAGGAGCTGGAAACTGAACGCAGGGTACTTAGGACTGTGGCAAAGATGCTCGTGCATGGCGGTCCATGATTTGAATAACTTCGCTTCACATTTTATACCGCTGCGGATTTCGCAGCTTTCTGGTCTCACGAACGCCCTTATAGGGGGGCGGTTCTTCTTGCGGCGGGCTCGTCTGAAGTTATTAGGAGCTGGAAACTGACCGCTGGGTACTTAGGACACTGGCAAAGATGATCCTACATGGCGGTCCATGATTTGAATAACTTCGCTTCACATTTTATACCGCTGCGGATTCCGCAGCTTTCTGGTCTCACGAACGCCCTTATAGGTGGGCGGTTCTTCTTGCGGCGGGCTCGTCTGAAGCTATTAGGAGCTGGAAACTGACCGCAGGGTACTTAGGATACTGGCAAAGACGATCGTGCATGGCGGTCCATGATTTGTATAACTTCGCTTCACATTTTATACCGCTGCGGAGTTCGCAGCTTTCTGGTCTCACGAACGCCCTTATAGGGGCGGCGGTTCTTCTCGCGGCGGGCTCGTCTAAAGTTATTAGGAGCTGGAAACTGACCGCAGGGTACTTAGGACACTGGCAAAGATGATCGCGCATGGCGGTCCATGATTTGAATAACTTCGCTTCACATTTTATACCGCTGCGGATTTCGCAGCTTTCTGGTCTCACGAACGCCCTTATAGGGGGGCGGTTCTTCTTGCGGCGGGCTCGTCTAAAGTTATTAGGAGCTGGAAACTGGCCGCAGGGTACTTAGGACACTGGCAAAGATGATCGTGCATGGCGGTCCATGATTTGAATAACTTCGTTTCACATTCTATACCGCTGCGGATTTCGCAGCTTTCTGGTCTCACGAACGCCCTTATAGGGGGGCGGTTCTTCTTGCGGCGGGCTCGTCTAAAGTTATTAGGAGCTGGAAACTGGCCGCAGGGTACTTAGGACACTGGCAAAGATGATCGTGCATGGCGGTCCATGATTTGAATAACTTCGCTTCACATTTTATACCGCTGCGGATTTCGCAGCTTTCTGGTCTCACGAACGCCCTTATAGGGGGGCGGTTCTTCTTGCGGCGGGTTCGTCTGAAGTTATTAGGAGCTGGAAACTGACCGCAGTGTACTTATCACTGTGGCAAAGATGATCGTGCATGGCGGTCCATGATTTGAATAACTTCGCTTCCCATTTTATACCGCTGCGGATTTCGCAGCTTTCTGGTCTCACGAACGCCCTTATAGGGGGGCGGTTCTTCTTGCGGCGGGCTCGTCTGAAGTTAGTAGGAGCTGGATTAGGCCTTCTACTTCAACAACACTAGGTTATAACCTTTCCGATCCACATAGTTTGGGAGATTTCAGAGTTCCAGCTCCGCCTTGTACCTATACACAAGCGTGCATACTGACCTTACCGGCCGACGCATTATTCTTTTTGTACAAATACAGCAAATACCATATGTATTCCCATTTACTTCAAATTATACAATTCACCACCCCCCTACCATGTTTTAACCTATCGGATCTATGTAATTTGGCAGATATAGACATTCCAGTCGTTCATGGTACCTGCACTACAGGCGCGCATACCGATTAAACTGACCAGCGCATTACTTATGTTTCTAGAAATGCAGTTAGTATCATATTCATGTCAGTTCACTAGATTAGGCGTTCTATTTCAACAACACTTGGTTATAACCTTTCCGATCCACATAATTTGGGAGATTTCAGAGTTCTAGCTCCGCCTTGTACCTACACATAAGCTTGCATACTGACCTTACCAGCCGACGCATTATTCTCTCTGTACAGATACAGTGAATACCATATGTATTCCCATTTCCTTTAAATTATACCATTCCCCACCCCCCTACCATGTTTTAACCTATCGGATCTATGTAATTTGACAAATATTGACATTCCAGTCGTACATGGTACCTGCACTGCTGGCGCGCATACCGACCAAACTGACCAGCGCATTACTTATGTTTCTAGAAATGCAGTTAGTACCATATTCTTGTCAGTTCACTAGATTAGGACTTCTACTTCAACAACACTTGGTTATAACCTTTTCGATCCACATAATTTGGGAGATTTCAGAGTTCCAGCTCCACCTTGTACCTACACACAAGCGTGCATACTGACCTTACCTGCCGACGTATTATTCTCTCTGTACAAATATAGTGAATACCATAAGTATTCCCATTTCCTTTAGATAATACCATTCCCCACCCCCCTACCCTGTTTTAACCTATCGGATCTATGTAATTTAGCAGATATAGACATTCCAGTTGTACATGGTACCTGCACTACCGGCGCGCATACCGACCAAACTGAACAGCGCATTACTTGCATGTCCACTAGATTAGGCCTTCTACTTCAAAAACACCAGATATGCAGTTAGTACCATATTCTTGCATGTCCACTAGTTTAGGCCTTCTACTTAAAAAACACTAGGATAAAACCTTTTCCGATCCACATAGTTTGGGAGATTTCAGAGTTCCAGTTCCGCCTTATACCTACACACAAGAGTGCATCCTGACCTTACCGGCCGACGCATTTTTATCTCCGTACAAATATAGTAAGTACCGTATGTATTCCCATTTCCTTTAAATGATACCCTTTCTTACCCCCCTACCATGTTTTAACTCGGATCTATGTAATTCGGCAGATAAAGACATTTCAGTCGTACATGGTACCTGCACTACAGGCGCGCATACCGACCAAACTGTCCAGCGCATTACGTATGTTTGTAGAGATTTAGTTAGTGCCATATTCTTGCCTGTCCACTAGATTAAGCCTTCTACTTCAACAACACTCGGTTATAACATTTTTGATCCACATAATTTGGGAGATTTCAGAGTTTCAGCTCCGCCTTGTACCTACACGCAAGCGTGCATACTGACCTTACCGGCCGACACATTATTCTTTCTGTACAAATACAGCAAATACCATCTGTATTCCCACTTACTTTAAATGATACCATTCCCCACCCCCCTACCATATTTTAACCTATCGGATCTATGCAATTTGGAAGATATAGACATTCCAGTCGTACATGGTACCTGCACTACAGACGTGCATACCGACCAAACTGACCAGCGCATTACGTATGTTTGTAGAGATGCAGTTAGTGTCATATTCTTGCCAGTCCACTAGATTAGGCCTTCTACTTCAAGAACACTAGGTTATTACCTTTACGATCCACATAGTTTGGGAGATTTCAGAGTTCGAGCTCCGCCTTGTACCTACACACAAGCGTTCATACTGACCTTACCGGCCGACGCATTATTCTCTCTGTACAAATACAGTGAATACCATATGTATTCCCATTTCCTTTAAATTTTACCATTCCCTACCCCCTACCATGTTTTAACCTATCAGATCCATGTAATTTGGCAGATATTGGCATTCCAGTCGTAGATGGTACCTGCACTACAGGCGCGCATACCGACCAAACTGACCAGCGCATTACTTATGTTTTAAGAAATGCAGTTAATATCATATTCTTGTCTGTTCACTAGATTAAGCCTTCTACTTCAACAACACTTGGTTATAACCTTTCCGATCCCATAATTTGGGTGTAACCTTTCCCTTTCTCTTCCCTCGTTGCATCCAGTTGAGTGCTCTGCCACACTGCCTATTTGTATCATTCCGATCCGACCCAGCATAATCTGGCCTCCAGGAAGAGGTTGGTATTTCTGACTGGGCAGAGGGAGCTGGAAGACTTGTGCAGGAAGCTTGGAAAAAGTTTCAAATGAACGCGGGTGGGCAGAGGAGGGGGGGAGGTTGGGATAGAAATGGGGAACCGGATAGAGGAATGGGGAACCGGAAGGAGGAATGGTGGACCGGATTGAGGAATGGGGAACCGGATAGAGGAATGGGGAACCGGATAGAGGAATGGGGGACCGGATTGAGGAATGGGGGACCGGATTGAGGAATGGGGGACCGGATTGAGGAATGGGGGACCGGATTGAGGAATGGGGGACCGGATTGAGGAATGGGGGACCGGATTGAGGAATGGGGGACCAAGGGAGCATGGGGTGGGACAGCAGGGGTGGGAGCATGGGGGGCAGGGACAGGGATAGTGACAGGGATACACTCTATTTCACGCGGAAATTAAAATGAAGGCCTTGATAAATCAGGCAGTCCTTCAATTTCTACTGCATGCATTAAATTTCCAAATCCTAAGAGGTACAGTAAGGGAGGCACTATTGCCTAATGGCTGTAAAGTGAGATCCATTCATTCATGTGACAGCTGCTGAGTCCTCCCTGACACTTTGAAGCCATGCCTTGAACAATAGTGGGGGCGATTCAGGTGGCACAAGGGTGAATCCTCTGCCTGTCCCGTGGCACAGTTGCAGTGGAGGCCCGTAGTGAGAGCCATTGGAGCTGAAACACTGCGACGGAGGCAAGCAGAGACGGGAAGTGCAGAGGGAGAAAGGCAGGCACGGTGCGTGAAGAACAGCGGAAGGACCCCTTTCAAAGGAGTAAAGGACAGGCCAGTGGAAACAAGGCACGTGTACAAAGAACGCAGATGCAGACGATGGAATGGAGAGGACAGCGGGCGGTGGAGACAAGTGCAGAGAAAAGGAAGAGCATAAGAACTGGGCAGCATGGTATGTGTCTGCAGCCATCACATGGTGCGTGCCTAAAGCATGCCCTGCCCACCTGCGAGTGCCCTGCCCTGCCCACCTGCGAGTGCCCTGCCCACCTGCGAGTGCCCTGCCCACCTGCGAGTGCCCTGCCCACCTGCGAGTGCCCTGCCCACCTGCGAGTGCCCTGCCCTGTCCACCCCACCTGAGCGTGCCCGTGGTGCGTCTTGAGGCACGGCTCCGGCCCACCGAGCTGGCACTCGGGGCGGCCATTGGAGCGCCAGTCATGGCCGGTGGAGGTGTCGAGCATGACGTTCATCATGTAAGGCGTGGCGCCCGCCAGCCCCGCCGCCACCATGCCTAGTGTTGACCCCTCCGTCACCAGGAACGAGTCGCTGGCAGGCAAGTGAGCACAGGCAAGCGGGCACAACGTGCAGAGGGGTGGAGGGACACGCACAGGCAGGTGAGCATGTTGTGAGGCGCCTCAAAACAAGACGCCAGCCAGTCCCGCCGCCACCATGCCCAGTGTTGATCCCTCCGTCACCAGAAAGGAGTCGCTGCCAGAGAGAAACGCACAGGCAGGTGGGCACACACAGGCAGGTGGGCACGCACAGGCAGGTGGGCACGAACAGGCAGGTGGGCACGCACAGGCAGGTGGGCACGCACAGGCAGGTGGGCACGCACAGGCAGGTGGGCACGCACAGGCAGGTGGGCACGCACAGGCAGGTGGGCACGCACAGGCAGGTGGGCACGCACAGGCAGGTGGGCACGCACAGGCAGGTGGGCACGCACAGGCAGGTGGGCACGCACAGGGTGCATAGCTGCCCAAATCTGTGACATGACCAGCCTTGCAGTTGCGTTGGATTGCACTGCAATGTGCGCACTGCTCTGGATAGGGGGCGCGGGTCTCACCAGAGTGCGAGGAGCCAGACGTCAATGACCGCGGTGCCAAAGTGAGGCCAGTCAAACATTTGGGGGGGGGAGGCATGAGAGGGGGAAGGCATGAGAGGGGGAAGGCATGAGAGGGGGAAGGCATGAGAGGGGGAAGGCATGAGAGGGGGAAGGCATGAGAGGGGGAAGGCATGAGAGGGGGAAGGCATGAGAGGGGGAAGGCATGAGAGGGGGAAGGCATGAGAGGGGGAAGGCATGAGAGGGGGAAGGCATCAGAGGGGGAAGGCATGAGAGGGGGAAGGACATGAGAGGGGGAAGGCATGAGAGGGGGAAGGCATGAGAGGGGGAAGGCATGAGAGGGGGAAGGCATGAGAGGGGGAAGGCATGAGAGGGGGAAGGCATGAGAGGGGGAAGGCATGAGAGGGGGAAGGCATGAGAGGGGGAAGGCATGAGAGGGGGAAGGCATGAGAGGGGGAAGGCATGAGAGGGGGAAGGCATGAGAGGGGGAAGGCATGAGAGGGGGAAGGCATGAGAGGGGGAAGGCATGAGAGGGGGAAGGCATGAGAGGGGGAAGGCATGAGAGGGGGAAGGCATGAGAGGGGGAAGGCATGAGAGGGGGAAGGCATGAGAGGGGGAAGGCATGAGAGGGGGAAGGCATGAGAGGGGGAAGGCATGAGAGGGGGAAGGCATGAGAGGGGGAAGGCATGAGAGGGGGAAGGCATGAGAGGGGGAAGGCATGAGAGGGGGAAGGCATGAGAGGGGGAAGGCATGAGAGGGGGAAGGCATGAGAGGGGGAAGGCATCAGAGGGGGAAGGCATGAGAGGGGGAAGGCATGAGAGGGGGAAGGCATGAGAGGGGGAAGGCATGAGAGGGGGAAGGCATGAGAGGGGGAAGGCATGAGAGGGGGAAGGCATGAGAGGGGAAGGCATGAGAGGGGGAAGGCATGAGAGGGGGAAGGCATGAGAGGGGGAAGGAATGAGAGGGGGAAGGCATGAGAGGGGGGAAGGCATGAGAGGGGGAAGGCATGAGAGGGGGAAGGCATGAGAGGGGGAAGGCATGAGAGGGGGAAGGCATGAGAGGGGGAAGGCATGAGAGGGGGAAGGCATGAGAGGGGGAAGGCATGAGAGGGGGAAGGCATGAGAGGGGGAAGGCATGAGAGGGGGAAGGCATGAGAGGGGGAAGGCAATGAGAGGGGGAAGGCATGAGAGGGGGAAGGCATGAGAGGGGCAAGGCATGAGAGGGGGAAGGCATGAGAGGGGGAAGGCATGAGAGGGGGAAGGCATGAGAGGGGGAAGGCATGAGAGAGGGGAGGCATGAGAGGGGGGAGGCATGAGAGGGGGAAGGCATGAGAGGGGGGAGGCATGAGAGGGGGAAGGCATGAGAGGGGGAAGGCATGAGAGGGGGAAGGCATGAGAGGGGGAAGGCATGAGAGGGGGAAGGCATGAGAGGGGGAAGGCATGAGAGGGGGAAGGCATGAGAGGGGGAAGGCATGAGAGGGGGAAGGCATGAGAGGGGGGAGGCATGAGAGGG
This sequence comes from Closterium sp. Naga37s-1, assembly GCA_947471745.1. Lineage (NCBI taxonomy): Eukaryota > Viridiplantae > Streptophyta > Zygnematophyceae > Desmidiales > Closteriaceae > Closterium > Closterium sp. Naga37s-1. The sequence continues at coordinate 662,323 of CANJKZ010000509.1, forward strand.
GGAAGGCATGAGAGGGGGAAGGCATGAGAGGGGGAAGGCATGAGAGGGGGGAGGCATGAGAGGGGTAAGGCATGAGAGAGGGGAGGCATGAGAGGGGGGAGGCATGAGAGGGGGAAGGCATGAGAGGGGGAAGGCATGAGAGGGGGAAGGCATGAGAGGGGGAAGGCATGAGAGGGGGAAGGCATGAGAGGGGGAAGGCATGAGAGGGGGAAGGCATGAGAGGGGGAAGGCATGAGAGGGGGAAGGCATGAGAGGGGGAAGGCATGAGAGGGGGAAGGCATGAGAGGGGGAAGGCATGAGAGAGGGGAGGCATGAGAGGGGGGAGGCATGAGAGGGGGAAGGCATGAGAGGGGGGAGGCATAAGAGGGGGAAGGCATGAGAGGGGGAAGGCATGAGAGGGGGAAGGCATGAGAGGGGGAAGGCATGAGAGGGGGAAGGCATGAGAGGGGGAAGGCATGAGAGGGGGGAGGCATGAGAGGGGGAAGGCATGAGAGGGGGAAGGCATGAGAGGGGGAAGGCATGAGAGGGGGGAGGCATGCGAGGGGGAAGGCATGAGAGAGGGGAGGCATGAGAGGGGGGGGAAGGCATGAGAGGGGGAAGGCATGAGAGGGGGAAGGCATGAGAGGGGGAAGGCATGAGAGGGGGAAGGCATGAGAGGGGGAAGGCATGAGAGGGGGAAGGCATGAGAGGGGGAAGGCATGAGAGGGGGAAGGCATGAGAGGGGGGAAGGCATGAGAGGGGGAAGGCATGAGAGGGGGAAGGCATGAGAGAGGGGAGGCATGAGAGGGGGGAGGCATGAGAGGGGGAAGGCATGAGAGGGGGGAGGCATGAGAGGGGGAAGGCATGAGAGGGGGAAGGCATGAGAGGGGGAAGGCATGAGAGGGGGAAGGAATGAGAGGGGGAAGGCATGAGAGGGGGAAGGCATGAGAGGGGGAAGGCATGAGAGGGGGAAGGCATGAGAGGGGGAAGGCATGAGAGGGGGAAGGCATGAGAGGGGGAAGGCATGAGAGGGGGAAGGCATGAGAGGGGGAAGGCATGAGAGGGGGAAGGCATGAGAGGGGGAAGGCATGAGAGGGGGAAGGCATGAGAGGGGGAAGGCATGAGAGGGGGAAGGCATGAGAGGGGGAAGGCATGAGAGGGGGAAGGCATGAGAGGGGGAAGGCATGAGAGGGGGAAGGCATGAGAGGGGGAAGGCATGAGAGGGGGAAGGCATGAGAGGGGGGAGGCATGAGAGGGGGAAGGCATGAGAGGGGGAAGGCATGAGAGGGGGAAGGCATGAAAGGGGGGAGGCATGAGAGGGGGAAGGCATGAGAGAGGGGAGGCATGAGAGGGGGGAGGCATGAGAGGGGGAAGGCATGAGAGGGGGAAGGCATGAGAGGGGGAAGGCATGAGAGGGGGAAGGCATGAGAGGGGGAAGGCATGAGAGGGGGAAGGCATGAGAGGGGGAAGGCATGAGAGGGGGAAGGCATGAGAGGGGGAAGGCATGAGAGGGGGAAGGCATGAGAGGGGGAAGGCATGAGAGAGGGGAGGCATGAGAGGGGGGAGGCATGAGAGGGGGAAGGCATGAGAGGGGGGAGGCATGAGAGGGGGAAGGCATGAGAGGGGGAAGGCATGAGAGGGGGAAGGCATGAGAGGGGAAAGGCATGAGAGGGAGAAGGCATGAGAGGGGGACGGCATGAGAGGGGGAAGGCATGAGAGGGGGAAGGCATGAGAGGGGGAAGGCATGAGAGGGGGAAGGCATGAGAGGGGGAAGGCATGAGAGGGGAAGGCATGAGAGGGGGAAGGCATGAGAGGGGGAAGGCATGAGAGAGGGGAGGCATGAGAGGGGGGAGGCATGAGAGGGGGAAGGCATGAGAGGGGGGAGGCATGAGAGGGGGAAGGCATGAGAGGGGGAAGGCATGAGAGGGGGAAGGCATGAGAGGGGGAAGGAATGAGAGGGGGAAGGCATGAGAGGGGGAAGGCATGAGAGGGGGAAGGCATGAGAGGGGGAAGGCATGAGAGGGGGAAGGCATGAGAGGGGGAAGGCATGAGAGGGGGAAGGCATGAGAGGGGGAAGGCATGAGAGGGGGAAGGCATGAGAGGGGGAAGGCATGAGAGAGGGGAAGGCATGAGAGAGGGAAGGCATGAGAAGGGGAGGCATGAGAGGGGGAAAGGCATGAGAAGGGGGAAGGCATGAGAGGGGGAAAGCATGAGAGGGGGAAGGCATGAGAGGGGGAAGGCATGAGAGGAGGAAGGCATGAGAGGGGAAGGCATGAGAAGGGGGAAGGCATGAGAGGGGGAAGGCATGAGAGGGGGAAGGCATGAGAGGGGGAAGGCATGAGAGGCATGAGAGGGGAAGGCATGAGAGGGGGAAGGCATGAGAGGGGGAAGGCATGAGAGGGGGAAGGCATGAGAGGGGGAAGGCATGAGAGGGGGAAGGCATGAGAGGGGGAAGGCATGAGAGGGGGAAGGCATGAGAGGGGGAGGCAATGAGAGGGGGAAGGCATGAGAGGGGGAAGGCATGAGAGGGGGAAGGCATGAGAGGGGGAAGGCATGAGAGGGGGAAGGCATGAGAGGGGGAAGGCATGAGAGGGGGGGAAGGCATGAGAGGGGGAAGGCATGAGAGGGGGAAGGCATGAGAGGGGGAAGGCATGAGAGGGGGAAGGCATGAGAGGGGCGAAGGCATGAGAGGGGGAAGGCATGAGAGGGGGAATGCATGAGAGGGGGAAGGCATGAGAGGGGGAAGGCATGAGAGGGGGAAGGCATGAGAGGGGGAAGGCATGAGAGGGGGGAGGCATGAGAGGGGGAAGGCATGAGAGGGGGAAGGCATGAGAGGGGGAAGGCATGAGAGGGGGAAGGCATGAGAGGGGGGAGGCATGAGAGGGGGGAGGCATGAGAGAGGGAAGGCATGAGAGGGGGAAGACATGAGAGGGGGAAGGCATGAGAGGGGGAAGGCATGAGAGGGGGGAGGCATGAGAGGGGGGAAGGCATGAGAGGGGGAAGGATGAGAGGGGGAAGGCATGAGAGGGGGAAGGCATGAGAGGGGGGAAGGCATGAGAGGGGGGAGGCATGAGAGGGGGGAGGCATGAGAGGGGGAAGGCATGAGAGGGGGAAGGCATGAGAGGGGGAAGGCATGAGAGGGGGAAGGCATGTGAGGGGGAAGGGATGAGAGGGGGAAGGCATGAGAGGGGGAAGACATGAGAGGGGGAAGGCATGAGAGGGGGAAGGCATGAGAGGGGAAGGCATGAGAGGGGGAAGGCATGAGAGGGGGAAGGCATGAGAGGGGGAAGGCATGAGAGGGGGAAGGCATGAGAGGGGGAAGGCATGAGAGGGGGAAGGCATGAGAGGGGGAAGGCATGAGAGGGGGAAGGCATGAGAGAGAGAAGGCATGAGAGGGGGAAGGCATGAGAGGGGGAAGGCATGAGAGGGGGAAGGCATGAGAGGGGGAAGGCATGAGAGGGGAAGGCATGAGAGGGGGAAGGCATGAGAGGGGGAAGGCATGAGAGGGGGAAGGCATGAGAGGGGGAAGGCATGAGAGGGGGAAGGCATGAGAGGGGGAAGGCATGAGAGGGGGAAGGCATGAGAGGGGGAAGGCATGAGAGGGGGAAGGCATGAGAGGGGGAAGGCATGAGAGGGGGAAGGCATGAGAGGGGGAAGGCATGAGAGGGGGAAGGCATGAGAGGGGGAAGGCATGAGAGGGGGAAGGCATGAGAGGGGGAAGGCATGAGAGGGGGAAGGCATGAGAGGGGGAAGGCATGAGAGGGGGAAGGCATGAGAGGGGGAAGGCATGAGAGGGGGAAGGCATGAGAGGGGGAAGGCATGAGAGGGGGAAGGGCATGAGAGGGGGAAGGCATGAGAGGGGGAAGGCATGAGAAGGGGGAAGGCATGAGAGGGGGAAAGGCATGAGAGGGGGAAGGCATGAGAGGGGGAAGGCATGAGAGGGGAAGGCATGAGAGGGGGGAAGGCATGAGAGGGGAAGGCATGAGAGGGGAAGGCATGAGAGGGGGAAGGCATGAGAGGGGAAGGCATGAGAGGGAGGCATGAGAGGGGGAAGGCATGAGAGGGGGAAGGCATGAGAGGGAAGGCATGAGAGGGGGAAGGCATGAGAGGGGGAAGGCATGAGAGGGGGAAGGCATGAGAGGGGAAGGCATGAGAGGGGGAAGGCATGAGAGGGGGAAGGCATGCGAGGGGGAAGGCATGAGAGGGGGAAGGCATGAGAGGGGGAAGGCATGAGAGGGGGAAGGCATGAGAGGGGGAAGGCATGAGAGGGGGAAGGCATGAGAGGGGGAAGGCATGAGAGGGGGAAGGCATGAGAGGGGGAAGGCATGAGAGGGGGAAGGCATGAGAGGGGAAGGCATGAGAGGGGGAAGGCATGAGAGGGGGAAGGCATGAGAGGGGGAAGGCATGAGAGGGGGAAGGCATGAGAGGGGAAGCATGAGAGGGGGAAGGCATGAGAGGGGAAGGCATGAGAGGAGGAAGGCATGAGAGGGGGAAGGCATGAGAGGGGGAAGGCATGAGAGGGGGAAGGCATGAGAGGGGGAAGGCATGAGAGGGGGAAGGCATGAGAGGGGAAAGGCATGAGAGGGGGAGGCATGGGAAGGGGTAGGCATGAGAGGGGGAAGGCATGAGAGGGGGAAGGCATGAGAGGGGGAAGGCATGAGAGGGGGAAGGCATGAGAGGGGGAAGGCATGAGAGGGGGAAGGCATGAGGAGGGGGGAAGGCATGAGAGGGGGAAGGCATGAGAGGGGGAAGGCATGAGAGGGGGGAAGGCATGAGAGGGGGGAAGCATGAGAGGGGGGAGGCATGAGAGGGGAAGGCATGAGAGGGGGAAGGCATGAGAGGGGGAAGGCATGAGAGGGGGGAAGGCATGAGAGGGGGAAGGCATGAGAGGGGGAAGGCATGAGAGGGGGGAGGCATGAGAGGGGGAAGGCATGAGAGGGGGAAGGCATGAGAGGGGGAAGGCATGAGAGGGGGAAGGCATGAGAGGGGGAAGGCATGAGAGGGGGAAGGCATGAGAGGGGGAGGCATGAGAGGGGGAAGGCATGAGAGGGGGAAGGCATGAGAGGGGGAAGGGCATGAGGGGGAGGCATGAGAGGGGGAGGCCCATGAGAGGGGGAAGGCATGAGAGGGGGAAGGCATGAGAGGGGGAAGGCATGAGAGGGGGAAGGCATGAGAGGGGGAAGGCATGAGAGGGGGAAGGCATGAGAGGGGGAAGGCATGAGAGGGGGAGCATGAGAGGGGGAAGGCATGAGAGGGGGAAGGCATGAGAGGGGGAAGGCATGAGAGGGGGAAGGCATGAGAGGGGGAAGGCATGAGAGGGGGAAGGCATGAGAGGGGGAAGGCATGAGAGGGGGAAGGCATGAGAGGGGGAAGGCATGAGAGGGGGAAGGCATGAGAGGGGGAAGGCATGAGAGGGGGAAGGCATGAGAGGGGGAAGGCATGAGAGGGGGAAGGCATGAGAGGGGGAAGGCATGAGAGGGGGAAGGCATGAGAGGGGAAGGCATGAGAGGGGGAAGGCATGAGAGGGGGAAGGCATGAGAGGGGGAAGGCATGAGAGGGGGAAGGCATGAGAGGGGGAAGGCATGAGAGGGGGAAGGCATGAGAGGGGGAGAGAGGGGGAAGGCATGAGAGGGGGAAGGCATGAGAGGGGGGAGGCATGAGAGGGGGAAGCATGAGAGGGGGAAGGCATGAGAGGGGGGAAGGCATGAGAGGGGGAAGGCATGAGAGGGGGAAGGCATGAGAGGGGGAAGGCATGAGAGGGGGAAGGCATGAGAGGGGAAGGCATGAGAGGGGGAGGGCATGAGAGGGGGGGAGGCATGAGAGGGGGAAGGCATGAGAGGAGGGAGGCATGAGAGGGGGGAGGCATGAGAGGGGGAAGGCATGAGAGGGGGAAGGCATGAGAGGGGGAAGGCATGAGAGGGGGAAGGCATGAGAGGGGGGAGGCAGGAGAGGGGGGAGGCATGAGAGGGGGAGGCCATGAGAGGGGGAAGGCATGAGAGGGGGAAGGCATGAGAGGGGAAGGCATGAGAGGGGGGAGGCATGAGAGGGGGAAGGCATGGCAGGGGGGGAGGCATGAGAGGGGGGGGAGGAGGCATGACGAGGGGGGAGGCATGGAGGGGGGAGGCATGAGAGGGGGGAAGGAATGAGAGGGGGAAGGCATGAGAGGGGGGAAGGCATGAGGGGGAAGGCATGAGAGGGGGAAGGCATGAGAGGGGGAAGGCATGAGAGGGGGAAGGCATGAGAGGGGGAAGGCATGAGAGGGGGATAGGCATGAGAGGGGGGAGGCATGAGAGGGGGGAGGCATGAGAGGGGGAAGGCATGAGAGGGGGAGGGCATGAGAGGGGGAAGGCATGAGAGGGGGGAAGGCATGAGAGGGGGAAGGCATGAGAGGGGGAAGGCATGAGAGGGGGAAGGCATGAGAGGGGGAAGCATGAGAGGGGGAAGGCATGAGAGGGGGAAGGCATGAGAGTGGGGAAGGCATGAGAGGGGGAAGGCATGAGAGGGGGAAGGCCTGAGAGGGGGAAAGGCATGAGAGGGGGAAGGCATGAGAGGGGGAAGGCATGAGAGGGGGAAGGCATGAGAGGGGGGAGGAGCATGAGAGAGGGGGAGGCAATGAGGAGGGGGGAAGGCATGAGAGGGGGGAGGCATGAGAGGGGGAAGGCATGAGAGGGGGAAGGCAATGAGAGGGGGAAGGCATGAGAGGGGGAAGGCATGAGAGGGGGAAGGCATGAGAGGGGGAAGGCATGAGAGGGGGAAGGCATGAGAGGGGGAAGGCATGAGAGGGGGAAGGCATGAGAGGGGGAAAGCATGAGAGGGGGAAGGCATGAGAGGGGGAAGGCATGAGAGGGGGAAGGCATGAGAGGGGGAAGGCATGAGAGGGGGAAGGCATGAGAGGGGGAAGGCATGAGAGGGGGAAGGCATGAGAGGGGGAAGGCATGAGAGGGGGGAAGGCATGAGAGGGGGAAGGCATGAGAGGGGGAAGGCATGAGAGGGGGAAGGCATGAGAGGGGGAGGCATGATGAGGGGAAGGCATGAGAGGGGAAGGCATGAGAGGGGAAGGCATGAGGAGGGGAAGGCATGAGAGGGGGAAGGCATGAGAGGGGGAAGGCATGAGAGGGGAAGGCATGAGAGGGGGAAGGCATGAGAGGGGGAAGGCATGAGAGGGGGAAGGCATGAGAGGGGGAAGGCATGAGAGGGGAAGGCATGAGAGGGGGAAGGCATGAGAGGGGGAAGGCATGAGAGGGGGAAGGCATGAGAGGGGGAAGGCATGAGAGGGGGAAGGCATGAGAGGGGGAGGCATGAGAGGGGGAAGGCATGAGAGGGGGAAGGCATGAGAGGGGGAAGGCATGAGAGGGGGAAGGCATGAGAGGGGGAAGGCATGAGAGGGGGAAGGCATGAGAGGGGGAAGGCATGAGAGGGGGAAGGCATGAGAGGGGGAAGGCATGAGAGGGGGAAGGCATGAGAGGGGGAAGGCATGAGAGGGGGAAGGCATGAGAGGGGGAAGGCATGAGAGGGGGAAGGCATGAGAGGGGGAAGGCATGAGAGGGGGAAGGCATGAGAGGGGGAAGGCATGAGAGGGGGAAGGCATGAGAGGGGGAAGGCATGAGAGGGGGAAGGCATGAGAGGGGGAAGGCATGAGAGGGGGAAGGCATGAGAGGGGGAAGGCATGAGAGGGGGAGGCATGAGAGGGGGAAGGCATGAGAGGGGGAAGGCATGAGAGGGGGAAGGCATGAGAGGGGGGAGGCATGAGAGGGGGAAGGCATGAGAGGGGGAGGCATGAGAGGGGGAGGCATGAGAGGGGGAAGGCATGAGAGGGGGAAGGCATGAGAGGGGGAAGGCATGAGAGGGGGAAGGCATGAGAGGGGGAAGGCATGAGAGGGGGAAGGCATGAGAGGGGGAAGGCATGAGAGGGGGAAGGCATGAGAGGGGGAAGGCATGAGAGGGAAGGCATGAGAGGGGGAAGGCATGAGAGAGGGGAGGCATGAGAGGGGGAAGCATGAGAGGGGGAAGGCATGAGAGGGGGAGGCATGAGAGGGGGAGGCATGAGAGGGGGAAGGCATGAGAGGGGGAAGGCATGAGAGGGGAAAGGCATGAGAGGGAGAAGGCATGAGAGGGGGAAGGCATGAGAGGGGGAAGGCATGAGAGGGGGAAGGCATGAGAGGGGGAAGGCATGAGAGGGGGAAGGCATGAGAGGGGGAAGGCATGAGAGGGGGAAGGCATGAGAGGGGGAAGGCATGAGAGGGGGAAGGCATGAGAGGGGAAGGCATGAGAGGGGGAAGGCATGAGAGGGGAAGGCATGAGAGGGGGAAGGCATGAGAGGGGGAAGGCATGAGAGGGGGAAGGCATGAGAGGGGGAAGGCATGAGAGGGGGAAGGCATGAGAGGGGGAAGGCATGAGAGGGGGAAGGCATGAGAGGGGGAAGGCATGAGAGGGGGAAGGCATGAGAGGGGGAAGGCATGAGAGGGGAAGGCATGAGAGGGGGAAGGCATGAGAGGGGGAAGGCATGAGAGGGGGAAGGCATGAGAGGGGGAAGGCATGAGAGGGGGAAGGCATGAGAGGGGGAAGGCATGAGAGGGGGAAGGCATGAGAGGGGGAAGGCATGAGAGGGGGAAGGCATGAGAGGGGGAAGGCATGAGAGAGGGAGGCATGAGAGGGGGAGGCATGAGAGGGGGAAGGCATGAGAGGGGGGAGGCATGAGAGGGGGAAGGCATGAGAGGGGGAAGGCATGAGAGGGGGAAGGCATGAGAGGGGAAGGCATGAGAGGGGGAAGGCATGAGAGGGGGAAGGCATGAGAGGGGGAAGGCATGAGAGGGGGAAGGCATGAGAGGGGAAGGCATGAGAGGGGGAGGCATGAGAGGGGGAAGGCATGAGAGGGGGAAGGCATGAGAGGGGGAAGGCATGAGGGGGGGAGGCATGAGAGGGGGAAGGCATGAGAGGGGGAGGCATGAGAGGGGGAAGGATGAGAGGGGGAAGGCATGAGAGGGGGAAGGCATGAGAGGGGAAGGCATGAGAGGGGGAAGCATGAGAGGGGGGAAGGAATGAGAGGGGGAAGGCATGAGAGGGGAAGGCATGAGAGGGGAAGGCATGAGAGGGGGAAGGCATGAGAGGGGGAGGCATGAGAGGGGGAAGGCATGAGAGGGGGAAGGCATGAGAGGGGAAGGCATGAGAGGGGGAAGCATGAGAGGGGGAAGGCATGAGAGGGGGAAGGCATGAGAGGGGGAAGGCATGAGAGGGGGAAGGCATGAGAGGGGGAAGGCATGAGAGAGGGAAGGCATGAGAGGGGGAAAGGCATGAGAGGGGGAAGCATGAGAGGGGGAGGCATGAGAGGGGGAAGGCATGAGAGGGGAAGGCATGAGAGGGGAAGGCATGAGAGGGGAAGGCATGAGAGGGGGAAGGCATGAGAGGGGGGGCAATGAGAGGGGGAAGGCATGAGAGGGGGAAGGCATGAGAGGGGGAAGGCATGAGAGGGGGAAGGCATGAGAGGGGGAAGGCATGAGAGGGGGAAGGCATGAGAGGGGGAAGGCATGAGAGGGGGAAAGCATGAGAGGGGGAAGCATGAGAGGGGGAAGCATGAGAGGAGGAAGGCATGAGAGGGGGAAGGCATGAGAGGGGAAGGCATGAGAGGGGAAGGCATGAGAGGGGAAGGCATGAGAGGGGGAAGGCATGAGAGGCATGAGAGGGGGAAGGCATGAGAGGGGGAAGGCATGAGAGGGGAAGGCATGAGAGGGGGAAGGCATGAGAGGGGAAGGCATGAGAGGGGGAAGGCATGAGAGGGGGAAGGCATGAGAGGGGGAAGGCATGAGAGGGGGAAGGCATGAGAGGGGGAAGGCATGAGAGGGGGAAGGCATGAGAGGGGGAAGGCATGAGAGGGGGAAGGCATGAGAGGGGGAAGGCATGAGAGGGGGGGCATGAGAGGGGGAAGGCATGAGAGGGGGAAGGCATGAGAGGGGAAGCATGAGAGGGGGAAGGCATGAGAGGGGGAAGGCATGAGAGGGGAAGGCATGAGAGGGGGAAGGCATGAGAGGGGAAGGCATGAGAGGGGGAAGGCATGAGAGGGGGGAGGCATGAGAGGGGAAGGCATGAGAGGGGAAGGCATGAGAGGGGGAAGGCATGAGAGGGGGGAGGCATGAGAGGGGGAAGGCATGAGAGGGGGAAGGCATGAGAGGGGGAAGGCATGAGAGGGGAAGGCATGAGAGGGGGAGGCATGAGAGGGGGAGGCATGAGAGGGGGAAGGCATGAGAGGGGGAAGGCATGAGAGGGGGAAGGCATGAGAGGGGGGAAGGCATGAGAGGGGGAAGGCATGAGAGGGGGAAGGCATGAGGGAGGGGGGAAGGCATGAGAGGGGGAAGGCATGAGAGGGGGAAGGCATGAGAGGGGGAAGGCATGAGAGGGGGGAGGCATGAGAGGGGGAAGGCATGAGAGGGGGAAGGCATGAGAGGGGGAAGGCATGAAGGGGAAGGCATGAGAGGGGGAAGGCATGAGAGGGGGAGCATGAGAGGGGGAGGCATGAGAGGGGAAGGCATGAGAGGGGGAAGGCATGAGAGGGGGAAGGCATGAGAGGGGGAGGCATGAGAGGGGGAAGGAATGAGAGGGGGAAGGCATGAGAGGGGAAGCATGAGAGGGGGAAGGCATGAGAGGGGGAAGGCATGAGAGGGGAAGGCATGAGAGGGGGAAGGCATGAGAGGGGAAGGCATGAGAGGGGAAGGCATGAGAGGGGGAAGCATGAGAGGGGGAAGGCATGAGAGGGGGAAGGCATGAGAGGGGGAAGGCATGAGAGGGGGAAGGCATGAGAGGGGGAAGCATGAGAGGGGGAAGGCATGAGAGGGGAAGGCATGAGAGGGGAAGGCATGAGAGGGGAAGGCATGAGAGGGGGAAGGCATGAGAGGGGGAAGGCATGAGAGGGGGAAGGCATGAGAGGGGGAAGGCATGAGAGGGGGAAGGCATGAGAGGGGAAGGCATGAGAGGGGGAAGGCATGAGAGGGGGAAGGCATGAGAGGGGAAGGCATGAGAGGGGAAGGCATGAGAGGGGAAGGCATGAGAGGGGGAAGGCATGAGAGGGGAAGGCATGAGAGGGGGAAGCATGAGAGGGGGAGGCATGAGAGGGGGAAAGGCATGAGAGGGGGAAGGCATGAGAGGGGGAAGGCATGAGAGGGGGAAGGCATGAGAGGGGGGAAGGCATGAGAGGGGGAAGGCATGAGAGGGGGAAGGCATGAGAGGCATGAGAGGGGGAAGGCATGAGAGGGGGAAGGCATGAGAGGGGGAAGGCATGAGAGGGGGAAGGCATGGAGGGGGAAGGCATGAGAGGGGGAAGGCATGAGAGGGGGAAGGCATGAGAGGGGAAGGCATGAGAGGGGGAAGGCATGAGAGGGGGAAGGCATGAGAGGGGAAGGCATGAGGGGGAAGGCATGAGAGGGGGAAGGCATGAGAGGGGGAAGGCATGAGAGGGGGAAGGCATGAGAGGGGGGAAGGCATGAGAGGGGGAAGGCATGAGAGGGGGAAGGCATGAGAGGGGGAAGGCATGAGAGGGGGAAGGCATGAGAGGGGGAAGGCATGAGAGGGGAAGGCATGAGAGGGGAAGGCATGAGAGGGGGAGCATGAGAGGGGAAGGCATGAGAGGGGGAAGGCATGAGAGGGGAAGGCATGAGAGGGGGAAGGCATGAGAGGGGGAGGCATGAGAGGGGGAAGGCATGAGAGGGGGAAGCATGAGAGGGGGAAGGCATGAGAGGGGGGAGGCAAATGAGAGGGGGGAGGCATGAGAGGGGGAAGGCATGAGAGGGGGAAGGCATGAGAGGGGGAAGGCATGAGAGGGGAAGGCATGAGAGGGGGAAGGCATGAGAGGGGGAAGGCATGAGAGGGGGAAGCATGAGAGGGGAAGGCATGAGAGGGGGAAGGCATGAGAGGGGGAAGGCATGAGAGGGGGAAGGCATGAGAGGGGGGAGGCATGAGAGGGGGGAGGCATGAGAGGGGGAAGCATGGAGAGGGGGAAGGCATGAGAGGGGGAAGGCATGAGAGGGGGAAGGCATGAGAGGGGGAAGGCATGAGAGGGGGAAGGCATGAGAGGGGGAAGGCATGAGAGGGGGAAGGCATGAGAGGGGGAAGGCATGAGAGGGGAAGGCATGAGAGGGGGAAGGCATGAGAGGGGGAAGGCATGAGAGGGGGAAGGCATGAGAGGGGGAAGGCAATGAGAGGGGGAAGGCATGAAGGGGGAAGGCATGAGAGGGGAAGGCATGAGAGGGGAGGCATGAGAGGGGGAAGGCATGAAGAGGAAGGCATGAGAGGGGGAGGCATGAGAGGGGGAAGGCATGAGAGGGGGAAGGCATGAGAGGGGGAAGGCATGAGAGGGAAGGCATGAGAGGGGGAAGGCATGAGAGGGGGAAGGCATGAGAGGGGGAAGGCATGAGAGGGGGAAGGCATGAGAGGGGGAGGCATGAGAGGGGGAAGGCATGAGAGGGGGAAGGCATGAGAGGGGGAAGGCATGAGAGGGGAAGGCATGAGAGGGGGAAGGCATGAGAGGGGGAAGGCATGAGAGGGGAAGGCATGAGAGGGGAAGGCATTGGAGGGGGAAGGCATGAGAGGGGGAAGGCATGAGAGGGGGAAGGCATGAGAGGGGGGAGGCATGAGAGGGGGAAGGCATGAGAGGGGAAGGCATGAAAGGGGGAAGGCATGAGAGGGGGGAGGCATGAGAGGGGG